>FMBT01000301.1:0-648819 GCA_900095095.1 Fragilariopsis cylindrus CCMP1102 | reverse complement strand
CTTGGTACTTGGTTCGTTGAACCTAGGTCCAGCTCTTGGATCTGAGCTTGGTTCCTTGGATCGTGGATTGGTACTTGGTTCCTTGAAACGTGGATCGGATCTTGGATCAAATCTTGGATCTTGGTTCGAACTGGGTTTGCATATTGTCTTAAGGAATTTTCTCCACACTGTCCACGATTGATCTCCAGGTCTTTCTTGTGTTATTTCATTCAGTTTGGATGTACATTGTCTTATGCTTCTTTCACCTTTTGCTATGGATGGTAGAAAAGCTCCATCAGCTGTGCACAAATCGGAAATTCTTTTTACCTGTAGGTAGCTCTTGCAGTAGTGAAGTTGGTTGATTTCTGCATCAGTGTAGTGTTTCAGTTGTGTTCTATCCAATGTCGATGCTGCTTCTGGTGCACATACTACATCCATGATGTATGTATCTCCTATTCTTTCATCTATTGATTTTGGTATACATTCTATCTCCAGACTAGCTCTGTGCTTTGCTAGGAATCTTCTTATATGCACGTAATAATGTCCCTCAAGGTGTGGTGCTCTTATTCCGGGGTACTCTAGGAGTGGTTTCGATAGTCCAGATGCATGTTGGAAGGTTCTCAGGAAGATTGTAGCTAGTTGTTTGCCGTAGCCTGGTGTTCGTAATTGCCTGATTAGATTTTGTACTGCATCTAATCCTTGTTCTATTCGTAGGTCATTACAACCTACTCCTCCGTACGCTCTTGGTCCAAATACCAGTGCATGGGCATGTGTTCTTGCTATACTGATCTTATTTAGTATGTTGGGATATATTTCTTCTGTAGATCATGTAATTGATGTTGGCTTAGGTGACACATGCTGAGCGGATAGCCTACACTACTGAGAAATACTGCCGTATAATGGACCCATGCGCATCTTGGTGACATTGCTGAGCAAGCTAGCTTTCTGTTGTGTGTTGATGATTTTTTAACTAATTTCCTTGTTGTGACTTCTGATTCTTGCTTGTTCCTTGTTCCGTGCCTAGGAACCTATACGTCGTATATGGTGATATTGGTTTGATTATTACTCTTTGTTGTTCTGCCTATCTTTTATTATTATTATGTTGGTTGGATCAGCTGGTGCAATAACTGGTGCACCATTCAGCCCAAATTGAAAAGCTAGTACTTGTGCAAAGCACTTGTCAAGATTTAGAGCTCCTCCTGTTGCTCGCAATAAATCATTCCATAGCTGTGCATCATGTTGTGTTCTAATAATGATATCATTTACTGTTTCCCAGTCTTCACCATTGTTTGTAATATTATTATCATCCACAAATCCTAACATGCCAATTATTTCACTATATAGTCTCCATGGGTCTTCATATTTACATCCGTGTCCATACTTGTCATGAATATCAAACAGCATTGATACTAATTTGTCCATCCTTGTGCTGATGCTGCACTACCTTGTCCAGATCCAAATGCAGGTGATTCATCTGAGTGTTGGTATGTTTCTTTTGATATTCCTATTCCAGTTTTTATTGCATATTTTGCTACTCTTAGCAGTTCTCCTAATATTTTTGTTAGTTTCTTGGGACATCCAAAAGATTGTAAGCACAGACTGAGTAAATGTGTACTAATATTCTGTCAAAGCATGCTGTTGCATCGTTGTTGAATTTCACCAGGGCCTTTCGTGTTACCATTGCCATTTCATTTTGGGTTACATCTACAAAGACTGGTCCATTGCTCGTCTATTCGGTCGACATCCATACACTCCCTTGTTGAGTAGGAAGTTATCTTCACAGTGTTGGTCCAGTTCTCTGAAGACTAATGAAAATAGTAGATTCAGGTCACATTCGTATAGGTGTATCACTCGTAGTCTGTGTATTCGTGGTATTCCAGATTCCTTAGCCAGCATACAGGTGAGGATGTACTCCCATCGTTTGTAGACATGCTCATTGTCATACGCTGTCTGCAGCATTGTTGCATGTAAATCAATTATATCGTCTCTGATATCATCCAGTTGCTCGCGTGTTTCTTGTTCTTTGCCTTTAGTGGTCTAAATAATGCATGGAAATGTCCCAAGTGCCTGCCTGATGGTGATGTACTTGTCCGTTCATTCCACCTCGTATACTTCTCCATCATTTTCTCTGCTGTTATCTCTATTTTTAGTTCTTCTGAGTTTCTTTTCATTGATGTTAGTAGGAATCTTGCCCATTCATCATCCGTTATATCAGTTGGATCGCCAGTTCCATCAAGTAGATGTTCTGCTGTTTCCGTATCTGCACCAAAACCTATCTTGCGTATTACTTCTGGTGATGCTAATGGAGTGAATTCTGCTTGCCTGAAGTGTCTAATATTCTTCTCCAGTATTATTCTTTCAATGTTGGTCCATCGTTATTGCTAATACTCAAGTTCAATTCCTTCTTTTGGTAGTGGTACTAGTACGGCTGATAGACCCCCTGGACAGTTCATTTTTGATGGTAACTCCGACATCATCTGTTTTGGTATCTCTTGCTCTCTGGAATATCTGTGCTGCTCTCTTTGCATCCATTTCTGGGTTCATTGCTACATATGCTGCTTCTTGTTCCTCTCCTATGCTAGTCGTTTTTGTTCTGTTATCTCTTATTAATTTCCTTCTTTTCTTCTGTGCTGAACTCAGCGCTTTGGAGGCCTCCGCAATGTCTTTCTGGGAGGTGTATTTGGTTCTTCAGCAAGAGCTGCTTTTTGCTGTATTTGGTTGCTGCAATCGATATTGTTTTTCAGGCTTGACAAGTGGATTCGCAGTATATTTGCTGTTGTCATCACTTCATTCACTTCTTCCGACCATGGTTCTCTATGATGTATTCTGCACTGTTCTTCTGCTTCTAGCATCACTGCTGTATTTCTCTGTCAAGTGCCTCCAATTTCTTCTTTTCGTACCAATTCTTTTGTAGTTTTACTCTCCTGTATATATCTCTCATCTTGAAAACTTTATGGAGGTGTTCCACATATTTGTGATGTTCTTTGGATGGGTTCCTCTGATGCTCTTGATGATGCTGAGAATATCGATGGTAACTGTCTGTCTAGGAATCCAGCTAGTGCAAAGTCCACAAAATAGCCTCTGTGATCTGATGCTATTCTTGCATGGAAAGGTTCGTATCCACTCCTTAATATATGGTCTACTAGCCTTGGTGTTACAAATACATAATCTAATCTTTTGACTCCTCTTGTATACGTTGTTATGTCTACTATACCATGTTGGTAGCTGTGGGCATCTGTAAGTCCTCCTGCAGATATAACTTTCACCCATTCCATTGGATCATCTCCTACTAATTCATTGAAGTCGCCTGTTAATATGATATCTTTGTCTTCCATCCTTGCCTTCTTTACTAGTGCTGTTAAGTCTTCTATAAATAATTTCTTTGGATCTGGATCTCTAATGTCTTTTAGTTTATATAATGCTGTTTGTTGGTTGTACAGTGTATCATCTCCTACTTTTGCATTTTTGTGTTGTGATACATTGTAAGCTGTTAGCACCATTATCTCTTTGTTATCTTTCCTATCAGTGTGTAACCACACCATCTGCCATACGGATCTGTGATTGTTTCTCTTATTCTGCCCACTAATGATCCAGTTATTCCTACCATATTTCCTCCAGGTTTCGTGAAGCTTAGAACTGGTGCTGTTGATGATGAATGTAATATTTTGCAATCTTCATTGTTATCTCTCCACATTCTCTGTTTTGACATTTTTGTAGCTCTTCTTGCCATCGCATTTGATTCATCTCCGTGTGTCTCATTGAATGTAAATATATCAGCTCCTGCTTGTTTCATTTCATTAAATGCTGAATCTAATCCTATACCATCTCTATCATATATTCCACATACATTTTGACAGTATACTCGCACATATGGTGTATCATTGCCTATTGCTACATCATCACAGATATGTCCAAATGGTAGGTTTTCTTGTGTTATCTTCATTGTCTTCGGTGTTGTTGATGTTGGTGTTGTTGTGGTTGTTGTTGTTGTTGTTGTTGTTGTTGTTGTTGTCGATGCTTCATTTTCATTGTTATATTTATTATTATTTTGTATACTATCTTCTTCTTCACCTTCGTCGTCACTTGGCTCAAAGAATAGATCTTCTTCACTGTTGATTTCGGTTCCGTAGTCGCTGCTATCTCCTATTGCTCGTGTTGTTGTTGTTTCCATTGATGCTGTTTCAACCTCATCGTTGATAGTACTAGATTTTTCAATTCGCGATAATTTAGTCCTTAATTCACTATTTCGTTCCTTTCGCGATAATTTAGTCCTTAATTTTCACTATTTCGTACTGATTTAGTGCTTATTCCTTCACTATTTCGTTCCTTTCGCGATACTTTAGTCCTTATTTGGCTTTTTCTTTCGCTATTTCGGTGAAAGTACTCGTCATCCTCACTTTCACTGTCCTCTCTGTTCCTGTCTTGTAATCCTGGCATTTTACTGTAATCATCGTTCTCTTCGTTATCACAATCACTACTATCACTATCTTCTCTATTCCGTTCCTGTAGTCCTGGTGTTCTATTTCCTTTCTGTACACTACTTATTCGTTCTATCGCTTCTTTTAATGTTTTTAGTCTTGTTTCAATCGGTATCTGCTCTCGTCGTTGTGGAGTGTCTTCTTCACTATCATCATCTGATGATTCAACAGCGCCATATCTACTAATTAACTCTGGTATATTTGGTTCATTGTTTTGTTGTTCTTTAAATTGTTTTCTTGATGCTACTAATTTCTTCTCCTCATTGGTCTCATCATCATCATCGCCTCTATTCATTTGGTGGGATCATATCTGTCTTTGCAGATGTATTTGTTGTGGTTGGTCTGTTATTATTATTATTATTATTAAATTGGCTGAAGTCTCCTGGAACGTTGGCTGTGTTTGTTGTTTCAACTGTTGTTTGTTCATCATTATCTCCCATTGTTACATCATTTGATTGTTCATTTATGGTCGCTTCTATTTGTTCTTCTATCATGTCTTCTGTTGTACCATTTTCATTTTCTATTGTCGATAATGCTGTTGTTTCATCATCGTCTAGTCCATGTTTTGGTCGTTTGTTGGAGCTTGGTGATTGTTCTTGTGATAGACTGTATTGGCTGTTTGTTAACGTGCTCGCTGGAGTAGATCCTTGTTGTAAATCTATTACTGGTTGTATTTCACTTATACTTATTGGTGTTCCCTGTCGTCTGTCTTCATTCCTTGTCATTATCATCATAAGGTTGTTCATTGTTGTTGCTTGTTGTATCATCATTTGTTTCATCGTTTCATTTGTGTTTGCTGTTTCTTTTGCCATTGTAGTTACTACAGTCCCTAATGATTCTACCATCTTTGATACATTTGTCATCATTGTTTTTGCTGAATCATCCGGTGAAAGATTTGACATAACTGTTCCTATTTCTGCTTGATTTGTTGTTGTGTTGCTGCTTGGTGTACTGTTGGTGGAGAAGGCCATTGTTGTAGTGGTAGTGCTAGATTGATGTTATGCCTTCCTTTCTTAATGATACTCCTAGGTACTGCTGCTGCTGCTGTTGCAAGCATTTTGTTCTTCCATTGAGACGCTTCCATGGTACGAGTACTGTGAGCTCTGCATAGTTCGAATTGGTGTTTTGGGTTTATTTTTGTATCTTTCTCTGATCTTTTGGGCTAGGTTTTCTGCATGTCCGCTGATTGTTACAGTATCATTCACTAATGGATAATTTTCATATGCTTTGATGCATTCCAATGCTGCTGGTCTGTCACTACTTTCTTGGAACTCTTGAAACATTTTCCCAATTGCTTTTCTTGCTGAATCTACTTTATTTGCTGGTACTATTACTATATATTTCCCTTTTGTTGCAGTTTCATTTGTCTCTTCAATTGATATAGCTCCACAGTTTCCTAGTATAAATTGTTTTACTTTCACCTGTGTAGAATTCACTACCTTTACATTGCCATACATATCATCAAAGACACTGGGGTGGCAGTTTAGTATGGTGATCGGTTGGAGTTTGTGTTGGAAGTTGGCTGTATCAGCTACTATTTGTCCATATAATTCGAATCCAAGGTGTTGATTTACACTTTTGGGGCAGATTCTATAGTGCTCTCCAGGAGGTTATCCGGTAGCATTGCCAGTAGTTCCATCACCAGTTTTGCTTGTGATTTTGTCGTCTTTAGTACTATTCCTTCCATACAGATTGGTTGGTATATGCTCCTCCTCTTACTGTTCCTCGGTGGCATTCCACTCTAACATCACTTGACAGGTTCTTTATTTGTGCTATTTGTTGAGGTGTAAGTTGATCTCCATTCATAATGTCTTTAATTCCATTTTGTATTTTCTTTTCCATTGCTGGTCTGAATACTAATCTGCTATGTCCTTTTTCAACAAATCCAACATGTTCCAGTGTGTTATCATTAATGAACGGACTGTTCATGTACAGTTGATTATGGTATAAATAGTTATGAATTTTGTTTTGTAGCTCTTTTTCATTGTGTGGCATTGATACTTTCATGAATGTTTGTTGATTTGTATTGTCTCTATTTCTATTTTGATCAAAGAAATCATCAATGTTGCTGGTGTTTGGGAAAATCATTGTTTATGTTGCGGATGTCTCTTGGTACTGGTGATGTAGCTGAATTTGTTGGGTGGAATATAATTGTTGGTTCTCTGTGCTGCATTTCTCTCATTACATTCTTTATAATAATTTTTCCATCTTTACCTGCTTTGTTTCTGGTCTCCATGCAATTGTAAAAGTATATGTTGCCATGTCTGTTGGTTCTACTATGGATACTTTTGCACGTCCTCCTCTCTTTCTGTTGTTATTATTATTGCTGTTGTTGTTGTTGTTGTCGTCGTTGGTTCCATTATTTCCACTATTTCCACTAATTCCGCTTGCATTATTTCCGTTGTTTCCTTCATTTCCGTTGTTATTTCCTGTATCATCTCCATTGTCCTCCTGCATTTGATCTGTCGTACGATCTGTTGCTAATCTTCTGTTTTCATTGTCTCCTGCTTGTTCATTTGCCATTGTTACTATTCTTTCTTTTCCTAGTTCTTTTTCTTCACTTGTTGGTGTGTTTGTAATATTTTTATTCTTTTTATTGTTATGTTTTTCTTTCTTGTACCTCTCCTCTTCTTCTTTATCTTCTTTGTCTTCTTCTTGCTTCTTCTCTTCAATTCGCGGTGGTGTTAGACGTTGTTCACTGTGGTTTCTACTGTTAAGTTCAAATTCAATTCCATCGGTGATCATGCTTCTGGTTGTTCGTGTTGGTGTTTCGATTTTCTTCACTTCTTCTTCTTCTTCTTCTTCTTCTTCTTCATCTTCATCTTCATCTTCTTCTTCGTCTTCTTCTTCTTCTTCTTCTGTTGTTGGTACTTGATTCATTAGTTGTTTGGTTGTATCTGCTGATTTGTCGTCGTCGTATCTTACTGTTGTGTCGGGTATGTTACATCGGTTGCTACGTACTGGTGACTCAATTTTGACTTCCATTGTTCCATTCTTCACCTTCTTAGTTTCGATATCAATAGTTGTTATGATTGAGTCAATGATTGGCCTTTCCATGGTTGTTTTGGGTTTACGTCCTCCACTTGCATTGATCTTTGTCCATCCTTGTTCATCGGTGTCAGGTATTTTACCATTGTCGCTAATGCCTATAATTCCATTTTCACTGTTTTCCTTCAATTTCATCGATTTTTGGTCCAATTTGCCCCCACTTTGTACTTCCTTGGTGGATCCTATTGATACGTTGTCATACATGTCTTCTCCATTGGTGTGGCTCCATCCTTGGCGGATTAATAATGGCTTAGTTATCATCGTCAACAGTCTCTTTTAGAGGGTTGGTTCAGAGATTCACGTAGGATTCTACGTAGTTTCAGTACTGAGGGTATTTAAGTGATATAACTTGAGGTGCGCGTTTTCAATTAATAAAATGCCTACCATTAGAACAATTTAAGTGCATTGTAGAAAGCCATGATACAGCATGGCACTGTGTTCCCTTTACTAACTTACTTGGCTGTAGCTAGTGTAGCTAGTGGGAGTTAAACAGAATAGAAGGATTTTTTTCTCTAATGTGCAAACATTATTGCAGTAGTAGGAGCTAGCACAGTTGCTGAACATCTAGAGTGTAGTAAAAGATAAAGAATATGACTACTAAACAACGAAGAAAAGTTAGCACTGACATGCTCAGAAGGAGGGTATTTAAACAATACAGCAGTGTACAACAAATCTATCCATCCCTGGATATGGGCTGCAAGCATCTAAAGCGTCCCATTTGTATAGGCCTACCCTAAATGTACAAGTTGCAGTAAGTTGGATGTATGGAAATCACTGAGGGTGTTTAATCTCTGAAATATTCCCTTCATTGAAGAATTTCCCTTCACAATTATATAGACTTAAACTGTTTAACAAGTTGAGTTGCAGAGGATGAGGATGAGCAGCAGACCCACCCACCTTGTTCAGAACATGTCATCAAATGTCTTACATCATGCCAACAATTAAGATGATGTTGTTAGGAAAATTGGAATACCCCCCCCCCCCTCTCCCATCCCCCAGCACACACACAATGTTTCATCAATTTGGGACAGTTTGCTCCTAGAAGAATACTGTTAGTAGTAGTTGGTATCAGCTAGAATAAACACCATGGCACAGCAAATATTTACTGGTTTTCCAGCCTTGTGGTGTGGTGTAATGGTCCTCATGTGCATCATTGTGTGTCATGTTGTATCAAAACATTACACAAACAAACAAAATCCATTTACAGGGTAAGTCCCTCCTACCATTTTTACATTCCTATTTCTGTTGAGCTACGATATAGTATACTTTGGTTATTAACTAATGTCTAAAGTTATTATGAGCTATCTATCTTAGCGTCCAATTCCTATTGCAACTCTTATTCCACTGGATAGGCAATCTGCTTTATTAAGTGGTTGAGGTGTTGTCGTTGCTGCGCTGTTTTAGCTAGTAATGGGGTAACTGGTTTAGTCCCGCGTGCTAGTGATTTGAGGATCTCATCACACCCTTGCAGTGTAGCTGGGCTTTTGCCTTCTTCATATAGGTATATTGGTCTTAGTGCTCTGTGTACTGATGTTGGTTGTACTTTCGATTGGTAGTCTGCTAGATTTATTTCTCCTGGCGCCCAGAATACTTTGAGTTGTTTCTTTTCTACCCTGTCTTGTACCCAGTAAAATCTCATGTCCATTGACTTTGATGCTTTTTGTTTAACTGTCTTGTTCATTATTCCATCTGCAGTACTGTTGTCTGTTCGCATTGGTGTTGGTGGTTGTGGATGTTTTAATTCTTCTAATGTTGTCCTCATTGGCATTACTTCTTTTGCATTCATGTACAGGGCACCACATTCTGCCTCTGCTGCTGATTGCATGACTGCTTTTATTACTTTTGCTAAGATGAAAACTGCTCCATTGAACAGTAATCCGTCCATATCTCCTAGATAGTGGTATCCTGATGCTCTGCTTCTTGATTTCGGTGCTACCTGGTAAGCTGCATCACTGTCGACTGTTAATATCATGTCACTTGCTCTGTAGATAATTTCTGCTTCTGGATGTGTTGCGCAATAATTCAAAAAATATTCTAATGCATCTTGTGTTTCTTGTGTTCCTTTGGTTGCTGCAATACAGAGTTCATTCAGTGTATGATGCATGGTTCCATCAATTGCTCGACATGTATATAGGAATGTCCCACACACTTTCTGTATTGTTTGTATTTGCTTTGGTGATAGTTTTTCTGATATATCTTGTCTTTCATACTGTATTTTTTGTCCAAATTCTGGTTGGTGGAACTTGGCTGGTGCATCAAATGGTTTGGTTGGTCTCCGGTGTTGAAATTCTTTAAGTGCTTTGATCACATAACCTTTCATTGATAATATCACTTCTCCTTTTTCATAATTCCAAGCCAAATCAATTCCAATATATTTGGATCCGGTCCAATCAACTTTGACTGGATAACTTGCTTTTATTGCGTTGATTAAGTGGTCTGCATCATCCTTGCTGAAGTATTGTACTCCAAAGTCATCCACTACTAGGGTGAATGTAGTCTTTCTTGTTTCGTGTTCCCACAGACCTGGTGTTCTTTTCACTGGATGGTATCCGTATGGAGCTAGGTTTTTTATTAGATCTTGATTGGCTAGATATCCTGATTGGGCGAGACCGTATATTGCTCCTGTTATTTCCATGTAGACGTATCCATTTTCATCGACGTATGCATCAGTGTTGTACTCTTGTTGTATTTCTTTTGGTACTAGGTCAATGTGGATCCTCATATATTCTGGTGATAGTAACTTTGTGTTTAAGTACATATTTCCAATATCAATACATAAGTATTTTGCTCCTAATCTTGCTCTTGAGATGGTACTGTTGAGGTGGATCTTGATAGTCTCTAACCCTGCAGTTTCGGTGCTTGTCTTGCCTTCATAATCATCCAATCTATCTCCTCCTGCTGTCATCCTTGTTCGATGAATTTCAGCTTTCTGTAATCGGATTTCACTGACAAATCTTGCATAGGTGATCTTCTTGCCCTTGGGAATGTCTTTCTTGTGAATTAGATGCATTGTGTCCGTACCTTCTATTCTATCTTCCTTCTTTCTTAACTTGCCTACACCCTGCATGGTTCTTCCAAATTCATTTGCTCCTGATACTTGCCACTGTTTTCTAATTTCCGGATCGGCGTGATTGATTAGGTGTCTGTATTCTAACATCTTTGCTGTCACTTCATCAAATACTGGCATTGCATGGTGTAATGGTAGGTTCGAGTCAGTGAACGCGTTGAATGCCATCTTCATTGCTTCTCTTTTGTGATTCGCAGACTTGGCTTGTAGGCTGGATCGGGTTAATCTTTTCATTTGGTCCATTTCTGTATTGGCTGTAATGATATACTTCTGTACTGTCCTGTGCCTGAGCTCCTCTGAATCACCATCATCGTATTCTATCATGTAGTACTCTCTGTCATTGTCGTACGATGTAATAGTACCATTGTGATAGGTCTTCTTGAATGATTTTCTAATCTTGGTTCCAATTGCATGTGGTAGTATTTCTTCTGCGATTCGCGATAATTTAGTCCTTAATTGGCTAGGTCCTTCACTATTTTGTTGAAAACGGACTGATCTAGTGTTTATTCCACTATTTCGCACTGATTTAGTGTTTATTCCACTATTTCGCACTGATTTAGTCTTTAATCTGTTTCGGAGCCTATCTAATGCTGTTGATGGTCTATTGACCACCCTTGGAGATTGATTACAGTTGTTGTTGTTGTTGTTGTTGTTGTTTACATCCACCCTTGGAGCTGCTACAGCAGTTTCTAACACCCTTGGAATTGGTGCAGCCATTGCTGTTTCAATTCTAGTTGGTGGTGTAAATATCTTCTTCAATTGTTCGATTGCATCATTGACGACTGTGCCTTGTTGTAGGAATGGAGTTGCTGGGTGTGGTGCTTGTAATATTTCAGCTAGATCTTCAGTGGCTCTTGCTAACCGATCCGTTGTTGCTGTTGTTGGCATATCTACTTTTTCTGGAAAGAATTCTATTGTATTGGTTGTTCGAATGCCTTTTGTTTCCGGGATGTAACTGATGTAGTTTCTGTAGTGTTTCATTGCTGGTCCTATGTAGTACCCTACTACACCATGACACGCCCATGCTCCTCTCTCCATTGCTCTTTCATGTACCACTACTTTGCATCCTGGTGGAGCAAGTGGCGTTTTGTTGAAGTCGAAATTACCCCATACTTGTTGGTATGCAGATAATTTTGGATTGATTCTGGAAGGCCTGCACATATTTAATGTCATTACTGCTTGTTTGATGATACGGTCCCACTGCTTTGCTGGGAAGGTACTGTCACATCCATATAGAACTGCAATGAAGTGGTTTTTAAATGTTTGGATTGCTCTTTCTGCATGGTTCAATCTGTGATCACCTGGAGATGCGATTTGGTAGTCTAATCCTTTCTTTTCAATTTCTAATATCAATTCCTTCGAAGTTTCATTGTCTAATCGGTGGAGTACTGGATTGATTCCAGCTTTCTTCAGATCTTCAAATAATTCATTGTAACCTTGGACTAATGATGCTGTTTTTCTATTCTTGATTGCTATTGCATTGATGGTGTTTGAATCATAATCATACATCACAAGGACATAAGCATTGCCTTGAGCTGAAGTCGTTGGAAATCTTCCAGGCAGATCTGTTGCTATTATTCCTTTCAAGTCTTCAAATGGTATTGTATCCACTGCCACAGTATGCTGTCTGTTGGTGATGCGTACGGGTGGTGGTAACACTGGTTCTGGTTCTAATTCTTCATTCATTATTTCACTGATTGTTGGCTTTGTGGTGGATCTAATTCCTTTTCTAATCATGTGTAGATGGCCCATTGTTGTTGATATTGATTTTGGTAGGTGTCTCCTCACTGCTGCGCTAGTTAAACCTGGAAATGATGTTAACCAATTATTATTAATGGCATTGCATAGTGTTTTGACTGGCAGTGACCCAATAGTTGCATTGTGGTATGCCATTAATTTCGCTATGGTTGGTTGATGATATGCACTGTTTGCTGCATGGCTTGGTAGTGGTGGAAGTTGTTGTGCTAATATGCTTGCTTTCGTCCGGTGTTTGATTGGAATCATCCATAGTGTTGATACCTTGTCTCTTATTCCTTTTAATATTATTTTATTATTTTTCTTAACCACGATATTGTCTTCTGTCAATTCAATTTTGCATCCATCATCAGCTAGTACTGGCAAAGATAGTAGTGGTGTGTCCATCTCGTTGAAGTGATATGCTGTTTTGGCTTCTTCTGACACTTCTGGGATATCCAATTTTGTTGTTGCAACTGAATTCATGGTTTGTTTATTAGCACACATCACTTTTATTTTGTCGTGGCTGTTCTCTTTATTGTCATCATTTGGAAGAAAGTGGCCGGTTGCTCCGGAGTCAGCTGTTGTATTGATGTATTCCACATCTTCTAGGATTGCTGTAAGTGCTTTAGTATATCGGCTAGTATTGGTTCGCGAAGAATAACAGTGTTTAATTGGGTTAATAGGTGTTTTATTTTTATTTGGTGCTATTTCAATTATACTGTCATTCTTCCAACCACATCACAAGTTAGATCTTAAGTGCAAGTTGCGAGTGGATCCGCCCATCGTATTTGTTGCTGTTGCCTCTTTCTTGTGGGCTGCTTCATCCTTGATGTATTTGCATGTCATGCTGTTGTGTTTGATGTCAAATCCACACGTCCAACAGTATTCATCATTGTCCCATCGACGTTTCGATCTGGTTCCATCTTTTCCATTTTTGGGAAAGTTGTTGCTTCCTAGTGCTCTGTAGCCACCATTTCCACCTCCACCGCCATTACCTTCACTCTTGCTGCTCTCAAGTAAGTTAAGACGTTCAGTTAATGCCCTGATTGTGTCGTCTGCAGTTGCAGTTGCAGGTGTTGGTGTTGTTTGCTGTTTCGATGCCATGAGGGCTGCATTATGATTTTCTAGCTCATCAATTCGTGCATTTGCTTCAAATGTAGCTTGGGCTAGGAGTTTCTGATTCAACTTGCCTTGTTCGATTTGGTGCTTCACTGCATTGGCCATTCCAATTGCTTTAAGTGTACCAGTATCATTCTTGTTATCGTTGATAGCCTTTGTGAAATGCATCTTGAATCGAATCCAAGTCTTTTCTGCTCGTGTGAGTAGTTTCCATGACCTGACGTCTAGTTTCAGATCAATGTGCTCCTTGAACTGATTGAGTCCATGTCGGATGAGTGTTTCATCATCAATAGTTTGATTTAAGGAATCTAGCGCATTCCTTGCATCTTGTACTGCCTTGTAGTACACTTGTGGTGCTTCAGTCGGATCATATTCTTGTTCCAGTACCTTGTGTAAGGCTGTAACTTGGTCCGCGACATCCTCTGGCTGGACGTATTGGTCCAAGAGGTGGTCGAATAGTTCAATTGCAGTATACCCTACAATGTCTCCATTGTCATCCTGAAGTTCCAGGAAGTGATAGTCTTTGAATGCATGCATGATCATTTTCTTGGTTGCTGCTTGCGCTAACTTGTACCGGCGCCATGCAATTTGCGCTGTCTTGTGGATCTCTAGTAACTGATGTGTGTTGCCACCGTATATTCCCGGATTGGTCGGTGGTATGATTTGGGAGGAAACTCCTTTCTTTTTCAGCCAGTCACTGTTATTCCATACGATGTAGGAATGTCCATGGTCTTGTGTTTGTGGATCTGCACATACTCTTGTTTGTAATTGTCTGCTGATCTCTCTTCTTGCTTGAGTGATGCTGGTTAGCGTTGGTTGACTGTCATTATTACGAGTAATGTCGGTTAGATCAATTGCTTCTTCTTCGTTTAAATTTAACATGGTGGATGTTGTCGTTGATTTGATTTTTGTCTTATCTGTTTGCGTCTGTTTATATTGTGAGATGGATGAGTTTTCTCTTTCCACTATTGCTTACGTCACGTGAGGTGCTCGTAAGTACTGTGCTTGTTTCGTCGTTTCGCTTGTTCTTCTGTTCTTTTCGTTAACTGATACGATGTCACGTGAGGTGCTTCTTTGTTCTGTCTGTTGTCTTGTGTGTTTGTCTTCACAATTTGAACTGGTGTTAATGATTTTGTCTGTTTCTTTTTACGGTACGGTGTTGTTTTAGCTGTTTGCCTACCGTGTTGTCTTTGTCTTTGTCTTGTTTAATGTCTCTTGTTGTTGCTTAAGCGACAATATAACTTTAGACTGTTGAGCTACGATATAGTATACTTTGGTTATTAACTAATGTCTAAAGTTATTATGAGCTATCTATCTTAGCGTCCAATTCCTATTGCAACTCTTATTCCACTGGATAGGCAATCTGCTTTATTAAGTGGTTGAGGTGTTGTCGTTGCTGCGCTGTTTTAGCTAGTAATGGGGTAACTGGTTTAGTCCCGCGTGCTAGTGATTTGAGGATCTCATCAATTTCTACTCTCTTTTGAACAGCAGCTGTGCAGCAGACTAAGGGTGAGAAGAATACCCCAAAATAATACCACTTTTAGTTCATTAAATTATTGTCCAATGCCACTTGCACGATAAAATTATACAAATCCTGTGAAATCTTAGATGAGAAAATATTGTGACAATGTAGCTTAGTACCTGATGTTTGATTATTATTTGATCCATACCTATTCTTTGTCTCTTGCATGCACCTCCCTCCAATGATCTATCAACAGTTTTCCTCCCAGGTTTTTCTATTCAAAAGTTCAGTTAAAGTTAATGAAAAATATAACTGTAGTAGTATACAATACAGATATCACTTCCACACAGTTTTTAAGTATACATTATAAAGTCAATAATACAACCAAGGAATTGAAAGTTACCTCTAATTACAAGCCAGCAGCAGGTAGGGGAAGTTGGTGAGGGTTAAACTGCCAGGTAAAGATATGATGTTATGGAGGAGGCGTACAAAGAGAAGAGGAATCTGGATCAAATTCCTTGAATTCCCCAGATGTTGTTAACTAGTGGATGACCTAGCTAGTTTTGTTCCTAGTGCATTATAATGGGAGGATGGTCACAACAGAATATAAAAATCACACGCACCTCAGTACAACATGCTATTTCCCTTGTAGAAATGCACATGATGTGCTTTATAATTAGTAATGCAACATCATATAAGAATTCAGCTTGCTATCAGGGTGTGCATTCAGCTCCTAGGATAGGAGGAATGTGGCTTGTCTGTATCTTCATAATGAGTATTCAATTAATAATACTAAGAGGAGTGTTGCATCCACAAGAGAGAAGAAATATAGATGGAATGATGGTATAATAAAAAATAAGAAGAGTAAGAATAATCATAATGTGTTATATCTTAATAATATGATTGAGTGACAAATCTCAACATATCACAGAGAAGATGCCACATGCACAAGAGAGAAGAAATATATAGATATAATGATAGTGGTATAATAACAGGAAGAAGAATGATTATAGTAATCAATGCATCACTATATTTTACCTACTTAGATTATCAAATTATTAGGATATTGGTATAAATATTGTAGTAGTTGGTTCTATTCTTGCAGTATTAATTAAAAGGGGACCCATTATCAATGGGTATGTCTGCCATGTTTTTGACAATGGCGTACATGTAGTAGCACCAAACAGTGGCATATTCCAGGTCTTCAAGTAGTGTATTGTTGCATGCACGCCAATTTCATTAACAACTAGCAATCTAGTTTGTAAATAAACATCTACAGCTAAGAAAATGGCATGATGTGTCATCAAAAAAAGAGCTTCCATGTCCCAATAGTTCAAGTCAGCTTACTCACTGCATGTACCATTTATTTTTCGGGTGCCCAGCGCAGCGGGGTGGTACTGTTATTCACTAATCAACTTGTTACTTATTCAGACACACACATACATTGCATGATAGTGTGCCAAATTATAGCAGGGTCCTATCATATCATATGTGGATATTATAATACACTGACTGGTATGAATGTAGATTAGTAATTGTTTTTCTCTAATGTATGTGTTAGATAGTTGAGTCCCCTTGCTTTTTTAGATTAAAACTTGGGAGCACACTACACACCATTCTTCACACATACACCACATCACATAACATTATTTATTTTTTCTATGTTTGTCTAATGACATGTACATGCTGTTGTACAAACACTGCCATATCATGCATATAATAAGATTGACAGACAATAATTTAGGATGATATGAATTACCACTGAACATACCACATACCCCACACACTCACCGCATGCACATGCATCATCATCTGCAGTCCTTCAATTCAAGAAGGTTTTCTACAGTGATGAAGCAAAAGGCAACCAACTCACTATACATGTGTGTATTGTAGAATGTGTATGCGTAAGTGTGATGTTTGTGTGTGGGGTCAAGTCAAGTCAAGTCTATCATCATTGATGATAGTAGTAACCAAAGATGAATGATAATTTTCATTATTTAAAATTTGATCCTAGCTATCTTCCGGTACTTCGTTTCCTAACTTCAACAGTTTTATGACCCTGAATGAGTTCGCATATTAAAGTTTACGCACGAGTTGTGGTTACCGTATTTACTGTACAGTACGTCGAAGTACGAGTAAGTTACGCATATTGCGTTGTGAGAACATTAAATTTTCCAAATTGTTAAAAAGTTCGAGCGAGGAATGCTCATCAATTCATTGATTTTATTATCACAAATCGACACACGGTATTGGTCTCAGAACAAACAAACACACTACTATTATTATTACCTATTTGTATTCTACATAGGAATTGTTATTGTTATAATATCTGAAAACAAGAGTCATAATGTCTTATTACCACCACCATCACCAAGAAATGCCCGACGGTAGCAACAGTAGCAACTCTATCGTCATCAATGATAGCGACAGTGAGGAGGAGGACGGTAGCAACAGTAGCAACTCTATCGTCATCAATGATGGCGACAGTGAGGAGGAGGAGGAGGACGACGACGATGATGATACTAATCCTCTACTACAAGTACTAAAGGTAGTTATACCAACGGTACCACAACAAAGAAACGAAATTGAAATAATGAAGGCGGGAGGTGGTGGTGGTGGTAGAATTGAAACTGAATCTGATGCCAGCAACGATGATGAAGAAACAGGAACAGAAACAGAAGCTTTATGCGACAATGATGATGATTCGGTACGTTCGTCGTCCTTATCCTCTAGATGTATTACTACTACGGCATCAAGAACAGCAACAGCAACGTCATCATCATCATTATTATCATTATCATCGGAATCGGATCATATAACAATGAGAGAAGAGAACGACGTTGGTAACGATGTAACAACAACTACGTCTGTATTACTGGATGATGATGATGTATTATTGTTGGGAGGACGTGGATCGGACTCGAATGATACTGAGGGGAATATAAAATTCCATAACAATATGATCATTCAACGAAAACAAGATATAGCAATACTGGAAGAAATAGAACAGGCAGTACGACAAAATAATGTACAACAACAAAAAATGAGAAGTTCGATTAACAATAATTCATCGGAACAACAATCGGATCAGCACGGTGATGACGATTCTAGCAACAACGAGGCTAGTACCAATAACGACGAAGTCTTTGGTAATAATATAGGTGCGGCTGTTACAGCAGATTGTGACAATACGCATGCTGACTCAAACAATAAGGCGCACGTTCCTGGAGTCACCGTCAACAGTAACGAAGATATTCTTCATATTTTAGCTCCTTCAGGCAAGCTTGGACTCGCTATTGACATAATCCAAAACGAGACTGTTGTTTTCATTGTGCAGAATTCTTCATCATTGGTTGGCAAGGTACAAGTTGGGGATAAACTAGTTGCAGTAGACAACGAAGATGTACGGACTTTGACAATTTCTGAAGTTTTAAAGTTGTTGAGCCAAAAGAGCACAAATCCATCACGAAAGTTGACTATTCTTCGGACTAAAGCAATGTGTACTATCAATCCTAGCAACGTGCTAAATAATGACGAATCACTTCATCGATTGAAAGAGATACATAAGATGGAGATAGTAACAATATTGCGGGAAACGGATGTGATTATGGGCTGTCGTGGAATTAGTAAGAGAAATGATGAATACCCTAGCAATAAGTTTTTGAAGAAAATTCTCGTAGATAAATGCATCGATTATTACAGCGAATCTATACAACCAGGTTACGAGAAGGCAAAACGGAAGAAAACTACTGTTGCTAATGCAATTATTGATATGTTAGAGAACAGAGATGTTCGCTTTTTGAAAAGAATTTGTTCTAAAACCAACAAGTACAATATTGTTCTTGATAGAAGAATAAAACGTGATTTTATACAAAGACAATATCGTGAGTCGATTCCTTATCAACAACCAACTACTAGTGAATTGACAACAACGCATACATTGCCAACAGAAGCATGTCGCGCTGCAACTGAATTAAAAAATGTTGATGATACACTATCAATATTACAACAACGTCAACGTCAACGTCAACGTCAACGTCAACGGAGAGGAATCGATGTAGAGACAAAATCAAATGTTGCTACAAAAGCAAAACAGAAGACCGACGAGGTGAAAGCCGCCGCTGCCACAGCAGAATTAGAAGCCGAGAGGAGAGAACTGCTACAACGTACCGCCGTTGCGGCAAATGCCAACCAAGAAACAATAGAACGCATCACTGCGAAAGCCGATGCTCAAGCGAAGGCTGAAGAAGTAGAAGCAGAAAAATTGAAACGCATCGAGGTCGAAGTGCAAGAAAGAAAATATAGAATAGCTGTGACCGAATTGAAGAAAAAAGACGAAGAGGAAGAAGTAAGAAACATTATCGCTGCGAAGGCCGATGCAAAAGCAAAAGTTGAAAAAGAAGTATGGAATCGCATCCGTTTACACGTCGAAGACCAGGAAGTAAAATCGAGAGAAGCTGCGACCGAATTGAAGACAAATATTGAAAAGGAAGAAGGAAGAAAACTTATCGCTGCGAAGGCCGATGCCAAAACAAATGCTGCACAAGAGATATGGAATCGCATCCGTATACACGTCGAAGAGCAGAAAAGACAATCAGGGGAAGTTGCGACCGAATTGAAGACAAAAGCCGAGGAGGAAATAAGACAGACTAATATCGCAGCGGCGGTGACCATTCTTACTCCACAACAGCAACAGCAACAGCAACAGCAACATCATAGCCGCAGTAATGTTGATGGCTCAAATAACCCCATTATTGATCCAAGAGAATCAGATGTCTTGTGCGGGAGAGGAGGTGCTACATTGAGACATCCAGGCAACCTAATGTATCGGGGACTAGTTGATTTAAACAAAGGACTTTACATAACATGCCTGATGACAGAAAAAATTAAAATCAGTCGGTCAATTGTAGCTGCCATTCGAGAACAAAGAGGTCGATTTTTGGAACAAGATGCCACGACGGGGGTATGGATAGATATTGGAGACACGAGAGCAGAACGAAAGACGTCACATGCTCTTCGTGAGGGTCAGCCCAAACGCAGAAAGAAAATGGTTGAATTGGGACAAATGCCAGCAAATCAACTTGTTGCTGCAGATCATGTTGTGGATCCTGTGCAACAACAGCAAAATTACCGAAATAGGATATACAATCTACGCCAACAACAAAATAATATGAATATGAATATGAATATGAATAATAACTTTGGTGGTGGATTGCAAGAGTTTCCAAATTCAAGTCCTTTAGGATATTTACAGCAGCAGCAGCAGCAGCTGGAGCTGGAGCAGCAGCAACAAAATCAGATAGCGATGATGAAGAGGAGAAGCCAACAAGCGCAACATCAATTAAATAACATTTTTAATAACAACAACAGCAGCTTCAACAATAGAAGCTTTTCAGGAATTCCCGCTCCTTTAAGAGCAACGTGTAAGGTGTCGTCTTCTTCTTCTTCTTCTTCTTCTTCTGCGATCTCGACAAACCCAAAATCGTCAAATCGTGGACTACAGAAATTCAAGAGGCAAAAACTAGCTGATGGGAAGAACTATCTACATAACCGTGTTACTGCAAATGCAACCAATCTAAAACAGGCATTATCACGGTGTTACAGTAGTCTAGATACAAGTCGCACCGACAGAGTCTCGCTGATGAAGAGTAATTCGATCAAGAACAACGTCTCTTATCCTCGCGAAGAAGAGTACAGGAACGATAGGTCAGCAAAAAAGGATTCTAGCAAGTCCAAGAAGAGAACAGAAAAAGACTGTAAACATAAGCAAACTCCAACGAATACTGGATCAGTAGTGAAAAAACGCCGCAGGAAGGACGACGATGGCGGTTACGAGTCATGGACGGCTGGCAATTGGTGCTTGCTTCTACCACATAATAATGTAGATGCTCAGATCAAGCCTGCGGTAAGGGTAATGGCAAACAGTTCACACAAACATCAACTTGGTGAACGCAAATCAAGCATAGAAGCTGCTGAAGAGTCATGGCCATGTCGTGGCTGTACCTTCAATAATGAAGATCTGTCTGCTGTGTCGTGTTCAATGTGCGGGAAACATCGTCTCAGGATTGTTTCAAGCAACCACAAACGACCGTATACTGATTCAAGTAAACAACCTACTGCTACAGTTTCTTCCCCTATATGCAGTAGCAAGCGGGTTGTAGTTCTAACATCACCTCCACGACAAACTGCTACAAATAACACGGCGACAATGATCAAGGAGCCTCATCGTCACGATATACTTTTAGGTAGCGGTCGTTCTAGAAAAAAGAATTCATCTCGTCCTCATTTCGGAAATAGATTCTACTGGAGGCTTATTGAGGAACAATATGCCGACTACGCAAGATGCACCGATGGACAGCAAAAGAATAATATTAAACAATCAATCTTCGATGAGAGTAAGAATACACATGATCCATCGGGACGATTCCTAAAGCGAAATAATGATGGAACCGGATTGTGGAATGAGATTTCACCTAAGGAAGCATGTCATAAAATACTAGTTGATCTTAATATGCGTAAATGCAAGTCTGCGAAAATGCAGCATCAGCAACAGAGCAATAACAGCAACGCCAAGAGCCCTACCAATGTGCAGCAGTATCATTCGTCTCTGTCATCCAACGATAACGCCATCAGCATCCCGAAGAAACGAGGTAAAGTTGCTACGACATCGATGACGAGATCGACAATATCAGAGCCAGCATGTTCTGTTGCTGAACAGAAGCGTCATCATCTTCTTTACAACGAAGCTGTACAAAGGGCTCGTGATTATGTGCTGACTAATTATGGTCAAGAATACGTTGAAAATCACGAAGAAGAAGAAATGGTGATGGTGTAACTTAAAAAAGCGAGTCGCATCTTTCCAAGTGAGAGTAAAAGCAAGCTTAGTGCCAACTTTTACTATAGCTTCATATAATAATCAAAACAATAGCAAAATTTATCTAAAAAGATAATACTGAAGATCCAAGTATCACATCATATTGTTACTAGTAAATCTGACACCACTGAGATGCAATTATCCAATAATTTGTCTATCGTTTTTGTCTAGTATCGTCTACAATTACCGTAGTAATTTAAAGGTTATTTATTGTATTCTGCTTCTAGCTTGGTTAGCAATAGAGTTTGGCGTATTTGATGAGTGTCACGGGCAATGTACACGGTTCAACTCCAGGTTCTACTCGTTTGATTGCTATGCCAGACATCATAAAATGGCACAATATCAGAGATCCGAATTGGAACGGTGCTGGTTGTGACATGATCTTGGCAGTCAGTGCCACCGCTATTGGTATGGAAGATGGTCGACATTTTTATGGTATGACTTCCACAGTCGAAGCACCATACATAAAGGTACTCCAAGACGTTTTGGACAAATATGACAAAGTGACAACTGATATGAAGAAAAACTACGAAAGTGAAATCCAAAAGAATCCCGACTTCAATGAATATGGTTGGATTCTTTCTTTCTATTGTACCGATAACTTTGATGGCAAGCAGATGACCTCCGCTACGTAAATATAAATTATCTATTATGCAACGAATTAAAAGAAGCAATTGTGATTTAATAATATTATCTATTTGGTAGTCCGTAGCATATTTCTTACTTTTTAGAATAGATAGTAGTCCTGTAGTGATTAGTTATCGTTTCATTCCGCAACGCATAGTTAGAAGAATGAAATTAATAGAAGAATTGTGTACGAAAAACATCTACCAGTTGGATACTTTTAATAAGTTGCTTTAGGATATATTTCCAAGATATATTCTTACACTAATTCTTCGATAGATCGACAGGTCTTTTTCACTCAACCACTCACTCGCCGTCGTCATCCATTCATCCATCGATCTATTCATCGATCTATTCATCGATCTATTCATCGATCTATTCATCGATCTATTCATCGATCTATTCATCGATCTATTCATCGATCTATTCATCGATCCATCCATCCATCCATCCATCCATCCATCCATTGTCGTCCCATATGTCAATGATCCCAAATGGTGAGACGACCGGTCGTCCATATCTGGTGCTGTTTGGCATTGCTAGTGTGTAGCGTCGTGGAAGAGAATCGAAGTGCACCGTCAATGTACCATAATTAGTATTAATAGCGACAGCAGCAGCAGCAGTAGCAGCAGCATAAAAAAACACACGCTATCGGATGGTACGGTTCTCACTTCCATTGCGTTCGTAGTACCGATCGGGGTAGAATTCCTTTTAGCCGTATTCAAAATTCGAGTACTCCTCGTGTGAGTCGGGTCGGGTCGGGCAAAGCATTCTTTTTCGTCTCTATTTTACCCCATCTCGATAAGAATCTCCCTGATCCCCAAGAACCAAGAAGAAGTAGATGACGACGATGAAGACGACAAAGGTGTTTGGTTTGTCGGATAGGCAATAATGTCCCGATTTTATTTCTGATTTGATAGAGAATAACGAGTAACAATTTTTTTCCCCGTATCCAAGGATAAAAAAATGGGGAGAGACGACAACACTGATGTACTGCCGATATATCTTTTTCTTATTGTTGTATCATCCTCAACATCAAACTTTCATTCTAATTATCGTTTTAACAAATCCAACCCCCAGCATTATTAACTCTCCGGAAGTGAAAGAGCAGGGAGATATGAAACGCGTTGCGTCATTTCATGTCGGTGTTATGTTGTCGTCATAAAAATAAAACAAGGAAAGATGTGCCTATGTCATCGATGTTGGAACAAAAATCAAAATCTCACGTGCGTAGAATTAAAAAAAGACTTGGATTATTGCTAATTTCTTCCTTATATGATTGATAGATAGATAGAAGTTAATGCACGGGGCGTCACTTGAGATTAGATAACTGTATGTAGTTTTTAATGACATATACTTCTTGACTTGTATTCTACGCAACGAAGAATCAGATCTGTTTTGATGCCGATAAAAAATCCTGCTGACAGTACTGTTAACAAGTTCAGTACAGCTTGAAATAATAATAGCTAAAAAAAAAAGGATTGCTTCGGTTTCGATTCAACCACTACTATCTGGATTTTTTATAGTATGCTTGTTTGACTGACCAGTAGAAATTGTTTTGTTTAACATTGCAAGTAAAAAAAAGTGCTTTAAACTTGATTCCGCCATCATGGTCAGTACGATGTTTTTGTTGGAGAATAGCACAACATCCAGTACATCGTTTTTTGATTTGTTGACTGCATCGAATCATGGATGATGGCAAGACTGCGTGTTCATTCCGTGGGAGTAGTTGCTTTTATTTTATAAACCACGTAAAATCAATGGCATCGTCATATCTTTGGATCCTTGCACGAGACGAGACATCACATCACATCACATCTGCAAAGATAGCGCGCAAGACATCCAGCATCCAGCAACCAGCATTATTCGACATGAAGGTGAAATACGATAGGCATCCTCACTACTTTGAAGTACAGAGTACAAGTACAATCACGGCGCACATCAACCTCTATCTCTCTCTAAAGCCATAAGAATACTGTACCGTACGCATAAAATAATAATTGGTAGAGGAATTTTGCTCTGATAAAGTTAGAAAATATGAACGATAGAGATAGTGACAGCGACGACAACGATCATCAGTTACACGATGATGATGATGATGATGGTGATGATACAGAATTCGAAGTAGAAGCAGAAACTGCTGCTGCTGCTTCTGAGCGAAGAAGATTAGACCTACTAAAATTAATATTAGTGCTTCAACGGAAGGTTACATATCCTACTCGTACAATAAAGAAAATTGATAGTCTAGTGGATGATTTTCTTGAAAATCTTGAAGATGATGTCTTTGAAATGCTTTGCAGTAATGATGCTGATGTTGATGATGATGATTATCATGGATTGGATAGCAACATAGATACAGAAATGGAGGTTGAAGCTATTATCCGAATGTTTCCAAACGTTCTATCAAGAAGAAAAGCAATTTTTTATGGTAATGATGATGTTATTGATAGATATTTATACTATCCAATTCAATTACTGGCATTTACAATGCACGAAAACAACTCCTTGTGGATCAATTTAAAGGCCGCATCTTTCATCCCTGTTGTAGCTAGACTAGCAATAGAGTTTGGTTGTTTTGATAATGCATTGAGAGGAGGATTGTTATGGCATGGTACTTTCCCCTCTGATGATGCTAATGTTTTGCAAAATCTCATGAATGGTGACAGTGGTGACATTATCATTGAGGATCATCACCGAGCTGCTATGGATAATAAATACCTACAAATTTTTATACGATTGAGACAAATGGGTCTTTTCAAAAAAGAAGACATTCAAAGACATGAACTTTTGATAGAATTGGTTAGCAAAGATTATCATTTTGAAGAGAAACGACTTAGGTTCTTAGTCGAGTGGGATCCGTCTGCATTATTGCAACCCAATAGTAATGGGTACTTACCAATTCATTTCGCTGCAGTTTCCATTCGGAAACTCCAACTCGTATTCGAATATGGAATTCGTTATTATCCAAAAAAGACAGGAATTTGTCTATTATTTAAGAAAGTCGATGATGACGTGACACCATTTCAAGAGGCTTGTGAAAGATACGGTTGTGATAGAGTGAGGAATGCAGTAAAAGATACACTGCGTGATTGCCAACGACGTCGTTCGGAGGAGGATAATAGCAACAGCACTAGTGGACCGTATAATATTGCTGATGCATTGATAACGGCAGCTATTGACGAAACTATTCATTTAGATTGTGTGTATTTCCTATTACGGAGAGAACCAGATATTTTACATAAGTTATTATCATCGAAGCATACAGCTGCGGCAATATCGACGGCTATGGTTGAATCCGATAATATCAATATCGATGAAGGTGCTAGCGATAGATTGACAAGTGCAACAAAAATCAATCCTAAAAAGCGTAAAAGGAGTGATAGACAGAACCACAACAACAACAACAACGATGACGATGACGATTTTATTTAAAATCACGAAAAGAATGAACAGAAAAATATTGTCTCAATCGGCGATACTGATCTTCGAACGGATGGATAGGCAAAAGAGGAATACAAAAATGGAGGACAAGTAATACTCATTACTATATAATATGTCGCACGACTGCCTAATTTTGGTGACAAATTACAACGGATCCGTACGCATGTGCAACCAATACAACTACGACGAAAAAAAATGATGCGATTGCACTGTAGCTGATATCATTTCAATTTATCAGATATATTAAATGTAGATACAGATAAGATAAAAATTCCCAGTAGTACTCAACCATCAATTTCCTCGCTTTATCAGGACTATTGTTGATTGGTAATTGTGCAGCAAAATAAAACAAAATAAAATAAAATAAAAATCATATCAATGTTAAATATTATAATTTAGGACTACCATGTTGATGCTAGGATATACTTATACTAGTTCAATTTGTGGATATGGATGTGAATGTAGTGATTTCAATAATAGTAATCGTAACATATCCATAGTGGCATTTTCTTTTGTCATGAGAGTACCAGGCAATGGATGGGAATGTCCCGGTAAGTAAGTACGCAAATAATTAATTGTACAAATATCGCAGATAATTAATTGTACAAATATTCAGTTCAGTTCAGTTCAGTTCAGTTCAGTTCAGTTCAGTTCAGTTCAGTTCAGATCAGTTCAGTTCAGTTCAGTTCAGTTCAGTTCAATTCAATTCAATTCAATTCAATTCAATTCAATTCAATAATTCAATTCCAGGTCGGTCCATTCGTAGCATTGTCATATTATCTGGAGTTAAATCACTTCGAAACCAATGCAAGGTCGGAGGGGCATTTCGAACAAATTTTATCAAAACATTTTGTGTGAAATCCTCTCGGGTTGGTTTGTCGTCGTCATCGAAAACATTATAGTTTAAGAAGTGCATGTTCCGAATCGAAACACGTTCAAGAACCTTGCAACAATGATAGAACATAAAGATATCTGGGTAATTGTTCAAGTCCGATATCTTACAATCAAATAGAACGAAATTTGAATTGTTCATATTGATTTCCTTTAAATTTTTGGAAGCTTGCATCTCATTACCATATACGCAGAAGTAATACGGATTATTATTTGAAGTTACTTTTTCCAAAAGAGGACATGTATTTGAGAATTGCCCAAGGATCATAGGGCCATCAAAACAAACATTTGAAAAATCGAGTTCCTGTAATTTTGGTAAAATATGCGGGAGGGTAAGTAGAAGGGCGTTGTCAATCATATCTCTTGATGAAGAAAGATATAACGATGTAATTCCATTCATTTGAATATTTTTCACCATCTCACGTAATTTGTCTTCGGATTTTTGGTCACCCTTAAACTTGCTTGAATCCTTGAACCTCATAATCTGGTAACGTTGTAACTTGTTCTTTGTCTCTTTGTTCAAAAAATGGTTCCGTAAGTTTTGATAGAATTTTAGTGTCGAATTTCCACTAACTTCAAAAACAGGATGAATTTTATTTTTATTTCCAGGTTTATCATTAGTAGTAGCAATAATATCATGTAATTGTTTTGAAACTAAACTCAAATCCATCAGACTATCTTGATCTAACCAACTAATAACTTCAATAATAATAGGTGTTTGTAATAAATCCCACTTCGAAGCAATCGCTCTTTTTTGACGACGTGTTCTGCGACGATTACGATTACGATTACGATTACGATTACGATTACGATTACGATTACGATTACGATTACGATTACGATTACGATTATTTTTGTTGTTGGTGTTTGCTCGACGCATTTTTCTTTATCGTTCGTTCGACTGTTATTTGTTGACTAT
The DNA here is from genome assembly GCA_900095095.1 of Fragilariopsis cylindrus CCMP1102. Lineage (NCBI taxonomy): Eukaryota > Bacillariophyta > Bacillariophyceae > Bacillariales > Bacillariaceae > Fragilariopsis > Fragilariopsis cylindrus. Next base: position 621,180 of record FMBT01000301.1, on the reverse strand, counting down.
GACGGAATCGATGTTATAGCAGAGCAGAGATCAGTGTATAGGAGAGTTGGTTATGAGAGGAGAGGGGTTTTTGTTGCTTCCCCTTCTTTACGGAATCAAAAGTTACCGTACGGTAGTTGTTGTGTGCTGCGGCTCTCAAATTGTTCTGAAAATATGATCTCTCGTCAACAGGCCTGGTTTTGGCTTGTGTTTGTAGTAGCTATCGTACTGGGATGTTGACTGACTTTACTGTTGGTCGAGTTAAAAGAAGATCTGATGAGACGGGGTGTTGCACTTGAGTTGTTGTGTTGTGTTGTGTTGTGTTGTGAGCTTACCTCTGAAGTAATCAGCGTAAAAAATGCACAGCTGATTACAGCGTAGCACAGCAAAACTTGAAAAATTGTAACGTCAAAAAATCAAAATTCAAAAAGCGCGCCTACTAGCCTTGCTTTCCTATGTACTGACGACGAGATCACTCGCATTGCTTGATAGACTGTACTAAGTCAACGCTAATTTAACTAGCCAGCAAGTTCCGCGCGTTAAATTTCACGCGACAATCAAAGGACGGAGATTGAGTGAATTCAAGTGAAAAAAAAAAAGACGAGCGCAGAGCCCATTTCCAGCAGCCTCACTCTACGCGTAAAGTGCAAGCGTTTACAATTTGAAATTCGGAACAGCAAAACATTAACTCCACCCACAGCAGTAAAGCACTTTTCGGCGCCGAAGCAAGAACATAGCTAACCTCCGCCCACAGCAGAACTTTTCGGCGACGAAGCAAGCTAACGAACGTTACTTACTACGAAGTACTTACCAGTACTGTATTACAATTGATTTTTGTTTATTGTACTCTGCATAGTACTACGAAAAGAAAAGGAAGAATCATGATGGACGAGATAGACGATCGACAAGCAGAAGCAGTAGGACAAATTGCTGCAACTGCAACTGCTGCTGCTGCTTCTGCGGAATGTAGAAGACAACATGTCGAATTAATTTCAGTCCTTACAAAGCATGATGAATTTCATTTGCGTACCAGAAATAAAATTGATGAATTGGTTTGTAAATTCCTTCGTACTATCATAAGGGATATAGACGATCAACAACAGGAAGGTAGAAGACAACACGTCGTTCTAATTTCAGTCCTTAAACAGCATGATGAATATCATTGGCGTACAGGAAATAAAATTGATGAATTGGTTGAAGAATTCGTTACTAAAACTAAAGATGATATCCATGATATGCTTTGTGACAACAAAGATGAGGCTCCTAACGATGATGATCGTTATGATCGTTATTATCGTGGTTTAGATAGCAACCGTGATACAGCAGCTGAAGTTGAAACTGCTTTACGGTTTTTCCCAGAAGTCCTGTCAAGAAGAGGAGGACCCTACAATAAGTATCCCATTCAATATTTAGCAATCAAAGTAAAGGCTGTTCCTTTTATTCCCCTCGTAGTTCAGCTAGCATTAGAGTTCGGCTTATTTGAGGAAATAGAAAGAGGAGGACTGATGTTTGATGTACGTGGGCATAATATTCTACAGTTCCTCGTAAACGACATATTAAATGATCAACATGTAGACGACATGTATCTTAATGTGATGATACAATTGAGACAAATGGGTTATTTCAAGAAAGAAGATATTCAGAAGTATGGTTTAGTGGTGGTATTGTGTAGATGCAGTGTCATCTCAGAAAAAAGATTTCGATTTTTAGTTGAATGGGATCCAACCTCGTTAATCAAAAGAGACGGACGAGCTGGACATCCAGACGGAGGAGCTGGACATCTGCCACTTCACGTTGCTACAATATCTACTTCCACCATTCAAGACTTTCGGATGGCATTCGAATATGGAATTCGTTATTATCCTAGAAAGAAAGGTATTTGTTCATTATTCCAGAATAGTTATTACTACTACTCAGATTACAGGACTCCGGTTTGTAGAAGTGGGTTCGGTCCCACTCCTCTCCAATTAGCTTGTACATTTAAACGTTATACCGAAGATGTGATGAAGGTCGTAGAAGACATTCTTATCCGTTATTGGACACACCAATCGACATTACTGAGGCGCTGATAACAGCAGCCATTGATGAAAATATTCATTTAGATTGTGTATATTTTTTGTTGCGGAGAGAACCTGATGTAATGCAACTAACTTCGTCCTCATTGACATTGTCATCGTTGACGTTGGAGTCTAACGACAACAATCTTTCTGCTCCATTACCAGTTGGTGGTACTGCACCAACTCCTGGTATGGGAGGATTTAGCGGTGGTCCGTCGCAAACTCCTGGTATGGGAGGATTTGGTGGCGGTGGTACTACACTAACCCCTACACCGGGTGGATTTGGTGGTGGGGGATTTGGTCAACTAGCACCATCTCAACAACAAGCGCAGGCGGGGGGATTCAGTAACACTACATTCAATGCTCAAGCTGGAGGCCAATTTAGCTTAGGAACTGGTCCTGCTATAGGTTCGCGTCGCATCCTCAAAGCTCGTCGACCGAGATAGGAGCGAAGATGTATTCTATTTTTATATTTCGAAAGAGAAGAAAGAAAAAGTGGTGGTTGAGTCAGTAAATTGTAGGACTAGAGACTAACTTAATCATTAGTTATAAATACGCAATAAAACCTGCAATCACGACTTTTAAACTTCTATTCTTTTCATCCACAATCTTTCTGATGAGATATTCACGACTATAACTCATTATTACTTCAATATTACATTTTCTAATCTGTGCATATTATTTAATAGACCGTACTGAAATCTTAAATACGGCCTACAAAGAAATCTCATCAGGAGCAATAACAACAACAACAACAATAAAAAAGACGATAACAATGACAATGGAAGCAGCAGCGATAATGACATACATAGCATGAAAAGCAACGACGATTTGATGGCAATTACTAATCCAAGAAAGCGAAACCGAAAAGAGAGAGAGGATGATGAAAGCAAAGGAAACCATTACAAACGATGATGATGAAATATCTTTTTGGCAGAGGATGATAAATGTGAATTGATTATCTATCCACATACACACAGTATGCATAAATACGGATCGATTGTTCTGGCGTATTTTGATTTGCTTGCTTCTCTTTCAAAGTGTGTCAAGAACAATTCACTATTGTCGCTACTCTTGTATAACCGTGTAAATCGAACGACATGAGCACAAAACGTGCAATAACGAATTTCAATAGGAATAGATGATTAGGAATAGAGCTACATGTCGATGAATAATGTTGTTTAAGATGGAAAGTTTGTCTCGACTGGGGTTATTCAAGTCCATTATATTAGCTAGTTCTTGGATGTCGCAGTACCAAAAAACTGTATTGTCCAGATATATTTGTTTCAAGTCATTGAAAAATTCTATTTCGTTACCATCCAATCTAGCACGGGTACGTTCTTTCGTAATGAATTTAGAATAAGCTCGAAGGATGTACAAACACGGAAGTTGTAAAACGAGTTCACGTAAGTTTGGCAAAATAATCGAGAAGGTGTATGGAAGGGAGAGGGCGTGTGGAAGGGGAAATAAAATGTTTTTGCCTCGTGAAGGCAATATCCAACGCCAAAATCCAATCCAATCCAATCGGACATCGTTCTTGACCTCGTTTCATTTGTCCGTCACGTATACTATCAAATTTGTACATATCATTCATCCTCATCATACGAGGATAACGTTAAAACTTTTCGTCTGTCTGATTGTGGGTTGACTAAACTCTGTATTAGTTTCCGCGAAGAACCACGCTGATAACAATAGTGGGCATGATATTCCATTCAATACCTGATGATCGTTTGTAATAATCGAATTTGTTTTCCATACTTTTTCAATTTTGTACTATTAATATGTATTATGAATCTCATATTCCGCCTTGACCTACCGTACTGTACACAAACACCCACAACCGACTGAGTCAGTCCACACCCATACACCTATCAGCCCCCCCCCCCCCCCTACATACATCTATCAACATAAAAAAATCAATCCATACTATTATTTTCTCGCAATCCTCGTCGTGTAATCCTTATAATATTATTTCGTCATTGTTTTCTTTGCCTTAATAGCGACGACATCCTTCTTCGGTGGTTTCTTTTTGGGCTTTTTTTTCGGAACCGGTATTTTTATTTTTCCATCAAATCGTCGTTCGGATCCTTTTACTTTCTTTCCATGAAATAACAGACAATTGTCACAAATATTTTTTCGTTCCGCACCTTCTCCCTCATCAATATCTGGTAATAATAACCAACCACGGCTCCAACAATCATCATCACATTTGAAACATGGAACCAATACTTGTGTTTCAAAATCGTATTGTCCAATACTCATGTTGCTGTTACCGGTATTGCCGTTGCCGGCAGCATCATCGATAGTTACAGGTGGTACGCCTTCTTTGGCCTCCTCGTCATTGATAACAACATCGCTCATCGTCTCGTTTTGCTACTAGTACAGGCGGGGGTTTCCTCTATTATTAATTATTGGATACTACTTATCGGTGTAAGAGTTACTGTATTTTTTTATTGTGCGTTGTCGAGAACAATTATTAATTTCCCGGCATTACTTCGACTAACCCCGTACGCACTATGATCATAAGCCAGAAAACAGATGGTTGTCATTGCATTGGTGGGTACAGTAGTTCAATACGAATCACGTTCATCAATCTTTCATGTTGGTCTGACCGCCGCGTGTTTTTAACATTACATTTTTGATTTTAGTCTTTTGAAAACAACATTTTAGAGAAAAGTGGTCACTCGGATGATCCTTTCATTTCATCTTATATAGAAATACCTGATATCAATGTTTCTTGACCTCTCCCCACAAACCCTTTGGCCACCTTTAGCTAGCTTAACAGCTGTTGATGGTATGTTACTAGTATTGTCCTGTTGCACCATATTCTTAGTACCCAGTTTCTTCAGTGGATGGTCTGTGTAGGATATTTAGCTACCTGAAATTTTAGGAAGCGGCTTGACCATTCAACGAATCCAACTGTACGGCATCGTCTATTCCTTGGATCTCCTGGTCTTAACTCCTCTTTGGTGTTGGAACTGGAAAGGGGTGATCCATTCCCTAAGGCGAGGCATAATCCTATATGACTCTTCATGTCTGTATAGAGAGTTTAATGCAGGTGTTGTGTCTTTTCCATCGAAATTGGATGGAGCTTCTTCAAGAACATCTTCAAGAAAATTGTACACTGTACATGGTGAACCATACCCAACAGTCATGTCATTGGACCAGTCAATTGTCATACCTAAGTAATCATGAATGGCTCCATATATACATAGCTGATAGTTTTGGTATGTCTTATTCAAACACCTCATTTAACTTATCTATAATGTTATCTAATACCTCTTGATGTACACATGATATATTGATGCCGTCCAAATGGAATTGGAGAGTACATTGTACCCTTCCTATCATCTTGTTGAATTTACAATAGTCATAACCATTCACTTTGAAGCCAAGTCCTTCAAGGACTCCTTTAGGCATCTTCTTTCAATAGAGTCAACCGGACAACTCTCAGGAAAAAGCATTGGTTTTTACTGTGGGTGCACTAGATTCAAGCTTAGTTGTGGTCTACCATCAGTGCACCCTACCCTCTACCCTTCATTTTTTTACACCTCTTCCTGAACATGAGGTATGGTAAGGATAGTTGGAATATGTCCCACGTTATAGAATTGGGTTTAAGCATATTGATCACATTCTTTTCTAGTAGATTTTCGTTCATTTTTCTTTTTCTTTTGAAGACTTTAGGTTCGATCTTTGGTGGATGACGTACGTACCGAGTTGTTATTTGACCTGGTTAATTTGTCCATCACGTTGCACTATCAAATTTGTACATATCAAACACGATCCAAAATATGATGTCGCACGAATTAAATTATACACGACTAGCAAAAAGAGCAAAGATATTATGTTTTTATCGGAAGAAATAAAAAATAAATGTAACAAACAAGAGAGTGTCATAAAATTGAAAGACGATACAAAAAAAGAAAAGATCTAATACTATACTACTACTAAAACGTTAGTACCATACAAACAAGACAATACTCAATATGATGATGAACAACAACAAGACTAGCATCGCAGCTGTAATTACGGCATTATTAGCTATCGGCATGATGATGCCCGGTAGTAGTGTTGATAAATATGTTGCGAATGCTGCTCAACAAGCAACATGTGGAAATTTACCAGTTGGTACATCAGCCCAAGATGGAGCAGCATGTACAGATGCATTAACTGGTGGTCAGGCAACTGTCGGATGTGGTGGTGAATCGTACACCGATACAGTTCGGACTGAAACAATATGTACCTGTGCTGCTGCAGACCCAATATGGAAATGTGTATCGACTGCTACTGATATTCCAGCAAATAATCCATGTCCTGCTCAAGATTCGCCACCCGTATCAGGTGAATCATGTGATGGACTATTAGTTATACCAGATTCATCTCAAACATGTATGTTCTCAAGGAAATTTTCCTCTAGTTCTGATTTGGAAACATTCAATTGTGTTTGTTCCAATGCAGCTGGTTCTACCGTTAATCTTTGGTCATGTGATGGTTCATTTGCACCTGCTGTTGCACCAACTTATATGCCTGCTGGACAAGCACAACCTGTAACTACAATTCCAGTTCCTACTGCACCTACTACACCAATGGTGTGTGGTACATTCCCTGGAGATGGTACCACATGTGCAGGTGTATTACCCGTAGGATTACCAAATGCATCCTGTAACTATTCACAAACTATTACAACAAACGGGGTTCCTCTTGATGAAGCTGCTACATGCGAATGTGATGCCTCGACTGAAATTTGGGTCTGTGTAGGATCTTTTACAGCAGCACCTATAATTTCGAAAGATGCAGATGAAGACACTACTGCTATTGATGATATGGATGTTACAGATGAGACTACTACTACTACTACTACTACTACTACAAGTGCTAGTGATGATAGTGGTGCTACTAGTTTCATTCAAATTCAAGTTATGGCTACTCTTTTCATTGCTACCGTTGCTATAGCAGCAACAACTTTTTAACTAGTAGTAGGATCATAAATAAATGAAGAAATAAAGCCTATTCCATGAAGTTGACATTGTGGTTCATTTCAAGAATGAAAACATCTGTCAGGGCATCACCTATTTGTACACTAAAGGAAGTCAAATAAAATAATGATATATAATCTCAAGACGAGACAATGAACAGACCTCAATTCATGATCTATAGAATAGAACTGATACTACATCTTTAAAATCCCATTAGCTAGCTAGACTAGCTATATTATTATTCTATTTTTTATTATGGTATGACTCATTTCGTTTGTAACTTTCTTTCTCGTTTTAAAAGAAGAATGTGCGTACGTGCGTGCGTGCGTTCGTTCTTGTGCGTGAAGTCAATAGTTGCTTTCATAGTTTTCAATCCCAACTCAATATATCACAAGCTAATATTCCTTCGACGGCGGTGGTGGTGGAAACGACGGCGTTCCAAAAGAAAATGAACCAGTTTTCTTAGGCGGTGGTGGAAATGACGGCGTTCCAAACGAAAATGAACTTGTTTTGTCGTTTCTGGGTGCTGTTCGACTGGACTGTTGCTGCTGCTGCTGCTGCTGCTGCTGCTGCTGCTGTTGCTGTTGCTGTAGCTGTTGCTGTAGCTGTTGCTGCTGTTGTTGCTGCTGCTGCTGCTGCTGCTGCTGCTGTTGTTGCTGCTGTTGTTGCTGTTGTTCCATTGCAGCAATATTATTACTAGTAGTAGGATTAGGATTAGGATTTTCAACACCGGAACTTCCAACATAGACGCCACCCGTTTTAGGAGAAGCATTGAACCCAGCGGATCCAAATGAAGAATTCGCCTGCCTTGGTGATACACTTGGATTATTATCATCATTATTACTTCTACTACTAGTGGGAGTACCGAAACTTCCATCATTCGCACCCCCTTCAGTACCAAATCGTTGTGCTGGTCCTGATGTAGACGGTGGTGCGTCGGAAGAAGACGGTGTATACTTCTGTTTCATTTCACTATCATCTTTGTTTTGATTCAGTTGAGATCTTATACTTGATTTGGGCGGCGCCCTAAACGTATCATTTGGGGGTGCTGCATCTGTCGTCGGAGGTCTACCGAATCGACCTCCAAATGGAGTATTTTCTTCCTGCTTCGTCGAGACGCTTGGATTTACATCGCCTGTCTTCGGAGAACCACCAAAGCGACTTCCAAATGGAGAATTTTCTTCCTGATTCGTTGAGACGCTACTTGGACTTGCATCGCCTTCTCTGAAGACAGCTCCAAATGGAGAATTTTCTTGATTCGTTAAGACACTACTTGGATTAGCAGCGTCCGTCTTCGTTGTAGCACCAAAACCACCTCCAAATGAAGAAGTTTCCTGATTCATTGAGACACTACTTGGATTAGCAGCGTCCGTCTTCGGTGTAGCGCCAGCACCAAAGTCACCTCCAAATGGAGAACTTGCCTGCTTTCCTGGAGGTAGTGTATACTTAGAAGGTGCTGTGACTGTGCCTGTCTTCGGAGACCACCTGCCTGTTTTCATTGGTAGGGGTGCCGCTCCCTGTTTAGGTACTGATCCTGCACCAAAGGGTGAAACTGCTTGTTTTCCTGTCTCTGGTAGCGCCGCTCCCTGTTTAGGGGGAGGACCAAATCCTGTTCCAAACGAAGATGAGACACGTTTTGGACTATTGTTATTCTTATTGGGAACTCCGTAATTATTTCCAGCATTTGGACTCGTTTTAGGAATAGGCGGAGACGAGGATTGTTTTCCTGCACCAAAACCAGCGCTGCTAACACCAAACGGCGGAGACGATGATTTTTTTCCAGGAGCATCATTTAAATTATTATTACTATTATCGGAAGTTCCTCCAGAACTACTAGCACCAAATGGATTTTTGCTTGGTACACCAGCGGTTCCTCGTTGTGCTGGTCCCGATTTAGATTGAACACCAAATGAAAAGCTATCTGTCTTCTTCATTTGACTATCGTCGTTTTGATTCAGTTGATTCCTCAAACTGGATTTTTTAGGCGGAGCCCCAAACGTTGATTCCGCTCCGACGTTTGGATTATTATTACCATATGGCGAAGATGGCTGATTATCCTTAGATGGAGCACCGAATGAAGAGTTATTCGTCTTGTTCATTTGACTATCGTCGTTCTGATTCAGTTGATTCCTCATACTGGATTGTTTAGGCGGAGCCCCAAACGTAGATTTCGCTCCAACATTTGGATTATCATTACCAAATGGCGAAGATGGCTGATTGTCTTTAGATGGAACACCGAATGAAGAGCTATCTGTCTTCTTCATTTGACCATCGTCGTTCTGATTCAGTTGATTCCTCATACTGGATTGTTTAGGCGGAGCCCCAAACGTTGATTTCGCTCCGACATTTGGATTATTACTACCAAATGGCGAAGATGGCTGATTATCTTGTGCAGGGTTCGTCTTTGATGGCGGTCTGAAAGCAGTAGCGCCATCGTATGCAGATGTAGCCATCTTGCTTCGAATGCTATTTTGACTACTTTTTTGATTTTGTTCGTTGCGTGTATCTTTTGCTTCAGGAGGAAAACCAAAAGGTGGCTCAGCCTGTATACCTCTAACTCTGTTTTGATTAGGGGATGCATTATCGCCCGCTTTGGCACCAAAGGACGGTGCGTCATTTGTTGTAACAGAACCAACTTTAGAAGAAGTACCGAACCCAGAACCGAAAGGAGACGATATCTGTTCCCCAGACGCACTATCGAACCCTGATCCAAACGAAGAAGCTGTTTGCTTTCCAGAAGCAGAGGCGGTACCCTGCTCAGGGGAAATTCCAAATTTTGCAACACCGAATGGAGAATTTGCCTGCTTTCCTTGGGCTGTACTCTTTGGGGGTCCTGTGCCTGTCTTGGGAAAAGCACCAAATCCACCTGCAGCTGTATTCTTTGGTGGTGGTGCTCTTTGTTTAGAAGAAGGACCAAATCCTGATCCAAACGGAGATGCTGCTTGCTTCGAATTTTCAGATCCAAAGGGAGAAGTTGATTGTTTCGCCGCGACAGCACTTTTTGTTGGTGGTGACGTTCCCTGTTTAGGAGAAGTACCAAATCCTGATCCAAAAGGAGATGCTGTCTGCTTTCCTGACTTCGGCGACCACTTATTTTGGGAATACTTTGATCGTTCCCCACCCTTTGTCTTTGGGGGAATGCCAAAAGTCGCTTGCGATGGTGGCGGTATCGCACCACCACTACTCTTTTTGGGCGGAGCACCGAATCCAACAGCAGGAGATCCAAAAGGTGATGACGACGAATCCGATACAGCAGTATTCTTCTTAACTACCGGTGGTAGCCCACTACCCTTTGTCTTTGCGGGAACACCAAAAGCTGCTTCAGTTGCTTGTGCTCGTTTTCCTACCGGTGGTCCACTCCTTTTTGGAGGAGAACCAAATCCTTTTTTAGATCCAAAAGGAGCAGGCGGCGGCGGCGAAATAGTCGTTTTGGGTGGAGCACCAAATCCTGTACTAGCAGTAGTCGATGATTTATTGTTTTTTGAAGAGGAAGATTGAGTAGTAGCAGCAGCAGCAGTCGGAGGAGGAGGTAGCGGTGTACCAGACGGAAATGACGAGAAAGAAGGAGATATACCTTCGTTATCTATTTTGTTGTTGTTGCTGCTGCTGCTTTTGCTTTTGACGTAAAGATCATCATCAATTTTGTTGTTGTTGTCATTATTATCATTATCACCATCCTTGTTCTTCATGTTCTTGTTCTTGTTGAAAATTAATTGATATGCTGCAGTTGCTGCAGTCGTAACAATACTTGCTATAGCCGTTGCTTGGGATATTGTATCCAATGATTTGAACGTATCAACGAATCCATTTTTTTGAACCTGTTCCACAAAACCATTCAATGTATAGTATTTTCCACTAAAAATACTATAAATATTATTATCGGCTAGTTGTTTATTATTATTATTAATATTATTATTGTTGTCATTATTAATTCTACTGGTAGCATAGTCATCGGATGCTTTTTCTATTGCTTCATATTTCATCCTTGCTGCTATTTCAATGTCTTCTGCTGTTTCTTTATTATTAAACTTTATACGAAGTTGATCATTATCAGACTGTAATTGATTTACTTTGGTCGTCATGGATTGTTCCACTAATTTTTGTTTTAATAAAATTTCCTCTTTTAATTGAATTTGTTCTGCAACTTTCACACGTTGTTGTAGTTCAGCATCGACTACTAACTTTTTTAATTGTTTTAATTCTAATTCTTCTTGTACTACCTTCCGTTCTAGTACATTAATTTTTGTATCTAAATACGGCATATCAACAACAACATTATTAGTTGATGATGATGTTGATGATGATGATGATGGTAGATTCGACACGTAGTTACCAATAATACCACCAAAACCACGATCACCACCAAATTCTTGTATACCTTGTTGTGCACTTAAAACATTAGTTGCTACACTCAATGTAGCTACAATCCCACTAATTGTTCCTATTGTTCCTATAGTATTACTTGTTTGTAATTCGTTTTGTTTCTTTGTTTTTAGTTGATCCAATTCCGATTCAAGATTTTCTATTTCAGTATCAAGTTTATTATTATTACTATTATTCGATGATGAGGAACGACTACTACTACTAGTTTCTATTAAAAATCGTTTTGCAGCAGTAACAGCCTTCAATGCATTGCCACCACCACCTGTACCACCATTACCTGATTTTTGCACCTGCTGCAAGTCATCAAGACGATCACGTCCTATTGAGGCAACTTTATTTAATGCACGACGTCGAATTTCAATTTCTTTTATAGAACGTTCAATTTCTTTTCTTTCTAATTCCACATTTTTTAATTCTTGTAATAATTTGGTTTTTATTGCTTTTGTTTCAATTTCAACTTTCCTTGTTGTTGAAAATAAAGTAATTGATGATGTTGATGATGATGATGATGATTTCATCCTCGTCGTCGGAGAAGAAGTTATCAGTGATGATGTTGTTGATGGAGTTATAAATCCATAACAGGAGGAAGTTATTATTGCGATCAGAGTCAATACTATAATCGTCCTGTGATTGACCAGCATTGTCTGTCGTTGTTGGTGTCGTTGTCGTTGTCGTTGTCGTTTCATGCTGTGTAGATTGTTGCACATCGTAAATATAATTGGATTTGTGTTTGCTTTTTTTCAAGATGTATTGTTGAAAAGTATATCTAAACTCTTCTTGTCTTTGGTACAAGTGTGTTGAGTTGCTTGAGTTGCTTTATTTGTTGTGATTCGATTGGGTGGATACTACTACGATGTTCAATGTTCATCGACTGCTTTGTGGAAGCAAGAAATCAAAGATCAAGAATTTAAATAGCTAGTATATTTAAATGACAAACATACAGATTTCCGCGCCATTTCTGATTTACTTGATGTTTGAATGTTGCGATTTCATTCCCACGTGATTGATTCATTCATTCGTCGTGGTGTACCCCCCCCCCTCCCCCAAATTGATGAACGATGGCATGAAAAAAGAGTTGAATACTGTAGTAGCAGTAACATGATGCAGCAAGTTCAAAGTGATACAGTAGATGATATTAGTGACGATCATTGTCTGTACTGTAGCCTAGAACGAAAAGGATCAATATAAGAGAATACGATCCATGACGTTGAAGAAGCATAAGAACTCATTAGACTTTTGCATCAATTGTCATAAAATCTAATGATGCAGTCCTTAAGAAAATGTATGTATGTGTTTTTTTTAAAGTAATGCCGCTATTCTATAGAAGCATTTCTATTATATGTATGTATTTGTAACCCTTGGTTATCGTCCTAAAGTAAGTAAACCCCCCTATTTTTCTCCCGTTTCAATATGAATTGAATATGTATGTATATCGGCAAGTCAATTGGATGAATCATTTATTTCTTCTCCCCCTCCCTCTATCTTTTTTCTATCGGCTATATCAATTATTTCCTCATTATCTTTTTTCTATCGGCTATATCAATTATTTCCTCATTATCTTTTTTAATATTAGGAACATTGCTCCAATAAATAGTCCAAGACCAATCACAGACCAGCATGCGATCACAATAGTTGATATAGTGAACATCGAAACATTATCTGATTCGATAGTGCTAGTAGTAGTGCTAGTAGTAGTGGGATCTTCGTTCATCTCGTCTTCAACGATTTCATCAAGTATGTTATTACTTTCGTCGGATGTCTCACTTTCAGTTGGTGGTGGTACGCTTACCGACGAAACACCAACGAATGATTGGAAGACAGGATCATCATTGAATTGATCACGTATCTTGTTCACAAACTCTTCACGGTCATAAGGTGTTTCTAATGCCAAGGACGCTAACGAATATCCATTCATATCTTCCGTACCGTCCAATCGATCAAACTTAACTAATTCGTTATAATGGATTGTAACAGATGGGATTTCTTCTTGAGGTTGCATTTCTCTTTCTTCTTCTTGTTGTTGTTGCTGTTGTTCCAGTCGAAGATGACGCTTTCGGTTGTAATCATCTACTGGAAATGCTCCGTTGCGTGTCACAGAAGTTACTCGGACAGTCCCCTGGAAATGAATACCTGGCAAAATCGTCGTAACAATAGAATTAGTATGCTCCTCCAGTACTGTTTGGATCGATTTTATATTCGATTTTGACATTTCCCCATTCACTCCTTCTAACACAATCGATAGATCCTCGACAGATGCAGTTTCTTCTGCTCCCATTCTCTTGACAGTAGTTGTAGTCGTCTGAGGGTTATCTCGGCCCATTCCTACAGACAAAGGTCTAGTTTGAACATTAGTTGATGATGTCAAAGGTATGCTTCGAGCATTACTTGATGATGCTGAACCGGCTACCACTCCCGTATACGTGCTAGAGTAACGCAACGGAGTTCCCCCTCCCTGAAGTGATGCTGTTGAGGGACGATTCACAAAACCACTATTATAATGTGGTGGTTTAAATGATCCAACTAGTGCAGGATTGACGGGTGTCGGTATCGGTACAGGTACCGGTATAGCTAATGAAGATACCGGGGCTGGCACGGGAGCTGGTACGAAAGCTGGTACGGGAACTGTTCTAGGAGCTGGTACAGAAGCTGGTACGGAACCTGACATCGGATCTGGTCTAGGAGCAGTTACGGAGCCTAGTATAGGTATCCTTACATTAGCACTGGGTTGTGGATCAGTTGGACGTACGACACTGGGACGTAATAAAGCGAAAAATGTAGGGCGTGCTGTAGGGGATGTTGTCGGGGGCATTGTTGGTGTCAACGTAGGAGGTGTTGTAGGTGACAACGTAGGAGGTGTTGTCGGAGGTGATGTAGGTGACAACGTAGGAGAAGTTGTTGGTGTCATTGTAGGTGATGTTGTTGGTGGAATTGTAGGTGGCATTGTAGGATCAATAACAGGAGTCTTCGTTGGGCTTGATGTTGGACTTAATGTCGCCTTCGTGGGTGCATCGGTGGGGACCGCAGTAGCCTTTGTTGGACTTAATGTCGCCTTCGTTGGTGCAACGGTGGGGACCGCAGTTTCTTTTGTTGGACTTAATGTCGCCTTCGTTGGTGCATCGGTGGGGACAACAACATCGTCTGACCTACCATATGCTGTTAGTTTCCAATTTTTGAAACCATTTACGCTATCAGCAGTAGTAGAGTCAATGTCAACAACAAGATCTTGAAGTTTCAATTTCCAAATGCCAGTAGGATCTTCCCCCCATGTGCGTACCGTCATGAGCTTCCAGCGTTGATCACCTTTTGTTTGTGTAGCTTCTGGACGTTTTCCGGCATGAAGAACTGATTGTGTCCCCTTTGGTGATATCAATGTTACTTTTAAATCACCACGACTATAATGTTGTAAGTCCAACAAGACGACGACTGATTCTGAAATAAAACCTTTATATTCCGATCCGACTGTTAATTCAGAAACAAATTCAATCCCATTATTTGGAATTGGTTTATCTTCATCATCCGAAATACCCATAGCTTGTTCTTCTGGTGACCATAAGTCCCACTTCAATGCAGTGTTAACAGCTTTTTTAGCATCAATAATCCCGAATCCGTACCAATCACTATGCCATACACCAGCAATATTAGTTTGTGCCGACTTATCTTCTGAATCCTTCACTTTTTTAGATGTGCTGGCAATTATACCCTGTACGTCTCTCCATGTTAGTTCACCTCGTGCTTCTAACATTAATGCAATAACACCAGAAACGACCGGACAAGAAAAGGATGTTCCACTACCACTATTAGCACAAGTGCCACCTAATCCTGCTGTTATAATATGACCAACATCATTAAAATCACCAGCTGGACCTGTTACCATAAGTGCAGCACCAGCTATTATATATTTAAGAAAAGAAAAGAAGAAAAAAGAATGTATGTTAGATGATTGAAATATGAAACGGAACGGAACGGAACGGAACGGAAAGAAATAAACATCACCGAGATAACGTTTGTTTCTTTGTAAAACGTTTGTTTCTTAGGTTGTTGCAATTATTTATTCTTAAACGTTAAATCGTTTATATACAATATATAACTATATAACTACTTACGTGTTGAATAATCAGTATGTTTTCCATCTTTACCAACAGCACCAACCGTGATTGTATAACGACTATTGGTCCATCCAGACATATTAATATCTTCACCTTCATAAAATTTATTACCAGATGCAAATACAAATACAATTCCTTTTCCATTCCTTCCTTCTGTTACACCTGTTGCTAATGCATCAATTGCTGATTTTGGTAATTTATCATAATTACATTGATTACCACTTCCTAAAATTAAATCATTAAAATCGGCACAGGCAATTGCATCAATTCGATAATTTGCTTTACAATGATTATAGATAGCATTTTCACATTCGATTGAAAAAGGACTATTATAATCACATGATGGATCACATGGATCTTCATATTGTGGTGTATCAATAGCAACTGTAAATGGACATTCAGTTGCTGCTACTGATTGTAATAATCTACTATCAATATCCATATTATTACCCTGTGTCAGTTGACCGGCACTACAGGCTGGTGAACCAATCGAATTTTGTGAGATATCGAACGTATTCACTTTATAGGCTAGGGATGAATATGGTACGTCTTTGGCAAAAAAATTACAGGCTGAAAATGTGGAATCATAGGCAATCCCTGCCGAGCAAAAATCATTATTGGCATTCCCCAGTACAATTCCTGCCACACTGGTACCATGTCCATCTAAATCATCCACATTTGGTTCAAATGATTTACAACTATTTTTTTCATCAAATTTATTATTGCCTTCAAATTCTTTATTATTAATATCGACACCATCATCATTAATACGTACAACAATACCTTTTCCTGTATATTTGAGAGTATTCCAGACATATTGTATATTAATCATATTAAATAACCATTCATTCGCACCCGATAGTGGATCTTGTGTGGAGGCTGTTTTTGGTATACATTTCGTTTCGGAATCACCTAATCCACCCAAGAAGAAATCTTCGGGTGTGGTACATGTTAATGCTTTATTGGAACTTTGATATAAATTAGAGTTGTTACAGGTCGCGTCACCTTCACAATAATAACACCCAACAGCATTCAAGCATCCATAACAATCCGCACTAAAACTTTGACAATAAAAATTACAATCAATACAATCTTGATTCAAACATAATTCTTCGTTTCCATCATGATTTGGATTATCACATTTCCCATCTTGGATTGTGGGACATTTATTTTCACCACTATAATCTAATCCTGGATAACAGGTATAATCTACTTCTTTTTTCTTCTGTAAAACGCGTAGCGACGAAGCGTCGTTGTTATTATTACTACGAAGGAAAGGTGACGACTGCTGTGACTGTGACTGCTGCTGCTGTGATTGATCTTGAACAGCTTGAACAGCTTGAATTCCTATCAACGAAAACAAAAACAATTTCATATCTTCTCTCTCTCTCTCTTTCTTTCTCTCTCTCTTCTTATTCCCTCTCTAGCTCTTATTGATCGTGTTTGCTCTTGTTGTCGGGGTTGCTGTTGCTGTTGCTGTTGCTTTGAATGTGTTTGTGTTTGTCTGTTGCTGTCGCTTACGGTACAGTATTATATTTTAGTAGCGCTTTGAAAGCGATCACAATGCTTTTTTTTATTGTTATTTTTTTAAAATCGAGGTACTGTAGGGCCTACGGTGACAGTATCAAGTAGGGTATGTTTTACGTGTCTTGATGGGATGGCAATTTTTGTGACTTAAAAAATAATACATACTGTTATATTTTCGAATTTTTGGACGAATTCATCATGATTGAACGAAAAAGCACGATCAAGCACAAAAAGAGAATGAGACATAATCAATTAAGTGTTTACATCATTTTATTATAGCCCTAAGACTACCGGTCATAATGGATAATTCATCTATGCTTCACAAAAATATCAACACGCTACCATAATTGACAACAAAGACTTTTTAAGAGCTCACACATAATAATAATATGACTTACTCAGCCATATCACGACCCTTCACTAACGGTACAATGTAACAGTACTAAGTACATTGTTTCTTGTACGGGGTGTGATCCCATCGCGTCGCGTAAATAGGTCTTATTTCAATAGTGTATTATATAATTGATACATAGCCATAAAAGTTAGTGTATCCTAAATGATGCGATGAGTTATACTACTGCGCAAGCAACAATTAAAATCAATGCATAATACAAGTCAATAAGTTATTTGGATTTTTTGAGTACAGTAGAATGGCATTGAATCCATCATGGGAAGATATGGAGTAGAGTGGACAGACTAGACATTGGTCCAGCATACCATGCCAGCACTGTACTACACTATCCTCTGGCAAATAGAATTTTCATTGGCCTACACAATACAGCAAGGACAAGTGATCCAAGTAAGTTGAAACAAGTCAAGTCTAGTCTAATCTAATCTAATGTAATCTAATCAACAACAATAAAGGAAGAACTTAAAAAAGCACAAAAGCTTTGCAGAAATGCTACCTGTATCATTAAGGTACCATCTTGTTTGTAAACATGCATATTCCATCATTATCACTATTATTATAATTATCATTATTATCATTATTGCCTACAGGTATGTATAAGCTTGCACAGTGAACACACAGGCACACCTAAAATAGCATCTTGAACTCAGGTCCAATGTAAATACATAGTAAGCATGTGCAATAATATAAGTGGTGGTAAAGCTAGGACTTCATGTGCTTGTTTGTTTTGACTGCTGCTACTCACCTTTGTTTAGGCAGTGTCCACATTGTATGATGACATTAGGAATGACTGCATCTCTGAAACCCTGTGTATTTGCACAGATTGGAGGGCAAGACTTGGTGAGTAGTAGTAGTAGTGGGACTTAGGATCAGAATTTTTGTTTTAAAACTGGTCCTTTTGATTATATCCTGGGTGTCCTACTAATATATAAGCAGTACTTATTATTGAGTTGCTAGCACACCACTTACCCAAATAAAGCCGGGACTAACCCAGTCATGTGCGACAAGTAGTTATGCTGTGCAAGCAATAATTCAAGTAATGCTCATAATTATTTTTGGATCTTTTGAATATTATTTCTTAATCAGATTAGCGTTCCACAGAATACAATTATGTATCAAGATATCAATTCTTTTTTGTCTCTACAAATTGATCAATTTGAAGCATTTCCAACTGGAAAGGGAAATGAAGCAGCCCTAGTTGCTGTTTCAAAATCATATTACTGTTAAGCTAGGCTAAAGGTAGTGAAGTCCATTGTTAAACTGGTGTTATCAATTATTATGAGCTACTGTATCTAGTTTGTATTGCTGTAATTGATGTGAGGTATGTTTTAGTAACGGGTACCAGGAGGCTAGTAAAGTGAGGATGCCAGCGCGCAGGGGGCTCTGGTAAACTCAACAATTACAAAACTATGGCAAAAATAGATGTTAAATTTGGCAAAGGCATATTAGCTGGTGAGAAGAGAAATCAGGATATCTTTATGTCCAATGCAGACTCAATAGAGAATTTATCCAGGCTCAAAAGTGGCACTACTACTCCTAATCAATAATTTTTGAATACACACAGTACTACTATTACAACTGTACCCTCACCACCTACTACTTGATGAAAGTATTGGTATGAATTGTACGATAACTGATAGCATTTGAATAAAAAATAGTTTGCTTATATAATTCAATGAAATTCAATAATTTATTTCTTTTCTTCTGATCATAGTCTTTCTGCTTTGGGACAAGAAAATGTACAAGTAAAAAGTGCCTGTAATTTCAGTTCCAGGTTCTACATGATTTCCTGTAGGCTTATTTGCCCTTTTTGTCGCCCTCCTATATTCCCGAAACGCTTACTTAGGACAATGCTTATTATGAGCCTGCCTGCCACGTGCATGCGAAAGTGTACTGTCATAATTAAAGATTTCACGTGCACGCTCTAAAGTGCATTTTTGCGCTCCGGCAAGGTTCGTATGGGATTCTACAGAACAGAAGCGAAGTCTGATACTGTAAGTAAGATAGATACATGATACACCACATAATGATGCTAGTACTGCTAAATTAAACACACAAACACACCCAGCAGGTACACACACAAGCAAGAGTACTCAAACGGAAAAAGATTGCAACGTCCCAAACATACGTCTACAAAATATCTGAAGTAGTGCCGTCGTGTCCAGGCATTGGAGCGAAGAGTGAAGAGCGAGGTAGAGTGAAGAAATAAAGCGCTGTATTTACTAGAGGGAGAGAGAGATAAATACGCGTATCGGTAGAACATTATTGTATTGTGACGGTTCGGACGACAGGGAAATAAACGGCACACAATATAACGCAACATCATATTATATACAAATGTCATCATCTGTAGAGTATGTTTGGATCTTTTTGATCTGCATTATTCTGATTGTGGCAGCAATTATATGCTCTGTCGGATCATGGGCTTTTGTGTTTTACTACCAAAATAAACCCATTGTTGCAATGGGACAACCTACATTCCTGTACAATCTTTGCTTTGGTGCATTACTACCACAGATAGGAATAGTATTTGGGGTAGTGTTTACCTTTCTGAGCATGGGTGAAAATGGAATTATTACCGAAGATTCAAAGACTGGAATAATATTAAATGTGTGCTGCAATTTTGCAGTCTGGCTTTGTTTCCTAGGCTATATCGTGATTTACACAGTATTATTGTGTAAGATATATCGAATTATGAAGATCACACAACAACCTTTACGACGTGGACTCAAGATCCTTCCCAGGCATGTTTTGTGGCCTTTCATCCTTATACTTTCATTAACAGTTAGTCTACTGATCGCATGGAGTGCTACAGGATCATCAAAATATGTCGTGGCCGAATATCTAGATATGAATACAGATACGAATACAACCAGTGGATATTGTGCAACTTATCCAACTATGACTTCGGTATCACCAACGGCCGAAATTTTATCTGCATTGTGGGCACTTATTTCAATTGTTCAACTTGTTCTTAGTATTTTGGCATGTAAAATTAGGAATATAAACCAGGCGCTTGGGGACAGTAAAAGAATCTTAGGGCTGGTAGTTTTCCAATTAATTATTACCCCTATTTGTTTGTCTACTGCATTCAATAATGGTAAAACAAGTATACTGGCATATGCTACTAATTATGCCGCAATTTCTATTTCAACAATTGGTTTTATAATTTTTCCACGAATGTATTATGTATGGTATGAACATCAACATGGTCATCTTCCAGAAAATGTGGTAATGATAGGTGGAGGAACAACAACAGTTCGAGGAGTGAATCAAAATACTGGTAACGGTGCCAGTACAGGTGTCACACCACCCCCTCATATTGTGAGAAACAATGATGATAATAATAATAATACTAATAACAGCAACAATAATAATGATGATGTAAATATATGCGATGGTGGTAATGACAACGGCAACAGCAACAACAACAATAACACCAATATCAAAGACGATGGAGCAGTAGTAGAAATTGCATGTTAAACCGTCCAAGTTTGCTAGTAGAGATGTATTGTTAGCTACAACAACAACTATAATAGTAATAATAGTAATATTAGTAAATATAAAGGTAGTTGATTTAATGTTGGAGATGACATCGAAATCGACGACAACGACGACGTCAACAAAAAGATGAAGATAATTACACTCATTACGTTGATGGCGATGCAAATAATGATGATAATAGTAGTAATGACCCAATCATTAGGAATTACTGGTAATAGTTGTAGTTCAAGAAAGATAAATGAAACAATGACGCATCAACGCATGGAGGTCATTTTAGAAGTAAGAATAGTCTCTACATTTCTTCTAATAGTAATACTATTCAAACAGTAAACGATCAGGAATATAATGCTTCTTACTGTTGTGCTTTTTTTGTCGTTGTCCGTATCGTTGACTTTGTTTTCACCTTCGACGTCGATGTCGATATATGTCGATATCGTTGTCTACACAGTATGTTGTTCAGTTGTTACTAGACCAGCATGCAGTCACGATTGAGTTCGAAATACCCTTTGTGTCCGTCGTCGTGATAATAGTAATAGTAATAATCGATAGTAGTAAGACTCCAAATCGAGGAAATTGTATTCTCTCTCTACTAGTTTACTAAAAACAGTTCAAATCTGTGGTTCGATATATCATTTATTGATTAAGGTGATATAATTTACATTAATATTCGACCTTACTTTATTGCTATTACGTTTGAATTTATAATCATCGTTGAGTTTACTTTTTGCAAAAAAATTATTTCATGAAATTTCACTTCTATTTTCAATTTTTAAAGCTGTATAGTAGTGTATTTATTTCCTTTCACTATTTAAAAAAGAAAAGAGGGAGAATTTCCTACCGGCGTTGGATATCATTTGTCCTACTAGATAGTAGATCTATGACGATGATGCAGTCTGTCGAGATTCAACGATTTGAAGATGAATACGATTAGGGGAAGTACTAAGGTTAATCCTGTAACACCTCTTGAGGCGGGTGCAGTATTGAGGAAAGAAGGTGAAGGAAAAGATGATCAGGTTCTTGATAATACGGAACAGAATAAGGCTTATTGATTGTTAACAGCCGTCATGTGTTACACATGTGATGCAATGGTCTCAGGTTGAGATCATGAATGCGGTGATCGAGAGAGTGTCCTCGATTTATGTTGGAAGCACAATAGTCTCATAGTATGGCGTTGCAGCTTATCATGACCTATTGTGTGAAAACACGAGATAGAGGATTGACTCTGTCGCCAATTTCGACGTCATCTTCAGTCGTTGCATCTTCACAGCATAACCCCGCCTCACCGCACCACCAGACCGAATTATATTGCACCCTCTCTTCCTCCCTTTTTAACCGAACATATTATCTTAAGTTTCTATTAAACAGATCGATATCCAACCTGGGAGGTTTGTCTATATGTTTCCCATTGTTATGTATCGATGAAAAATTATAATTCTTCATTTCAATTGTTACTACTAAGAATCATGATTGATTGATTGATTCGTGATGAAAAAAGAGGAAGGTTCCTTCTTTTTTGCACTTTGTTTTTGTCCCGGGACTCATCTTTTGACGCGATTGTTTTATGGCACATTTTTGCAGCCTCTCCTCGAATCCTCCAATATCTTCTAGTTGGGGCCTTCGGGAAACCGCAAACAAACAAAAGGATCACGGAAACATACAGCACCTTCTTACAGTACATTGGGCCTCCTGGCTGAGCGGCAACGTATCCACCACCACTATCCTTCCCAATAAAATCTATTATCGTTATCGTTATCGTGATCGTTATCGTGATCGTTATCGTTATCTGAAAAAGAGCAAGAGCAAAGAAGAGAGCGAGAGAGACAGAGAGACAGAGATAGAACGACAACAGCGAAGAAGAAGAAAAAGAATGCATCATCGGTTGTGTTCAGGAATTCATAAATGTTTGTACTGTTAATGAAGGTTCGACTTCGACTTTGATAATAGCAACAGCAACAGCAACAGCAACGTTAGCGGTAGCGGTACTAAAGACAAAGACGAAAATCAACCCCAAGACTAAGACAAAGAAACTGTCAACAACGTCAACACTAAGACTAAGCCAGCGTCAGCAACGTCAACGTCCACGTCAAAAACGACGTCAATGATGATGACAACAAAAACGAAGATAATATTTACTTTTCTTACTGCAATATTTGTTGCAATTGGTAGTAATATAATTCTTTTTCGTCGTGTTGCTATTAAATCATCATCATCAGAGTCATCATCGGAACGCATACCCCAGCAGCAACAAAATCAAAATCAAAATCAAAAACAGCAGTCTCAACGGCAAGAGCAATTAATAGTATTCCCATTACAACCACCCTATTATATTGTTCAACATGGTTCGGTACGATCCGGATCAACCTTTCAATCTCAATTATTAATGGCAATTATTGAATTAAAAAGTAAACAAGAACAACAACAACACGACGTAGTATTAAAACCAAATTATTATATGAATTCCTTAGATCCCAATTATCGAAGTAAAACAAACAAAGAAAAAACAAAAGGTAGTCCAAATAGTGAAAACTATTTGGGTACTAACTATTTTCAAACTGCCATTCGACATGGGTTTGTAGTAAAGACCCATAAATTATCATGGGTTCAAAAATTATTAACTACATTTACTAATATGACAACAACAACGAATATGACCATAAATGATGACCATGAACATGATAATGAACAGCACCAACAGCACCAACAGCAACATAAAAGTAGACATAGACGACGACAAGTTGCAATATTTGTATCTCGTGAAGCCGAAGATGACGACGATATTTCATCATCAAAGAATACTACTAATACTACTACTAGTGAGAATAAGGATTCTTCTTCGTACTCTTCATCGACATCCAATAATATTGTCTTGATACAAACTTATAAGGACTTATTGAATTGTAGTTTATGTACAATTGATTTATATCAAGATATATTTGATTTATCTGCTGACGAAATTATTTTTCTGAAAAATTACATGTCGAAATATGAAATATTAAGACGATGTTGTGGTTATCAAATGTCTAAATATGAAAGATTACGATTACATGGTTGTAATGTCACACAATATCAACAACAAAATCAAACACATCATTATGATTATCCATGGTGTGAAAATTATAATTTAACAAAAATTGAATTGGATTTTACATTTAATTCACAAAATATAAAATATCATTCTGGTGAACTAGAACGTAAAATTAATTGGAATCAACCGGGGGATTGTGCATATTATAGAAATGAAATTCAATATAACAACAAAGACTTTAATGGTCGACCATGGAATAAAAATATATATGGATGTGATATGAATATAATTGATTCCTCTAAAAGTCAAAATAAAATACGTAAAACAAAACGAAAAGAACAAAATATATTCGAAAAAGAACAACGTGAATTAGATCGTGATAGTGCAAGAGAACAACGTGAATTAGATCGTGGTACAAAATTGGAAAGATTAAAAAAACAAACATTCCAGAAAAACCAACAACGACAACATCAACAGCAACAACTACTACTTTTACAGCAACAGCAACAATAGCAATAGCAGCAACAACAGTATTTTATGAAAATGAAAAGATGAAGGTAAAAACTAAATTAAATCTACTATATAAACGACTAGCTACTACATATTGTACAACAGCAACACGGATTTAAGGACTAAAATTTGTTGACGACCGTCGTCGTGTTAACCTCTCTGTATGCCTTAAGCTCTTCCACGTAGTGATAATTCGCAACCTTATCCGTTCCATTTGTTCTTTTCAAATGCTCCATACAGGAAATACTCCCCTGTCTGGGATATGTCTTTCTCAAATCATTGAAGTGGGCAATACCCAGCGCTTTGTAGTAAATTGCTTTGTCGTTACCACCGAGTCCATTTCTGTTGACGAAATCCTGAGATCTTTGTTTTTTTCCTACGACGGTCACGGAACGATTATTTGCACCAAAGTATACACCAGCTTCGATATATCCCTAATCATACAAAAAAATAGACAATGGAAAGCAATTTTAGCATCACATCTGAATACAGAAAGTTCTCCTATCTCGATCATCACCAATGATACAACAACAAAAAATTGAGACCTACGTTTGTTTCCACTCCAACTTCTGCCATGAAATGTATAAATCCTACTTTACATGCCCCTAAAAAATAATGCAAAAGAAACAAAAAAATTATGTCAGTGAGAAAAAGAAAACAATCTATATGAAAACGTAGAAATCCCTCTCGACACGATTCGAATCGAATTGATTCGAATCAAATATATATCAAAATAGAGTAATAATTACTAACATACCTGGACCTGTGGCTTTAGCTGGATTATTTACCATTACATTCACTGTTGCTTTGAGACGCTCTACTCCTACTTCCAACATTTTTGCCATAAGTGGATGGCCTACTGATGATGCAAGAAAGTATTGACTCATTATTCCGAGCTGTTCAATAGTAAAGAAAGCATCATCTGTTTCTTGGATAGTTTCTCCATTAAATCCAGTAGGAGAGTTATCAATGTCTGTGTAGATGTCTCCATACATGTAGACAACAAGATATCTCCAAAGATCTGCTTTCGTAGCACCATTTGTGACACACTTCAGACCTTCACGTAGGGTTGGAAACTGACTTCGTGTGTAAGGATGTGTAAATAGTTTATCAATAGCTTCATCATCATGGAAATAGACAGAGTGGTTCTGAAAGCGCCATTTGTCAACATTATTGATAACTGCTGGTGTTGCACATCGATATCTGCTGGTAATATGTATAATCTTGGGTATTTTTCGACCAGTAGGATGCACCACCGATGTTGGAAAATGAGTATTTGTTATGGGCATCAAACCTGGCGGACACGTTCTTGTTGTCTTGGATTCGACAAGCTCCTTAATATCAGGAATAGGATAGGAATCAGATAATGATAATAATGATGTTGCTTGCTGGTTAATCACCATTGCTATTATTGGTTCATAAAAATCTTGGATCCCTACTAGTAGCGCTAGACTGCTCACGCTTTGAATTTGAAAGGAAATATGAAGCACCCCAACGATCACCAACAAAACCGTAGTTTTTAGGCCTCGACCTCGAGGCAGGCCATGCTTATCCCCCTTTATTAGGTCAAAAGATTTTTTCTTCGGTGCTGCTGTATTACGTTGACGTTTGTCTGAACGTAATTTCTGTTTACCACCCATTTTATAAAAACAGAAAAAACTCGTCTACTGTGTATCAATTCAACTAATGCCGATGATAACGCTGATGCCAATGATAAGGCTGATACTGTACGCTTGGGTTGCAAAGGACACGATAAATTTTAGAATGCGCTGATGCTACTGTAGACAAGTTTATTGTTGTAAATGTGAATTGATACTCCGAACGTCGATGATTTATGGCATATTTTGTAAACATAATCGAGATACACCGATCGAGCCAATTAAGTTTTGTCGGGGTGGTGGTGGTGGCGATGATGATAGCACGAGTACAAGTGATTACGGCAAGCGAGCTTAATACAATATTTGCAATTTTTGTTTGGAAGGAATCATTATAATTTATGTGTTGTTTTTTGATATTATCAGAATACCCGAAGAAGGATTTAAAATCCTTCGGGTTTCTGTCGTTTATTATAACGGTAATTGACAGCTAGCTACACGTGTAAGTAAATAAATAATATAGTACTAGAAAAAAACAAAGTTATGTACCGTACTGTACGCGCATACGTATGTAGGACTAGATTGATCGCATCTTCATTGTGTAGTACGGTAGCTCCACCAAGGCAAGTCAAGTACGGTGTGGCAAGCAGTAATTAGTTGAAGCATTCTCAAAAACTGTTTCTATGGTTTTGAATCTGCTACAATTCTATAGTTTCGGTTGTCATATCTAGATAGCCAGTATACAGTTTCCTATTCATGACTATACTGTCCGAAACAACGAAAAGAGTTAACCCTGTGTATTCATTTTAAATAGATAAATAGAAAATAAAACAGGTAGGATGAAATGTATCAATGGTGGGTCTTCATATGTAGGACTACCTAATAATTATGTAGTAGGATATAAAAGTGGTAATCTAATAATAATTACAGTTTGTTCGATGATTTAGCGCACAAGGTGACTTCCGTTCCTCCTTTAGAAGAAGAAGAAGGATGTCATCTTTGAAATACTGTGCGTGAGTTTGTATTGATAGGGGTTTGTGGGTTTGTATGTGTGTACTTATGCTGTGATGTGATGCGGAGTGGTATGTGATATATTTATTATTATTAATGTGGAAATCTAATAGTTTTGTCTGTTTTCTTGTGAGTGTTTGTGGTATGTCGGGGATTAAAGTTTCGTCTTCAAAGAAATTCCGTTTCAGTAAAAGGCTCTTCCTTTTACCTTACTGTCGTCGTCACGCGATATACAATGAAATGAAAATGCAATCCAGGGATATGTTATTATTATTTATGAATCTGATGAAATCCATTGAATGATCTTGTCGCGGCGCCGATTTTCTTATTTGACGTCAGCACGTTCTTTTATATCCACATAGATGGATCGTATTTTTGCATGACAACATCTCTATAATGTGGATCATAGTCATCATCATCACCAAATATCGACGAAGACGAATCCTCGTCATCATTATCATCGTCGCCGTCGTCGTTGTCATGATCAACATCGTCAGTATCATCGTCGTCATCGTCATCTGATGATCGTGTTACCTTAATTACAACCTTTTGTTTATCATCAGCAATTGCTTTAGCATATTCATTACAAAAATCCTTAAAGATCATACAATATTTTGTAGATATCCCACGTCCATTTAATTCTATTTGAAGATCTTCAACTTTCATATTATATGCTTCTTGTAATGCAGCTTGATACTTCATTTCAATTTCAGGATCCTCATACGTACGAGGGATTTGTTCCTCATGACGGTAACGTTGCTGTTGACGGTAGGATTGATGTCCACCACCAACTTCATATTCATCGTAATGTTGCTGATGCTGATGTTGTTCATGATGATGATGTCCTCCACCGCCACCATAAAAATCTCTCGCACCTTGATCTTGGTATGCATGTTGCGCTTCATGTGCAAATAATGGATCTTGTTCAAACGGTGAAGAACTACGTGCACGTTGTTGACGTCCAGCATTAGCGTTATTGTATTGATGAAAGTTATCATTTGGACCAACCGGATCAGGAGAAGCACGATAATGTCGACGCTGTTGACGTGGTGGACGTTGTTGTTGTTGACGCGGACGTTCTTGTGTCTGTGTATGTTGACCACCACCGGCACCACCGGCAGTTTCATATCCATGATGCTGCTGATGCTGAGCAGCATCACTCGAATAAATTCGTTCATCTTGATGTCTACCATTTTGATAACTAACAGTTTTACGTTTTGGTTGTTGTGACTGCTGTTGTGTTGGTTTCTTCTTTTCTTTAGGTCGCGTACTTGCCATAACATCATCTAATGTTTGTTCATAATGACGTCGTGCCTCCATCAATTTTTCTTCAAATTCATGTTTATCAAATAACGTATGAGTACTGATTCCGTAGGATTCCAATTCTTGTCTCATTTCAGCGGCCTTCATTGATGATACATCCGGCATCGTATAAAATAAACGTGTGGACGTCGTCGTTGTACTTGTACTAATCGATTGTTGATGAGAGCATTGATAAGAATGCGAAGAATGTGACGGAGAAACAAACGCCTTAATACTCGATGGTGCTAATGCTAACGCAACTAACAGTATAACGATCGTAGAAGTTACAACCAAGACAGCAGCCGATGATATTCTTTGACGAAGTTGACGCCGTTTTCCGAATCTTCTGTTCCACATGTCGGTATTAGTTCTCTTGTTGAGTTGCATCATCGTATAATAGATTACAGAATGTATAGTATGAAGGAATATATTGGTAACAGAGCAACAATTAAATGTATGTATCGAGTGTGTGATAAGAGTGAGATTTGATTTATTTCTTTGATAGTTGTTGGTTTTGTTTGGTTGTGGGTTGTTCTGATGGATTTGTAAAAAGAAGGAACAAGAATAAACTTCACATCACGATGGCTACTGTAAGGCTGATTTAGTCTTGATCACGCAGCCAACGGTATTGTACGAGTAGCGAATGAGAAACGTACTCCGTTGCTATCGGCACTGATGTGCGGTTATGGCGCGAGAGTCTTTTCGCTATTTTCTAGCGAGATTGATGTCGCCAAACAAGGTATGATTTTGATTGGCTAATTCACAAAGAGTGAAATAACGACAAAATATTGCGCGCGAGGCTACTCGTTGAGAATAATGAGATTTTGTAATTAAGACTATCTCTGAATGTGTATCACATGGAAGTGTGATAGGTATGCTTGTTTCCCTTCTTTCTTTTGCGATACGCACTACACGTGTACAGTACATACCTTTTGAAAAAACTAAAGAAATACCTTACGTACTTGTAATGATGATGTGTGAATGGCAACGAGGAGTGCGTGATGTTGATGTTCCTCGCTATCTTTTTGCTTTAGAATTCTGTTTGCTTCGACAATATGCTTTTGATGGTTCAACCATGTGTCTACTATATGTAATATCTTCTTCATTTCCCATGCACACAGGTAGAGAAATTAGAATGAAGTCGAAAGCAGTCGAATGAATCCATCCCAATCAATCAGTAATCGCTTCTCGCAGACTAATGCATGCATGCATGCATGCATGCAAACAGTAAGCGAAAGGAATGAAAAGAAAGCATACCTTCAAACGGCAGAAAGGAATTTTGCTCGATGTGATTGATGATGATGATATGAGGTTTTCGTTTCAGGTTCAGCAAAAGGTTTTCTTCTCCGACCAGTTACGTTCGTACTATTTCCCTCCCGATGATACTGTTATTAAATAAAAAATGGTGGGATCAAATCGAATCATCAAAGACACGCAGAACGAGAACGAGACAAAAGTCTACAATTTCAATTCGATCTATTCCTTTCTTTCACAGATAGAGTAGTATTAGTTGTAGTCGGAGTAACAACGATGGATGATCGGCGTTTCTCTTTCTTTCGAAAAAGTAGGTTCAAAAATTCATTCCCTCACGATACAAAATGTCATGACCTATGAAAAAAAGGAGCGACCACGATAGAATATCTCAATAATATTCGAAATACGATTATTTAGGTTTTGTTCACTATTACCATATTAAAAGAAAAATGCTGCTTACAAATAGATGATGCATCAATAAAACAAGCAAGCACACAAACAGCTCCAATCTAATTTTGCCTGACTAATTATTTTTGCTTGCTGCTGTATGCTAATTAATTGTCAACCGATCCATTCCACAATGGTGCCATTCGAAAAATACGACGACGACGAAATTACTAAAAATGATAAGAAAAGTAGTAAGAATACGGTATCATCACTACGAAACAACAACCCATCACATGGTAAAAAAGAAGAAGATAACGATGATGATGGTTCTACCAGACGTTGTTCTTCCCTGTCTTTGTTATCGAAAAGAAAGACAACATCAGCGACTAACAATGAAAATATCAATATCGTCATTAATAAGAGTGCAGCAATGATAGTGGCGGGATCATCATCACTAAAACGAAGAAGGAAGATACCATACCGTAATACGTTGTTGGAAGATCATTATGATCAGGAGCAGCAACAGCAGCAGCTTGGTGGAGGTGGTGGTTTGGGTTTTGGGTACTTTTTCCCATCTTCATATAAAGATTTTCAGTTTGTTTCATCTCATGATGATAATGACGATGCTAATGATGATACCGATACCGATAGTGAGAAGTGAAAGAGGGAGGGAGCAAGCATCATGCACGAGTTATCGAAGCTACAGTTCTGAATAAAAAAGGAGGCATACGATCAAAACTATAGTAGGACTAGGCTATATTGACATTAATAAGTAGGATGTCACATTTCAATCATAGTAAAAAATAGGAAATAAAGATAGTTAAAATTGACTTGACTTACATTCAGTACATTTAATTATAGGCTAGATATGCATCTACGATCGTTGGTGACTAACCACCTCGACCAATGTTCGATCCAGATAACTTCAACTATGTTTATCACCATCATTACTTACTGTTCTAATGATGTGTTTGTCAATCTTTCTGTTTCTGTTTCTCCTTCTTCTTTAGGAGGGACGACTCTCCCACCACACCATGTTCCATTCTCGTTTCACTTATTTATATATAGATGTAGGCAGTATTGATTTTTCACCCATACTATAATCATTATCATTCATTTGTTTATCATGATCGTATATTCATCCCGTCACTATATTGATGTAGTTGCTGTTGTTGTGGTTGTTGTTGCTGTCAAAAGGGACGACACAGGATATCGTTCAGGTTTTTTTCCTGGGGGGGGGGGGGGGGGCATTATTACTTTCATTATCATTATCATTTTGCTCTTTTTATTGCTGTTGTATTATTTGTTGTGGTGGTATTTGTATTTGCATTTGTATTTGTAATATTAGTATTATTGTAATTTGATATAATACTAGTGATAGGCAACGGCCGCATAATACCTAATTCATTTTGTCGTTTATGAAGTGAATTATAGATTTGTTTTCTTTCTTTTCTTTTTTCTTCAATCCGTCCAGCACGTCTCATCCAATCTGGACGGAATAAATTTAAAGATGTTGTTATTTGCTGCTGTGTATTATGTGGTTGTTTTATGTTTTTTAAGTCCCTCCTAGGAAAAGAATAATGATGATGACGATGATGATGATGGCAATAATGGAATGCTTTTGTCATTTTAAAATAGAAACACATCATAATCACCAAAACCACCACCAGCAAATTCAATAATAGGAGTATTATTTTTGCAGTGGTATTAGACGAACCATAAAGACGACGACGACGACGAAATATTCTTGTTGGTGTTGCTGTTGCTGTTGCTGTTGCTGTCAATCGTCTCCGATCGTTGCTGCTGCTGCAGCAGCTGCAGCTCTTGTCTTGTCGACAGCGCATTCTCTCCGTAGTTATTTGCACCATACTTGTATTCTTTTTGTCATTAAAGATCTATCAAAACACCTACGTAGTTATTCGTAGTTTACCAGCTAGAAGACGTATAGGCAGTAAATACAATAATGACAGCAACACAATGGAAGAAGAAGGAAAAGGAATTTTTTGAGTCTCAAATGCTCTCCTCGTGTTTTCATCTCTCTCTCTGTCTCTCTATCCTCTACTACCAGGAACTAGCTAGAGCTTGGACGTTCTTATTGAACGATTTTCAGCTGCCTAGAGGAGTAGTAGTAGTAGTAGTGCGTTATTGTGCGTTATACATCCGACGGGCCATACCAACAAAGAAAAATTGCATCGTCATGACATGTCGATTGAAGATTGAAGATTGAAGGTAAAACTGTAGTTAGAAAAGAACAATTTAAGAATTAAAAGATTTTTTTCTTTGCGCGTGTCAACACGGGTGCATGGCATGGCAGGCAGACTCTGTACATTATATAGGATCTTTCTTGTTCTTCATCATCTTCTTCTTCTTTTCAGTTTAGTATCAGTCCTACTCATTTAAACAATAGAAGAAGTAGGTATAAACTCATGCACATATTATTATTATGCATAGCATTGGGGCACTGCAATCTCTGTGAATATCCTGTTGTATGTATAAGGCAGACAACCCATTGGAATTGATTGACAAGACCAACCTAATCAGACCTAATCAATGTGGAATATTATGATATATGATATATGTATGTGTTTTAAGGATAATCTTCTCCTTTTTTCCTGGTTAATTAGATAGTTAATAGACAATGTCATGTAGTACTTCTTCTGTTGAATCCTTCTTTTTGGTTCCCAGTACATTGTAGGTATAGTCTATGTTGTGAGAAATTTATAACAATTATGGATTGATAACTCACTGCTGTCTATAATAGAAGGAATGCAATGATGGGGGGCAGACTGGGTCTGATATTCCTTACCCAAATTTTGAGCAAAAGGAGATAATATTATTATTACTATTACTTGCTTGATATGGCACATGTATGCTCTTGGCTAAAATTTGATACTTGTTTGGCGAGTAACAAAACTGACTGTTAGGGAATAATGATGTCAACTGGAGAGAATAATATTATGTGTGCTGTGTCATTTGTTTGTTTGTTTGTTTCTATTGTTGCTGACCTTTTAGTATATATGAATGAGAGGCCCTCACTCCTCTAGAATTTATCAGGTATGATTTACACTCAAGCAATTTTGCAGCAAAGGCAACTAAACTACAGGCAAAACACTTTAACTTCACATGTTTTTGAACACACTTTAACTTTTTCATGCTTTTTAACTAATCAAAAACAGGACTTATTTTGTAACACTTTAATTTCTAGTCAAAGGACAGACTTATGCTTATTTAGTTTTTACTCTAGCATTATGAGTTTTACAATCGAGTCCTACACATTTATGAAAGTTCCATTAGCGGCAGTCGTATTAAATCCTTTATATCATATTCCAACTTAGAATTGCTGATTACAACTTGGAACGAAACTTTAAATTGTGTTGAGTTAAAGCTCTCAACAATTGTCTTTGTAGTTAAACCGTTCCTTCCCTCACCACTGAAATATTTTGCTTACTCAATCTTCGAGCATGGTCGATCGTCATGCCATTCTTGGTAGATCGTATCTCCAGTGGCACCACTATTCTTATGCTTGTTATTCTTGTTCTACACATCCTTTATTTCTTGTCTTAATTTGTCATGTTTAATTTTGTTCTTTTTCTGATGTTTTTCTTTTAAATCTGTTTGTCTTTGATATGTATCACCAGTCATTAGATCAGTATTTTTCATATCATTTTCAGACATAATACCATCACGTTTCACGTATGAATTATAATCTCTAAACCGTTGATTATCAGTTTCCATTAATATTTCTTTACTATCATTCTCTTTATTTTTAGTTCTATCATTATTTTCATTCAAACGACGATCATCCACCATACGTATACCATTATAGGATAATAATGGTTTCTTATCATTATTTGGTGATGTTATCTGTTGTTGTGGTTGTGGTTGTCCCATATTATTATGTTTCATTATTTCAATATGAAAATCCATTGCTGATAATAAATCTGGACCACCAAAATCAAAAATAGGTTCGGTACCATCGGACATGGTTCTATTTTTAAATTTACCTACTCGACGATGATTTTTATTTGGTAAATGATAGACATTTAATGTACCAAATGTATCGACTGGTAGAACTTGTTGTATATTACATGCTTTTGGTCCACCTTGTTGTGGATACCCGTACATCATAAAGGAGGACATCCAGACACGTTGGGTTGGATGATTTGGATGCATACGAACATTGGAAAAATCACATCCTGGTCGATCTTTCCATGCTTTGAGTAGATATTGAGTTACTAAAAACATACCTTGATGATGATTTGTCATTTGTATATGTGTATTTTCTAACTCGGGTGTATTCCGTACTGGACGTGATGCTGCCTTCGGGTTTTTAGCAAAAATTGGTTTCTTATAATGTTCCCAATATATACGAGTGACATTCTGTGTCGAATGTCTGGTATTGTCATCAATCACTACATTTGATGGAAAATTATATTCATACCGTACAATACCTACATTAAAATCTTGTGATTTATTTAATCCAACTATATCAATCACACGATTTGTTTCATCGATATAACTTGCAATTAATTTCGGATGGACGATCATATCATCTTCGGTATATATAAATATATCATACTCATTGATTTTTTCATAAAATAAATAACGATGACAATCGACTAGAAATAATCTCATGGAATATGGTTTGACAATTATTGTCAATGAAAATATATTTTGATTACTTCGACGACAGGATGTTGGAATACGAGTATTCCATAAATCAATTAATGAGACAGGATACGCATGAGCGGTATAGATCACAATATCAATTTTTGAGACAGATGTGACACATAAATCTTGATACGACTCAATCACTTCTTCTAAATGTGGCATTTGACCAAAATCAAAGGATGTGACTGCTACTAATATACGTATCCCATCTAATGGACTGTTACTACTACTACTGCGTAGGTTGTAATTATTACCGTTATTATTATTTGTAAAACTTTCCATCAATGCTGATCTACTTGATCTTAATCCTGTCGTATTTTCGTTGTTGTTTTCATTTTCGTGTGTCTTCAAAATAAGTTGAATATTTGTGGTTATTATACATCCTAAAAGGAATGCTAATACCGCACGAATTGTTTTTTCGGATATCATTATTAATTGTGGTGTGGTCTTTTCGTCCTTCTTGTCTTGTGTAGATCTTTGATCTTTATTAACCCACTCTCGAGCTTTCGAACTTTGAACTTTTTACTCGTCTGACTGTTCGTCCGACTGTAGTAGTAGTAGTAGTAGTCGTCGTCGTTAGCGTAGCTTACTTTCGACTTGCCTTCGTATGATTTAAAGTTAATTTACGGTACTTTCGACTAGCTTCTTGGGTTTAATTAATGGATGGAGGCTGGACTGGAAAGCACGGCCGACAATATGAGAATATGGATATGGTTTATTAGCACTTGTATACCGAAATAAATTATATGAATTTGTTTTGTTTTATGTCCTACCTTACCGTCGAATCGGTGCACTTGTGTGTCGTTTGCTTTGTGTCGTTGATGTCATTTTAAAGTTGAACAGTGGTAATGCTCATAATACCGGTATGACCTTTCCTAAAGTAGCCGTTGAAAAAAAAGTAAGTCTGTCAATCGTCCGTGCAAAAGCAGGTACTGGTATGGCGCAAAGATTTTCAATCAAGAAAAAATAATGAACCACAAAATATCTCATTTGAAAAGGGTTCCATAGGACAACACCCAGCTAGGTCAGGTGCACAAACATTCACATCATAGTGTATTAGATCATTGTGCTTCCCTTCTACCACTTTTCTGTTCTTGTGGTTGAGGATTAAAATTCTTTTCACTGCTGTTGCACAAACAAACAATGACAAGATTTTTGATCAGAAATGAACAACAAAATATGTCATTTGAAAGGGTTGCAGAAGAGAACATCAAATAGGTTGGGTGCACTAGCATTCACATAGTGCACTAGAACATTGTATTTGCCTCCTACATCTTTTCTGTTCCTGTGGCTGAGGGATGAATTTTTTTTTGCTGTTGTGGAAAGCACACAAACACATCATGATTTTCAGTCAAAATGAACCACAAACAATTCTCATTTGAAAGGGTTGCAAAGGACAACACCAGCTGGGTCAGGTGCATAAACATTTTCATAATGTACTAGAACATTGTGTTTGCCTCCTACACCATTTCTGTTCTTGTGATTGAGGAATGATATTCATTTCGCTGTTGTGGAAAGCACACCAACACATGATTTTCGATCAAAATAATGAACAACAAAATATCTTATTTGAAAGGGTTGTAGGCAACAATACCAGATGGGCCGGGTGCACTAGCATCCAACTAGTGTACTAGAACATTGTGTTTGCCTCCTACTACCTTTATCTCCCTATGGTTGAGGAATAAAATTCGTTACGCTGTTATGGCAGGTACACAAAAATAAAAAGATTTTGGATCAGAAATGAACAGCAAAATAATATCTCATATGAAGGGGTTGCAGAAGACAGCACCAGCTGAGTCAGGTGCACAATCATTCACATAGTGTACTGGAACATTGTGTTTGCCTCCTACCACCTTCCTGTTCCTGTGGTTGAGGAATAAAATTCATTTTGCTGTTGTTCCGCCCACAAAATAACAAGATTTTCATTTTTCCAAAATGAACCGCAAATATTCTCATTTGGAAGGGTTCCAGAGAACAATACCAGATGGGCCGGGTGCACTAGCATCCAAATAGTGTGCTGGAACATTGTGTTTGCTTCCTACCACTTTTCTGTTCCTGTGGTTGAGGAATAAAATTCATTTTGCTGTTGTTCCACCCACAAAATAACAAGATTTTCATTTTTCCAAAATGAACAGCAAATATTCTCATTTGGAAGGGTTCCAGAGAACATTACCAGATGAGCCG
Source organism: Fragilariopsis cylindrus CCMP1102 (assembly GCA_900095095.1). Taxonomy (NCBI): domain Eukaryota; phylum Bacillariophyta; class Bacillariophyceae; order Bacillariales; family Bacillariaceae; genus Fragilariopsis; species Fragilariopsis cylindrus. The sequence continues at coordinate 584,300 of FMBT01000301.1, read as the reverse complement.
GGTGCACAAACATTCACATAGTGTGCTAGAACATTGTGTTTGCTTCCTACCACTTTTCTGTTCCTGTGGTTGAGGAATAAAATTCATTTTGCTTTTGTGGCAGACACACACAAAAAAATGTGATTTTGGATTAGAAATGAACGCAAAATATCTTATTTGAAAGGATTGCAGACAACAATACCAGATGGGTTGGGTGAACTAACATCAAAATAGTGTACTAGAACATTGGGTTTGCCTCCTACTACTTTAATCTCCTTATGGTTGCGGATTAGAATTCATTGCGCTGTTATGGTAGGCACACAAACAACGTGCTTTTTTGGATCAGAAATAATGAACAACAAAGTTTCTCATTTCAAACGGTAACAACACCAGATGGGTTTGGTGTACAAACATCCACATAGTGTACTAGAAAATTGGGTCTGCCTCCTACCATCCCTGGTGGTTCATCATCACTTGACTAAAGTAATAATGATTGGTATCATTTTTTTATCCCACAAATTCTCACAGTGGACTACTTAGAATAATAAGATGAATAACTTCTCATTAGGTTCTAGAACCAAACCAGCATGGTGCACCATAATACCACCCAGTCATCCATCACATACCCATAGGGGATGAACCAAGGATCATGATCCCTCATACTTACCTTATTCTTGTCTCCAGAACACAAACATTGCATTTTGGCCAATATGTCATATATCTCCATGCCCAAAAGTACCAGAAATAGGCTGCCATAACATCAAAAAAATGGACTGGACCATGGTTCCAACACCCAGATACCCTGCATATATGCATATAGTCAAAATACACCAACAATATTTGGAACATTTGCCACATTGGTGGTGTAGTAGTGTGCGGGGCGGGGAACAATAGAATAGACATAAAATGGCCCAAAATACACACATTGCAAAAATATTTGAGATGCTACTGCGCCCATACCAGGTATGCCGAGTCCCAAACAAAATAAATTAGCATCAACCTAATTCATAAAGGTTTTGGATTCTACCATTGCTTTAGGTAACCATACCTGTATTTGGGGTGTCACGGGTCAAAACCCACCTCTATTAAAACACACAATTTCTTTAAGTGCCAAGTGCGCGTGTAATCAAGGCCGTGATGCACCATCAATGCAGATCTAATTACCTTGAGAGATTATATGGAGCTCAACAGAGAAAGATTATATGGAGCTCAACAATGTACCTATGGGTACAAGGTCCAACTATTGCTTAGGGCTCTAGGGAGGTTAGGAAGGTGTCAGGGTGTGCTAAGCCCCCAAAAGGGTCATTTAGGCCCCAAAACAGATTCCCCCTTTAGTGCCCAGATCAGCATGGTCCTGCCCATAGCTTACCAAGTTGATACCGCCTTGGGTGTATATGATCCACCCAATGTGCTTACGTTGGGACAATTCATCCATTTGACTGTGTACTAGGTCACATACCCCCCCCCCCCCCCCCAAATGGGCCATTTTCCCATGTCCTAGGCTGCATCACACCCTTTACCACCTTCAAGTGTGAAGAACATAAAGCTAGCGCCCCATGCATATTAAGCTCAGATCATACCATCTGATTGGGACTTTATACATGCTAGGATAGGTTAGAATGCCAGAAAGTGGAGTGGTACAGGTAGCAAGTACCACAGGACACGATTTAGTTATTTTGCGTTATTTAAGATAGAAACTAAATAAGTACAAATCTGTCCTTTGACTAAAAATTAAAGTGTTACTAAATAATTACCTTTTTTTGCTTAAAAGTCAGATAGTTATTAATTTCTATACATTGATTGTTCATAACGAATACTTTTATTCGGTGGAGGCATGTCACCAAAAATCCTGGTATCTTCTTCTTCTTTTACTACTGATCCATCAGTTGTACTAGATGGTTTAAAAATTAATGCTGATCCATCAATACAGTATCTTTGACCTGAATCAAATGCTGATGTACCAATATACATATAGCCATCATTGAATAAATCACCTAAATGGCCACCGCATGTATTGCATCGTACCTCACGTCCATTTAATGCTGATCGTATCGGATCTAATTGTTCAATCTCAACACCACCAATTTCATTACCGCCACCGCCAATGCCGGTGTATGAATAAGCAAAACTTGGCCAACCAGTACCAGATGAAAATTTTGATGCACTTGTAAATAATGGTGTATTACATCCAGCACACACGTATGTACCAACATGATCTTTGGATGTAAATGTATTTAATATAGATGATTTTTGACGTTCTGTACCACCCTGTCGTAATACATTATATTGTTGTCCACTTAATATATAGGACCATTCCCTATCTGAATGTTGTACTTTATATCCATCTGTTCTACTCTTAGTACTAGCAGCAGCGAATGCAGGATCAGCAGCAGCAGTAGTAGTAGCAGCAGCTGCAATAACACTTGAAACAATTAATGCTGGTTTTTCTTTCAAAAACATTCTTCGATTGATATTATCAACATTGTTTGCTTCATTATTGACACCATCATCATCAACGTGGTGGTTACAACATTTCATTGACGACGACGACGACGACGACGAGGAGGAGGTTGATCGATGAGACAGCAATACGATCGGATGGGGATGATGATGATGATGTCGGTGGTGATGCATAATCGAGGATGTAGTAATAAAAGCTGATGAAGTAGTCAATGCCAGTGATAATGATGGTAGATGCAAAACATTTATCATACTTGCTGTTATAAACAATAGCAACATCATACGACGACTTGATCCTCGTCCAGATCTTGATGTCGACGAAATAGGATAATGTTGATTCATTGTGTCGGGCATAAACTGACCTGAACGAAGCTCACTTGAAATGGGATTGGGATAGGATCACGAGATATAGTGAGTTGGAAGGTGATGATAGGGTGAGATTGCATTTTGTAGCTTGAAATGGAACGGGCAACTTTTTTTGGTAGACGAGACAGCAACTGTGATGGTACTCAACTCCCATTATGGCGTACTAACTCGCACTTTTACTTACAATTATTGTATTAGCAGACAATGTCGTGTTGAGCGTGGCATGTATACTGCAGTATAGATGGGCGGCGGCGGGAAGAAGAATTTACGTACGTTTGTGTGCGAGGGTGTGGGATACCTGGCTAATAGCTCTTACTTGTACTTGTACCGAACGGAAATGTAAGTTTGTTGATAGATATTGACAACTTCTATTTAAATTGTTTGATGTGATGTGTGATGTGCATGATGTGATGATGATCGGTCTGTTGTACTGTGGGCCCTACTGTTGTGCGCGCTGCGCTGTTTGTGATCTTGGATCTTGTTGGCGATGTTTGCTCCTGTGCAATCTTTCCAGTCGTGTTATGACTCACTCGCATCCACGACTCTTTAGTTCTATTGGGGACCTAAAATCTTGTTCAAACAAAACCCGAAAACTTAAACCATCGCTGAAAAACAAGAGATCCTCACAAAAACAAAAACCATCGTTTAGTAAAGCAAACTGCCTCCAACGATAGAGAAAACTCGCCCTTACTACTTCGTCGACTCTTTATTATAGCTGATCTTATCTATGTCTACTGCAGCCACATTACAAACAAAACTTGAAACAACACCATCATTTCAAAATGTATGCTATATATTCAAACAAAGGCATCAGCCCCTCCGATCGCGATCGAAGACATGTATTAGAATCACGTAGTAATCGACAACGACGAGGACCAACAACAACAAATAATAATCCGAAAATTAAGTCGTCGTCGATTGTACTCCTGCCGCCCTACTCCTATAACACCACCTCCTCCTCTTCTTCTTTTTCGTCGAATAATGATAATAATAGGAAGAAGAAGAATAATACTACTACTAATAATAATAAACAAGAAAGACAACTACAGATTGCTGTTGATGATTTACTTCAAGAACATCAAGATGAAATCCAACGACCTAAACCACGTTGTACAATCCATCATCGTGATTCATTCTCAACTATTTCGACAAGAGCATCAATATTAACATCATCACAGCATCATTGTCAGGTCAAAGGAGAAAAAAGATGTGGTGAATTCATCATCCCAACCGAGATTAGTTTCTCATCATCATCATCGTCGTTACATTCGGTACCATCATCGACGACAACAAAAGTAGATTATACTAATATACCACTAGGATCGAATCATTCGAATAATTCGAATAATTCGAAGATAAAGAAATCATCCAAGCATCTTCCAGATTTTCCAGATTCCAACGTTATCTTTGATTTGTATGCAGATGATGATGATGATGATATTATGTTTATACCGCCAGTAGTAGTTGAAAAGGATCTCATAATAGCGAGTACTATACGCAGTAGGGAACTAAGAATGAGAAAACAGAGAATAATCAAACGTCGAGAATCAATGGGAATTATAAATTCTGCTCCTGCACCGTCTCTACCATTAAGAAGAAAAGAAATGGATCAATTATCAATCGGAATGAGAAGGTTTGAAATATAAATCAAAATTAAAAAAAGAGATGACTGCATGGAACTTTAAAATAGAAATCTTAGAAAAATCTTAAAAAAATTATTTGTACACACCATGTTGTTATTTTGTAGAGTCAAACAAGAAATTGAAATCAACAACGTGCAAAATGGAACAACACGAGTGGAGTATATAGCAACACGAACTCATCTACAAAATAAGATCGAAATCGTTCAATGCACTCCCACTGAATCCGGCTAATGAAAACGGCTATGTTTCGCCTTGATTTGAATCGATTCGATGTTTTATGAAGGGGGGGGGGAGGTTGACGATTTCTAGTCCCCCCTTTATAATTATTAGTTTTGTCGTAAACGAATGACCCAAAAGAACAAAGATTGTGTTTTTATTAGCATGAAGAGCACGCAAGGAAAGCATGAAAATCACCCCTGCAATTACGTAAAAGTACGGATGGATTATATAATTTTCAGACACAAGCCACAGAAACGCAAGTAGGTTACATGAAATTTGGATGCGGTAAAAAGAATATAACAAAAGGAAAGATAATTAAAATGGCACAATCTTATTCATCATCATCATCACGTCATTCTTCATCATTATCATTCTCATCTTCTTCATCCTCTTCGAATAATAACAATGATTCTTTGTTATTATCATCATCATCGTCATCTTCTAATAATGCAAAAACTATCGGCACGGAATACGAAGGATATAGGAAATGGCGTGGAATTGTAAAAGGTAACAACAACTGTTTATACTGCATACCCTTCTACGCCACACAAATACTCAAAATTGATCCGTCGACGGACCAAACAACACTGGTGGGACACATATACGCAGGTGATTTCAAGTGGTACAACGGTTTTGCACACGGGGATTTTATCTACGGTATTCCATACAATGCCCAACAATTTTTAAAGTATAATATAATAACAGAAATGTCCGAATTGGTCGGAGGTGATATTATTGATATTGATATTGGGGAAGATGAAGATGATTTCAAATGGAGATCCGGTGCAGTTGCGGATGATGGTTGTTTCTATTGCTTTCCTTATGAACACAATCGTATTCTAAAATTCAATCCACAGAATGATACCGTGGTATTTGTGGGGGAAGAGATCGAAGGGTATTACAAGTTTAGTGGAACTGTGAAAGCGAAGAATGGATGTTTGTATGGGATACCATTTGATGCCAATCGTGTTGCCAAATTTAACGTGGCCATGGAAGAAGTGACATTTATTGGCGACAATTATGGCGGCGGCGATGATTCAGAAGATGATACGTTTGACGTTTCGAAAGGTAGTGGTTGGATGGGTGGTGTCGAAGGAACGGACGACAATATTTATGGTGTTCCATTTAACCAAAATCAATGGTTGAAAATAGACATTGTCACTGAAACGACATCTTTGATTGGTGATGATTTGTCAACATATGGCAATTATAAGTATGATGGTGGTGTGGTCGGTGAAGATAGAATTGTGTACGCTATCCCATCAGATGCTAATAGAATTACTAAATTTAATACCACCACGGAACAAATGTCAGAAGTTAGAAAGCGCCGCCATGAGGATAATTACAATGCAGATAATGGTGATGATAAGTGGAGTGGAGGTGTCCTGCATCCAAATGGTCATATATATTGTGCACCATATTGCAACAATAATGTATTGAAGATCAAAACAAATCATATCCGCGATGAAGGTAACATGCTCCTCCTCCAGTCCAACTCATCATTGACTGAATTCAATGAGTATATCAATAGTAACCAATTCGAATATATCTACGTCACCCATAAAGCCTTCTACGATCGTCTTGTTTCCTATAGAAACAGTCTTATAGTTATGAATGCTAAGCTAGCATTGGAATAAATTCCACTATCGTAGGTGATAGAAGATTTAATGAGAGTAAAGTTCACGTTTTTGCTGTACTTTTCTATTGGAAAGGTAAGGGTGTTAAAGCGGATTGGTCGATTTTCTTTAATGTGCTCATACGAACAGTAATATACTTAGGCTTCTTGGATTTTTCACCCTTCTTCAAACGGATCGGCAAAAATGCTAATAGTGCTTGTAGTATTTGGAGAGCAACATGATTCTATCCTTAACCATTAAGCTAGTTTATATTTTATACTTTCTCGACTTTATGGTTTGTACAGTGCAGTTGTGATTTCGAGGTTATCTATTTTCTTGGAACCTGAGTAGCTTTTGGAGTGGAAGCACTTCTACTACTAGCTTTATTTCTATACCTGTAGAGAGTGAAACAAAAAAAAACTGAGCGTTCCCGTGTTGTAGCTATCTATCTGCCTCTCAAATACAATGCAATTTATCTGGTTACTAGATCTAGAATTCCAACACTGGATGATGTTTCTATTCGCTATCTACTACTGTAAGTATGGCAGGTGTGAGACTATTCCTTCGATTCAACTTGTTTTATAAGGGGGGGGGGGTTATTTACCTATTTTTAATCCCCCTAACTTTAGCAAGGCAGTGTTGCTGTTTGACACGCGCAAAGAAAAAAAAATCTTTCAATTCTAAATTCTTTTACTCTTAAATTCTAAATTGTTCTTTTCTACTAACGTTATTAGCAACCTTTCTTCTGAACCTACTACCTTCAATCTTCAATCGACTTCTTGTCATGATGTACAGTTGAGCGTCGAAAGGGATTGTTGTAATCGTTATTAACCCGCCCAACACAATCCCACCCCAACCGCTGATAGCTAGTTAGCTTTTTTTACTTTTTCCCAACCATGATTTTCGCTTTCGCTCTTGCTACCGCTACTTCCGTGTTGTTATTGATGAGCGTGGCGACGGCGTTTATACCCATCATCCTGGTCGACATTTACATCGAGACACAACCACTGGCGGACTTGAAGAGCAACGATGACGCGAGGACTGGTGATCCCATCCTAGTCCGCGTCGCAAAACATTTCACGATCCCAGATAACAGATACCCATTCGCAGCATATGGTAACGACGACGCGGCATAATCAGACCGTGGTGGTCATTCCAATATATGCCGGGTATGGTGCGGCTGAAACGAGGAGGAGACGACCCTCCGATCTTCGATCGGGTTGCGTCCGGGTCTCTGTTCCACCGGCACCCCGTGGTGTTGCCCGCATTTTTGTGTCAATATATGTCATGTTTGAGTATTGCGGTTATTGGGAGGGGAATGGCATGCCACCTCACATTCATCGAGACCGCCTTCTTGTGGAGACATGGGTCGATGGTGATGAAAAAACATCAAAGTTTTCGGACGCTGTGTTATATGCACAATCTCCTGCAATCAATTGCTTTCCCATGGGAAGGTGGCATCCGTCGGATCTGAAGGATCAGATGATGTCTTCTATTACCTGTGAAGACGAGGATGATGAACTCATGTACAATTCAAGTGCTGTGGATAATATCTTGCTGGAGCTGACAAATGCACAAGATTCGAGACACAATCGAGCCGAAAACGAGGTTAATAGAGTGATTGAGCCAGCTGAGCACATGTGTGAGACGTCAACAACATCAAACAATAATGCAGCCTCTTATGTGCGCCAATGCAAGTCCACTATATCAAGTAACAGTAGTAGAGGATGTATTAAAAAATCATGGACATACTGATTTAAAATCTGGTTTATCAACTGCTCGTGGAAATTAATAACGATGATCCATTTATGGTTCCAATGAATAAGAAAGAGAAGATAGGACACCATTATGGAAATGAGTATTAGAACAATTTGATGATAAATTAGTACAAATATTATTACACCTTGACTGCTCTTATGTTGGAGGCCACTGTTGGCTCTCCAAAGCCACCCGTCACATAGTAATGTGAGAGGAAACGAATGGAGATGACATCCACCCAGCGGCACGGAGGTGTGGCTACTACTTATTTAGTGGGAGTCAATTCTACAAAGACACGAATAATATTTTTGAAAAATACGTCCAACATACCCATTGATAATGGGTCCTGTCTTAATATAACAATGACAATAAAAGGATCGCAATGGCTAATAGAACGATAACAAAGACAACGGTACCATTAATTTATCTATTTATCCATTATTAGATCTTTAATCTTCCTCTCTTATGTACCTCTTCCTGTCGATTCGAAATTTGCCTGCCAGGCATATATACTGTCATAGAATTTTGATTTTCCCCAAATGACCAAATCCAACCGAAACTTTCTGCCCTTATTAAGGGTACAGATATCTATAGTTCGTAATATAAGTTCTTATTAAATAGATAGATACCCATGGAATTTTGATTCATTTCCTACATTCCCATTGTCGTATGTATTGATGGAAAATAATTTTCCATTTCAATTCTTACTGCACATAAAAATGATAAAAATGGGGGTTAAGAAAGAGGAGGGGTTATTCATTTTATATAAAATATGAAAAGGGGGAGCCCTGAAACCCTAAATAAAAGTACAGCGAATTCAAACAAATGGCCAAGAGCAAATGGATAGATCAATCAATCAATACATAATCAAAACAGAACAGAACAGTTGAAGTTGCAGTTTGATACGACAGTAAACTGAGAACAGAAAAAAGGTACCTGTAACAGAATGTTGTTGACGTCATCACAGATGTGTAGTAGTATGGTGGTTGTTGTAGCACGACGACAACAACAACGACGATTAATAAGTTGTCATAGTCTCATCACGACGACGACAAGAGCTACGACAATAAGCAACTTAAAAGATGTCGTAGTAGTAGATGGAGTGAAACAACAACATCAACAGCAACAGCAACGCTCATTACTCCTACTGAATCATCCACTTTCTACGACGTCGATGAGTTACTTCGGCAGCAATAAGACGTGTACTAAAAGGACTATGATGACGAATAATAATACTAGTAGTAATAGTAATATTATTTCAAATCGTGGTGGTGCAATCATTCCAAATTTATTATTAGCAGCATCAGCAAAAACCAACACAAACATAAATATTGAAAATAATGAAGTACCGGGAATACATTTACCACCACCGGATGATCCAGTGGGATTACAATTATATAAAAAGGTACTCTATTGTCCAAATACAAATATATTACGTACCTCCTTACATATCGGTACAGATGATTATAATCAAAAAGTGAATGGTATTGTTGTTGGTAGTAACGATAATGATGATATTATTAGACATGAAAATGATGGCATACTAGTAATATCCTCCAAGGATGCACATAATCATGCACGTAATTCTGGTTTACGTTTATTATCCTCCATCCATCATTATTTAAATGGTGATTTATCACGTGTCGAACAAGTATTAAATTTAACAGGTATTGTGAATGTTGTTGGACAACATGCAAATGCAGTACCAGTACCATATGGTAGTATTATTGATGGTTGTTCACAAGTATTCGCAGAAGCATTCGGTTCGGAAAGAGGGATCGGTACAAGAGTGTGTTATGGTGGTAGTATTGGTTCCACTGTGGCATGTTATGTGGAATTACGTATTCGACCTCCTTTATAATGTCATCAATGCTATAATCAATCCTATAATATTAGTAAAAATAATAGTAAAAATAGTAATCCAAAACATTATAATAAATTCAATTCAATTACAGTTAGGATGAATTAAAATGAAATATAAATAGTTTTTTTTTAATGAAGAATCACACACACACACGTTTAAAGTAGTATCGTCCTTTTTTTTAAACTTTTGGTGTCGGTTTCAGTCGAAAAAAGAATCGTTTTTGTTCGTTGATATGTCGATTTGCTATATTCGAAGAGTCTTTAAATGGTACAGTTGTACTTGCCAGAACCCCCTAAAGAACAACCCAAGTAGGTGAAGCTTTGAAGCTGTGTGTACTACTGTAGTGACAACTGCTACAAGTTTATTCCTGCCTGGTTCGATCAAATAGTAGTTGTTCATTGAAGTTTGCTTATGAGTGTACTACTAGTACACTTTACGAACAAATTCAGCCGAATGTTGATCTAAATAACTTTGAATCTTTTTCAAAATAATTTAAGCCTCCAACAGGCAGAACCGCTTGACGAACCAGGCGAATATTAACCTGATGCATGCATTATTCCTACAGAGTAGACCCTGATTGAAGTTGAAGCAAGGGACATCAAGGATCGGAATAAAAATGGCTTTTAAGAAGCAATTGCTACTAATAAGTAAAAACATGATTCCCCGAAGGCAAAACTTACCCTACTTACCACCCTAACAATTAAAATATGTCAGCCTTGTTTAATGAAGAATTCAATTTCGTTGATCATTGCCATAAAATAGCTCCTACTCATAAAAAACATAATACGGTAACAGAGACAGACAAAGAAACAAACAAACAAAATAACTACCCAACTAAATAACAGGAATTCAATACACCATAATCAATAACATCATGTCAATGATAGAGAAGAAAGATGGCGACTATGACAAGAACCCTGATGCACATACTATCGATGGCGATGGAATGCAGAAGAAGAGAAAAAAAAGAGGAAACCTACATGCAATGTAATGGCTCCTGAGACGATAGCAGGAGGGACAAACTTTGAAAAAGAAAACAAGATGAAGAAGAAGAAAAAGAAGAGAAAGAAAAAGAATAAACCTACATGCAATGTAATCGCTCCTAAGACGATGGTTGGAGGGACAGAATTTGAAACCTTAAATATCGATGGTATTACATTCATTGCAACAGTTCCCGATGGTGGTGTTATAAAAGGATCTGCATTCACAGTACCATATCCATCCTCAACATCGTGCTCAAAATCGAAGTCAAAGTCGAAAACAGAAACAGAAACAGAAACAAATGGTAGTTATAGTAATATTGAAAATTTGGCAGTGATGCCATCAACAGTAACACCAACAGATATTCAAATTTCTTCCGTAACGGAAGAATTACAACAAACGCAAGAACAATACCTTCCTTGTTATACAAATGCAGACCAGCAAGAATATCCTGGAGATGAAGGTCAAATCGCAATCGCGGATATGGAAATGAATACAGATACAAGCACCGATAATTATTCAATAGTGGATCATCGCAATCCAGATGATGTACCAACAGAAAAATCTTCATGCGCGACATGGACGTGTACGTTTTGTACAGTAGCAATCACTGTGGTCTTAGTAAGAGTAATAATTTGGAGTCTTTTCGACGACTTCTTCTACGAAGACGAAGATTAAGATCTGTTATTTCGGTTTTCACATACAAAATTGTACCAGTACCGGTACACAAAATAAACAGCACATACATATCCAGCAAAAGTAATAGGAGCACATCATTATGTCCAATTCGAAAGCGACTAGAGAATCTACTAGTGGGTGAGATTTGTTCGTAGGTACACGTAGAAAACCTAATTTTTATATAAATAAACAACTAGCTAGCTAACTAGATACTATTACTATTACGATCAACAACAGCAACAAATAAACTATTCGTCGTTCTCTCTTCGATTCTCATTAACAGTTTCGATAGCGTGCGTGAATTATGCGGTGCACGGAGGAATTATGTCGTAGCTACCGAAATAAAGGCGAATAAATTAAATCGAATGAATCTAGTATCAATCAATAATCGAATCAATCGGTAGACAAGTCGCGTCAAGTCGAGTCGAGTCGAGTCGTCGTTTATGTTGTGTCGCGTACCTATTAGTTTCCCCACAGTCGATCAATTGCTGGTATACGACAAGCTAACATCGCTTTCGGAGCAGTTGCTATATGAAAAAGAGTCTATAAATGGTACAGTACTTGACAGAACCCCCTAAAGAACAACCCAAGTAAGTAGTTGAAGCTTTGAAGCTGTGTGTACTAGTGACAACTGTACAAGTTTATTCTTGCCTGGTTCAAGTAGTTGTTCAGTGAAGTTTGCTTACATGTGTATTACTAGTACACTTTACGACTAGAAAGAAGATTCTCTACGACTAGACAGAACAACCCTGGTTGAAGCAAAGGGACATCAAAAACCCGGATTTAAAAAAGCGTTAAAAAATTGCAATTGCTACGAGAGAACAAACAATAGGTCTTGATTGATTTCTGTCACTAACTAATAAGTAAAAAATGATAATTTTTTTTCACCTACGTCGTATGCAAGGCATTTTAAAAATAATTCCGAAGGCAAAACTTCCCTTACCACTGCCTTAAAACGATTAAACTATCCCAGCCTTTTTTTAACGAAGAATTCAATTTCGTTGATTATTGCCATAACATCTCCTACTCATAACACAAAATACGATAGTAAAAGCCGACAGACAGACAAACAAACAAAATCACCACCTAACTAAATAGCAGTAATACAATGCACCATCATCAATAACATCATGTCAACTATAGAGAAGAAAGATGACGACGATGACAAGAAGCCTCATGTACAAACTATCAATGGCGATGGCGATGGCACAAAAAACAAGATGAAGAAGACGAGAAAGAAAAAGAAACAACCTACAAGTAATGTAATCGCTCCTGAGACGATAGCTGGAGGGACAAAATCTGAAAAAGAAAACAAGATGGAGAAGAAGAGAAAGAAAAAGGAAAAACCTACATGCAATGCAATCGCTCCTGAGACGATAGCTGGAGGGAAACTTTTTGAAAGAGAAAACAAGATGAAGAAGAGAAGAAAGGAAAAGAAACAACCTACTTGCAATGTAATCGCTCATAAGACGATAGCTGGAGGGACAGAATTTGAAAAAGAAAACAGGATGAAGAAGAAGAAGAAGAAGAGAAAGAAAAAACCTACATGCAATGTAATCTCTCCTGAGATGATTGCTGGAGGGACAGAATTTGAAACCAAAAATATTGATGGTATTAAATATATTGCAACAGTTCCCGATGGTGGTGTTACAAAAGGATCTGCATCCACAGTACCATATCCATCCTCATCATCGCTCTCAAAATCAAAATCAAAATCAAAATCGAAATCGAAATCAAAAACAGAAACAGAAAGAAATAGTAATTATAGTAATTTTGAAAATTTGGCAGTGATGCCATCAACTATAATATCAACAGATATTGAAATTCCATCCGCTATTGAGCACGCTGTTAACGTCCCTGTTGCATATGCTACAGGAAGGGTTGTTGCATATGCTACAGGAAGGGTTGTGACTTGTGTTAATAGGAGCACTGTTCCAGGCGAGGATGCGCAAGAATTAGAACAAACGCAAGAACAATACATTCCTTGTCATATAAATGCAGACCAGCAAGCATATCCTGGAGATGAAGGTCAAATCGCAATCGCGGATATGGAAATGAATTCGGATATTATGTTCACCAATTCAATAATGAGTGTATGCGTATGTGTATTTTGTATTCTTATTATAGTAGCAGTCGGCTTCTTAAAAATAAGAATGATAATTTAGGCAGGTGGTTTTTGTTATAGCTGTTATTAATGTTATTAATGTTATTACTGTTATTACTGTTAATATTTTACTACTATATTATTTTCATGATACAAAATATTTCTCCGTAAAAAGATTGATTTCGATTCATTCGATTCTAGATTGATTCATTCATTCGATTCTAGATTCATTCGATTGATTAATTCATTAATTCATTCATTCCTCCATTTATGTTCGCGCACACGCACGCACGCATGCACGAGTAAACAAGAAGCCGAATGAATCAATCAACGAATCGAATCGAAATAGTCGAATTAAACAATATTCAAATCCAGACGCGATGAGACGAGCGATGGTTGCTTGATTGCTTTTAACATAAATACCGGTAGACGAAGTGCAAAATAATTGCTTGACGACGTCAATAGGAACACAGATTATTTGCTCTCCCTCCCTCCCTCTCTCTCTCTCTCTCTCTCTCTCTCTCCACAAACAAACAACCTAATAAGTAAATAATAACAGTTCTAATACACCATCATCAACATATCATGATGTCAATGAAAGAAGGAGAGAACGATGATCGCGACGATGGTAAGAAGCCTCATGCACATACTAACGATGGCAATGGCAATGGCGATGGCACAAAAAAGAAGAAGAAGAAGAAGATTAAAAAACTTCCACCTACTAGTAATAATTCTGAAATAACATCAGCATCAGCATCAGCATCAGCATCAGGAATTCAAATTCCTTCCGTAGAAGCAACAATGGTACCGGAAAAATTGCCAACAGCATCTGCGGTGGTAATTCCATCATATCCAACAACCTCTTTTACTCATACGAATACAAATACAAATACAAGCAGTAGTAACACCGCAACTAGTTGTAATCCTGCTACAATTCGTGTTATGGCTCCTGATACATTATATGCTGGATCTGTTTTTGAAGCACAAGTCAATATGAATACATTTATGGTAACTGTACCGTACGGTGGTGTTATAGAAGGGGATATATTTGATGTACCATATCCGACGTCTTTTACCAATACTACTTCAGCAGCAGCGAATTATCCTGTTACTACTGACAGTGTACAAGTCATGGCTCCATCTACAATGAATGAAGGTCAAATGTTTGAAGCACAAGTAAATGGTATTGAATTTATGGTAACTGTACCAAAAAATGGAATCAATAAAGGTGAACTATTTACAGTACCATACCCAACATATACATACCCAACAACAGCAACAACAATTGGTGGTGGTGAATCGCCGCCATTATTAAGTACAGGTCCGACAGCGAATAATACGACTAATGTTGTGAATGCATATGATATACCTACAACAGATGGTAGATGGAGGACAGATATATGTGATTGTTGTCCTGCAGATAATTGTTCTTTATGTTGTATGGGATTTTGTTGTACACCTTGTGTAATGGCACAATTAATACAACGAATGAAATATAATTTTGCTGGTGTACCAGTACAACCAAATGGAACGGGATATAAAAATGTTTGTATGGTTATATCAATTATAACAATAATTGTATTTATTACTGCATCCATCTTATCTGATATATTGCCATTTATTGGATATCTATTATTATGTGGTTGGTCACTTTATTTGATTATTATATTTACATGTGCACGATATTCAATGCGTAAAGAATATAATATTAACTCCCTTTGTTGTAATAATGGTGATGCTGCAAATGACGATGGTTGTGGTGGGGTTGAAGATTTCTGTCTAGTATACTGGTGTTCATGCTGTTCGGCAATTCAAATGATAGCACATACACATGATGGAAAAAAATATCCATACAATCCATGCAATCAAACAGGTCTTGATATATATGCACCAGATATTCATATTGTGTAATAGTAGGTGAAGGTATATAATAGGACTAGATCCTATGTATTCTAATCTAATGTACCTAATAAAATAGTGTTTTTAAAAGATTTTTGGTTTAAGATTCGAATAGTTTATTTTTTTATGTATGTATTATATCATTTGCATTTATCTGTGGCTATTTCGCCATTTTGTCTTAATTTAGTACCGTGCATAGTCAAAAAAATTTCTATTTTTAGTACTGATTATCCAGCGCTTCTCTCTATTATGTCGAATATCAACTTCGCCTATACTATTTTTGGATGTCCTTACCAATATTCCTGCTGTAATCAGAGGCCGTACGCATGTAACAGATGTAATAACCGAATACGTTTGACTACTTTTGTATAAATTTTTCTGTCAGTACTATGATCCTCTTTTTCGTTTTCGGAGTTTTAATATATAGGTTTTGGTGGTGGTGGTGGTGGTGGCAGAAGTACTAGTAGCTGCAGTCGCTACTACCGGCGTCGATGATGATGATGATGATGATAATATTTTATGTAAGATGTCTGGATGTCGTCGCAACAAGAAATACACACCATCTAAATGAACATTTTTGTCGATAGCTGCCATTATCAGTGCCTCCGTAATATTGATTGGTGTGTCCGAATAACGAATAAGTGTGTCTTCTACGACCTTCATTACTTCTTTGTATCCACTTCTTTTACAAGCCAATTGGAAGGGTGTGTTACCATGAACGTCTTTTCTGAATAATAAACAGATACCTTTCTTGTTAGGATAGTAACGAATTCCATATTCGAATACCAGCCGAAATCTTTCAATGGACATCGTGGCAAGATGAAGGCTTGTTGGTTGAAATTTAACGTATGTATCTAATAATGTGGTTGGATTCCATTCGACTAGAAATCGAAAGCGCTTTTCCGCAATAACATTTTGAAGACACAGTTTTTCCAATAGGCCATACATTTGAATGTCGTCTTTCTTTAGAAGACCAACTTGTCTCAATTGTTTCATCACAAGAAGATATTTATCGTCGACAAGTTCATGATGTTTGCGATCATTGGTAATGATGTGCGGGTCACTACGCATGAGAATTCGCAAAACATTACCATAGGACCGATTATCATAAGATAATAGCCCTCCTCTATCTTCTTCCAAAAATAAACCAAACTCTGTTGCTAGTCTAGCTAAAACAGGGATGAAAGATACGGCCTTCAAATTGATCCCCCCGTTAAAGGAGTATTCGTCTTCATCGTGGACTGTGAATGCGAGGCATTGAATTGGATAGAAGAAACGAATCCCTATTGCTTTCCTTTCTGCCAAAATGTTTGGAAATTCTCGTACAATAGCTTCAACTTCGGCTTCTGTATCTCTGGTGTTATCCAATCCATGATAATCATCAGCATCACCATCACCATCGTTACTGCAAAGCATTTCATGCACATCTTCTTTAAGTTTGAAAAAAAAATCTTCCACTAGATCACCAATTTTTCTAATTGTACGAGCAGGATATGTAACCTTCCGTTCAAGAATCGAAATCACCTTCAGTAGCATCACTCTACTTGTCTCAGCATCTTCAGCAGCAGCAGCGATCCGTTCTTCTTCTGTTAATGGTTGATCATCCTCACTCTCATCCTCACTCTCGCTCTCATCCTCGCTCTCATTCTCATTCTCATGCTCATCCTCATTTTGTAGCTGATGATCATTGTCGCTATCACTGTCGTCCATGATTTTTCTGCTTTCTTTTCGTATATACAGTCTGGATTGATTGATTCCTTCAGCTAATGTTCTTCGTTCGATATAATGAATGAAATAATGACAAACAATGGCAGAGCTACCCGTATCATGTCATCCTCACGTCACTTGATATTTTATTTTTGCTGCGTGCGATGCCTTCGTCAAAGAAAATAAAGTTTGTACTAGTAGTATTTATGTGCCCCCATTATCAAATTTTATGGATTGATTCATTCAACCCCCTCCCCCCAATCCCCTTTTTCAGTCACGAATAAATTTTCGCGTGGTTCATTTTATTTTTTGGCGAACAATTATTTATGATCATGTTTTCGAAAAATCCTTGGCTATTTCTATTCGTCGACACTCGACACGAGAAGCCCATTTTTCTTTCTTTTTTTTCGATTGTTTCTTTTTGTTGATGAATGATAAGAACTTACTACAATGATACGGAAGCATCTAACAATAGCATTAAAGGTTGAGATGATGATTGTAGATGTGGAGGAATCAAAACTTACCAACAACACCAGCACCAGCACCAGCACCACACCCAGCTTCAATAGCTTCAATAGCAACAGCAGCAATCAAGAATAGATGTTACCAAAGATGAAGTTTCAATCAATGAAAGAAATGAGAGAAATGAGAGAAATGAAAGAGACGACTGAGGATAGCTACAATGAAGAAGAACGGGTTGCAACGGTGACCACAGCAGTAGACGCCGATAATGATGCAGCTTGTTGGAATGCATACGGTAGAAATAATATAATAAAAGAAAATGTGGTAGACAAACCACCTGTTATTGAGACAACGACAGCAATAGAAGAAGATGACGATGACGAAAATGAAGCTAGGAATATGTATGGTAGAAATCGCATAATAGATAATTCTCCTGCTCCTGCTCCTGCTCCTGCTCTTGCTTCTGTAGGCGACGAAGACAACAATGACGACGACAATGATGCAGCTTGCTGGAATGCATACGGTAGAAACGATATAATGAAGAAAAAGTGGTATGATAGAAATCACATAATAAATAATGATCCTACTTCTGCTCCTGCTCCTGCTCCTGCTCCTGCTTCTGCTTCTGCTTCTGCTCCTGCTCCTGCTCCTGCTCCTGCTCCTGCTCCTGCTCCTGCTCCTGCTCCTGCTCCTGCTCCTGCTCCTGCTCCTGCTCCTGCTCCTGCTCCTGCTCCTGCTCCTGCTCCTGCTCCTGCTCCTACCCATTCTTATCAAGATAATTATGATGAAGTTCTAGCAAGACGTTCAGGATTTGCTCCAAAGAAAAGTAATAATGTTACTAATAATATCCCTAATAATACTACTACTAATAAGAAACTCGTACCACCTGAATGGATGGGTGTGGGTATAAATATGTTACGATCCGTCAATGTTGATTTTATGATAGAAAAAGATACTAATACTGAGGATATTACGTACAAAGAAAAAGACAAACGCCATCATGTTGCGACAGTGATAATAGTAAAAGAAGAAGGTAACGACGACGATGATGATGAAGCTAGAAATATCAATGGTAAAGCAAACCACACATTAGAAAATAGTAATGATGATGACCATAACACAGACAACAACAAGAAAAACAACAACGATGCAATGATCAATAGGAATAGAAATAGTGATATCGATTCTACATCGCCGACATCCACAACAAATACTAATTGTGATAGTAATGATAGCGTTGACGGTAGTGGCAGCATTGGGAGCTATAATTATGATAATAACAGTAATAATAATAATATGATTGATCACAGTAGGACGATCACCGTAGTTCATGAGTTAGACGTAGATGAGGAGGAGGACACCATAAATGGGGAGGAAGGAAACGATGGTGACAGTGACAATAATAAGAAGTATGCAGCGCCGAAATCAATTCCAAGTACAAGACCACAATTACAGTCAGAATTACATTCACAAACCAAAGAATCATCACTACGACAGGTGCCTACTACTGAGCCAATTACTGTTCCAGAAGTAGTAGCCGTTACTCCTAATTATTATCGTGAGAATAATAGTAGGCGTGGTAGTGGCGGCAGCAGCGACAATAGTAAAATAAATGATGGTCCTTTTTCTTCTAATTCTTCCTGTTGGGGAAATCCTGTTCGTGAAAAACAACGACGAATTGGATCAACTGGAACAGCAATAACGAATCAAGACCGTTTGGAAAAGATTTATACCGATTTAGATCAACGAATGTCTAAATTCTATGAACAACAAAAAGATCAAAAAGAAAGAAGTATAGAACCGAGGTCCATAGATATAGTGCCGTGGTTCAAAATGCGGCTACCCGATCCACCATCAGTGTCATCCTCAACAGAAATGTACACGGCGATTCAACCGGGTAGTAGAATCCGAGGGACGGACAATATGATCAATAGTAATGGGGAAAACAACAAAAGAAAGAAGCAACATGACGATATAAATTATAGTAGCACACGACAGAATAATAATAATTCAATCAGTGATGACAGTGGGGATGAGGATAAGGATGATGACACTGACACTGATGCTGACGGTGATATGACCATTGCTAGCAGAACAACCGACTCAGATTGGAGACCACCAGATATGAAACAACAACAAAAATCGATGGAGGTGCAATCATCATTAGAGACAGGAGGCGGAAAAACTGAACAAGAATACAATGATACAATGTCGGTTGTAATGAAAACAATGAATAAAATTAAACGACAACATCAGCAAAGCATATCTAATGATGATAATGATAGGACTAATGGGGATAATAATGGCCGTAGTCGAAGTCGAACAATGCCATCTTCCTCACGGCGGATTGATTTTGCAGGAAGGCAACACAATACGGCATCAGCGTCAACGGCGAAAGCTATTCGTGATTCTCGACGAATGCGGAAGGCAGCAATTGTACAAGAAGAGGAAGATTCATTCGATTGGGTTCCAATGAATCGTGCAACACAAGGACGGAGTAGAAGAGGAAATAGAGGGGATGAAGAAGATTATTCCTCATCATCAGAATATTCGTCACATCAACGATATAATAACGATAATGATGATGATGATGATGATGATGATGATGATGAATCTGGTAGTAGTTATGACCTTGAAGCTGCATTGCCTGGATCATCATCATCAATTTCCCCTCGATCAGTAAGTTTTAATACGATACCACCAGAACGATTTGTCTACGATGACCATTATCAAGAAAGCGAGGACGGCAATAATGACGATGATGACAACTATTATTGTAGGAAATGTCGGAGAAGGGGGGATACTAGTAACAAGCAAGCATATTGTAATGGTCAGAACATTGGACATGTTGGTATCTGTTTGATCATGGTATTGATACCAGCTGCTGCATTAACGATAATATTTTTAGTTTTTTACCCTTAATAAAGAAGACGAAAATAAAATTTAGATTAAAACACTTATCAACGGACGTATATCTAGAACATAATCCACCTTCGATATCATTATCATCTACTGTAGAAATTACTTCTTGTCAAGAGTAAAACTGACAGATGTGCAATAGATGATGCAATATCAATAAGCTCCTGGCACAAACATGTATGGTTGGTGAGAATACAGTGTTACTTGTTGATGGGTAATATTTGACATGTTTTTCTTCATACCACTTGAATGAGTTCTAGCCTAAAAAAAGAAGATATGTGAACCCCATTGATGTTACTGTTCATGAGTATGTGCAGCAGCATAACGAGCATGGGTGCCCATGGTTAGAGAAACATCATCATCACTACTTACTTTATAGTTATCTTTTTTATCTTACAACATTTACTACGCTACCATTATTATTACTATTATTATTCAAGTCATATTTGTTTTCTCCCTTTAATATTTGCACCCTTCCGGCTAAAACTTTCTACACAATTCTGTGGAGTGCGAATTCATCCAAGAAAAAATCACATACCAAGAAGGCATGGGAGGCCATCTTATCCATGATGTCCACACCAGAGGGATGTTGTCAGAAAAACACCATGTGTAATGAACTGTGTCTACAATACTAATAGAATAGATATATGATGTCCTTCCCAGTCAAGTGGTAATACCATTGTTAGATAGCAGAAATACAGCAATATAGTACTCAATATTTTGCATACAGTCACATTGTATGTGGAATGCGACAACTCATTTTTATTCTATCCAATAGAATTGTTGATACTTTATACAGTCCCATGCCCACTCACCATCCAAGCATGTAGTACATTATTCAATGATTTTTTGGCAAATTCAGTTAGTTGTGTAAAAAATGTACACCCTGGGAATGAATGAAGGGTCATTATCAACAAAAGCAATAAAATTGCCATTTTTTTGACTGACTGAGAGCACAATAATAATACTGACTGCACAACTCTATCCACCATATCATCCATACACATCAGACTATACAGTGGCATGGGGCATCAGCTTACTACCTACATCATAACAGTTAGTCAGCACTAATTTCAATCAATAATGAATGCTATTATAGTGCTACTACTGTGCACACACCCACCTTCCTCATGTGCACCTATTGTATCTCTCTCTAGCCTCTCTATGGCAGTACTTTAGTGGTAGTGGATGGTCATGTCATACCAGTATTGGGGTGGATGGTAGATTGGAAGTACGATCACAATGTATGTGTACAATGTAACAACACATACGTTCAAACAAAGAATTTGGTCACATGCAAATGGCGCGCACACTTAATTACAATGTACAAATTCTGCGCATAATATTATTTACGTGATGATTTTGGTGTTGCTACTTCTATTTAGGCGCGAAGAATCATTAATTGGTGTCAAAGCATGTCAGGTCAGGTCGGTCGTGTTAATTTTGTCCAAAAAATTACACATCCGATTTTCATCTCATTTTTCTCCGCCTACCACACCAATTCGCCTAAATAAATAATCGATTCATCACCTTCCTCCGATTTTTATTGACGTTTAAAAATTAATGCACATCTTCGAAATAATCAGCACATGCATTAGCAAGTTCAACAAACAAGTCGTTCGTTGTTGCTCTGCACTGCTGTGGGTTTGTTTTTTAATCACTTCTTTAGATAGTAGTCGCATTGCTCTCTATCACCACCACCATCAACAACAACAAGAACTTCAGCAGTAACGAAAGCTCGACAATAATCAAAACGACATTCTTATCCAAAAACGAACAAAGATATCCGAGACGAGACCAGGTCTTAGTCGAGCTCTCCTACAACAGTATAATCAACGACAGCGTTCGACAGCGTCTAGTTGCTGTTGTCCGAATCGAATCGAATCTTGAATTGAAATTGAAGTATTGAAACTTGAGTAGAATAAACCGATAAAAATGATGAATCTACATCGGCTATCATTAGTATCAGTTGCATTATTGGCACCATTGTTCCTTGTAGCATTTGTTGTAACTGCTGACGATGACAGCGATTTGCTACTACCAAAAAATTATCGTGATGATGTATATCATTGTACTGATCCAGTTACAAATAACAATCAAGGTGGAAAAAATCTACTGATGACATGTGATCCTATCACTTACCTATGGAATATAAATGAATTAAAACCAAATAAGCAACCTGATAATTCAGAATTATGTACTGAACTGATTGGTATTCTATTACGTTCGAAAGAAAAAGAAGAATTACAAAAAGAAGCGGGACAACTAGATGCGAATGTGAATTTGGATGTTACTGTTCGTAATGATATACAAATGTGGGAGTCGATTATGGATAATAGTGTTGTCGATCAATTAGAACCATGTGTATTATGGGCCATGACGTATGGTTCCTTAACACAATATTCCTCATCCATTGAAATCAATCTAAATAATAAAGGTAAGAGACAGAGATAGAGAAAGATAGAGAGATGTTTTATGCTTTGTTTTGTGTTAAATGTATTTAAAATCCCGAGTGTGAAGACAATTGATTGTTCGTCT
This sequence comes from Fragilariopsis cylindrus CCMP1102, assembly GCA_900095095.1. NCBI lineage: Eukaryota > Bacillariophyta > Bacillariophyceae > Bacillariales > Bacillariaceae > Fragilariopsis > Fragilariopsis cylindrus. The sequence goes on along the minus strand of FMBT01000301.1, from coordinate 561,107 downwards.
GGCAAGACAAGACAAAACAAAAATAATTGATGGATGTATGGATGATCGATGACAACTGCCTGCCTGCCTGCCTGCCTGCCTGCCCGCCTGTGGTGATGGATGGATGGATGGATGGATGGATGGATGGATCTATCAATCTATCAATCTATCAATCTATCTATCGTATGGATGTAGAATTCGATCGATGTTTCAAATGTTCGGATGTATGTTCGTTTTGGATTGATCCCTCCCCACCATACCAACCGAACGAGATTGCATTGACTTTCGGTATTCGGGTTTTTTGGGGATCCCGACCGAAATTGCGATCGTTGCAGGGAGCCGCGTTGCGTTGCGAGGTGTGGATTGGATTGGATTGGATTGGATTGGATTGGATTGGATTGGATTGGATTGGATTGGATGGGTGACAAATAAAGAAAATCACATGGTAGGATCCTATTAATTAGCTGCCGTAGACTATAGCTGATAGGTTCCACACAGCAGTCCATGGAAACAGAAATCAGAAGAAGAAATAATGGAACGAGTTGTGTTCCGATCGTCGTCTGATTTCCCGATCCTTCCTCTCTCGAATCTGCTTTGCCCGATCTTCAATCTTACTCTACGCACTGCCAATGTACACTTGTTTATCCATTTCTCGTTATTTCATACTTTTATACTCATTATTTTTATATTATTTCTTGCTTTCCTCTATTTTTTCTGTCACTTCAATTTCGTTCCTATTCCTATCGCAGAACAACCAACATCCTTATTACCGATAGATTTTGATCCTATTGTTATAACATTAGTATGGGATGAAACATTTATTAGTTTTGAACCAGATACAACTAATCCATTATCAATTGATCGTGTTGAATTGCATGATATAACTGGACAACACATGGTAGAAGCATTAAAAGCTGAATTACATGATAATGATAATTATGGTGGTGTCCAATTTTTAGATTTAAGTGTTTCGGCTGGATTACCAAATTATGACACACGTACACTCCCTCTAACATTAACAGGACAAGTTACGTTTCAAAATATACGCCAAGCAATATTAGATCCAGCAAGTTTACGTCGTGTATTACTACAAGCAGCATTTAAAAATACTAATGCAAATGAATTATATTTATTTCGTTTAAAAATTGCGAATGATCCAACATTACAAAATGTTGTTTCTGTATTAGCTGGTAAAGATGAATTAATACAATATACGTTACAGCATAATAATGGTGATAGAATTGATTTTAATGATTTTTCACCAATTAATACTGATACAAGTACAGAAGAAGGATTTGTTTCTGTTTTATTAATTGTTATTATTGTTGCTGTTGGTGTATCAATCATTGCGGTGGTATGTTTCATTTATTGTTTAATATGTAGAAAGCAGTCTCCTGGTAGAAGATCAAGAACATCTGGTAAGGCAGCAAAGACATTAGAAGAAAATAGTTTAGTCGATCAACTTCCACCATCAGTTATTACAGGTATTCCTACTAATATCAATGGCCGATATCGTAAAAGTGATAAACAACAACAAAAGAAAGAAAAGAAAAAGTTACTATCATCTTCGACAAACAAAAGCAAAAATAATAACAACAACAACAACAAGAGAAGATCACCAAGACAGAGTAATCGTGGTAGAGGACGGTATGCATCAATGTCAGCATCATCGCATGTCTCTGATGATAATGATAAAAACAACAACTACTATGATAAGTATGGTGAAGTACCTGCTGTCCGTACAGCACCTACACAGGAAATGATGATGGGCGAGGAAGGTGGTGGTGAGTATGATATTGAATTTAATTTTGCTGGTAGTAACATCGATGATGGTATATCAGAATATGATATGGAAACATTACCACCACCATCGACACATGTTCCTGATACTGACGATGAAGCAAGTCAAGTCGACGATACTATGATGAGTATTATGGACGGTATGGTGGATAATGTTGATGATTATAATAATTATAATAATGGCGACGATGATGATGATGATTCTGATGGTAAAACAGTTGCCAGTAGTAACGTTGGAGGTGATTATGATGATAATATTTCTGATGCTGGTACTAGTTTGTATTCGTACATTCCAGATGATACATCCTTAACGGCTAGTCTTGTGAATGGACCATTCTCAAGTCAATTTCAAAAGAAACAACCAGACCTGCAACAACAACAACAACAAACGACTATGGAAAGGGCTCAAAAGAAGAGTATATTATGGTCTGTTATGGATTCATTGAATGTAACGAAAGCACCACCAGATGCTAGTGATACAGACAATGAAGGTGAATCGGTTTACATTGATGATATGACCTTTATTGCAGATGACTATAATAATAAGGAGAAGAATTTTAATTCCTCTACTACTACCGCTATTATGAAGAATAATCATACAAAGACGATGTTGGGTAATGAGGACAATGATTCTTTCACTTCTAGTAAAGACTCTAATAGTTTATTGTACAAGAATACAGCAGAAGTAGAAGCAGTAGTAAATGCAGCACCCAAGTATCCCGAAGAAGAGAAAAAACAATTCGAACAAATTTGGAAACAAGATACCACTGCCACCACTGAAGATGCTAATGCTACTAGTGTTGTTGTTGTTGAGAAAGAGGCATCGATCCAAGCAACAACACCCGAGAAAGAGGAGAACAACGGCAATAGCGAAGAAATGGCAGCAGTTTCAACAGCAAAACGAGGTAATAAGACCATCGAGTCAAATAATGGTATTGATATTGATAATATCGATGCTCGTGGTCACGATGACGACAACAAAGGAGGCGAAATCGCCGATGCGTCTGCCGTCCTAGAATCGTCGGGTGCAGAAGATTCTCAGCCAAAAGAAGGTGCTTCAACATCTGAAGCAGTGGTAGATTGGGTCCCAGAAGAGAAGAAAGTAGAAGAAATCGACGATGATGGCGGTGACGAAGATGAAGACAATAATCGGGTTTTACCCCTTCCAACTACATTGGAATCATCATTCCTCAAAGAGTCCGGAATAATCTTCGATGCACGTGATGTATCCAGTGTTTCTAGTGGTGTATCAGAAACAAGTCACCAATCAAATGCTTCGATTACACGGAAGGGAGAAAGCGCCCGGAGGAAGAAATCTTCGAAATGGGGTGCAACAGCAGCAACCTCACCATCATCGGCTTCAGTTGTATCTTGTGGTGGTAGTGTTTGTTCTACCGATTCATCAAAATTGCGTTCGTTGCTTGGTCAAAGTGATACAAATGATGCAGCATTAGTGTTTGGCAAGCAGCAACAAAACAGCACTAATAAAAATGACGAATCTAGTAGTTCGGCAGGTAGTAATGCGACTCCCGAATCTGAAGTGTCTATGTCATCGTGTACCTCAAATCAATTGAAATCCCTCTTGACGAGAACGGATAGTAAAGATTCAGCTGAGGATGAAGATTTCTTGTTCCGTCAGAACAAGGAAACTATTGAAACGAATAATGATGTTGTAAGAAGGACTGTTCAAGAGGAAGAGAAGAAAGAAGATTTCGTTGATGAAGAGAACTACGATGATGATGATGATGATGACTGCCAGAAAAACGCGTACTTGCCAGTCTCCATGCGACCTGTAACTCCGAGTCAGAATAACTACGATGACGATTCGACTGCTGTATCTGTATACAGCGCCTTAAGTGATGCACCCAGTGTAGATGAATCAATCTCATCAAATATGGGATGGTTCTAATATTATTTTATGAGATACAATCTTTCCTTCTCATAGCAGATCCACAAATATAGATGTTTTCAAAAAGGTTTATAATCCAACTGATAAATAAATACATATAATACTGTATATTTAAAAAGTAAAATTTATTCCATTTTAATAATATAGTGAATAATTGAAAAATTACCAACCAAATCCAAAAGCAGCGAAAGGAGGGTAGAAATACTCTTCACTCTTTGATTTCTCCCCCCATACATATACCATAATAGGGGAAGGGGTACAGACTGGAAGTTCCACCTGCCATTCTCTCTCACTCTCTCTCAAATCACAGAATGAGGAATATTTCACAGTTCACATCCATACCAGTAGAGATTAGATTGCTAGAGACAGGAGGAATGCCTGCAGTGAATGCCCTGCAGTACATGCCAACACTTGCTGCAGCATTGATTGCACTTTCTGATGTGTTGAAGGGGGGGGGGGGGGGGGAGAGAGAATTAGTGTTCAAATCCAGTATATAGACAAGACTGGTTGCATATTCCTTTGAACTGTAAGTCATAAAGTGGAGGAAATTCTTCAAAGGGTGTTGCATTTTGGGATCATAATAGATAACCATTGGGTCTTGGTCTAAAGAGAATTGTAGTGAGGGGACATGTTTCTGTTTATGTAGATGCTAAATGGCCATGAGCTGTGTGATGCTAGCTACTCCCTTGTGCTACTACGAGCAAAGTCTAGGAAAAATCTGATGTTTTATTTTCATCAGTTTTTGCCACTATTATAGGAAATTTTTGTTTCCACACCAACTGCACACTTGCCCTTGTGTCTTATACATATATTTGTTACAATACATTTCATATACATAGTGGTGGTGGTGGTGGGGGGGGGGGATAAAAAGAGGACTCGTTATCTTGACAAGACCATGATAAATTATATATGTGGTCTAATGCAAGTTCATTCATATTATTATTGGCACACCAATACCATCTACCAACTGATATTTGCCTTACCAACAAGATGAGGAAGGCAGCATACTACAATGTCTAGATATTATGCAAGCTGTGCAAGCCATTCAGCAAATAAAGGATACACCAGAATCTACCAACACCCTGACATAATGACCAGCTTCTATATAATATATCTGCTGCCAGTAGGTAGCTTGCCTAACAGGAATGATTTATTGCTACAGCATATGATTTATTTGGGCAACACACATTTGGGAAGTTGGTGTACTAGTATCCATCTTACATTATTAGTAGCAAGCAGTATTATTAGTGCAGTATTGGTGTACATGCTGAAATAAAGCTCTCTGTAGACTTTTTCTTTTCTTCAACACAACTCAATACAAACAACAACACATCCATCCATCCATCATTTGATTCACTAACAATACAGCATATATCTGATGTGTACTTTATATGCTTCCACACAGTAGGAGTAAAATGTTGTTTTTGGTGGTTGCATGCTTTCAGGCAATCTCGGCTGAGCTTATTGCTACTGCTGCTTATTTTCTAAAAGCAGAGGAAAGTTGTTGTTTTTGTTGGTGTTGTCCCTGTTAAAATCCAACCAAATAATTGTTAGGCTGAGAATAATAGAAGGTAAGGGGTATTTACTGCATGCAAATTGTATGTAAATTGCAGAAAGGAGGAGGAGGAATTACAGTAGAAGATGATGATAAACTAAAATAAATAATGCCCCCCAAAATAAAAATTTAAATCTAAAATAAATAAAGACAAAAATAAAAAAAATGAGAACAACAACTGTATCCAACGTGAGCAGACGGGCAGACGGGAAGCGTCATGTTGTTGCGTCTTTGAATTATCGATAAGTATCATTCATGACTCATTACTGGGAGTCGAGACTAGAAAAAAGAAAAGATTGAACAATAATAATATAACTTTGACATGCAACAAGCAACGCAACAACATCATAACTTTCAACTCTCCGCAGTTACTCTAGCTCATAGAGGTATTAACGGAACGTTTGCTTTTGCAGAATTATTGTACACAACACGAAAAGAAAAAGGTCAGGAACTATGAACGATAGTGATACCAGCAGTAGCGAGGATGGCGATGATCATATATACCATCACGATGATGCAGAAGTAGAAGCAGAAGCAGAAACTGCTACTGCTGCTGCTGCTTCTGAGCGTAGAAGATTGCACATATTGAAATTAATTTCAGTGCTTCAACGGAAGGTTACATATCCTACTCGTACAATAGATAAAATTGATCATCTAGTGGATGATTTTCTTGAAAATCTTGAAGATGATGTCCATCAAATGCTTTGTAGCAATGATGCTGATGCTAATTCTTATCAAGGATTGGATAGCAATATTGATACCGAAGCTGAAGTTGAAGCTATTATCCGGATATTTCCAAATGTTCTATCAAAAAGAAAACGAATTATGTGGACCGATGAAGATGCCGACCACGAGCACGAGGAGAGGGTTCTATCTTTGTACCGTCCAATTCAATTGCTCGCATTTACAATCCACGAAGACGAATCCTTGCGGATCAATTTAAAGGCCGTATCTTTCATCCCTGTTGTAGCTAGACTAGCAATAGAGTTTGGTTGTTTTGATGATAAATTGAGAGGAGGATTGTTATGTCATGGTACTTATCCCTATGATGATGCTAATGTTTTGCAAAATCTCATGAATAGTGACTCCACTCTCATGAATAGTGACTTCACAGAGATTCATAATCGGGATCATCATGAGCATATCGAAGATATGTATCTACAAGTTTTGATTCATTTGAGACAAACTGGTCTTCTAAAGAAAGAAGACATTCAAAGATACGACCTATTGCACAAGATATGTCGCATCAGTAATTATTTTGCAGAAAAGAGATTTCGTTTTTTGGTTGAATGGGATCCGGCCGCACTAACACAAACTGTTACACAAACCATTGGAAATAATAGATTTATACCACTTCATTTTGCCGCGATTTATTCTACCCTTCAAGGATTTCGGGTGGTATTTGAATATGGAATTCGTTATTATCCCAAGAAGAAAGGAATTTGTTTACTATTCAAAAAAAACAATTTCCATATTTCACCCTTTCAAATTGCTTGTGGTCCATATAAAGGGATGAGTACCAGGGGTAATAAGATGAGTACAATAAACGATACACTACTTGATTGCCAACGACGACGACCACATTCGGAGGAGGACGAGGATGAGGATGATAGCAACACTAGTGGACCGTACAATATTGTTGATGCATTAGTAACGGCAGCAATTGACGAAAATATTCACTTAGATTGTGTTTATTTCCTGATACGGAGAGAACCAGATGTTTTACAAAAACTACTCTCATCGAAGCAGACGGTGGTGGCGGCGACAACGGTAAAGTTAGACTCCAGCAGCAGCAGCAGCAGCAACAGCAACAACAGCAACAACAGTGGGTATGATTCAAACCAGCGGAAACGGAAGCGATGATCGAATCAAAACATCGAAGAACACAACACCGCGATGAAAACGTAAACGGTAACGACCAATCAATATCTTAATTTGATTTTGAAGATGACATATAATGAGAACAAACAAACGAATTTATGCATTCCCATACATCAAGTTCTGTACTTGAAACTGTAGGTGAAATTTGAAGAAGTTGTACTAGTAGTGAAAGGATACCGAAAACAATTTAAACAATTTATAGTATAAACTGGATATGCATATTTTTTTTTCTTCGAATTTACTATTATTAACTCCGAGCTTGTAGGTGGTTATACTTTCTTGTTCATACATACAAACGCAGCTCTCTCTAGCCTACTATTACCTTCATCTTCAAGTATTCGTTTTCTGTTCTAGCCTAAACCATCCCGCTTTAGTCTCCGTAATCATATTCTGACATTCGTCACTGTCATAAGAACTCAATGAGGGCTCTATTTGGATTATATTCAGGACGGCATAAAATATAACGAGCAATAGCGGATGACACACCCTTTGACATTGCGTGTCTTTGAGAAGTTCTTAAACCAATTTGAAATCCCAATTTTGCAATGAATCTTGTAGAATAATCCTGAATACTTCCCACATCAATTAAAAGTTCCCTATTTCTTCTCGTTTTGTAATTGCAATTGCAATTTCAATTATTTTTCTTTCTGTTCTTCTTGTTTTCGTTTCTTCTTCAGATATCTTCTACCATGGGTACAAATTGATAGATTAGTACGTGTTGGGACATACTCTTGCATAATTTTTTTCCATTTTTTTCCTAATTTTTCATACCCCTCCACAAATGCATCATTTTCCTCTTTGGACCATGGCCCGGCCCTAAATCCAATCGCAGCACGTTCTGCTTGTGCATTCACATGATCATTACGAATAATTAATGTCGGATGATATTGATCCCAATATCCTTTAAATGCTGTTTTACCACAAATAGTCACAGGTTCTTTAGTACTCCATTCATTGTCGGTACGTTTAACCTTTGTTACTGAGCTTTCTTCATCCAAAGTAACTGTCCATCCTTGTGCCCATCCAAACATTCGATATAATCTTCTTTTTGAATAGTGTGATGGGAGCTCTAATATCACATTATCATTACCATTATTGTTATCATCATCATTGTTACCATCATCATTATCATTATCATTTTTAGTAGTAGAATCATCCTGCGTCATTATCATTTTTGGTGTCGCAAGAGGTAATATTGTATCATCAAAAAAAGCTTTTAGTAATGGATATAATGTTTTATTATTGCGTATGCTATGTCTAACATGACTAGTTTGACCTGTTAGTCCATGGACAGGGATTGTATTATTTCTATTATGTTCTTCTAATGTTCTTCTCATTCCCATACCAAAATGATGTAATCGATAAAATGAATCTTTACATATATAATGTTTCGAAAGTTTTTCTTTTGTTATTATTTCCATTGGACTATTATTATTCCCTTCTTGTATATGAAATGGTATTGGAAATAATTTCTTACTTCCGTGAACGTAAGCTCCTTCAATCCGTTCTTTCTGTTGATTTTCATCATACAGTATCGATTCTTTTATTTTGGATATCATATATAATTTTTGTTCTTTTTTAGTCATACCACACCACTTCGATACAATATACGATGCAACACATGTTTTTGAATTGGTATCATTTTTTAATATGGATAAACAAGAACATATTTTATATTTGGATTCATTTCGTTTTATTTTACCTCTGATACAATTTTCATTGGATATTATATCCAATTCCTTATATACTAATGCCATTTTTGTTGATGGGTTACTACTATTATTGAATATTGTTGTCCAACATTTCATTTGTCCGGCACCAATGCCATCGTCGATGTCGGTCGTCGTCGATCTCCTCTTTTGACGTTTGTTGTGCGGAGAAGTAGGAGTAGGTGTTGCAGCAGATACAAATGAAGATGCAGACGATCCTGCTCCTGTTGCAATTGCAATTCCAGTTGCTTGTTTATAATGATCACAATACTTTTGATGACTACTAAGACCTGCTTTACTTTTCAATCGTTTACCACAACCAATACAGGAAGACATTCCAACATAAATGGCAGTAAGACCAGATACATAAGACAAAGTCAATGGAGATGCACGCGGCAGTTGTGGTGCTAGTCCGCGCTTCATAGTAGCAGCAGCATTAGTAGCAGTAGCAGTAGTTGCAGTTGCAGCGGCTGTGACGGACTGTTCAGGAAGAAGATTTATATTGTTGTTATTGTTACCACTACTACTACTACTATTACTGGTATCAATCGGATTTGTAGTTGTAGAGGCGTTACCGCTGTTGTTGCTGCTGTACCCGTTGCCGCTGTTGATGGTAGTATTATTATTTGTATTGGTATTAGTGATATTCCTCTTATTAGAAGTAGTGCTCCGAGTTCTGTCCCTAGTTTGGAACCCAGCTTCATTCCTAGTAGCAGTATTAGTACTGGTACTGGTAGTAGTTGTATTCGTATTCGTATTCGTAGTCTTCTTCTTTTTATCACTATTATTATAATGTTCCTTTTCAAATTGACTACGTAAAGTTCTACGATCAATAGCTGATGTATTATTATATTCCTCCGCATCTATATCGGCATCTTCTAACCATAATAAATACGGATCACCTGCTCCTCCTCCTCCTACTTTTTTCACTAAACGATCCCATGGAGTATTATTGTTAGTGTTAGTGTTATTGTTAAGTGTAGGTGTGGGTATAGACGACGACGATGCCATTCTTATATTTGTAGTTATGTTGTTATTGTTGTTGTAATTGTTGAAGTGCGATTGCGTGGTAGTACTAGTGATCATCGGATTATTATTATTATTATTATTATTATTGTACACATGTTGTTGGATTTGTTCTTGAAGTAGACAATATCTTTCCCATGGAGTAATAGGTGTAGACGACGATGACGACGACGCCATTATTTAAGTCGTATTTGTATTTGTATTCGTATTGGTTTGGGTGTGTTTGGGTTGGGTTGGGGATTGGAATTTTAATGTACACTTTGATTTCTTCTTCTTCTTTTTGTTGTTGTTGCAGTGATCTCTATCTCTCTCTCTCTCTCCAATCTATTTCCCTAAGTTACAGTACTGTATCAATTTATCTGCTCTTATTCCTATCATAAGATCGTCTACCGTAGTATGTTGTGTGCAAATTCTGCTCGCATTTGAAATTTAGTAGCGCGACAAAACGTAGCGTCGGCCAGACCAGACTTCAATGATTGATTCTTCTCTTGTTTCTTTCCAGCATCATTGGCGAATTTGAAAAGTCAAATAATAATAATAAAAGCAGCCGATAAAATAAAATCTTTTATCATCAATCAATCATCAACACACATGATCGTTGGCGCGTTTTTTTTTTGTCTTCACGCTTGGGATATATCGTCGCCGATAAGAATAGAAAAAACACTTGAAGAAAAGATTTAAATAAGGATTCCACATCATCATATAAATGTAAAGATACTATAAACAGCATCTGAAATTATCTTGGAAGGTAGTACCGTAGCGTAGCAGGCAGGGGGGTATTGTTGAGTCGTCGACTAGAGGTTTACTTGCCTTGCGTTTTACTTTGGGAAGCTATAGTAGACTATATAGTAGACGACGTCGACGAAGCAAAATTAAGCTCTACTACCGTACAGTATTGACGCATAGCATAGCATATCATAGCATAAACACACAACATATACTATGTGGAATGCTGATACTTGTGATTACGACGATACGGTAGCATTCTCATTACCATCCCAAACAACACCGTTAATGCCACCATTAATAATTCCACAGTTGCCATCGTTGTCATCGCTGTCATCATCATCATCATTGTCATTGTCATCGTCATTATTTTCTATATCATCATCTTCTTCTTCTTTGAGTAATCATGGAACTAGTAATAATAATGATAATGGAACTATCTCATCAAGACTTTCTGTCAATCAAAACAAGAGAACAATTTGTACTTCTACTGCTACTGCTGTCAAAAGGAGTCGAGGTTGTGCAAATTTATTTTCAGATCAAATGATAAAACGTCGTAAAGTTTGTGACGACAATAACAATAACGATAACGACGAGACTATGGGTATAAGTACGATGATGATAAGGATGGATGATGACGACGATGCTGATGATGATGATGATCATGATGATACTACTACCAAGACCACAACTATCGTGTGTGACAAGGACAGCGGTAAGGGTGGTGATGTGAAAGTCGATAGTAAAATAGTCGACAGCATTGAAGTAGAAGATAGTATAATGTCTTTCGATGACGATACGACGGAAGACACTACTGCTACAACTACTACTACTGCTGATAGTAATAATAATAATAATAATAATAATAATATCATCACCAAAAAGAATTACAATTTAAATTTTTATTGTTATCGATGTTGTTGTTATTATTGTGGTTGTTGTCACTCAAATTCAAATCCAAATCAAATCAAATCAAATCAAATCAAATGAATTAAAAACTTATCACAACAACAAAAAATGTGTGAGAGAGAGAGAGAGGGGAGAATTGACTTATAGGGGAAAACGGATGTGTATTGATTCTATTGATGAAACTTACATTTTAAGTTGAAGGAGGGGGAGGGGGGGGGGGGGTACTGTGCAGAGCTGTGCAGTGCAATGCATCTTGTTTTGTAAATATATTATTTTTTCGTCAATTGGAAGGAATTTGAGAGATCTAGATGAGAGAGAGAAAGAAAGAAAGAAAGAAAGAGAGAGAGAGGAAAAGAGAGGTATGCGGTTGGTGGATCATGTGAAACGTGTAAAGATGAAAGGAATGAATCTATTATATATCCGATCGAACGATATATGGTAGACGATGTATGTTGGCGCGGACGATACGAAATGTGACAAAATGTGGACGGGGGAAGGGGCGGATTACTAGACAATTAACGTGCAGAAGGGGAGGGGAATATTGTGTTAGCGATGATATACATACTATAGATATGTATATTTGGTTCCATGCAATACGACATATGCGAATACAAAATGTCGAAAAAACTCGAAAATCGAATGCACATACCGATAAGCGAAACTACTGTGTTTCTGATTGTGTGATCTGATGGAACGGGGGAGATTGTACAACGATGGTGTTGTAATCATTGTGGTAATTGTTATTTGTGTCATTTGATTGATTGATGGGTAGAATAGTGAGGTACGGTATCAATAAGCTTTTCGTACGATGGTCGGTTGATATTGATTAAATGCATCGAATCAATCAATAGACTGATTATTTATTAATTTGTGTTGGAATATAGTATTCACACCTCTGCTATCTGAGGTCACTTACTGCATGCTATGACTATGTCATACTTGGAGAGACTATACTATCTTATATTATAATATTATATCATAATTCGTGTGTGTTTTTTTTAAATTACTGTCTATTGTATGTTCCTTGTGACTTTAGAGATTCTTTTCACGTTCTTCGTGACTTCAGATATTCTAGAGTCTCCACTCACCTACTTCCTCCGTGCAACGCTTTTTGTCACGCGCGCTATCGGTTGAAAATTTTGCGATTTTTAAACGTGCATTTCACACATGCTAATTTAGTCTTTCAGGTTGCCAATTTCAGAAGGAAATATAAAACTTCAGGATGTTGATATATGAAATCTGTGTAGAATAATAGTTTAGATGGAACCTTCAAATTTTGAAAAATATTCTTTATTGATAGAGTTGCACACAGTTGAATGATGTATAGTTTTACTAGTATTTGCTAGTTATTTTTGGGCATTATTTAGATTTTTAATGATAGTGTGCTTTAGCTCGTCTTAATCTTCAAGCGATAGCGCACGTGACAAAAAGCGTTGCACGGAGGAAGTAGTCACTAGGAACACCTCTGTAAAACGCGCAACATTCATTTATAACAGTAGCGTGCGCGCCTAATTTTCGCGACAATATTTGGCAAGAAATCTAACTTTCACTTTTCAGCACGATTGATAATGATAGTAAACTGGGATTGGTCAAAAAAAGCACGATTCGAGACTGCTTAGATGATACAGTAACTTTTCGCCTCACTTTTTGATACAGTAGTTCAAAGTAGTAATAATTCTGTGAAAGATCCGATACATGATAATATCTACTACCATAGCAGCAGCGACGACAAAAACATCGGCATCGGCAACGACAACAGCAACAACAACAACAACAACCAATCGAAAAGGACCAAGACAAAGACATAAGCAGAATCAGCGTACACGTACAGCACTAAAAGACAGAATTGTTATTTGCTCTACTCCTTTTCCAGCAGCAGTCGTATAATGATGACGACATTCGTTATAGTATTAGTAGCTTTCTGCGTTGTTATCATAGGTCGTAGTGTCTCCGCCGTGAATGCTAATGCTAATGTGAATGTGAATGTGAATGTAAATGGATACTATAGCAATGTCGTTATGCATAATAACAGTTGTTTGCATTGTGAAAAAAAAGAAGAATATAAATATCTTCATTCGGTAGAAGAACTTAAAAGAAAAGCTATAGCCGAAGATGAAGCAAAGGAAAAGGCAGGGGCAGGGGCAGAACTAAGGGGTTGTTTTAAACTAGATGATGACGAAGATAATGAAGATGATGACTATGAATACGATGAATACGATGAAGATGAAGATTATGAGGATAACGAGGACTTGGAACAAGAGGAAGACGATGAATTTGACCGAGAAGAAAAAGACGAGGAAGAAGACGAGGAGGAATATGAATACACATCAGAAGAAATTGAAATTATGGAAAGACTCTATGAAGAATATTGTTTGGTATTATTTGAAGATATCGGTGTAGATTGTGACGAAGACTATGAATTAGAATTTAAGGAGGTGGTATATGATCGATATCTTGAATGGAAGAATACACCTGAAGACGTAGAAGAAGAAGAAGAAGAAGAAGATCAAGAGGAAATTGATACTAAAGGACGCGAGCAAGATATTCATGAAGCACTTCAACGATATCGTCTTGAACCATCCTCTACGCCGCCATCATTAGCATTTCGTGATATTACCGATGATACGACTAATATCGCATTAGCATATATAGAACTTCCAGCAAGAATGATTGGTGTGATTAAAATTAGTGATGCACTACCCATATCATCCCTGTTCAAGCTGAACAACAACAAAAGCAACAACAAGAATGACGAACAACAACAACGATGAATAGCAACAACAACAACAATAACAACAACAACAGGATGATGGCGACGACGCGTCCGGAAAATTTATAAAGTTGAACAACAACAAAAGCAACAACAAGAATGACGAACAACAACAACGATGAATAGCAACAACAACAACAATAACAACAACAACAGGATGATGGCGACGACGCGTCTGGAAAATGTATAAAGTTGAACAACAACAACAACAACAACAACAACAACGATGAACAGCAACAATAACAGCAACAGCAACAGCAACAGCAACAACAGGATGATAGCGACGACGCGTCTGGAAAATTTATAAAGCTGAACAACAACAACAACAACGACGATGAACAGCAACAGCAGCAACAATAACAGCAACAACAACAGCAACAACAGGATGATAGCGACGACGCGTCTGGAAAATTTACAAAGCTGAACAACAACTACGACAACGATGAACAGCAACAGCAGCAACAGGATGATGGCGACGACGCATCTGGAAAAATTTATACAGATATGCAGGTACATATACCTTCTCTTAGTAATATGTGGTATAACAATCCAAATACTAATAATAGTAACACAAAATAGATTAAAAAAACAGTTTTGTTAATTAATTAATGATGTACTGTAGCTAGTATACACCTTTTTATAAACCCGAACCGAATTTGAATTTGAATTTGATTATCGTCGTATGGTATAGCATAGCAATATTATAGCAATAGCATAGGTATGGCATTTGTAATTTTCGTTTCTGTATGTGGGTGATTCTTTGTTTTTGTTTTTTGTTTATTTTTGCTTACTATTACAGTTCTGATCAGTATTGGTTTTATTACTACTTCTGTCATCTTTGCCATTGCCATTGCCATTGCCATTGCCATTGCCATTGTCATCGTCATCGTCATCGTCATCGTCGTCGTCATCATCGTCAACAACAACAATGACAATGACATCATTACCATTCTCGTTATTATTAGGAGACTTCTGGATTTTATAATTCAGATTCTAATCCTTCTTCCTTTGATAATTCATATTTTGGCCAATGATTAAATTTTGTTAGAATTGTTTCATATAATTGTTGATCCAAACTGGATTCTTGTAACACTTTTGTTTTCGTTTCTTCTGATAGATTATGTTTCTTTAATGGTTTAATTTCTAATTTTTTATCTTCTTCATTATCATAAAATGTATCGACTTTTTTTTTAATGGAGGCATCTAATCCCCATGACGCATCACCAAAAACTAAATAGGTAAACATTGGTAATATATGTGTCGATAATTTTTCTGTGACACCGACGTAATCAAATGAAGTATCTAATACTTCCAATACTTTGGTTATATCACAAAACGATGGTTCCTTTCTTCTATTTAATTCATTCTCATCCATAAAATGATATAGATCATTGACTAATCCATCTCGTAAGGCATAATTTGGTGCTTCTAAGATCGAATGCGCATCATCGTACATAATATGACATAACCGATTGGGGACATATGTTTTTAGAAAATTATCTTCAGTCGGATCCATATCACCTTGAAATGGGGACCATAATTCATTGGCAATTGCAACATGAAAAAAATTAAAAAAGGATAAGGCATGCCCTAATGGTTCTCGAACCAGAGTCGTGGCAAAGTAAGAGATATTTTTGTCCTTGGCTGTTTGTTTCCATTCCTTCAGTATCGGTTCTGCTTCTACTAATGTTGGATACATTGTGGCTGGAAATTCCACATGAAAATTATAGACCACCACTTTTTTCTTATATTCGACTAACCAGATAGATTTTTTGATATCTTCTGTCGATATTGATTCACGATTATTGATAAATACAACACGTGATTGACAATCTGTTGGATTTTTTGTACTATCTTTACTTTCATCTTCTTCATCTTCTTCATTATCATTATCACAACCATATCCATGAATTAATTCTTGTTCTTGATCTGCTTTTATATCAACAATTAATTCGGTGATCGACGATCCACCTGTTTTATATAAATGAAAAAATATCAGTATCCCACCATTGTCATGAAAATTTGGTAAATAATCTTTATATAATTCATCTTGTTGGTGTTGTTCCTGTTTTGTAATTAAATGATTATGGATACCATGATCCAATGGTTTGGATTCTAAATATTCTTCTTTCTTTTTATTTATCTCATTTCTAGAATATACTATATCCGATGAATGATAGTTGTCATCGTCGTCATCATCATCATCATCATCATCGTCGTCATCATCATCATCATCATCATCTTCGTCGTCTTCTTCAGCTTTGCGTTGGCCTTTAGATACGCCTTCTGGTCCTATTCCTTTTTTATTGTTGTTATCAATCTTATCACAATCTAGAGCATCAGCATCAGCAGCAGAACATGTACGAGGAGACTCATCGTCCAATTCTTCTTCTTTAGTCACATCAGCGTTGTCCTTGTAGTAGCCAGTAACCGTAGGCTTTGCGTCCACGTTTACGACGTCCGCGTTTACGGTCGCGTCAACTTCGTCAATATTTACGTTTGCTGCTACTGCTGCTGCGGCGGATGACGATATTACGTCTTCTGATAAAACCTCGTCACCAGCAGTCGTAGAAGAAGAAGAAGAAACGACGAATGATGAAAATGTGCTCAATATCACTACCACTACTATGACACTCAGCAGTAACAAGAAAACGAAACTCCTTCTTTTTCTTGGCGCTCTTCTTGTTCTTGAAGAAGTAAACAACATTCTTGCTATTATTATTATTGGCGTTTATTATGGCGTTTTTCTTTTCTTCGATGTTGCGATGGATTGTACAATTGATTGAATTGACCGTCGTGTTAGCTAAGATTTAAGATGAAGTGGTGGAATGAGATACGTTTTAGTTTACAAAAAAAAACTATTTGCATATATTTGCCGTCAAGGAGTACGGTACAGTCTTACGTAAATGTATACGCGATTCGCTTGTTTTTAGAGAAAGTATACCAAATAAGCATACTTTTCAAAAGTACCAGTGTGTACTTTCTCATACTAATTGCACTGCAATTTATTAGTACTGGTGTGTACTCAGTGAAATGTATACATATTTGAACAGCCCCTGGTATACTTTTCAGACATGTACTGGTTAATCTCCAGTACTAATAATTACTTAGAGGATTTACTGACCAAAAATAGAAAAAATTGTCAATCAGCGCACAAAATTCAAAAAATTCATCGCGCTGCACAAAATTCAAAATTTTCACCGTGATACTCTGCAGCGCGATAATTTGCAGCGCACTAGCTACAGTACTAATAGTACTGTAGCTACAACCGCTCAACTAGCTAAATTACACAATTTAAACTACACTACACTTTGAAGGGCTGTAGCTAGACTTCACTAGCTACAATTCACTAGCTACACTGCACTAATAGGTGGGTTGGCTGTTGACTCCTCTGGCTTTTTAACAGGGCGGGGAGGAGCGGTGCAGCAGCTTTTAAATAACAAGTTTTATACAGCTACACTGCACGAGCTAAACTTCACCAGCTACACGTCAGCTTCGGAAACATACGGAGAGAAAACACTAGAATGTTCCCATTAAGATTCAAAGTCTTTAACCATTATACATGCTGCTGTTGGGTATATGTGCATACCTTAGTACACATAGTTATATTCAATATTGTACCTGTGGTTGCGGGGCGGGGTTGCTAAGGTGTGCCAAGCTTACTATACCTGCATAGATAGATATGTTACTGCTAAGATGTGTATTTAGCTGGTAATACTACAAGTAGTACTCACAGTTACATATGCTATCTATCTTACTTGTTGTTATTGTTTACTGTATGTGGTTGTGGTTGTGGTTGTGGTTGTGGTTATTTTCAACTTGTTATTTCTTACAGTAGGATTTTACAGTGGTTTTTGTGAATGCGCTGTAAAATAAATTCGACTTGTATTTTTACAGTGCTTTTCATTTGGTGCATGTCTGAATTAGCACTGTATTTAGCACTGTATTTTGAATACAACTGTTGTGCGCGATAGTATACTTTTAGTATACTTTTCACGCTCACAGTACAGTAGTCAAGTCAAGAGTCAAGTGTAGTAGTATCAATGAAAGCAACAGAAATAAATGCCTTCTCGGATTAGGATTGATTTTGCTTGTTGGATGCTATTCGTACGTTGAACGTTAAATCACGAGTCAGTCAAACATTGTCAAAAATATAGAGTAGTCAGTGATTATCCAGTCCCGCCACGAGCTAAAAAGAAATCTGGATTCTTGGCGGCAGGACAGACCGCATCATTCACGAATTAATTATGCAGCAATGCATAAAATGAATAAATAATTCCCATCTGGTTTTGTTGACAAGCTGTTTTGTTGCTTTGTTGTCGTTCCGATATTTAACTACGGCTAGTACAAGGGTTTTAAATTTTGGCGCTCCGATCCGATGCTGTCTGTCTGCCATGTTTAAGCAGCAACTTTTTTGATTTGTCCAAATTTTGGACAAAAATCTGGCGAACCCGATCAGAACATCTTGCAATTAAGTACTGTACTATACATGTAATGAAATTTGGTAAGTACAGTAGTTGAACACGCGACTAACGTGATATCCACAAACAAATCTTATATTTTTGAAAATGCAACAAAGAAGAATTCCGATAAGTTAGTACTTTCACATTCTCACTAATAACAAGAACATGCCGTTACATACTCTACTGTACTGTACCGTGATACAACAAGTAACTTACCGTAACTTACATCCATCCATCCATTATTTGTCTTCTACTATCCAATAACGAAGTACAATCATGACATCCTCCGGTAGCTTTGTTGTGCACCAAGCACAAGTAATATCGTTGTTATCATCATCGGCACGTTGTTCTCGTCGTCGGCAACGAAAGAAACGTAGATTCACTGCTTGTTTGATTCCATTGCCGCTGTTGTTGTTGTTATTACTATGCCAATCAACATCATCTCAATTCTTTGTTGTCGCTTCTTCTAGACATATCCCACAACCATCGAGAGGAACGACAACTACGACGGCAGCAACAACAACACATCAATTTGGTAGTATCAATAAACAGCAGCAACGAAGATTCCGATTCCTTTCTTCTTTTTCTGCTTCATCACCAAGAGCCGTAGCATCGGTGGCTTTGCATTCCTCATCTTCTTCTGAAGAAGAAGAAAATAATAACAATGAAATTCTTTCTCCTCTACATCCGCAACATTCTTCCTTTTCCTCGGTCAACAATGAAAGCAACAATTCAGATTCGAATTCGGCCACGGGTGCAGCGACAACATCGTCGTCGTCGTCGTTGTATGCCGCCGAAGAAGAAGAAACTAGTGTCACCACTACATCATTTTTCGAGTATCCTTCAATTACTCTTCAACAACAAAATCCTCAAAAAGAAGACTATCTTATTTCAGACAATAATAGAAGAAAACAACAACAAATACAAGAAACAAAAGAAACAAAATTCATTATATTATTAATGAGTCTATCAGGATTCGTGGAAGGGTTTTGTATTCGACGATATAATTGTTTTCCTAATTTAATGACAGGTACAATAATTAAATTAGCAGAGTCAATAAGTCAATTGAATAGTCTATATTCGATTACATTGTATTCATCCATGATAATCTGTTATACGTTGGGTGGTACAATATTATCAATATGGAATAATTATCATCAACAACAACAACAATATGATAAATATACTAAAACAATTAACAAACGAAAACAACAAACATTAAAGAGTATCACAATTCTATCAAGTATATTCTTTTTACTATCAGATCTTATGGGATCAGTATCCTTCTTAAAAATGCCATTAATGGCAATATCATTTGGTATTATTAATGCTGGTACAGTTGATATTGGTGCTGGTGTGACATATGCAATGACTGGTCATGTCACAAAAATTGGTACAGGTTTATTTCCTGTATCATCCTCCTCTACTGCTACTACTGATATTGCTGCTGCTGCAAAAGTACAAGCACAATCATATCGTACTAGTGTAAAAGGATTGATTTCATTTTTAGTATCAGCAATTGTAGCTAATATAGTATGTAGTATATTAGAACGATCTACATCTACAACTGCAGCAGCAGCATCAAGTAGTTTAAGTAAATTATTCCGAGTACTACTTCGACGGATACCATTAGGAACAACATTAGCTGTCGTATATTCAATATTATTTCGTTGGTATTATGTATCATTATCATCATCAACATTATTATTATCATCTTCAGAAGGAAATAATAACAACAACAACTACAAAAAACAGCAATGGAAAGAAAAGTAGAACATGGATTACCAGACCTTTTTCTTTCTTGAAAAGTTTATGTCTTTCGATTGCATCTACTCGTACAATATCGATCATCCGAATCAGAGGAGAACACATACACAATCGAACGCAGCTAGACTTGACTTAATTTGTCTCGTCTCTCCTGGGGTGTGTGAGCTCCTCGTGCGTTTTCGGCGTAATGAGGTGGATCCCAATTTTCCCCTTCCACTAGAAATGATTGATCTCGTCGAATGGGTAAGATCTACAAAAATTGATGGAAGAACGACGACGACGACGACAACAACAACAATCCATCGAATTATATATATATAGGCAAATGCCAGTATCGTACGCGAATAGCGAATCGAATCGAAGTGAATCATCTGCCAAAAGAAGCAGAAGCTAGGGATCCTCTCATATGCGCAATGATGCATAGCCAACTACCGACAGTAAAACTCAAACGAAGAAAGTATAAACCTCATAGCATTTCTAGTATTGCCCCAACACTAATACTAATCATTGGTCAGAACAACGATTTAAGAGAAGAGAATTAACTAAGCAAATTACAGTCAGAAAAAATACATCCCACTGAACTGTCTCATACTAGAAAGAAGCTTCACCATTATGTGCACGTTATAGTAACATAGTTATACTGTATTATAGCTCATCTATCTCCTCATAATCTCATCATTTTCTCTACTATAGAATTCCAAAGAGAGAGAAAAGAGTTCATGTTCTCATAGAACATTCCGCCGAACTATACTCAGTGATGATTGTAGAACAAACATTCTGCGTCCGCATACGTAGACAACAAGGAGTTAAATATGATCCTGGCTGTTCCGGGATATATCTTGATGTCATGATCATCATCGAACGCTAAAATAATTCTTGAATTTCACCTCTTTCGCCATATTAATTAATCCAACTTTATATTCACCACTTTCTCACTTAGAAAACCTATTTGCGCTTCCGTTTCCCTTTCCATTCATTACGCGTGCTGTCGTTGTTGTTGTTGTTACTGTTACTGCTTTCACTAGAATTATAATTTGTAATATTAGTAGTAGCAGTAGTAGTAGTAGTAGTACTACCACCACGATCTTCTATCATAACCGGCGCATAGAAGTAATGGACCAGGTGGAATAGTCCTGTTGCACACTTTTTACTCTCCACGTCTTTGCTGATAGTAACATCATCCTTTTCATCCCTCTCGCTGGAAGAAACATCACCCCATCCACACCTCTCAAAATTATAGATTTCTGAGGAATTACTGTAAGCCCTCTCCAGTATTAGAGGCCATAACGCACGATTCATAATTGGTTTATCCTCATCATCAGCGTTATTAGACCTCCTGCTGGATTTCCCCCTCATAAGCTCCTTTCTTCCAGCTATATTGATTCTCAATGCATACTCAATTTTTGGTTCGTATTTATGAGACGAATGTGCGCCAAGGTTCGAAATTCCATCAAATTTGTCAAGAACAGTAACCAATGCCGCTATTTCCTTGGGGTCCTTCGTTGCATTCAGTGTATCACCACCACCATCATCATCATATATTTGCTTCCAGATCGGATTATATTTACCACATATTTGCTTCCAAATCGGATTAAGTCTAAGATTCAATTTGCACAATTCGTTATTAGGTATCGATGGATCCTGTTTGATTCTATCACTAATACCACAAAGACTTTTAATGTTGTTAAAACTAACATTAAGTGTATGAAGATTAGGGAACCGTTCTCGTATTTCAAATACCAATTGTTTCAAATCGTCGTCATTTAATTTGCAATCTCTCATATGGATTGTAGTTAGGTTATGTCGAAAACATAAATCATCATTCTGAAGAACATGAAGAATTTCATCTGAGTCTTCTCTTGTCGTATTACTAAAAATTAATTCTTCTAGCGTATTTGGAAATATCTTTAAAAATGACGACAAGTTCGAATTCAATCTTGTACCATATATAGTCGTAGAGTCAATAACAACTTTCTTGATTGAAGAAAGTTGAAGTCCTTCTGGAACATTTTCAAACATACTGGGATTACAATGACAAAATTTAATTGTTTTGAGTACAGGTAGATTACCAAGTTCCATGATAAGTAACCGACAATACCTAAGACATATACTTTCAAGACTTTGAAATTGATCAATGTCAATAGATATGGGAACAGTAGACATATCATGAAGAAAAAATGTGATCCTGCCTGTTTTGGGATCTATTTTCGTGTACTGCTCATCATTGAAATGAGAACAATAATTCGTGAATTCAACTTTTTGGTCATATCCATCCTGATCAAGGATATGACCAGTATCATCCGCAGCATCAAGATCTGCTAAATAATAAGATAATATTCCAGCTTTATACAGCATAATCATCAAGACATAAGCTTCTTTGATGTTCATACTATCAGGCATATGATGCATACATCTAGCCACGATCCGACGCTGTTCTGCGTCTGCTTCTGTATCGTTCATGTTTAATGTAATTTAATTTAATTTAATTTGATGTAATTTAATTTGATTTGATTTGATTTGATTTGATTTGATTTGATTAAATCTATCAGTCGTTCGATCCGATAGGGACTGTGGTTCATTCGAGCGATGTGCCTGTGACGTTGTTGGTTTTGTTTTTACTTTTATATTCGTCGATTGAACTTAGAACTTGAATGCTTTGTTCGACGACGGCAATTTTTGATTGTATGTAGATATCTGCTTTTTACAGCGCCGAATAGTGATCCTTAGTGTGTTCATAATAATGTTGTTCCGTCATTCAATTGCTTCATGCGCTTGACGATACTTTGCGCGCTGATCATGCTTTACCCGGAACAACAATGCGTCCATCCTCCTCTCCGAGGAGTACTACTGTTTTAAATTTTCAATCGTGTCGAAATTGCGCGCTTTCAAATTAATGTTCTTGATGATTAAGAAACAAGAAAACATCATCATCGAGTCAACAAATCTATGTTATGCTACTGTAGGCAGAAGACGAACGATATTATAAGTCGGTACAGTAGTCATCGTCTCTCAATATATCTGCACCAAAAATTCTAGCTACTACTGTACGAAAGGAAATACAAATAAAACAAAGAGATAAAAACGCAATGCCTCCTCCTCTCCCTCCCTTTCCTTGTGGATCATTCTTGACGTCTCCAGCGCCAACACTAACAACACCGTCATCCTCCAATAGTAAGAACGAAGAAGATAATGGATCAGGATTACGACCAGTAGGTACTAGAAGTATTGCTGCTGACGACGAGGATCATAATCGTCCTATCAAAAATAATATTGAAATTAATTGTTTTTTAGATTTAATATGTCCATTTTCTGCTAAAATGTTTCGTACATTATATGACGATGTTGTTCCTGGTATCAATAATTCTACTGCACAAAATAATAATATTGCAAATGTGACTATCAAAATTCATCATGTCATACAACCCTGGCATCCACAATCGACCATGGTCCATGAGGCCGCGTTAGCCGTCAAAAAAGTATTACCAGGATTGTATTTAGGTTTTATACGGAATGTATATAAAAAATTTATGAATCAAAATAAATTTACCGATGATGATACCTGGAATAAATCCAGAATTGAAATTTATAATGATTTATTAGATTGTTTACCCTCGTGGTTAGAAGAGGAATATACACAAAATGTGAAAGAATTATTATATCCTGCATCATCTACTACTCTACCAGAAAATAGTAGTAGAGAAGATGGTCGTCCGCCTCCAGGTAATAATAATAATGGAAATGGAAATGGTGGTAATGGTATAACACAAGAATTAAAATGGGCGTGCAAGTATCATCGTTCACGTGGTGTACATGTCACACCGACCGTCTTTGCAAATGGTATTGAAGCAACACAAATATCATCTAGTTGGAAAGCGGATGATTGGAATGAATTTTTATTTTCATAATATTAAGGAAAGAAAAAAAACATTGATCCTTTAGAATCTAATATCTTGAGAGATTGTGGTAGGTAGAGTGGTGTTGGTACTGGTATTGGTAGGGGTATTGGTATTGGTTGAGGATGCATCGTCATCGACGTTGTCACTGGTATTTGTGCAGTATTTAGCGTACATTGCGTACCCATACTTCGATTTTTTTGACTACTTTTAAGTATATCTAAACATACAATGGACGAATGTATGAATTATATTACATAAGAATAGTCACAAATATTTAGTAGATGTAGAAGATCAAAGTAAACGCATAATATGAACGTCTAGCTATCTAGCTTTGTATATGGTAGGCAGTAAAATCTTCCTTCCGTTCTTAAAGTTCTGTTTTGCATAAGTCTTTTTGTCATTGAATGCAAACTAGAATATAAATAAAGTCTGTAACCCTGTTTTTTTTCTGGTCCAAGCAAGTCATTGATGGTAAAAATCAATACATGCATTGGTTTGGCTTATTTCTTGTTTCGAACAGTTATCTTGAACTTACCAGATACCCTTTGATGTAGGAACATTTCACCAGTAAGAGACTACATTGTGATATGTCGAGGATGAACGAGAATAATGATATTGACATCAGCGATGATGATAGTCAACAACCACCATTATGGGTACTATATGATTTTATCACAGCTGATTGGGGACCATCATCTTATAAGTATGTTGCAGGTGCATATACAGGTTATTTCCGACCTAATGTATTGTCTCAATCTAAATACTGGAATGCGTATCGTCAAGTTGAAAAATCAACATATCTATTTTGGGCTGGATCAGATTACCATGCTAGATTTGGTAAAGGATATATAGAAGGAGCAGTCCGATCAGGTCAACATGCTGCCGATCTTATACGAGAACGACTTTTACAGTACTTTGTGAAGAAGAATTTGTGATTTAAAAATAAAACAACATCAAACGATGGCTTTGTAGTAGTAGAAGGTACAAGAGTTGGTACAGTAGCTCTAAAGAAATAAGTGAAAGTATATCGTACATTATCTATCAACTTCGAACTTTTTTAAAATAGGAATATTTCAACAATTAAGTGATTCAGCACGGACGATAAATAAAGAGGGAAAACAATTCTTCATTCATATATTCCTCTTCACAAGCGTTTAGCTCTACTTCTGTATCCTTTTTTACTGAACATCTTATATACTAATAATAGTATAATATATTCTAGTTCAGGTTTTGTTTTAATGCAGCTATAATGGTATGAAACAATCAATCGTACAACGTACGACGTACGAAGTACGTTTTGTGATACAGATCTATTTTAGCGCGCGCGAATGGATGTTTTTATTTTTCACATTTTCACAAGGACACAAGACATAAAGACAAGAACAACACACAACAACATTAACACAGAAACGTAGACAAAAGCATTGCAAAGAGATAGACACCATGGACGACAATATTGATAATGGAGTGGATGAAGATCAGCTGGAAGCCGATGCTGTTGTTACTGCTGTCGATGTTGCTGAGACTGCTGAACAAAGACATCTTAAAATAAGGTGGGTCCTTCAACAGAAAACAAATTTGCCTGTGCAAACAAGGAATGAAATAGATGTATTAATAGAAGAATTTTTGAATACAGTTAAATCAAATATCGATGCTGCTGTTACTGCTGCCGATGCTGCCGATGCTGCTGAAGCTGCTGAAGCTGCTGAGGCTGCTGAACAAAGGCATCTTAAAATAATGTCGGTCCTTGAACAGAAAAAAAAATTGCCTGTGCAAACAGATGAATTAATAGAAGAATTTTTGGATACAGTTAAATCGAATATCCATGGTATGATTTGTAGTAATGATCTGGAAAATTATCATGGCTTGGATAGTGATCGTGATACGGAACAGGAAGTTGAAACAGCTATTCGGTTATTTCCAAAGGTGCTGACGACAAAATACATTATTGGATTGCACGATGATGACGATGAGTATGTAGAATCTTTCTATCCAGTTCAACTACTCGCATTTTCATACCGTGGCGAGCCAAGTATTCGTAGGTGCAACCTAAAAGCCGTTTCGTTTATCCCTCTATTAATTAGGTTAGCAATAGAGCTCGATGTATTCGGTATATGGTTTGGGGAAGACTTTGGCGGTGGGTTGTTTGTTCAAGATGATGGTGATAATAATGTTCTACAAAATTTAATGTTAAGTGATTCATGGAACGAACTTCACAATCGAGAACATCACGAAACCATTGATAGTAAATATTTACAAGTTTTGGTACAATTGAGAAGAATGGGGGGTTTCAAAAAAGAAGACATTCAAAAGGAAGACCTTTTGGATAGATTGTGTGGCGATGTTAGTTATTTTGCAGATACGCGATTTCGGTTCTTGATCGAGTGGGATCCGAGTTCGTTGACCAATAGTAGTCTAAGATGGCTACCACTTCATCATGCTGCATCCAAATCTTCCATTCGAGGATTCGGATCAGTATTTGAGGCTGGAATTAAATACTTTCCGAATAAGAAAGGGATTAGTCTTCTGTTCCATAGTCCCTTACACTTCGGTCCAGCTCCCTTCCGATTGGCTTGGGATAGATTCGGATACGATGAAGTGATGAAGATCGTAGAAGATACTCTTATTCGATATTCAGACACACCAATTAATATTACAGAGGCACTGATGATGGCAGCTATGAACAAAAATATTCACTTAGCATGTGTGTATTTCCTAATACGGAGACAACCTGATATTTTGCATAAGCTACTATCATCAAAGCAGGCGACAGTGACGGCAATGACAATAGATAGTTCTACTAATGAAGCAACTAGTAATAATTGCGATTCAGAAAAGCTAAAACGAAAGAAAGGAACATAAAAACAAGAAAATTAAGACAACGACGACGATAATTATGAGATAGTTACTATTCTTTAAAAATCCATTGACGTTGTATATAAGCATTCTTAGCGGTATGTTATATAAATTGTTAGATTGTTAGTTCTACCATATTTATTTTGATGTTGTTATTATATTTTTCGTCAATTCATCAATACCTTTTTTCAATCGTTTAGCTGCTATTTTTGTTTTTGAAGGTGGTAAATTTGCATAACATATACGTATCCATCCAGGCAAGCCACAAAATGAACCAGGTATGACAGCAACACCATAATATTTTATTAATAAACGACAAAATTTCACATCTATACTACTTAATTCATCTTCATCTTCATTGTCGTTATCACCATTGTCGTTATCAATCGAAGAAAGATCTAAACCATCAGGTAATTTTCCCATAACATACATGCTACGTTACACAGCATAATGAAAGACATAAAAGTTACAGCGGGAAGAAGAAAAAAAGGATGAATTGGAAGTGAAAAATCGAAATCGCATGATAAGTACATGCATCAATGAATTTCTTTTGTTAAGTAAAATATCATAACAAGTAAGCCGTATATACTAGTACACGTACCTTCCTGATCCACCTAATGTTTGTGGTAATGATGATGAAATTGCATTCAATATATATTCTCTACTTTTATCTAATGTAGCATATTTTTTATATACCCATTCTTTTGATGATGTACTATAGTATGATCCACTACCACTACTACTAGTAGTACCATCGCTATCGCTACCAACAGTACCACTAGCACTAGCACTTCTACCACTATTACTACCCTGACGTAATGCACCTAAGGCAATATGCTGTGACATACGTGGTGGACCAATTGGTATTGTATCTTGTACCTTTAACATATGATGTAAAAATTCACCAGCATTTTTATGTGATATTAAATATCCACATCGATATCCCGCTAATGAATAACCTTTTGAAAATGAAAATAGATGTACAACATGTGATTCATTCGCGAATGTTGGTAATTTTTTAATGTTATCGTCATTCAAAAAATGTTCATAGGTACAATCTAATATTACCCAAACACCATGCTTCCGACATACATCTACTATTTCTTTGACATGTTCATAGGATAAAGTTATACCTGTTGGATTACCTGGATTCACTATTGTTACCATCCGTATATTATTATCGTTTCCTAATGTTTGTTTTAACCATTCTTTATTAGGATAACCAGTATTCATATCAGTTGGTCCAACAACTAATGATTCACTACCACAACACATTTGTATTGCCATTACATGATTGAAATAATAGGGTGCAAATACAATAGCCTTATTATTATTGTTGTTTCCACTATCACCATTATCACCCATTATAGTTAATACACAATTCATATATGCTTGATTCGCACCAACAGTCACAGTAACATCATGATTGATCATTCCATGTTCTGTACTTATTTTTTCTTGTATTGCAGAAACTAATTCTGGTATACCTTGTGCTGGACTATAGGAATGTAATGACAATGGATCATCATCATCATCGCTATTGTTGTGATCTTTATTGTCATCAAATGTATTACTACTCATTGACATAACAGCATCCTGTAGTGCAATGGAACATGATGGTGGTGGTTTCCAATATACAATCCCTTGTGCTAAACTAAAAATTCCGCCATCTTCTTCTTTCTCATCATCTCCATCTCCATTTTCTTTTCCGCCTGTCGTCCATAAAGGTGTATACTTTTGTATCCATTCTTTTGTTTTCACAACACATGGATCTAATGTATGTATAATACGATTTGATAATGGAAATGATGATGACGGTAGTGATGCTGATGTTGATGATTTATCGGTCGGTTTCATTTTATTATTACGACTGCTGTTACTTGAGCTATCGGTATCGGACGAGGTTGTCACCGATGATGAAGAAGAAAATAACCGTAAGTTGTTCGTCGTCTTTCGAGGATTTATTGACATCGGCAATTGTAAAAATGCAGCTGATTTTAATGATTGACACGTCCGTATTACACGTATAAATTTCGTAGTGGATAAGGAAAGTAATACTAACTTCATCAAAAATAACAGAATCGATCTTCTTTTTTGGACTCGTCGTACAGGTCGTCGTCGTCGGAATATTAACATTCGCACTTCGTCCAGCTATCACGATGATGTGAGGGAAGACGAACGAAGGAAGGGTTGGTTAATTATTCTCTACACCACGACTACGATCTGTTCTGCTTCAACAAATCTTTGTTTGTCTGGTAGTAAATCTTTCTGCCTGCCTGCCTCTCTGTCTGTTTAGGACATGTCAGTAAAGCGAGAGTCAACTGGTAGTGGATTAGCAGTGCGAGGGTGGGTACAGGGAGATAATAAGACAAAATCGATGATGTGAATTTCTAAATTGCAATTCTGATAATGATATGTACAGTATGTTGTTTTTATTGAGTGAGCCGATGTTGATGGGGAACGCCATTCTTTTACCTTTCTACCACGGGACTGGATTTGATCATGGACTTGATTTACCATTACTTTCACTATGGCAGGCACACAAAAATAACAAGATTTTTGATCAGAAATGAACCACAAAATATAGCATTTGAAAGGGTGGAGAGGACTCACCAAATAGGCTAGTTCAACAAACATTCACATAGTGTACTAGAATATTGTGTTTGCCTCCTACCACTTTTCTGTTTTTGTGGTTGAGGAATAAAATTCATTATGCTTTTATGGCAGGCACACAAAAATAACAAGATTTTTGATCAGAAAGGAACCACAAAATAAAGTATTTGAAATGGTTGCAGAAAACAACAACAAATAGGTTGGGTGTACTAACATCCACATAGTATACTAGAACAATATGTTGGCACCATACAACTTTCATGTTCCTGTGGCTGTTGGCACACGCACAAAAATAATCAAGATTTTCAATCAAAATGAACCACAAAATATCACATTTGAAAGGGTTGCAGAGGACAACACCTGACCAGTCAGGTGCACTAGCATTTATATAGTGTACTAGAACATTTAGTTTGCCTCCTATATCTTATCTGTTCCTTTGGTTGAAGAATAAATCTTGTTTTGCTGTTGTTCCGCGCACAAAAAACAAGATTTTCAATCAAAATGAACCAAAACATATCGCACCAGATGGGTCAGGTGCACTAGCATTCATATAGTGTACTAGAACATTTAGTTTGCCTCCTACATCTTTTCTGTTCCTGTGGTTGGGGAATAAAATTCTTTTCACTGCTGTTGCACAAACAAAAAATATGATTTTTGACGAGAAATGAACCACAAAATATCATATATGAAATGGTTCCATAGGACAACACCAGCTGGGTCAAACATCCACAAAGTATTCTATACCATTTTGGTTGCCTCCTACAACTTTTCTATCCCTTTGGTTCATCATCGCTTGACTTAAGTAGTTCTGATTGGTTATTGGAATATTTTAAACAACTTTAAATAATAAGATGAACAACTTCTACTTAGGTCCTAGAACCAGCATGGTGCACCAGATACCACCCAGTCATCCATCTCATACCCACAGAGGATGAACCAAGGGTCGTGATCCTTCATACTTACCTTATTCTTGCCTTCAGAACACAAACATTGCATTTTGGCCATTATGTCATATTTCCATGCCCAAAAGTATCATTCGGAAATAGGCTGCCACAACATCAAAAAAGGACCATTGTTTGACCACCCAGATACCTTCCATATATGCGTATGGTCAAAATACACCAACAATACTTGGAACATTTGCCATATTGGTGGTGTGGTGTGATGGGGAACAGACAATAGAATAGACATAAAATAGCCCAAAATGCACACATTGCAAAAATATTTGAGCAGCTACAGCGCCCATACCAGGTCTGCTGAGTCCCAAATAAAATAGCTAGGCATCAACCTAACTCATACAGATTTTTGATTTTATCACTGCTTTAGGGAATCATACATATGTTTGGGGTGTCACAGGTCAAAACCAACTGCAATTAAAAACACACAATTTCTCTAAGTGCAAAGTGCTTGTGTAATCAAGGCAGTGATGCACTATCAATACAGACCTAATAACCTTGAAAAATTATATGGAGCTCAAAATTTTACCTATGGGTACAAGGTCCAACTATTGCTTAGGG
The DNA here is from genome assembly GCA_900095095.1 of Fragilariopsis cylindrus CCMP1102. Lineage (NCBI taxonomy): Eukaryota > Bacillariophyta > Bacillariophyceae > Bacillariales > Bacillariaceae > Fragilariopsis > Fragilariopsis cylindrus. Next base: position 529,731 of record FMBT01000301.1, on the reverse strand, counting down.
CTGTAGGGAGGTTAGGAAGGTGTCAGGGTGTGCTAAGCTCCAAAAAGGGTCATTTAGGCCCCAAAACAGGGTTCCCCCTTTAGCGCCCACATCAAGCATGGTCCTGCCAATGCTCCCCAAGTTTATATTGCCTTTGGTGTATATGGTCAACTCCATATGCTTTGGGACAATTCATCCCTTTGAGTGTGTACTAGGTCACATACCCCCCCCCCCCCCCCCAAATGGGCCATTTTCCCATGTCCTAGGCTGCATCACACCCTTTACCACCTTCCAGTGTGGAGAAAGCATACCTAGCGCCCCAAAGTCTGGTCCAGGTATCCACTATACCATCTGATTGGGACTTTATACATGCTAGGATGGGTTAGAATGCCAGAAAGTGGAGTGGTACAGGTAGCAAGTACCACATGACATGGTTTAGTTTTTCGCGTTATTTAAGATAAAAACTAAATAAATACAGGTCTGTCCTTTGACGAGAAGTTAAAATGCTACTAAATAAGTCCTTTTTTTGAAAGACAATGTGTTTTTAATTAAATAAAGCCTGAAAAAGTTAAAGTGTTTTGCCTGTAGTAACGATAGGCCTACCGTACTACCGTAACTTGATTACTAACAGGATATGTCTTGTTCAAATAGCTAATTTAAAAATTAAATAGGTTATTATCTTATCTGATGTTCCTTTTTATTTCGTGATACTATTTAATATATCCTCTTGTGTGTGTGTGTGTGTGTGTGAATGTGTGATTGTTTTTATTATTTCTTCGACGAAAAATCCAGTAGTGCCCGAGCGGCAGTCACCGATCTAGATGGCTTACATAGATGTGCCAAAAGTTTGTACGCGACATTCTTTGTATACTGATGGACGTCTGTAGTATTTGAATCTACAAGTGTACCTAACGTAGTCATAAGACCTGGAGTTTTTCTTATGGTTGTACTGCCAATAATCTTACTTACTTCGCAGAGAAGCCTCATCGGGTACGACGAGGGGTCGAAACAGTTATCATTCTTTTTTTTGCATCCGAGCAATTTCTTTATGCATTCAACGCAAAAAGGTAGGAGAACTATAACATCTGATCTGGTTTCTCTTGAAAGAATGTTTTGCTCAAAACAAGCAATATAAAAACGGGCTGCCTCAAGCCAGACACCGACACCATTATTAATTGTGCGCTCGCGATCTTTCATTAGAAACCCAACATATCCTTTGGAACAATTTGTATCGATAATGTCGTTTATAGGCATCACCTTTGATTCAATAAAAAATCTCAGAGTTTTAAATATGTATCCAGCTACTACTGATGAATAGTATGCAATATCATCATCAACATCCGGTTGTGCCGATCCATCATTATTGCATGAAACATCGTTGTTGTCATTTTTCAGCATATTCATAGTTTTAATACAAGATTCAAAAATTGAAATACATTGATTTTTATCTAATACTTCCGTTGCATCTTCTCCTATTGGTTGTAAAAATAGAATTAGGTTTATGGTCATCCAAATGTTCTTCAAAGCTCGTAATTGAGAAGTGGTTTTTCGTTTCTTGGCGTATGCATCATTAGCAAGAACGAGGATTTGGATACCCCCCTGTTGGATAAATTTACTCGTCATCCTATTAGGAGGAATACTGGTTAATAAACTATTTACGGTATAGTCGGCATGCAAATATCGTTTTATAAGGTCAGTAGCATAGTAGCAATACGAGACATCGTTAGTATTGCTTTTTAGAAAAAGTACAATCCGTGATAGCATTCCCAATTCTGAAAAGTTAGCCATATAGCACGAGAGCGAGGTATGTGTCACATTTTTTTCTATAAAATTTCTTTTCGTCCACAAACATAAATCTTTCAATGCTTGGATGATCTCGTTTTTGGAATATTTACTACTACATCCGACTGTGCATAATTTCATTCCGATGATTTCGATTGTCGGAACTATACCATTGTACAAATTATCGTCATCGTCATCGGTAGTACTGTCGTTATTATGGTCTACGTGGGTTGATGATATCACGAGAGAGGAGGACACCACGGTTGCCATCGTGACCGATTCATTATCATCATCATAATCTTTGAAAGAAGCTTTCTCGTTTTGGTTTTGGTTTTTAGTGGATGATGAAGATGACGAGGATGAATCCAGTAAACGTCTTCGCTTGATAGCAGTCCCAGGAGACGAAGAAGAATATTCCTGTATCACCACAACTTCATCATTATCAGGATGAACAATTTTCTTCTTCCTATCAGACGACGACGACGATGATAATGATGATGAAACCAATGACAATCGAGTTGTTTTTCTAGTTTGATCAGCCATTTTAGGACTGTTGATTTAGATGCCTTTACTGCTGTCTTCTCGTTCGCTTATTGTGTAGTGGTGTCGACAAGAAATAATACTGAGATGCTGAGCAATGGTACATACGCTATTCGTACTTGTGTAGGAATGATCCGTTACGAGTACCTATTTCTATAGAATGTATGTTTAATATTGCTTTCGAATTTGGCTTCTCCACTGGATCATTCATACGCGACGTGATGTGGGCTGTGAGCAAATGTGAAGTTTTCAGAAATCGAGCACGATCGATTTCTCCCGTAAGTATGTTCAAACACTTCTTATTTTCAGAACCATTGCACGCACGAGAACTCTTTAGTTACGGAATGATCCGTTACGAGTATATGTGTAAACCTATTTATAGAATGTATGTTTCTTATTAACTTTGTTTCCAAATTTTACCTTTTCATATATATTATTCCTAAATTGTTTCTTATGCATTATGTTGTTTCCTCTTTACACTATTGTTCTTTTTTACGAATACAATTTTGTTCTTTTCCGTATGCAATTGTTCTTCATTACGTATGATTCATTCATTTTGTATTATGTGAAAGTGTATATGAAGTAAGCGAAGTCATACAGTAATGCGTGTGCGGTACGTTATGTTCGTAGAATTTATGGCGCGTCCTCCTCATCATAATTTCAGTACATTTTTTTTTTTTTTGCGTACGAACGCATGCAGGACCATGATGTTTCCCGAATTAATATTGAAAAAAATTTATTCAATTGTACAGGTAGTACAAGCGTTGCTGCGTTGCACATAATTGTCTCGTGTCTTACGACAAAACACTACTATCACACCGTAACATTTGTAACAGTCGACGATGCAATAAAACGGGAATACTTTATATAACACACAGAAAGAAGCAATAAATCTGATACAACTACTGACGATTCATTCATTCGCTGGCTGAAAAGGATCTAGTATCGTATATTCTGTTCCTACTACTTTGTTCAAAACAAAATACACGCAGCAATTGGGAATTATTCTCGTAGTTACAAAAGAAAAATGGCGGAAGTAGAAGCAGACGCAGAACAGCGTCGGGTGGTGGCAAACAGTATGCATCGTATTCCTGATAATATGAACATCAAAGAAGGTTGTAACTTGCTAATTTTGCTGTATAAAGCAGGAATATTATATGATACTGGTTATAATGAAGATGAAAATATGATAGATTTCGATGAATCTTTTAATTTTGATGATGAGGATGACATCGTGATACATTCTGAAACAGGCATGATCACATCTTTACGTCTCTATAGGTACAATAGTTTTCACTATGATGATGATGATGATGATGATGATAATGACAATATTGGACCACTCATGCCTATAGATGTACCACCAATCATTGATCAATTTCAAAGTCTGGAAAGGATTGATCTTCAGAATTGCAGGTTACTTCCAAAGGAACTTGGTAATCTACCTCTACTAAAAACAATTGAGTTACATTTCTGTTCCAGGAGTGCTTCTGAGAATATTCCGGATCGGCTCCAACTTGCTTCGGTCAAAAAAGTTGTCATTGGTATTAATGGGTCCAAATTTGATTCTAGCTTGTCGCCTATTATGAAGATATTTTCAAATTCGCTAGAAGAATTGTATTTCCAAAATACAACAAGGGAACAAACTAATGAGATTCTTCGAGCTTTACAAGAGGATGAGTTAAGTTTTAGACAGAGTATAACATTTATCCGGATGCGTAACTGTAAATTGAATGGAGATGATTTGGTAATATTAATGTTTAATATTCGAGAACGGTTTATCAATCTCCGTGAAATTGATGTTAGTGAAAACGATATTAAAAGTCTTTGTGGTATTGAAAATAAAATCAAACAGGTGCTAACGGAATCGGTGATCTCAATAGGAAGCACCCTATGCAAATTGTACCTACATGAAAATCCTATATTAAAAACAATATCTAATGGCTCAGAAGATAATTCTACTCAGATATCAGCGGTACTGACTCTTCTCAATAATTTTGATGGGATCTCGAATCTTGGAATCTTAAATGTAAACGCGTATGAGTACGACCCAGATGTTGAGAACTTATTACGAATCAATCATGCTGGAAGGAAACTCATAAGGAATAAAGAAATTGCATCTGGCATTATTGCTGCTGCTACTGCTACTGCTACTACTGCTCCCGTAATTAATCCTGCATTGTGGCCTTTAATACTGGAGAGAGCCTACAAAAAGTCTTACAATATTTATGATAAAAAAAATTGGCTATGCATAGAAGGCAGACATAGTGAATGCGCAACTGGACTTTTCGATTTGGTGCTTCACTATTGGCCGAGGTTACTGAAAAATCGATATAAACAGTAATAATCAACAGTACAGGTATTCTTTTTCCTTATATATTTCAATATTTCTTGGGTAGATATAAATGCGCAACGGGATTGTTCGATTTAACACGTCAACACTTGCTGATATATACTGAGGTCTATCGTAATCGTACAGGATGCGATGGTGGTTGTGAGTAGACAGGGAGTGATAATGATGTCGATACCAACAGAGTGACAGCAGCAACGCTGCAGTGTTGTAACAGAGTACTGTTTGGCGTCGTCGTTTATGCGTTTGACATACGATTCTACAAACAACCACACCTCGGCAAAAGTAATAAAAATAGCGCCTTTTTCAAAGTATGTGTATTCAATATTTATTTAATAGATTTCAATATGCATTTATAATAATCCACACTATTATAAATATCAATATGTAATATACGTGTAGGACTATGTATGTATCATATCAATCCACATCACGGGGCTCGGGACTCCCCCACCTCCTAACCACTCCATCGTTCCTCTCTCTCTCTCTCTTGAAGGAATACGATTCCAATTTCATTCCTTCTTTCTCTTGTATCTTCTCGCTGTCGTCTATGCTACTATCTTACAATTTCACGGGTTAGTTTATGCACCCCCATTTCCATTTCCATCTCCATTTCCATTTAAACCGAATCCTTCTGCAGACGATGTCCAAAAATCGTTTTGGGCTTTTTGAATTTCTTCTTCTGTAGCATTCTATTCAAATTCAAATTCAAATTCAAATTTACGGTAGGTATGGTATATATAAAGAATAGAAAAGATGAATAAGTTAAAATACAGAAAATATACAAAAACCGAGACAAACAAAGAAGAAAAAGAAACTGTATGTAAGGTAGGCCATGGTATGGTATGGTATGGTATGTCAGGCAGTAAATTGTCATTCGAGTACAACAACAAATGTAAATACATGAGATGCTGCTGATACAAGATATAACAATATAACAATATATATATACCATACATACCTTCCTATGAAGTTCATCTTCTATTTCTGTCCAATCATTCTTTTTTTTTGATCCCAATAATCACGTACGACACCATATCCCCATGATTTCCATGAAAAGAATAGTTGTCCTGGTGTTATGCTACCAGGTCCAGGAAAATTAGTAGTACTGGTATTAGTAGTAATAAGTGATCCATCAGCAACAGACGCACCATTATTATTTGTATTATCAATCATAGTACAACTTCCACGTATGATCATAGCGATAACAATTAAACACACCATCAATCCCGCGGTAACAATTCCCCAGTTCCGTTGTACGTTTGCGGGTTGTTGTTGTTGCTGTTGCTGATGTGCTGTATTAATAATCTTAGTATCTAATTCTTCTCCTACTACGCTGCTGTTACCGTCATCAACAAAAAGAATTGAACCATATCGTGATGAAGCAGAAGATGATCCTTCGTCTTCTTCTTTTGGTGATTGTTGTTGTTGTTGTTGTTTCAACATAACATTATTGATACTTCTTTCGTTATCAATATGTGGATGGATGTTATGATTACGATGATACATGGGTGCGGTATACTGTATATTATTTACTATGAGTAACGCCTTTTTCTTTTCTTTTCTTTTTTCTTTCTTTTTCTTATTTTATTTTCGAACCAGTAGGCTATGAAGTGATCAATGAAAGAAAAGGAATGTTTTTCTGCGTTTCTGTTCTACTGCATAGAAAAAAGAATAATGATGATACGGTAGGCAAAGGCGAAGAGTACTCTGTAAAAAACGGTGAAACGTAAAGCTGTTAATAATTAAAATGTTGAATGGTGAAAGCCGAATGAATCGAATCGAATCCGTTTCCTTCACCTGTAGGTACAGTAGAGTATTTTTATCAAGTCGACGACGAGCAACGTTCTTATTCCTTGTTGTTGATTCTTGTTTAAGAATGTTCTATTGAAGAGATTGAAGAAAGTGAGGAAGTGTCAAGGAAGCCAAGTGAGCGCAAAAGTGAGAAAGGGAATTCACGACTGAGAAAAGATGATATCGATTGATTCATTCGATTGATTCTCTGCTACTATGCACGATTGAGAAAAGATTTGTTGATGAAAAGCAAGCACGTCCTTCACAACATTCCGTAAAAAATCATCACGTGTGTTTTCTGCTATCTAGTAGCTCTAGCAGATGTAGGCTCTACCAATATATATATATAAGATCTTATATCATCATTTGTCTCTATTTCTCTCTCTAAACTCACAAACAGACACTACATATTACATTTATCGTAGTTAGTTGCAATTCTTATGGACTACAAACAAAATACAGAATCTAAGAAACGTGAAACAGGGTACGTTCGTCATATTTTTTTAAATTTCTTATATTTGTCGTCGCTTTTTTCTATTTCTTCGAGGAATCATTTATTTCGTACCTTTATTATTTTTCATTTCGATATGTAAGGTGTTATATTACTATTATGTTGTGCTGGATACGAACCACATAATTTACAAAACGTTGCATTACCAATTTCAAAACAACATCCGATACAACCTTGAATATCATTTTTTGGATATCTTGTTTTGGTACTATGAATGAATCCACCAAAGATTTTTTGATATAGACGTATATTTGTCAAATATTCTTTGGAAGGAATAATAATATTTTCCTTTTCTTTTAATTCTTGTTGTGCAATTTCAAATTCTTCATCCGTTATACATAAATGTTTGGGTGTGGTACCATTTGGATTATTATAATAGATATCTTTACCAATAATAGTGGCACCAGATCCTACTTCAATTGGATCCTTCCGACGCCAGGAACTACCAGTAGTAAATGCTTCTCTTAATAAAACTTTACCAGTAGTATGATGTGCATATGGTTGACCTAATAGTAATTGTATCAGTGGTGTATCATCACGAATACAATCGATACGGTGTGTTTCATTTAATGCCCAATCCACCATCAGTTCTTGATCCATATATGGTCCATGTGCTGAAAGACCATAGGATTTTGCTAACGCACTGGTGGCAAAGGTCCATTGTTTACACATCGTATCACGTTTATTTTTCCATTCGATTGGACACATCTTCGGTTTGCCCCAGGTAAAGGTATAACCACCAAATAATTCATCGGCACCATCCCCCACCAACACATCTGTTAAATTTTGTTTGGAGGCTTCTTCAAATGCAGCAGCAATCACTAATGAATTTCGTATTGTCATACCATCCCATACTTCTAATGTTTGAATCGTTTTTGGTAAATAGATATCAATTAATGTATCATGTGTCATTTGAACAATAATATGTTTTTTAATATGAGTGGAATGTTTATAGGCAGCATATTTCGCATATAATTCATCGGGACTAGTGTCACCAATCACACATGTAATTGCTACATCAAATATTATATTCAATGTAGATGCTGCATCTAAAATTGCGGTAGTATCCACACCACCAGATAAAATTAATCCTATACTAGTTGGTCGTTGTTGTTTACTACTTGGTTTGCTGGATGATGACGCATCAGCAGCAGCAGCAGCATTGTCATCAGCATTGTCATCAGCATTGTCAGCAGCAGCATTGTCAGCAGCAGCAGCAGTAGCCTTATTTTGAATAGTTTGAATAATTTTTTGAGTAGCTGCTGTTACTCGACGACGGCATTCGGATGCCATTTGTACAGCACGTACATTATCACTATTCGTATTTTCTGTATGTTTCCATTCTAAATCCATGGAATTAAAATCAATTACATCATAATTGTCATTATTTCGATTATTATTGTTACTGTTATTATTATCGGATAACAACGATGGCGATGGCGATGATGTGGATGACATGATGATTCGATGATTCTGAAATTGGGATTTTATTAGGACGGGGGGATGGGACTTGCCGAAGAGAATAAATAATTGGTTGGAAGGCTTGCTTGTTCACTTAGCTCGGCGTTCGTTCGATTATCTTGGTTGCTTGCTGATTCTTCTTGTAGAAAATTGCTATTATTTTATGTGTCGACGAGTGCCGATTCATTCATTCATTCATGGTGCGTTGTTATGATCGAAAAGAAGATCTTACGGTATGTGATGTTGACGATGATTTAGTTTTTACGTTTTATCGCAATGTTGTGAAACACGTGCTTCGTTCGTTAGCAGAGGCGAATCAATCAATCAATCAAATCAATCGATATCTTTTCTCAGTCGTGAATTCCCCTATTCGCTTTTGCTTCTGTGTAAGCTCAAAAACATCGTCCTTCCTTCTTCCGTGGTACGAGATTCGCCTCGCTGTCTCGTGTTCCCATGGTTGTTGCTGAGTACTGTAGTTCAAAACAATCTTTTCGCGTACAAAACTTTCGAACTTGGATCGTAGCAACGACACAAGATTAGAGGCATTGTCGGTACAACATCACATCAACAACAAACACAACCAAGAAGAAGACACTCAATTCAACTTAACACAACTCAACACACTCTACTAGTGTTCGTAATATCGGAACTTAAAATTCAAAACAAGCAAACAAAAGAAAACAAATAAGCAAAGATGGGTAGAAAAGGTGGTGGCGGCGGTATGCGTGTTAAGCAGATGGGTGGTCCAACAAAGGAACAAAAAGCTATGATGAAACAAATGGCAGAGGGTGGTGGTATGGGTGGTAATCCAATGGATCAATTTGCGATTCCACCAGATCAAATGATTAATTTACCACCAACACCTAATCGTAAAACACAAATATTTTGGCCAATGCGTAAGTAATTATAATGTTGAGTTTACTATTATTTATATTTTGTGTCTGTGTGTCTGTTGTGTTGTGCGTGTTACTTTATTGTTGTAGCTTCCCTTCTTCGTAAATAATGTATATCCTATCGTACCGTTTCCTCTCGCTCGCTTGTATATGCATCGTATGTCGGTGCCTTCCCATCCCGTCGATTTGTTTTGTCTCGTCGATAGAAAAAAGAGAGTTGAGAAGAAAAAGAAATAGAGTAAAAAATGTACAAGTACAGAAGCAAGAGCAATGACGATTGTTACTAACCAGACTCTGAAATAATCCAAAGATCAAATTTCCTCTGCGAAGAGATTAATTTATTTTTTGATTCATTTGACGAGAAAACTGTCACAATAACGACTTATGTCGTTCTTTCCCGAGCTCTACATACCGTACAACAACTACTACTCTATCTCTGTCTCTGTTTCTGTCTCTCTATCTTCACGATCGGGGGGAAAGGAAGGAAGGAAAGACGATTATCTTCGGTTCTTGTTCTGCGACCCGTTGATGTGTATGAATAAAGGAGCATGAAACTGATATAATATGATATATTAAAGAAAGAAAAGAGCTATGATGACTTATTTACAGCTACTAGAACTGAATGGGGATTAGTCTCTCCGTACAATGTTGATATATGTAATTAATTTCTTGTCAATAATCCTACATGGTTTTGCAGAACCTGAGCTCGTTTCTTATATTATAATTATATTATATTGATTTATCGTTATCATCATCATCATCACCATCATTATTTTGTATATTGCATCAATCGAGATTGAAATCAATGCAACGCAATGCATCATGTATATTGTTTGTTGTATGCCCATGTCTGTTCTCGTAACTAGTTATAATTTTAAAGCATTCTCATCTCTCACATACTGTAATATTTTTTTGTTGTTGTTATTTTATCTACTGAACACAATTCATATTATAACTCACGAAACAACAAACGAAAACGAAATCAATATAAAATCGAATCAATAAATTTAAAACTCAGATGAAACATTTTCTATGGATCCTAAAACATTTTTTGTTGTATATCCAAGTTATATGGATTCATGTAAAACAATGAAATTAGGACGTAGAATTGGTATAGAAAATTCGATTCCAACACCAACTGTCAATGATATAAGTGAAGGACTACAAATATTAAATTTACGTCATGTAATAGAACCATACAAAGGATATTCACGTGATATAACAGCACTGTGGGATAATCCTGGTCGTGTAAAAGTTGAACCGATTAGTGATGATGGCGAATATACGAAACGTTCACTACTCATAGAACTGTCATCAATAATAATAACACTACCATCAAGGATCCGTCGTATAGAAGTTATAATTGCTGTTGAAAAAGCCAAATCTATAAAACGAGAAGAACAACTTTTAATTAAGAAAACACAACAACTTGCAATCACATCATCATCAAATCAATCTAAATCATCCACAACAAAGAATAAGAAAAAGGGTAAAAAGAAACGATAAATGAACAAAAAGGCAAAATTGATGCACAGCACAGCAGAACAACTACTGTAAATAAGACTTAAATTATTATTAAAATATGTATTTTCAAATATATCATAGAACTTTTCTTCCAGAACGTATTGCAATACAATTCAAGCACTATGAGATTTGATTAGATTAGATGTTCATTCCATGCTATCCCCACGCCCGGCGGTTCAATGATGCCATCCTCATCATCCTCATCAAAACAACCAAACTCTACCGCTAGACGAACTAAGAGTGGAATGAAATACATAGACTTGACATTGCAATAATATCTATTCATATCAGATTCGTCCTCTGATTCGATTTGTCTGGTATGTGCGAGAGACAGTATAAAATTGGGATACTCTCCTTCATCTTCGTCATCATTAATCCTTTCTCCTTTATATATTTGTTCTCGTCCTAATTTTCTGTGACTTTTTTTGTTAGGTCCTGCCGTAGGCAGGGCCAGCCTCTTTTCTATCTTGCTTCGCGCGAAAATAAAAATTGAGCAAATACTCTTAGATTTGTCTTTCCCCCGCTGTTTTTTTGCTTTTACACGGGCATTTGGTATTGGTCTAGTATTTGGCGCTATAGTAGTCAGTAGTCACGATTCTGTTACTAATCCAGCTACAGCTACAGTAGCTACAACTGCAACTACAACTACAACAACCCATAAAACAGCTTAGTTCTTATAATAGTAAGGTCCGTCCTACTTAGTAGACTACTGTATTATTTATGAATCATATTTTATTTACTATTACATATAGAAATCATTATTATATATATTTACTTTATATTCAATATAAAGTTTTTTTACTTTCACTTACTTACTTTCTTCCTGTTTCTTTCTTTTTCATCAACTTTTAACACAACCTATCTTAACTTTATTTCCTTTTTTATCTTATTTCTTTTAGTATATATACTTTAAAATGATATATTAGCATCATTATTTGTATCTAAACCAGCATTTGCTTCATTTGGTGGTAATGTATTAAATGATGGACGTTTTAAATTATCTGCAATATATTCAATAGCAGCTGGTGTTGGTAATTCTTCACCATCTTTACCAACTTCTTGCGGTGTATTCCCCAACACTAATTTCATTATATCAACTGGTGTTGGTTTATTTGTTGGATCTTGTCCAGGTGGGAATGTCTTCCCTGGTGGTTGTGTAAATGTTACTGGTTCATTATCAAATGTTGGAAATGGTGTTGGTGGTATTGTTGGTTGTCCAACTGTTGGACGTAATGATGGTCGTACTGTTGGTGTGGATGTTGGTAATGATGTTGTAGCAACAGTTGGTACAAATGTTGGACGATTTGTTGGTGGTACTGTTGGTCTAAATGTTTCACCTGGACGTGTAGGAAATTGTGTTGGTGGTAAGGTTGGTGCAATTGGTGGTAATGTTGGTGGTACAACTGGTGTAAATGTTGGTTGTTGTGCAACTGGTGTAAATGTTAATGGTAATGTTGGTGGAAATGTTGGTGGGAATGTTGGTGGTAATGTTGGTTTAAATGTTTCACCTTGACGTGTAGGATTTTGTGTTGGTCTTAATGTTGGTTCTGTAGTTGGTCGTTCTGTTGGTTTTAATGTTGGTGATCTAGATGGACCAACTGTTGGTTTACGTGTTGGACTTTGTGTTGGTCTACGTGTTGGTGATCTAGATGGACCAACTGTTGGTTTACGTGTTGGACTTTGTGTTGGTCTACGTGTTGGTGATCGAGTCGGATTCTAACGTTAGTGTGTGTGTGTGAAGCGAAGAAGAAAAAGAAAGAGACAGATGAGATAAAATGAAAAGATCTATGGTGTGTGTGTGTGTGCATGTGTACAACACACAGCATACAAAATGCATACACTACAATACAAACAATACAAATAGAATAGAATAACTTAAAACTGTACTGTACTGTACTGTATAAGGTAAAATAAAACGAAAACTTACCTGTGTAGGTCTACGAGTTGGTGATCTAGATGGACCAGCTGTTGGTTGCTGTGTTGGTTGTTTTGTTGGTCTACGTGTTGGTGATTGAGTTGGTGCTGTTGTTTTAGATTAGATATAAATATAAATAAGATGATTATGATGAGATGAGGGACGAGATGATGGATGAGATAATGATAATGATTTAATAGAAATCAGTAACAAAAAAGATAGATAGATAGAGAGATAGAGAGACATAATATGTTTAACATACCTTTAGTAACCAATTTTGGTGCAGGTGTTGGTGCTTTTGTTGGTGCTTTTGATGGTGTTCCAGATGGTGTTTCAGATGGTGCTAGTGATGGTACTTCAGATGGTACTGTTGATGGTACTGTTGATGGTACTGTTGATGGTACGAAAGATGGTACTGCTGATGGTACGAAAGATGGTGCTTCTGATATTGCTGGAGTTTGTGCATTCACAGTTGTAATTGGAAAACACCATACTGCTACTACTGATAATATAGTCAAACAACTGCTTGTAAATATCTTCATAATACTACTTGGACTTTTTGTTACGAATGCCTTCTATAAAATGATTACAGTTGTTGTTGTTTGTGATTGATAATTTAGTTTATTTTAGATTAGTTGCCTTTCTGTTTTATATTCGTTCTTTCTTTTCGCCTCGGTAGAAGGGAAATGAAGTGAATAAGTACGGTATTAAGTATGTGTACAAATAAATAAATAAACTATAAAGTATCGTATCGTCACGGAATGATGAAAGCAAAAAAATCTATCCGTTTGGGCATTCTGCTTTGCAAATGATTTTTGTTTTGATGTTGTTTGTTGTTTGTATTTGTTGAGTTAAACACGCAACGAAGAAGACGCAATCTCGAACAACAAGGAAAGTGAATTGAATCTTAGCTGGTAGATATTTTTGTCTTTAGTTCACATAAAATCCCCATACCAATCAACTAAACCCGTATCAAACTCGACAAAATTGCGAAGGAACTTTATTTCACGCGCCAAAAACTACCACGAGTAATTTAGTAGTAAACAATTATGGCGAATATGACCACGAATAGATAGGTTACTACTTCCGTATCCTATGTTGTATCATGATGTGACATAAAATTTGAAAAATGTCTCATTGTTCTTGCATTACCAGTACATGTACTGTAACACATATAATTGTTGCTTAGATACGCGAAATTTTTTCGACAAAAATCGGGGTTTTACTCGCGTAAAATTCGAGAAGAGCGCGCGGATCGATCGACTCATTGGAATGAATTCCGGTTCATTCACGTTTCGCTGTATTGAGACATGACATATTTTTTTCGCTTTCCTCCTTTTTACTCTTACTTTTGTGAGTTTGACGAGAGACGAGAGGATACGCTACCAGCACAGCACTAGTACAATCCAAAATACAAATAATACAGAACTCCTCAACATCTTCCATCGTCTCTCTCTCTCTCTCTCTGCTATCTCTGTCAAGATTCCACAAAAAAACACAAGGACAACACACATGCGATTTCCATTTACTAGTATCAGTGCAGCTGCTACTTCTAGTAGTAGTAGTAGTAGTAGTAGAGCAAGAGCAAGATTAATAGCGACGACAATAAGGAGTAAACGATCGTCATCGTATTTTCATTGTCACAGTCGTCGTCTATCATCGCCGCAACGTAATCATCATCAACATCAATAGCAGCATACTACCACACCGCAGCAATAAGATCTGCATCAACGATATCAACAACAACATCGTCGATCGGCGGGGGCTACTACCAGTCGTCGTCTCCTCTACGTCGTTGCTTTACGTCAACGTCAACGTCTCAGAATCAGAATCAGAATCAGAATCAGCTAGGTTGTGGTGGAACACAACATGAAAGTAGTTATAGAAATGAACGGAACGACAACGACAAAAACTATGACAAACACAAAAATCAGACTCAAATCATAGTGGTAGGCGGGGGTTTGACAGGTCTTTCGGTCTCCCTGGGCCTTGCTAAACTCGGGTATCGTGTACATATCGTCGAACGCCGTCATGATTGGGGCCAACGAAAGGGTAGCACCTATCTGATGCAACCGAATGCAGTCCGAGCATTGGAACAAGTCTGCCAAGAGGCGATGGATCCACTGTACGAAATGGGAGTTCCATTACCCCACTCGGAATGCAAAATGTATGCGCGGTGGATGGTGCGGGAATCGTTGTTGAAGCAAGTGATGTTGATGAATAACAACATATCGTTGCACATGGGTTGGTCGTTTTCCGATGTAGAAGATGACCATCCCGATTTCATCAAGGCACGTTTCACGAGAACACAGCAAACGCAAACACTAACGCAAAAGGATGACGAAGGTACAAATACGCAAATAGACAACGAAGCCGAAGATGTGCTCGACCTCCCTGGAATACTGGTGGTAGGAGCCGATGGTGTTCATTCCGCCGTGCGAGCGGCGTTGGATCTTGATCCCGCCATCCATACTAGATCTGTCAGTTTGGGAGGATCGATTTCTATTATTGACGACGACGACAACGACGATGACGACGCTATTGATAACAACAACATTAATAATGCTCGGAAATTGTTGGCGCCACTGTTAACGTCGCCCCTATTGACGACAGGAAAGATGGTAATGGGGTACATCAAATGTGGTCCAGACTGTGTAGTCGGCCTGAAAAAGTTTCCACTCCAAATATCCCGGTGTCATGACGTGGACTGTGAATACACGAGAACCCGATGCGGCTGTCAAATTTAGTCATCCGAGAGATGCTCTCGGTGCTTACCTCGATTCGATCGACAACAATGATAACGACGATGACGACGACGACGACGACGACGACGACGAGAATAAAAAGACTACTTCACTGATTGAGGCTGTCTTTGAACTAGCCGACCCAGAAGAATTGAATCATTCGCTTCCTTTTGTCAAAATAGCATTACCGGAGAAAAATCAAGACGCGAATGCGAATGTGAATACGGGATGGGGAGGAACCGGTCGGGTGACACTGATTGGAGACGCTGCCCATGCCATGAGATCTTTCGGAGGCCAGGGTGGGGCCATGGCCTTTGAGGATTGCGTTGTACTAGCCCGTATTCTAGAACAAACACAAGCATCGTCTGGCGGTAATGCCAACGATAACGATAATGATACTGTCGATGATGCTCACACTAGCGTTCACCACACACGTGCATCCATTGAAGCCGCAGTACTCGAGTTTGAGAGCAGTCGCTTACCACGAGTACGTACTATTTGGAATGATCAATGGGAACGAGTCGAACGGGCGTACAAGGGCGATTTTAAATCGTCTCGGACTGTTGCAGATGAATTGGAATACCAAGCGTGGGTGGACAAAGGTGTGTAGATTTTTAGTATAATGCAGTCCGGTACACTGCACATATTAGTCCTAACTAACTAAACGAATTGATAAACAAGTAGGTAGGATTATACAGTACGAAACTGCACTTTTATTTAGGTCTATAGATCTCCCCCAACAGCTCATTATATTTACCTTGAGCCAACTTTTTGAGTGTTGTTCTCCAGCTAGCTAAAGCACATGGTTTATTGGACAACCGAACCTTCACTTACACAAGTTTCCAAGAAGTGTACATCAAATAAAAGTCGTGTGTGTTGTTGTTTTGTATAGTTTTTAGTTGACAGGAATTGACAGAACCACCAGCATGCACCACCAGGAATACACTATTATTGTACAAACTTCACCTGCAAAAGGTTTTCCAGAAGAATTGCACAGATAGCAAATTCTAAAACAGCAACACTTTTGCCAGTCTCTCATGACGAGTGTTGTTGTTGCTGTTGTTGCTTTATTTATTGTTCTCTTCTCTTTTCTGTTTTCGTTCTAATAATTGTTTTCCATTGATTGTGACACATGATCCTAATTGACGCTGTATATCATAACAAGGTATACGCTGTTTCAAAGAAGCCAAGGAAGAAGACAATGATTTTGAATTATCAACAGATGTCGTCGTTGTCGTCATTGTTGCCAATGATTGTGCTTGTGCTTCTTCTTCAGTTTTTTCAACAATACCTTCATAATTTGTATATGGTGCTGTTAATATTCGATAATGTGGTGGTAATTTTTCGATTTCTGTATCTGTATCTGTATCAATATCTTCAAAACAACGTTTTAATTGTGATAAATCTTTCCCACAACCAGTGGATACAGAACGGCATGCCCAAACAGCATGTTGTTCTCTGGAACAGGATTGACGTATTTTTGAATGAAATAATAATTGATTTTTTTCGTGTTCGTCGTTGTTTGTAATCTCATTACCATTAGTGCTGGCATTACTATTTCCATTTTCGTCCTGTATTTTCGTTATTTCGTCCGTGTCCGTATCCGTGTCCGCGCTCTTCTTTGATGATAAAATACCTCTCCAACCAAAATATTTCATATTCCTTAAACCAATTGAGACAGATTCAATTGGATCATCAACATCATCATTTTGCTGTTGCTGTGATGATTGTTGCTGTTGTTGAGATGGATTTTGTTGTTGTTGCTGTTGCGCTATTTGTTTTTGTTGACAATTATTTAATATCTCATCCAGAATTTGACATGCTTTTAATCGATTAATACGTTGTCCATCATCAAATTCTTCCCATTGTTGTTTCAATGATAATAATGATCCAAACCACGACGATGTTGAGGACGACGATGTTGCATTCTGTTCCTTCTTGTCGTTTGATGATGATGATTCGTTCGACATATTTTTTGAATTTGATTTTTGACCTGATACTTTTTTGTTTTGTTTTGACCTTGATGCACTACCTACTCAAAGCTGTTAATAGACTGCCTAGTAGCGTAGCTAGAAAGATCTCTCAAAAAGTAATTTTGAAAATTGAACTGGTAAGCGTTGGTCTCAATGCAATGCTATCGTCTACCGTATAGTACTCTGTGCTATCTTACCGCCGACAACAGGAAAGTCGTTTAAAAAAGAAGAAGAAAATCTTTTTCTTTTTGATCTGAACGGAAGACAATGGATGTGGTACTGGTAGGCATCATTCCGATGATTGATTGATCGATGGGCTGCGATTTATTATTTATTTTTGCTTTCTTTTCATTTTGTTCTTGTGGCTGGTGTGTCCAGCGTTTAGTCACGAATGATAGATTTGATCATGATTCATTCTTGGAATCATGTTTGTCATCCATTCCCGTTAGTAAAAGAGATTTTTGGCGCGCCTACCTCTTCGTAAGTCGTACAAATAATAATTCGGACAATCGCTCATGCTTGCGCAACGCCCTGTCGTGTTGTTGCCGTTTCAAAATTTGAGATTTTTGATTGATACTAGCTAACCCATCAACGGTAAAATAAGATGATAAAGCTTCATTTTCGTTGTCTTGTTTATCTGGTGGGTGTATCAAAGCTAGCAAGTAGCTACATCTTTCTTCCTTCCATTCATTCATTCATTCTCGCTACTTCACTCTATTGAATATATCACACTTACGACAGATATAGCAATCCAACATTGACAATTAAAATAGAGTAGTCCTAGAACAAGTACAAGTACAAGTATGATCCCAATTCCATCATTGTTATTGCTCGAGGAATGCTATCCACAAAACAACGACGATGTCGTCGTCAAGGAAGAGAAAACGGCGGATACGGATAAAGATGATCAAGATTCCATGAAAGAGATCCAATACAGAAGAAGAAGAAGAAGAAGAAGACAGCAACAACATTCTCCTTCCACTACAAATCGACTATTACAGCCATTAGTTCCTCTTCGATTACGACAAGTAATTGAAATTGAACCACAACGACGACGACGATATGATTATGATCAATTTTCAAATCCAAAAACAAGATTTTGGGAATTACAACAACACGAAGAACGACAACAACAATCACAACACAACAACAACAACAAGAATCAAGGAAAATTGGTAGTATCAATACATCGAAAATCACAATTGTGTATATTTTTATTTACATTAATACCATTCATTCTTGTGGATGAATGGTCTTTATTACCAGCAGGAACAATATTCTATATTACTGCATTATCAATTGCATGGGAGAATTGGATGAATGAACTGGAACAGGATCAATTATTTATACAACAATTGAAATATCAACGTAATAAACGTAATAAGTTACATTATAAAATTGAGAATGCAAAATTTGAATATCATATATTAAAAAATAAACCAAATATTGATATAAAAGTTACTATAAATGAAAGGGGGAACAATGACAAGAATGACAAGAATAGCAAGAATAACAATTTCGATCCCAAGTGGACTATCTACGCCGATGAACGGCGACATTAATTAATAATGATTATAATAAATGACTCCGATGACGATAACGATAACGATAACGATAACGATAACGATAACGATAATCTATTCATGATGCGTGCTAAGTTGCGATACTGCATGAAGACCAGCCAACTCTCGCCTGCCACCAGAGATAGAACTCGGAATAATGCCAGGGACAAAAGGAAGAACGAAACGAGAAATCAGAATTGGATACGAAGCTTCTTGACATTACGTGCCATGTCATATTATTGCCACTGAAATGTTCTCTGCTGGAATTGAATATCATCTCGGTGGAGTTGCCAGGAAAGGAAAGGGGAAGCTTTAGAGGACTTAAATCCAACGAATGAGGATCGCGAGCAAATAAATTATTAACGGTATAGAATTCAGTAATTTTACCCTTACAAAATGCATAATTACTAAAATTGTGAATAGATTTTCTAAAGGTCGTTTTTCAATTGTTATCTTATCGTTATCAGTAGGATCAATCGTTGTTATTTCATACCCTACCGTATGTATTTTCTTTGTATATAATCGACATTCGCTTATAAGCGGAAACGATGTTCTATCAACATCACGAAGAGAATGTTTTCGATTTTCTTCTTCTTATTCTTCTGTTGCTGCTTCTGCTTCTTCCAAACAGCAATATACCATACTCCCGTGTTAAATACCCTGTGAGCGTAGTGTTTGATTAGGATCGATTGCGTGAGTGCAAGAAGGATCGAAACTCAGGGCCTGGGTGAGTTTATACTTTGTACTGGAGTTATTATCCCGTTGTTGTCGCTGCCTGTATTCCTGCATCACTGCGACTCGAATAGTGGATTCCATGGCGCCAGCATCGCCATCAATTTTTAACTTCATTGTATCAAGGTTGTTTTGGACTCGAACAATCATAGTGATGGTCTTGCCGATGTTTTGTTTTTGTTTTTGTGGTGTCATATTAATATTGTTACCGTGTTACGTGTGTATTGTTTACTTCCGAGTGAGTCTTCAGTAGTCTACTAGGTCTGTTCTTTGTAAACATTGAAGTTGGATTTTTTACTGTACATACTTCAACATAAAGCATTGTTAAAAGGGAAAAGAGAGACAGTGGCCGGGTGGTATTATGTCACTGATTTATTTCAACCGTGCTTTGAAAACTGCATGAGCAGGAAATGCGAATTAATCCTTCTTACTAGTATAGAGAAGTTATTCTAGAATACACGGTTAAAAACTAAATTACTATTACTATTAATAGTAGGATAATATAAGTAGATAGATCTATTCCATCACAATATCACAAACGATGATGAAAACGATTGAATGTTAGTTTAGTTTTCATTCAAAAGTCATTATATTCATTTGCCAATCCATTATATTATATATTGTTTCCGTTAAGGTTTTTAGTTTCCATTATAAGTTTAGTCATTGGTATTATCAAGGATTAGTTATTATTATAATAATCGTCAATTACTGCCATATTATAAGAATCATCATCATAATCAGTTGCCATCCAGCACATTCCCTAAAAATAAAATAAAAAGTACTGGTGCTAATATACAAATTAATATAATGAAGAATATACTTACTAGTACAATAGAAGTAATTCCACAACAAGTCAAACCTGTACAACAACATTGTGAATTATTACCTCGAGTATTAGTAGTAGTTGTTGTACTGGTAGTTTTAGTAGTAGCAGAAGTTGGTGTTGGCATTGGTGCACCTGTCGCAACAGCGACAGATGAGGATGATGGCCGTGGCTGTGGTGACGGCGGTTGTGGTGGTTTTCCAGTAGAATAAGCAATGGGGGTCGTATGAGCAGCAGCATTAGTTGTTGCACTAATAGCACTCTTATTTAGTTGTCCGTATCCACTATTAGCAGCAGCTGTTGTTGATACACTTAAAGCGAAGACATCATCAGCAGCGTTCACGATAAAAGCTTCTGGATCATATGATTCTTCTTCTGTTGATGGCGCTGATGCAAATGATTTATTATTACCATTATCTTGGATCGTCATAGTATAATAATAATACTTGTTGTAAAGATTGGTTTTGTTTTTGTTTTGATTTTTGTGGTCTCATTATTTTCATTAGAGGTCTACTAAGTTTGTCTGTTCGTAAACATTAGTTTTTTACATACTGTACGACTTAAACATCAAAAACATTGTTTTACTGTAAAAGAGAAAAGAGAGACAGCGTGATTTAATTTAATCGTGCTTTGAAATTTAAGAATTGTGCTCCACGACTCGGAAAATACTTGGTACTGTACATAGTAATAGCTAGCTACGGTACTAATAATAGTAGCTTGCTAGTAGCTGATAGTATGTACCAGTAGTAGCTACGATGCACTCCTTCTAATCACCCTCCAACCATGGATAATATCCTCAATACCAACAAGCAAACAATACGACGCCCACTTCAACTCCACATCCTCAGTCCGACTCGACTCGACTCGACTAGTATGCAGTAGTAGTAGCAGTAGTAGTACTCCTACAAGTGGAGAACAACAAGTCCTACTACGTTATATCAAAACCCAAACGAAATTCTGATTTACCTTTTATGATCTCTTTCTGGATTTTTACCCAGTTGTATTGTATTGCACCAGATCAACTAACTTAAGGGGTAACTTATTGAAGAGGACTATAATGAACACGAGTTATTATATGACACATTACACGAGTTACACTATTAACAAGTAAGACAATGGTATGGTATCGTAATTATAATAGCAGAACAAACTACTATTACTATTACTAGTAGTTAGGCTATTGCGTTTTACGTTTTTAGAAGAAGAAGAAGAAGAAGAAGATTTGATCTAAATAAAATACTGTATTAATTAATTACTAATTTAATAGCTAAAAGTTTCCAAGAGTAAAATTATTATTTCCAATAGTAAAATTATTGTTTCCAATAGTAAAATTATTATTGGTAATATCAAAATTACTATTATAATAATCGTCAACTACTGCCATATTATTATAAGAATCATCATCATCATAATCATAATTAGTAGCAAATCCAATTGTCATAATTATTGATAGAAAGATTGGTAAACAACAACCAATAAAAAAACAGGATAGTACAATACAAGTAATTCCACCACAAGTATTCCAACGTGTACAACATTCTGAACTATTATTATATCTGGTAGTATGAGTCGCATATATTGGTGTTGGTGTTGGTGTTGGTGCACCTGTCGCAACAGCGACAGAAGATGACCGTGGTTGTGGTGGCTTTCCAGTAGAATAAGCAATGGGGGTCCTTTGAGCAGCATGAGTTGTAGTAGTTGTTGCACCAGCATTATTATTATTATTTAGTTGTCCGTATAATCCACTATTATTAGCAGCTGTTGTGGTTGTTGTTGATAAACTGGAAGCGTGTGCAAATGGAATATTAGTATCTTCATTGAAGACATCATCATCAGCGTTCACGTTAAAAGCTACTGCATCTGTTTCTGTCGTCGTTGGCGCTGCTGATGCGAATGATTTATTATTATTACTGTTGTTATCTCGGATCGTCATAATACTATATATTACTTCTTGTTGTTGTAAAAGATTGGTTTTGATTTTTGTTTTGATTTTCTTGTGGTGTTCTTCTTATGATTATTGTTATTATTATTGTTATTGTTATGGTGTTACGTGTGTACTTGAAGTATTGTTTACATACACGACTTAAACATTAAGGAAGGTTAAAAGAGAGAAAAGAGAGACACTGGATGTGTGTGTGCTGGCTGTACTTCCTCCGTGCAACGCTTATTCGATTGATTCATTCATTCGCACACCATAAAAGTGAACTCACTCTTAAAATCTTCAATTTAATCGTGCTTTGAAAACTGCATGGGCAGTAAAGATGCAGGAAATGCGAATACTTGTACGAGCAACAAGAGTTCTCTTCATTGACACATCACACATCACACACATGATACAATACAACATACTGTACACAACGTTTCAAAAGCCATAATAAAATTACAGAGAGAGGAAGAATATAATAACTACAGAATAATAACCACAGAAAAACTATACCAAACCAAACCAAACTACACCAAATAAGAAGTAGTATGATGATGACATCAATCACTGGTAGAGCAAGAAGATATTTCGAACGAGTTGAAACTGAAGAAGAACCTTATTATGCTGCTCAACAAGTAGAAAGACAACGTCCAACGAACATTATTGACAACGACAATAATAATACTGTTGATGATGATAATGATGATGAACAAGATGACGGAGATGGGGATGAAGAAGTAACAACGACGACGACGATAGAAATACCACTAGCAACTCCAGTAGACGATGACAATGATGAAGAACTAGAAGTAGAACTAGAAGTAGAACAACCAGAACTAGAAGTAGAACAACCAGAACTAGAACAAGAACTAGAAGAAGAAGAACAAAATCAAAATCAAAATCAAGTAATGTATACATCATCACAGTCATTAGAAGAATTAGAAGTAGCAAGAGATGAAGCAATACAACAATCATCAACATTTATTATGACAGGTTCCTATATATTAATGATGTTATGGTTACAGGTATTTTCAACATATGATATGACTTTATTTTTACTATCATTAGGATTAAGTTCTATGTTTGTACGATATATTGAATACGCACAACAAAATGTAGATACATTAAATCAATTAGTTACTACTTTTACTAATGAGAATGGTAGTACGACTACTAGATCTGGACGTCGACGAACGAGTGGTGTGGATGAAATTGTGAAACAACAGTGGGATACATTTATATTTAATTCACGTGCATCATTAGCTAAAAAAGAAAATTTTGGCAATAGCAAGAGTTTATTCACAATTGATGATGATGACGACGACGATGAAGACTACGATGACAAACTAAAGATTAAGATTGTTAATGATGATATTGATGATGAAGATGATACGCCATCATATCAGCATGAACATCAACAACAACAACAACAACAACAAACAGATAGTACAGATACAGATACACTAGATATACATCATCCAGAATGTTCAATTTGTTTAGGTGAATATGAAAAGGGTGATAAATTAATATCATTAAATCCATGTCATCATATATTTCATGATGAATGTATTACATCATGGACGAATCATAATATACGTTGTCCACTTTGTAATGTTGATTTAGTTCAAGTTCAAGAGCAAGAACAAGTAGTACAACTAGTAGTAGCAGTTGATGACATGGTCTAAATAACTAATGTTGTAAATACTACTATAATCTAATATAATATAGTAATAATATATCTCATCCAATAATTCATAGACTCATTTATCTCTGAAATTCTCCACTACTTATACATTTTATGACACTCCTTGCGAAAGTCTGAATGATGGAATACAGTGTAAAACAAACATAATATTTTACAATGAACAGTATAGTAGGTATCATACAGTTCTGTTCAGTTCAATTCAGTTCAATTCAGTTCAATTCAATTCAATTCAGCTCAGACCCAGTGGTAGCCCATCCAACAATTGTTGTCCGAGTACCGTACCAAGTCAAAGTCCGACCAGAAGCCCTTCACCAAATACTTCGCCAACTCATGAGTGTAAGCCCAAGTCATACACCAAGTGGTACACCTTTTAGAAGTTCAAACAATTTCCAAAGCACTGGTCCGAGTTTTTCTCCTACTTCTATTCCAAGTCTTGGTCCAACCGCTTCGCCTAGCTCCGTTCCTAACATTGATCTAAGCAGCGAACCAGCTTCTATCCCAAGTACTGGGCTAAGTACGAGACCAAGCTTATGGCACAGCTTTTTGCCGAGTGCTGCTCCTAGTCTTCATCTTAGTTCAGGTCCTAGTCTTGAGCCAAGCAGTGTTCCTAATTCCGTTCCTGGTATCAATCCTAACCGCTCGCCTAGTTCTTTGCTAAGTATCATCTCTGGTTCCCTTCCAAGTGTTGTTTTTGGTTCGGAAACGTTGTGTGTACCCAATGCTATGTCGGCGTGATCTGCCAATAGGAGAGATGAAGCGAAATACTTTTGAACAGTCCAAAGACTATCCAAGGGTGTGTTGAATTATTAGCACGCTAGTCGACTACTTCGACTAGTTATCAACTGTGACTCACGGACTGCCCAATAGTATTGGATCCAGCCATCGCCCAATAATACATGGAGATAGCCTTGTACAGAAGAAACATCAATACAAGCGATAAGAGCACAGGATGTGAACCACATACTGTGCTCACGTTAATCTCTAACATCATTGTAACTCTAATAACTAACAGAACGGTCAACAACTACTACTATAGCTTTCGAGAAGATGCTAGGAAAGGTGGAGATAGAATATATGATAGATGGTTAGAAAGATCAAATATGACAACCAGTAATGGTGGAATGTCTATAATTGCTAGGCCTTGGATGAGAGGATTTACTGACCTAGTAGGAGGTACTGAAATTGCTTTATCCTTATTGCGTGATGCAGGGAAATTTCCACGTGATTACAACGCAACAGCAAATATCCAAGATTGGAATATTACACATACAATTGATCCTAAATGGAAAGATAATAAGTATAATGGAAACGTAAGTATCTCTTTTTAAATTCTTCAGATTAAAAAGGAAAAGTATGTAATTGTAAAACTACTCCTACATCTTCTCAAAATTCGGATCCAAGTGGCGCACCAAGTGAAATCCCAACTATTGTTCCTTGTTCGAAACCCATTTACGATCCAGTCGTTCACCAGCCACTGCCCTTAATTCGGAACAAAGTATCATGTCTCCTAGCGATATCTCGTTTCTAAATCCGAGTGGCGAACCTACTGCTGCCCCTAGTTCGGGAGCGATTTTGTTGTCTAGCACGGAGACAGATGAACCAAGTATCAGTCCGTCGGAGTCGCCATCGGAATCATACTATTAATCGACAGCTCCTAGTAGTCCAAATTCAACCTTCATACAATCTGTGGTACCATTGAGATCATCCCCATGGCAATAGAGAGGAGCTCAGTCAGTGGATCACCTTCTGGGAGCACTTCTTTGATAGTCAGTGAAATTCGATCAGTAGCACCCAGCAAAAGTCCCACCTTGCCGCCCTCGAAGTCGGATTCAAGTGTCGGATCAGATGTTCCTAGCACAATTCTCTCTTACTCTCCACCAATGTTGAGACCATCATCGTTGATTTCTAGGACTGCTGGCGTCAATGAAAATTCTTCCTCAAATCCCACAGCCGGCTCTGCTGCTGCTGCCAGTGTCATCTTGATCGGGGCAATGGAGGTATTTGCAATTCTTTTCGGCAGAGGTTATAGACAAATAAGATGGAGGACGATAATATGGGAGTATGTATGTTTAGTTTACTATCGAAATGTTCATCATTACTATCAAATCCACATACAAAGAAAAGTTTGCATACAATCACAATACTAATACTGATGTTTGTAAGGAAACGAATATGATATCTATTATTACTACATTTACAGGGATTAATAATCTTCCAGATGTTTACATACTATCAGAACTCGTCAATATACTATTGTTTACGAAGACGCATCCGATCGCCAGCAATACGTAACACATCATCATTCGGCCGATCTGTATTTGTTCCTCTGAAACATACGACTACTGTAGTTCATTCACGGTGATTGAGAGAGTTTTTTATGTTGATATTTTTCAGTCTATTCCAGGAGTGATCCTCATGCTCTACCATGGACCGTAAGGTGAGACAGGCTTTGCACCATAACTTCCATCATCCTTTGAAAATTTCTCGAATTTTCCCCCTGCCTTCAGTTTTTTTTGTTTAACAGCTTTAGTAGCACCATAGGGTTTTCCGTCCTTCGTTACACCTTCCTGTACCGTGATTATTTTTCCGTTTTTGCCTGCCTTCGGTTCTTTGAACCAAGTACCACCACTAGGTTTTCCATCTTTCAATGGTGGACCACCACTAGGTTTCGTAGATTTAGATTCGTTTTCTTTCTTGACCAGTTTAGTTCTTGTATCCTTCTCCTTCTCTCCTCCTTTCTCACGTTTCTTCTTTGATTCGCTCGAGATTCCTCCTACACCCAGACCTCTTCGTTGCTGCTGTAGTTTTCTTTCTGTCGTCTTCATAGATTCGTTTTCTTTCTTGACCGGTTTATTACTTCTGTTCTTCTCCTTCTCTCCTCCTTTTTCACGTTTCCTCTTTAATTCGCTCGAGATTCCTCCTACATCCAGACCTCTTCGTTGCTGTCGTAGTTTTCTTTCTGTCGTCATCATCATCATCTTTCCTAACTGAGTAGAGTATGAACTTCCAAATTCTTCTCCAATCTCGTCGAGAACGACGGTATCACTTCCACGAATGTTACTTGATGCTGCCAGCGTCTTCGTACTACTAATAAAGGCAACAAGGACCAAAGCAAAAACAGTTTTCATCATCATGATCTCTTGGTAGGTACAATCGTGAATGTAAAAGCATTTACCGTTAATATCTCTCACACGAGATAAATAAATAAATGTATCAGATACGGAATATGGTGAGCAGGATGATAGACGAAAGAAGTAGTGCCGCAGTGCAGTGCTGTAAAAATTGATAATGATGTATATCCGTAGACTACGCGATGTGAGTTTTGAGAATACTACACTCTTCTTGATAAAAGATTTGCGTGTGGGATAGAATTTTATCTCCGCCCGGGATTAGCTTTATTGCTCCCGTACACGACTCTCACATTCCACGATCAAGATTTTTTTTTGCGCCAGCAATTCCGCCATGGCATTATTGTTAGGGTCCGTAGTTATTTTTTTTACAATTCTACGATAGCAGTAATTGAAGTAATTTCGAATATATTTTAAAAACTATCTTAAACAAGTAAATCACCATAAGCTCCACAGTAGATTCAGCTCCCCCCCAAAGGACCAATAAATAAGTTAACCTGTTTTCTTCCAAATCAGTCCCGGAAAATGTGTGAGGTGAGCCGATTAGTCGAATTCGTGCCAAAATGTTGTACGACTGAATTCTATTCACTCCTCTTTGCATTTTTTTTTTGTCTCGCCTTCATTGCACTCACGTTGGAATTCTGGTCAAGGCCTACGGTGACCAATTTGTTATGCATTTATTTTCTCTCCTCCATCACGTTGCACAGAGTTCAGGCTTCCGGTGATATGGGTGATGGGTGATGGCATGGCCTCGTTTTTCCATTCCGCTTATTGAGCGATCAAAGGTACATCGACGGCAAGATGAACGAATTCACTTTCAGTTGATATGTTATCATAGAAAGCGAAGCAAAGCAACAGCAACAGCAACAGCAACAGCAACAGCAAAGCAACAAGTAACAAATAACAAATAGCAACAACAATGAAATATACAGTAAATATTACTACGTTGTTCCTTGCAGCGACCATGATACTCAATTATGATTCTTTTGTGGATACTCGCCTAGGAGGAGAGACAGGAAAAGACCATCATCGTGATTTGGAATCATCTCAGGATGATGGTGTATACCGATGGGCTTCATCCGGCGGGGGGTGGCGCGGTATGGTAGGACTTATGGCATTCGGCAACGTCTTTGCTCAAGCTGGACTCATCACCGAATCTGCATCGATGTTTACTAGTCTATCGACAGTTTCTGGTGGGAGTTGGTTTTCTACACAGTTATTTTATAGTCCCGAATTTCTCTATAAAATCACCGGGAATACGCCAGATGAGCTGAGAGGGTTTGTCCTCACTTGGATGAATTCCTATGAAACCTTCTCGAGGCGTATATCTGAGGTACCCGAATGCAAGGCGATTTTCAACGGCACTGATGACCCTACTCTCCAAGAATCGGAATTCTTATGTAATGTCGTGGTAGCTTACGATGGCGATTGGGCTCAATTTGTGAAGGAAATGATGGCAGAAGCAGGTCAAGCCTATGGTGATACAGATCTAGTAACAAAAAAAGTTAATTCGGATAATCGGAACAATGCATTTTCGGAGACAGAACTATATTTGCAAACGGCACTGGCACCCAATAGTCGTATCCGTTCCACTAATAAGGGGGTATTTCTAGGTCCAGTAGACAGCACCAATGTTGGTGAAATTTATTCGGTGCCCTTATGTGTACAGTACTCAGTCACCAAGGACAATTCACTCTACTATAGTACTGATATTGGAGGAACTTTGGAGCTTCAAATTTCCATTGAAGATAATGTCACCAACGACTTTAATTACCCTCAACGATACGATGAGTTTGGCCTTTTTCCCGAATCAGATCTTAATGTTTTGATGGATCCCATCAAAGACTTGACAATAAAAGGCAGGAAAATGACAACCCCCTTCGGCTCGGAACCAAATGTTGCTCAGATTGCTTCCGCTAGTTCCGCCATTGAGGGAGTATATTCGCCATTGAACCCGAGTTTGTTTTCTCAGAAGCTCAGTGTCGCACGAAATTCAGTAGAAGGCACTGCTGAAAAAGCTGCATTCGATAAGATTGTGGATGAGATTTATACGAAACCGATCTTTGATGATTTGTCTGTATGTACACAGTGGCCAAATGAATGTGGTGAGGGAGATGGAAGGTTCGTTGATGGTTACGTTACTGATCAAGCGACACTCGCCTTGAATATCGGGCAATATCAGACTAGAATGAATGGAGATATGTCCAAAATTCTAAAAGTCATATTGACCATTACTAATAACTATGAATTCGGCCCAACAGGTCTCATATTACCCTATTTTAACACCACTTTCAACGAGAATGTCAACCCCGGTGACTATCTATGGCCAGAGCAGCATGATTTCCCACTACCGATGATCTCACAACAGGTTTTCGATCAGTACATGGACATAGATAGTTTAGCGGCAATTACCGAACCGATTGATGGTTTGAATGTAACAACTGCAACCGTATCGGCACAAACTCTCGAAAATCCAAGATATCATATTAAGGCCGGGCAAAGAGTTGAAATTCTAATCCTTAGTTTGAATAGCAATATTCCCACTGTCATTTTAGGAAAAGATGCAATCGAAGCAACGAAATATCCACTAGCAGATATGGCTCGTGGAATTGCCTCTAGTCAAGAATTGCTTCGTAGAGTCAAAGCGTTTATGGAGTAAGAAGGGCTCATAAAAGTCCGAGTATCGTACTCATTTTTAGCAGAACTAATAGAAAGATATGTATTGAAAGACCATTTTAATAGAATCTAATACTGACGAGCAATAATATCCTGGATGATCTGAATTAGTGATAGATGTACAAAAAAGTGATTAATGATCTAAAGTTTACTAATGTGTTTAGTTAATGTATGTATATATGTCATAATAGAACTAGGACTAATATGGAAATATAAATGTCGTCCCCCCGGTTTTTTGGTGGGATCCCGTTTTGATGGAAGTAATAATGTGCATTGTGTTTTGAATACAACTGGTGTAAATTTAGTGTAGTGTAGTGTATGAGTGCTTTATAATTTATTGTAAGTGCAAAAATGGTATGGGCTGGTGTTGGTGTTGGTGTGTATCATATTATATTGATTGCTATCATGATGCGATCGATAATACACGATAACTGTCACGCAACGCAACGTAACGATCGTGATGATCGTTGTATGTTCTTGTGTGGAGCTATTTCACTTGTTTACTACCAGCTACTGTTGTTATTGTTGACCATAGTAGTGTTGATAGTAGGAAGTTGTTGCTGTTGTTGTTCATATTGATGAGTCTTTTGTTCTTGCTTCTGTTGTCGTTCCCTACGACGTTTGAAGGATTGGACGTATGATTTATAGTAGGATCGGATCCGATCACGAACCGAAGCGAATACACTATCTTGAAAAAGATCAGAATATCCACATTGGATAGAATATTCCAAACATTGAGATGTTAATCTATTATTATAATCTCGTTGTTCAATAGTATAATTCTTTGCACTAAATGATAAATATTCATCACGATTCTTGATTAGAAAATCTTCTAATTCTGTTGTTTTGTAGTGTGTATCAGAAACAAATAAGGGGAAGAAGGAAAACGATATGTTAGTATAGAAGGTACTCGAAACGACTCGGCTCACTTGTGTAACATGATCATGGAAGTTTACTATAGGAAATGAGCATAACGTACCTGGATAAGCCTTCCATGAAAACTTTTTACCCCTATGATTCTGTCTAATCGTTTTCGGTTTCTGCTTCAGTTGCTGTTGCTTCTGCTTTTTCTTGATCGTAGTAGAAGAAGATTTCTTCTTCTTTAACGATCGATTATTACTTTGGTTATTGCTACTCTCATCGATGTTGTTCATGGTGCTAATCTTTCGTTTCTTCATTGGGGTGATAGAATCAATACGATTATTGATGTTGCTGCTGATGATGTTACCGGTTGGAACAGCAGCAGCAGCAGCAGCAGAAGAGTTGATGTTGATGGTGTTGTTCGTTTCATCTTTCCCACCAATATTCATTAGCATAGGAGGTGAACCTAAAGGCGAATATTCTTTTGGAAGATGAGGACGTAAATGCTGCTTCTTCTCTTGACCTAAATGATAATTTTGAATCTGAATATTCTGATTATTATTCACATTCGCATTCGCATTCACATTATAATGATTGGTATGATTGATACCATCAGCAGTATTGTGATTGATCTTGGATACGAAGTTAATCGTAGAACGTCCTCGTTGTGGGATTGGTGTAACAATTGTTGCAGATGCAGATGCAGATGCAGATGTAGATTCAGCAACATCTGGAGAACCATACCGATCACTATAGCTTGGATTCAAGTTGATCCCATGAAGAGTAGAGGAGGAGGAGGGAGAGGGAAACGATGATGGTGATGATACAGGAAGCAATAAGGGTGACAATTCGTATTCATTCTTGATCTTGTTGTTGCCCTTGCTCTTCATGTTATTCTTGTTGTTGTTACTGCTTTTGATACTACTGTTGCCGTTGATGACATCATCACAAGCAAATGAAACTGTTCGTAATCTATTACCCATAAATGATGGTCGCAATCTCGAAGAAAGCGTAGTAGGTGATGGCATTGATACGCGTGATGATGGTGGTACAGGTGGTAAAGTTGATGATGATGATAATGATGATCGAATATGATCTGATACGATCATTGTTGGAATAGTAGTTATAGTATCAGGATCAGGAACAACAACATTATTCTGCTGCTTCTTGATCTTCTGCTTCTTCTTCTTCTTGTTTTCATTTGTTGAGATTTCTTGTGAAACAATTTGAGATAATCCTAATAACAATCTTGCCGCATCAACGTCAACGTCAACGTCAACGTCAACGTCAACTTCAGATTCAATTTCAGATTCAGATTCAGTAGTATCATCAACATCGTTGTTGCTACCTGCTGCTTCCTTTTTGTTATCTTGTGCTTCTACTTCTTCGTTTGATTCTTCTTCTTCTACCATCTTGTCTTCGTGTTCGAGTTGTTTCTGATAGATACTTTCTTGATGTTGTTCCACATGATGAACAACAGCTTGAGGAACTTGTTGACCTTCATGATGAGAGTGATGAGAGTGATGAGAGTGACGAGAGTGCATAATAGTATTGAGAAAATCTTCTTCATATGGAGTAGCAGGACGTGCTGGAACTTCCTGATCATCTTGAGCTTGAGCTCGTTGAATAGGAAATAATGAAGAAGGCAGCAAAGTCTGATACTGCTGCTGCATCTGCTGCTGCTGTTGATTCATAATCTGATATTGATTTTGATTTTGATTTGATTGCTGCTGCTGCTGCTGCATCATTAGCATCTGCATTTCCATCTGCATCATCATGTCTTCTTCATTATTGTTGATGTTGCTACCGATGAACATTGTCATACCATTATTATTGCAGTTTCTGTTTCTGTTTCTGCTTCCACCGTCGCCACTATTGTTGTGACTGTTGTGTCTTGAAAAAGATGAAGTAAATGCAGACGAAATACATGGAGGAAGCGTCATGGCCAAATTCCTGTAGGCTGTATTTAAGTTCTGATTCTGAGTCTCGTTTTGAATACTTCTAAAACCGATTGATTCTTGTTATATAACTGCTGTATATTGTACAGGATTTTGTGTACAGTATGTGAAAGAAAGGATATTAGAGGATAGAGATATGTGAGACGACGAATGTTTTTGAAAGTCTTGTTGTCAAAGTAATTTCTATTTTAGATTTTATTGTTGCGTACCTTTTCTGACTGTATGTTATGTTCTGAATCTTTGATCGTGGGTATTTGATGTCTCTTGTGAATATTATGTGCATTTAGTTTATTTTTGTTCGGAGTGTAGGAATCGAAGATAAGAAGGAATGAATCAATCAGTCAGTGAAGACGCTTTTTGCTCATGCTTTTTGTTTCTTTAATGCATGCATGTGTTCGATACATACTTCACACGAATCAGTACGGCACAAGTTTCAGTTTTGTTAGAGCATAATACCTGGTATTATTGTTGCTTCCGATAATATTACGTGAATACCTCAAAAACTGGCTGGATTTGCTTTTTTTTCTTCTTCTCCGACGAAAAGAGAGTTTGGGGTCTTCAGTCGCTGATACGTTTTTTTATTTACTTAAGGCACCTTATCACAATCGAAGAGATTCGATTTCGACTTCACGCCACAATTACTATTTTTTGATGCCGAACATATTCCAATACTTCTATTATTGTTAGCGAATTGACTTAAAATGAATAGTTCTTAGTCCGTCCATCGTCCTACCTATGTTTTTTCGCTCTTTTTCACATCATTCAATGCGTTGCCTGGTAGAAAAATTGAAAACTCGTTCTTGGGAAAAGGTCCATGAAAGGTATTTTTTGTCTGACGGACGGACAAAAGAACTCATTCATATCGTTTCACGCGATGAATTTCTTTATTGGAAGCTGCGAAGAAACTCAATGCCACGTCGCAAGAAAACTTATGTATGTCATTCTGATTGGTTCAAATCGTATATATTTTGTTATGATTCCATAATAAAACGGGTACCTTAGAGAACACATTCTTCTCTTATGTTACACTAGTACTGTATGCTTTCAGCGTCACAAACTTACAATACAAGCAATTTACTCTCGACACTCATCGCGCTTTTGTGCATGAAGTATGTACGTGTACACCATGAATTATATTCTTGTATACGGTAATCAAAGAAACGAAACGCGAAGCGAAAAAAATGCGAACTGTCACGCGCTGCTAAAAACCGTGAAAGAACTACTAGTTACAGTAAGAATCGTGTGAATGTTCGAGAGAGTGCGGTAATCACACTCCAATAGAAAGTCAATAGAAAACCGTCAGCGCTAGGCAACAGTCCTTTTTCTCAAAAGGCCCTTTTATCTCAAGAGGCCCTTTTTCTCAAAAGCCTTTTCTTTTAAAGTCTTGGTGATGTCGATCGTGTTTGTTTCATGTCGCGGTTTTGCTTTTGTAAAGCATACATACTTCAGAGATACTGTTACATTGGACCATTGTACAAATAGATAATGATGATGATGATAAGAATACATACATACACCATGACTTCTTCTATACACCTATTGGTCCTATCTCTTTTCGGGCATTTACCTACAAAGGCTACAAGTGTTAAAATTCCGCCTTCCCCATACACTGTAATACTACTCCTTTTTAGGAATCAAAGTACACGCTTATATCATCATATGAGATTTATATAAAATATGGAAGAAGAAGAAAAACACACTCAATTATCACACATACCCATTGACAATTGTATTTGGGACCACATTAATGTGGACCAATTTTTTTGTATATTAAAAAGGATGGGTATGCGTTGCATAGTACTCAAACGATCACACAGCACCTTTTCTTCAAGACTCTATGTGGGCTCTGCTCTGCTCACTACTCCTATATTATCCTTAGTTGCTAATATATCTACATCATCTAGAGCAGTAACACTCCTTCCTATAGTTTATAGGCAATTATATATTGAGATATTCTTAAATTCAAATTTATTGTACATCAAAAGGAATTAATTTTTGATGATGATCTTATGTTGAAATTTTTCCATATCTTGTGTATAATGATAGCCATATGTTGTTTTGTGCAGTATGCTTAAAATGCCAAACATATTGCATGATGTGAAGCTTTCATAAATCTACTGTAGTATCATCTCTGTAAAATGATAATCATATTTGAGAGGTAGAATAACTACTACTACTGCAATCTCTCCAGTAATCATTCTCTATCTTTTTAGCAGATTAGTTAACCTACTGATTGCTCCAATGTACTATACATAGTATTCATAGGACCATATGGAAATAGTTCCTTGTCTCCAGCACATGTCATGCATACTGCAGGCGTAGACCGGCGAAGTGATTGACAATCACAGTCTGTCCGTTTACAACCCAAACCACCTCTTTAATAAATGGCTAAATTGTGCAAGCCATTCAGCAAATAAATAAATAAACAATACATCACAACAAAAAGGAAGGATAGGATATAGTAAGCTAGGAAGGGCAATTGAATGCTCGTTGCCAACCACGTTGTGTATAAATTAAAATGTAGGAGGAGAACTTACCTGAATTTTTTTCAGGGATTTTACTGGAGAGAGGCATTCATCAATTCCTAGTACTGTATAGCCATTGACCACCATCCCCAAAAAAACATGCTTTACTAAGATACACATTG
Source organism: Fragilariopsis cylindrus CCMP1102 (assembly GCA_900095095.1). Lineage (NCBI taxonomy): Eukaryota > Bacillariophyta > Bacillariophyceae > Bacillariales > Bacillariaceae > Fragilariopsis > Fragilariopsis cylindrus. The sequence goes on along the minus strand of FMBT01000301.1, from coordinate 494,249 downwards.
CATTGACACACATACACCATTGCTTGAGGTTGTTACAGAGATGAATTAGCAATTATTGGAGAAGTTGGTAAGTACTGATGGTAACTTTGTTGATAATAGCATTGATGTTGTTGTTATTACCAAGAGCAAATAAACTCCCTTTATAGATATTGAATATTCATAGAGGAATGATCCATGCAACACATCTTTATTGATACTATCAACGCTGACAATATCAATAGCATCACTGATCTATAGAAAAAGAAATAAAATACTGGGTGGCTATTTTATGTCTCTACAGGCAACACACTTTAACTTTACACGTTTTTGAACACACTTTAACTTATTCAGGCTCTTTAGTTAATTAAAAAGTGCTAGACTTTTGTGCAAAAAAAAGTACTTAGTTAGTAACACTTTAATTTCTATTCAAAAGATAGACTTGTACTTATTTAGTTTTTATTCGAAAAACTAAGTCATGTATGTCCTGTGGTACTTGCTACCTGTACCACTCCACTTTCTGGCATTCTAACCCATCCTAGCATGTATAAAGTCCCAATCAGATGGTATAGTCTGAGCTTAATATGCATAGGGTGGATACCTGGACCGGACTTTGGGGCGCTAGGTATGCTTTCTTCACACTGGAAGGTGGTAAAGGGTGTGATGCAGCCTAGGACATGGGAAAATGGCCCATTTGAGGGGGTATGTGACCTAGTACACACTCGAAAATATGAATTGTCCCAAAGTAAGCACATGGGTTTGACCATATACACATAAGGCAATATAAACTTGGCGAGCTATGGGCAGGACCATGCTGATGTGGGTGTTAAAGGGGAAAAACCTGTTTTGGGGCGTTAATGACTCTTTTTGTGGCCTAACCTCCCTAGAGCCCTAAGCAATAATTGGACCTTGTACCCATAGGTATAATGTTGAGCTCCATGTAATTTTTCAAGGTTATTAGGTCTGTATTGATGGTGCATCGCGGCCTTGATTTTACACGCGCACTTGGCACTTAGAGAAATTGTGTGTTTTAATAGCAGTGGATTTTGACCCGTGACACCCCAAATATATGCATGGTAACTTAAAGCAATGATATAATCCAAAACTTTTATGAATTAGGTTGATGTCTAGCTATTTTATTTGGGACTCATGTTGAGATTCTAGTTTAGATAAGAGTTTAATATTAGTTGTTAAGGTTGTTCTAAACGATTTATGGGCTCTATCTTATGCTGTCCTTGAGACGCTGTGTTGCTTGTGTTAGTAGTGATGATAGGCATTTGTCGTTTGAATTGGATTTGGGGTTTGACTGGCTTGTTTGACTGTTTGAATCATTGTGCGATAGTAACGGTATTTGCGGTCTGTCCGTCGTGCGTGTTAAGATTTCAACACACCCTTGCAAGCTAGTTGGGCTCTTACCTTCAATATAAGTGTAGATAGGTCTTAGTTTTCTGTGTGTGGCTGGTGAGTGGTATTTGGTATAGTAGTCGGCGAGGTTAACTTTGCCCGGAGCCCAGAATACTCTGTATTCTCCTTGTTCCACCCTGTCCTGTACCCAGTAGAATCTTTTGTCCATTGCTTTACTCTGTTTCTGTTTGATTGTTTTATTCATTATTCCATCTGCTGTACTGTTATCTGTTCGGAGTGGTGTTGGTGGTTGTGGATGGCCGAGTTCTTCGAGTGTTGTTCTCATTGGTGCTAGTTCTTGTGCGTTCATGTACAATGCTCCTACCTCTGCCTCTGCTGCTGATGCCATTACTGCTTTGATTATTTTTGCTAGTACATATATTGGACCATTGAATTGGGTTCCGTGTTTGTTGCCTAGATAGTGATATCCGCCTGCTCGACTGCGTGATTTCGGTGCTACGCAGTAGGCTGCATCACTGTCACATGATAGTATCATGTCACTTGCTCTGTAGATGATGGTTGCATCTGGGTTGCTGGCACAGTAGTTCAGGAATTGTATTAGTGCTGCTTGTGTGTCCTCTGTTGCTGTTGTTGCCTTGATGCTTAGTTCATTGAGTGCGTGTAGTTGTGTGCTGTCAACTGATCTTCCATCGTATAGGAATTTGCCACAAACTTTCTGGATGTGGTTCTTTTGTAGTAATGTTAGTTCCGGTGTTGTATCTTCCGTGGTGTATTGTACTTTCTTTCCATATTCAGGTGCTACATACTTTGTTGGTCCATAGTGATGTTTTGATGGAGTTGGGTGTTGAAATTGCTGTAGTGCTCTTTTTACGTACCCTTTCATTGATAGTTTTACTTCTCTTTTTTCATAGTTCCATTCTAGGTCAATTCCTATATATTTGGACCCTGTCCAATCTATTTTTAGTGGGTATTTTTCTTTGATTGCTGTGAATAAGTGATCGACGTCTTCTTTGTTGGTGTATTTCACTCCAAAATCATCAACTACTAGTGTGAAGCTGATTGGTTTTGTCTTGTGTTTCCATAATCCTGGTGTCCGTTTGGTTGGGTAATATCCGTATTGTGCTAAGTGCTTTTGGAGGTCTTGGTTTGCAATTCGACCACTCTGTGCTAGTCCATACATTGCTCCGGTGATCTCTACATAGACGTAGTCGTCTGCTTCCACATATTGCCTTACGTTGTATTCTTCTATAATTTCTGTTGGGATTAAGCTTATGTGAATTCTCATGTACTCTGATGATTGAAGTTTTGAATTGGTGTAGAAGTTGCCGATGTCAGCTGCTGCGTACCGGCCATTCTTGGTTGATATGGTGCTGTTGAGGTGTATTTTGATTGTCTCCAGTCCTGCTGTTTCTGTGCTTGTTTTTCCATCATATGGTAGTCTGTCACCTCCTACTGTTAGTCGAGTGCGATTGATATCATCTTTTTGTAGTCTTACATCACAGCAGAATCGTGCATACGTTACTTTCTTTCCTATTGGTACTTGTTTTCTTTTTATGAAGTGGAATGTGTCTGATCCTTTGACTCGTTGGGTGCCATCTTCATTCTTTCCTACTCCTTTTAAAAGTTTGCCAAATTCATTTGCTGCTGATTTTTGCCATGATTCTCGTGTTTTCTTGTCAGAGTGGTTGACTAGTTGTTTGTAGTCTATCATTTTTCCTGTTGCTTCATCATATACTGTCATTGCAAAGTGTCCTGGTAGTTTTCCTCCTGCTGCTGATGGATTGTTCCTGTTTTGTCGTACGATGTTGGCCCTTTGTAGTCTTGTTGATAGTCTGGTCATTCGTCTTGTTAGATCTTTGTCTGTATCAATGCATCGAAACTGGTTGAGTGTTCTACTGCTAACTTGTTCCTGATCTCCACTTTCATATTCAATGAAATATAATCTTTCATTTTCATTGTAGTTGGTGACTTCTCCTCGTTGGATGGTGTTGTTGTAGTTCTTCATTATCTTGGTTCCTATCTCATCTTCGGTAATTGTTGGTAATGCCACCCTTGTAGCTACTCGGTTCGTACCTTGGTTCATGTTGAAGAATTGATGTTGGTTTTCCCCTGGTTCACCTACTCGGTTCGGATCTTGGTTCACGAAGAATTGTTGTTGGTTTTCCCTCGGATCACCTACCACCCTTGTAGCTGCCCATGCCGGCACCCTTGTAGATTCATTCTGTTGTCTAGGGGTGAATATTTCACGTAACTTGTCAATGGCGTCGTTGGTTGTTGTACCTTGATCAAGAAATGGCGTTGGTGGATGTGGTTTTGGAGTATTGCTACTAAATCTTCTGTTACGCTTGCTAGTCTATCTTCTGATGATGTCTTTGGCATTTGTACATGTTCAGGGAAGAATTCAATTGTATCTGTTGTTCTTTCTCCTCTTGTTGCTGGTATGTATACTCTATAATTCCGATAATGATGTTTGGCTGGTCCAATGAAGTATCCTTTTACTCCATGGTCTGCCCATGTTTTTCTATCCTGTGGTCTCTCATGTGCCACAATGAGGCATCCGGGTGGTGCTAGTGGTGTTTTGTTGAAGTCAAAGTTACCCCATAACTCATTGTAGGCTGACTTTGCTGGATTGATTCGTGATGGCCGTAGCATGTTGAGTGTTAATATTGCCACTTGTAGTAGTCTATCCCATTGGCTTTTTGGGAACGTTGGATCACACCCATACAGTGTTGATACGAAATGATTTTTGACTGTTTGTATTGCTCTCTCTGCAGGTATGGTCCGATGGTTGCCTCTTGGTGCTATTTGGTATTTTAATCCTCTTGATTCTATCTCTTCGATGAGTTCCTTTGAAAATTCATTGTCTATTCGGTGTAGTACTGGATTGATGCCTGCTTTCTTCAGTGTATCATGCATCTCAATGAATCCTGCTAATAGGTGTTCTTTTGCTCGTGATTTGATTGCCACTGCTAGGATTGCTCCTGAATCACTATCCTCCATCACCATGATATATCGGTTTCCTCTTGATGATGTGTGTGGAAACGCACCTGTTTGATCACTTGAGGTCATTCCTTTCAGGTCTGCAAAGTTTACTGCTGTTATCTGTACAATGTGCTCCCGATTCTTGATTTCTCTTGGTGGTAGATAGTCTGGATCATCTTCTTCATCTTCCATGATGTCTTCCGTTGTTACTTTGTCTGTTGGACGCAGGTTCTTTCTGACTTTGTGTAGATGCCCCATAGTTGTCTGGATTGATTTTGGTAGGTGTTTTCTGATGCCATTGGATGTTAGTCCTGGAAATGATGTTAACCAATTGTTGTCAATTGCTTTGATGAGTGTTGTGACAACTGGAGCTCCTAATGTCGCATGGTGCCAGGCTTGTAGCTGTGATGCTGATTTTTGTTGGTAGGCACTGTTGGCTGTGTGCTTTAGTTGGATTACAAATGGTCTCTTGATCGGCTTCACCTTGTTGTTGTTATTGCTTTCTAGTGGCATCAACCATAAGTTTGTTTCAGCGTCTCTTGGTCCTTCAATTATTATTTTGTTTTCTTTGATTACCTGTACATTTTTCTTTTTGAATACTACTGTGCAGTCGGCATCACATAGTACTGGTACTGATATTAATGATCGGTCCATTTCATTGAATCCGTGTGCTCTCTGTGCTTCCATTGGCAGTTCTGGTGCTAGTTGTAGTTGCCTGGTTGTTACAGAGTTCATCGTGTTTGTGTTGGCCACTCCTACGTTGATTTCTTCATGTTGTAGTGGTTCTCCTAGATACTTGTGTTTGTTCGCTAGGAACATGCTGGTTGCTGCTGAATCCGGATGACCCTGTGGTGTTGTGACTAATAGTGCTTTTAGGTTGTTTGTGAGGGTTGACAAACGCGTTGAACTACTATTGCTTGTTACTGCTGCTGCATATGATATATGCCTGGTGTTGATACGCGAAGATGATGTGTATATATTTAAATCAGTATTATTTATTTTATTTTGACTTATCTTACTATTCACCTCCCCACCTTGTCAAGTGACAAAGTGGCAGTTGGTAGTGACACCTCCCATCTTGTTAGCGAGTGTTGCTGCTTCATTGTGGCAGGCCTTTCGGTTGGTGCAAGTACCTGGGGTGTGTGTTGGTTTGATATCATACCCACACGATGGACAGTAGTTAGTTGAATCTGGGTATCTGCGTTTTGATCGTTCACCATTTCCTAGATCATTCCGGATGTACTCTGTTCCAAACTTGTTCTTTTTCTTCTTTGCTGTGCCTGCATTGCCTTCACCTTGGTTGTTGTTTTGAGTGAATTGTGCAAACATCTGCATCATTTCTTCTTTGGTGACCGTGCTTGTTGCACTACTACCACCGGCGCTGCTTCCGTTGCTGCTGCCTGTGCTGATTGAAGCTGGGATCCGTCCGGGGACCTGGTTGGTTGCACTGTTCGCTAATTGTTGTTGTTCAATCCTTGCTTCTAGTTCTTGGATCTTCTGTGTTTGTAGGACCAGTACTTCCGATGTTTGTCTTTGGGCATTTTCATCTTCTTTGGTTTGTGCTAGAACTGCGTTTGCTAGTTCTGTTCTTTTCATGATGGCTGGATCGGTCTTATTCATCTGAATTTCTTTGCTGAAGTGCTTTCTCATCTCCTCCCATGTGGTTAATGTTCCGCGGTTCCATTCTCTACATGCATCCTTCAGGTCAATATTCTTTTCAAAGGTTGCGTACGCATTTCGCATTACTTCTGCATCAGTTACAGTTTCGCGGAGACCAGTTAATAGTTCTCTTGCTTCATTGATTGCTTTGTAATAGTGTTGGACTATTCGATCTGGATCGTAATCTACCTTGAGTAGTTCTCTTGCATGTAGGATTTCCCGATCCTTGTCTACTGTTAGGATGAAATTAGTCCACATGTGTTGATATACTTCATGTGGTGATACTCCCAGTAATAATCCATCGGTTTCTAGTTCAATAAATAAATCTTCATCGAAGCATGCTTGGATTGTTTTGTTGGTGTTGCGCTTGTGTTCCTCGTATTCTTCATAGAGTTTGAGGGCTTGCTTGTGCGCTGCATTGAGTATGTTGGTGTCTCCGATGTATGGTCCTGGGTCGGCTGGCACTGGTACTTGTGCTGTGATTCCCTTTTTTAGTATCCATTGTGCTTGAGTGCACATTATCCATGACCATCCATGATCTCTTGCTTCTGCGATGTTGCATTTGTAGCTAGTTTGTACTTTTGCCATCTGTTTCTGGAATGTAATTAACTGTCCCGTTGTTGGTATTCCGGCTACTCGATCAATGCCTGAGTAGTCGTATTCAATTTCGATTTTGGTCATGGTCAATACCTGTGACTGTTTCGTAGGTTAGGTTGGGTCTAGCTTCGTGTCCTGCGACAATATTGTTTAGAACTGTTGAGATTCTAGTTTAGATAAGAGTTTAATATTAGTTGTTAAGGTTGTTCTAAACGATTTATGGGCTCTATCTTATGCTGTCCTTGAGACGCTGTGTTGCTTGTGTTAGTAGTGATGATAGGCATTTGTCGTTTGAATTGGATTTGGGGTTTGACTGGCTTGTTTGACTGTTTGAATCATTGTGCGATAGTAACGGTATTTGCGGTCTGTCCGTCGTGCGTGTTAAGATTTCAACAACTCAGCATACTTGGTATGGGCGCTGTAGCATCTCAGATATTTTTGCAGTGTGTGCATTCTGGGCCATGTTATGTCCATTCTATTGTTCCCTGTCCCACTACACCACCAATATGGCAAATTATTCATGCAATGTTGGTGCATTTTGACCATATGCATATATTGAAGGTATCTGGGTGTTGAAACCATGGTCCAATTTCTTTTTTTGATGTTGTGGTATTAATATGTGGCAGCCTATTTCTGAATGGTACTTTAGGGCATGGAAATATGACATGTTGGCCAAAATGTAATGTTTGTGTTCTGGAGGCAAGAATAGGGTAAATATGAGGGATCACGACCCTTGGTTCATCCTCTATCGGTATGAGATGGATGACTGGGTGGTATTTTGGTGCACCTTGCTGGTTTTGGAACCTAAGGAGAAGTTATTCATCTTATTATTTACCTAAGGAGAAGTTATTCATCTATCTTATTATTCAAAGTTGTTTAATATTCCAATAATCAAACTCCACTGGAGAATTTGTGAGATAAAAATGATACCAATCAGAATTACTTTAGTCAAGTGATGATGAACCACCAGGGATGGTAGGAGGGAAACACATTCAATCTGTCTAGTGTTTCATATCTCAACCTACACCTGGATCTCTTGTTCACCTAATTGTTTTTGTGTATACCACAACAACCGCAGGAACAAAAAAGTGGTAGGAGGGTAAGACAAGGTTCTCATACACTATATGGAGGCTGCTACACCCAACCAAAAGAAAGTTCTCCTTTGGAACCATTCCGAATAAGAGATTTTGTGGTGCATTTTGCTCAAAAATATGACTATTTCTGTGCCTACCTTGCACACCAAAATCAATTTTCTCTTCAACCGCAGGAACAAAAAAGTGGTAGGAGGGTAACTCAAGGTTCTCATACACTATGTGGAGGCTGCTGCACCCAACCAAAAGAAAGTTCTCCTTTGGAACCATTTCGAATAATAGATTTTGTGGTGCATTTTGCTGGAAAATATGGTTATTTGTGTACATACCTCCCACACCAAAATCAAGTTTATTCTTCAACCGCAGGAACAAAAAAGTGGTAAGAGGGTAACACAATGTTCTCATATACTATGTTGAGGCTGCTGCACCCGACCAAAAGAGGGTTCTCCTTTGGAACCATTTTGGATGAGAGATTTCTTGGTGCATTTTGCTGGAAAATATGACTATTTGTGCCTGCCTCGCACACCAAAATCAAGATTACTCTTCAACCGCAGGAACAAACAAGTGGTAGGAGGGTAACACAATGTTCTCATATACTATGTGGATGATGCTGCACCCGGCCAAAAGAGAGTTCTCCACTGCAACTCTTTCAATTGAGATATTTTGTTGTGTGTAGGCATACATTATTTTAAATCCCTAAAATGTGTGCTGTGTGTGAGTCTACATTGTGAGATACCAGTAGGCTAACAAAACTAAGGAATATAACAGTATTCCATCCAATAGGTCAATTGTAAACTTCATAGTTTGAGTTTCAAAAAAATGACTTGGCCAAAGTTGTTATTATATACTACACTAACAAATACTAGTAAAGTTTGGGGGGGGGGGGGGTTACGATTTGTTTTACCCCAAATTGTATTTTTTAATTTTGGGGTCCCCTCTATGCTAATTTGGGGATAGTTAATTATAACCAGTTACACTTTTTTGGATTTAAAAAACAGTTAATTAAAAACACTAGTTTTAACGAAAACCCCAAATTGAAAAGTTAAAGTGTGTTGCCTGTATGTAATAATAGCACATGATACAAAACATGCATAAACACAAGATAAAAATATCACGAAACGCTTGATTATTAAAATTTTGTTCGTATTACTACCTCGAAAGAGTCAGACTATAGAATCGAATCGCGTATCTTATTCTCTTGTTGTTCTTTCATCATTGTCGTCTTCTTCTTCTTCCTCTTCTTCTGCCATTAGTTGAGATGCACCTAGTAATTTACCAACAGAAGATGTTGGCAATTCCGATTCAAGATGACGGCTGTTATTATAAAAATGTAATAGATGTTTTACTGGACTTTCCTCAAAGGGACTATCAACACCATTATAATCTTCCCTGGAAAAATATCTCATAACAACCTCACGAGATTCAGGAGGAACAAACCCATCACGATTGATATGTCCTGCATCGAAATATTCATCCCATATACTTGTTGCTGTTGCTATTGTTGGTGTCAATGGTGATGGCGATAGTGCTACTAATGGTAATGGTAATGTTGTTGTTTGTGATGGTCGTGGAAACACCGATAAGAAATCACGGATTTGTATTAGCAGTTCGCCATCCGCATTCACGCTCCCTCCATATACGTGAACAATAGCGGGTGTGTCATCACATGATGATACAGTAAGCAATTTAGTAGGCTGTTGCAATCGTGTAATTGGTGTAAAAGCGTAGAGGGATGGGAATTTACCTTGTTGTTGTATCCTCGAAGAAGATGATGATAATAGACTAGAGAGTTGGTCCGCTTCATAATTCGATACAACCACAACAGGATAATCATTATTAGCATGATGATGCAACGAATTACCATCCCATTTTAACAGCCAACGAATGTTCTTTATATAGAAATCCTTCCCTGATTTCCCTTTTACCGTACAAACAAAATCCTTTGTGACATATGCTTTGTCGTGTGTTTCTAATTGTGATGCTATCTTTGAATCGTAAAATGATTCACGACAAATACTGCTTAACGGCAGTAAATGTCTCTTACAGAGCGCACGAAAATTAATCGGTCTTGACGTGCCTTTGTCAAGAACTTCGAATAATCCAGCAGAAAAATGTGGTTGTTGTGGCACCGCAGGTGGAGGCCGTTCGATTTGAATCTCTTCCTCCAATTCCTGTTCAAGTTCACGTTCCTGTTCTTCATCAAGCATACTGCAATTTACAGTAACATAAGAAGCTAGACGTTCGATCCTTTCCTTGAATTCACCGGCTAGCTGTGCTATGCTCCTATTATTACGCAGATCTCGTTGTCCTGGCAAAAATTCGTCCAACTGACGGCCAACAATTTCTGATAATGCTGCAACACCACGTTCGTGCCCGTACATCTGTTGAAGATCCAAAGTTTCGTTCTCTATGCATGCCACGGCAAGTTTTTCAAGAGAAACATCAGTAACATCCTCCGGAGCAAAATAAAATCTGCTGTAAGCATCAGCCTTTCGAAATGTCGATCGCACTTGACTAACAGCGTACGGCATCAGATCACATATCCTTTTCACCGAATTGGATATCGTCCATTCTAAAATTGTTGATACAAATCCCAATTCTTCATTACAACGTGAACGCAAACCGAAATCAGATTCAAGTATTAGATTTACCTCACGTGATGCAGCGAATGTAAGGCTCTGTCCGCGACCCAATAATCTTAATCGCATGCAGGCTTGCATGCACTTATCTTTTTGCATACCCTTCCCTAATGTAAGGACTGCTCGTGTATTTAAGGGTAAACGAAAGTCAGATCCACGCGTGTGAATATCATCCAAGTAAAGTAAGCACCCCGACATATCATCACAGTACGGAGATTCATCAAATTTTAGCAACATACCGTCTTTCGTAAGGGTAAATATCGAACTCCCCTGGAAAAAAGCACCCGCCTCCATATCAGGACGACATTTAAGCCACGATTCAACAAACGAACGATTCGACATTTGAAGAACAAGTGCACCGGCATCCAGAACAACGTTGATGATGATATCATTCTCTTCAGATTTTTTTGTAAGAACTTTCTCGAGCAGTTCATTTGCTGTGTTGTCGTCAACAAGTCTTGTGTAAGTATTGTTTTCTTTACGGAGCAAATTCTTCAGCTGCAAGCCATTCGTCATTTTAAGCTCCTCGAGATTTTTCTGTACTATGGTTGGTGGCAATAATAGACTTAGGTCGTCTGTGCCAGAAAACCCCCTTGTAACGGCCTTCCAGTTATTGCATAGCTGGGAGCTACGACATAATTCAGGTGCGGTCGATAGTAGTTTCATCGGAAATTGTTTTGCCTGGACGGGTAGAACACATCTGAACAGCCAGAATCGTATTACTCGCATATGTTTTCGGAAGAGTGGGTACAGTTTGGTACTGAATAAGGACATATCCTCAATGTTCACTCCTTCGAATGATGAAATTCCTTTCGTTACAGACGCAGACAAGCCTTTCGTCCAGCTATTATATTCTGCGTTAGTATCAGATTTACTCATACGGTCCAATCGCTCGAAAACATCACGCAATTGGCTTTTCTGAAGTCCAGCCTGAAAATAGTGACAAAAAGTTAAGGAAAGTGCGATATCGGGATGACCAAATTCGGTTCGCTCAGCGGCATCATCTTTCGCCCGATACGGCACGGCCATATAGAACTTTAATCGTTTTGGATGATTCCCATATTGAACGCGCCATCGCTTAAAAAGAACTACCTTCAATACATCATGTTCGAGCATTCCTCGTAAGCAAAGAGCAATAGTTTTTGCTCCAGGTGGTAAGTCTTTAATATCGTCTCCCCTTCCTTTACCGGATACACAGCGTTTCCATTTTCGTAGTTCGTCTGAGGTTAATTTTAGTTTCAATTCCGAATGACCACAGAGAATGTAATTGACAACGTTTGCTTTAATTGCTACGTATGCTTCGTCGCACCTTTTGCTACCCTCCAAGAGCCGCAATCCAACGTATTCAGTTTTTTGCAATGGCTCGTTACCTGAAAGTATTTCTATTGTATCTGGACCAAACTCTTTAAGCAATGATAATGCTCTTTGTGCAAGACACTCGTATATGCAGTTATGAACTTCCCAGCGTATTTGCGATCCCTCCATATCGCATGGAACGCCAATGGTATAAATGAGTTGATATTTAGGTGAGAGGATTTCGTCAGATTCATCAAGAAAATCCCGAGTCGATGTAGATAGAAAAGTCACAACCTCGTGCAATAACCTACTAGCCGGTAGATTTTTGCTCATGTTGTGATCCGAAGCAAGTTCAATTGCCTTATTCTCGAGTGAAAGGCGATGCTCGGGAACTGTTACAATTACATGCTTTTCGTTCTTAATCTGCTGGCAGGTTTTAAGTAACAGTTTCGCTTCATCGACTCCTATTGGAAGATCACGCCGACATAGCATCGGGTACACACGACGTTTTAACAGCCCTCCAAGCCTATATTGCCAGTCACTTGCATTCGTTTTGTACAGAGAAGAGAGGACGGTTGCTCTTGCCAAAGAATCTCCATTCGCAGCGCAAGCTAAAACTAGGGGCATTATGACTGCAGTCTTGCCTTCTCCCATGTTAAGCTGCATTAAACGGTTGTTTGTATTCGATGCATTGCTGTCGTTCTCTTCAAGGATTTCAAAAGCAACTTTCGCCTGAGCATCTCTTATACCGACATCGTTATCGATCTCGAACAATAGGAACTCGGGATATTTGTATGCATCCCAGGATTCATTCGATCCTGGATTAGAACTCGAAAATGGATTCGACAAATCACTCAAAAAATGCTTACGGAACCCTTCGTTTCCTCGAATCAAGAGCCGACGACATCTCCGTGCTCTCATCACGTGTTTGATTGTTATTGCGAAAGATATCATTTCTTTAAATATAGCATTATCTTCTGTATCATCCATGTAATGCAATAGCATGTTATAAGGACTAATACTATCCCATAAACCAACTGCAACTTGCATGCCAACAACAGTCCAAATTTCGTCTCCCAACCTTAGAAGGCGACTAAGTCGATTATAAAATACTTCGTACGCGGAATCTGCTCTTGCCTCGTATTGTATCAATTGTCCCTCAATCTTAGATCTTAAGGAACTCAAGGGTTCGTTCGAGTGACATTCTTCACTGGAGGCAAGTCGAAAACTCTCGTTGAGAGGATCTACTAAAGCATTCCATACCGGTTGGTATTCTGGATGTTTTTCAACAAAATTACTGTGCTTTAGAGAAGAAATACGGTCAAGTTGTTGAAAGACTATTTCTGTGGTGGAATCTCTTTGACCATTTGTTTCTGATGAGTTCAAGTCTGCCGATAGTGGTGCGTACGGTCTGATTTTCTTCAATTCAAGTCTGATTTTCTTCATCTCAACAGTTGCATCATATATACCGGATACCTGGTTGAAATTGGGACGCGACGGAAGAACAAAATTAGTACGTATCCTTGTTGTGTCGACAGTTTGATCATGATCTAACTTCACGATCGAGGGGCACTCGTCCAGTCGTATTTGACTCAGTCGGTCCGTAACAGCTCCAATAAATACGTGCAATTGTATGGCTTGAGCCCATCTAGAAAATAGTTTGTTAATTTTAATTAGAAATGTAACTGGAGAGTACAAAAGTGAATAATGGCTCAAAGACTCAATCGACCGTTTTCCATTTCTCCACAGTGATCGAATGTAATATTCCAGTTCATTCGATTCTTTCTTTTGTCTCGTATTATGTTCATTTTGTCTTTCGACCCACCTATTGTATTCGTAATTACGTGACGGACAGCTCTCGCTAAAATCACGCAAATGTAAATTGATTGCGCTGCGGACTTGGTATTCAAGATAATCTTGCTCGTGCGGTTTTTCAAATCTTGGTCTAGATACGCCGTAGGACTCTGTCAATGGAAATTGATCAGGATCTGAAGCAACAATTGATAGCAGCTGCAAATGCTCTTCCATGTTTGGGTATTCCGGGTATTCCCCCATAACCCATGTCAAAAGCAAGCCAACTGAAACCAGCTTATGTGGATCCTTATTGACCTTAGTGCGACAAATGACGTACAGATTAAGCCAGACATCGCAAAAATCCACGTCGAGTTTGCTGCCCAACAAGGATTCGAAACACTGTCTTGGCCCCCCAGTCAGAGTTGCGGTCCCAGTTACTCCTACAAGATCATCAATACTAGTAGAACAAAGAAGATCCGAGAGTGAAGTCCAATTCGTTCGATCAAACTGGCGGTTTTGTGTTTCGTACCCAATCTTCTGCATAGAATCGACCGTCTGGTGATCAAAGCCGTCAGCCATTTCGATAATCGCATGATTCGACTCGGCAGCACTTGGGAATAGAATTTCCTCCTCTTGTAACTGTAGCAACGAATCTTTCGGGTATAACTCGCGGCGTTGGAAATAGGCCCGCCGAGATAGTTCTGATGTTCGATTTGCCACGAGCTCATGCTGACTTTTGTTTAGATGTAGTATAGTTTTCATATTCATCCCAATAGCCTTCAACGAATCCCCAAGACCATTCAGTCGAAGTTTCACTAGAAAAGCATAGGCGGGATGTGCACAGATTGCGTCAAAATTTGATGAAATCAAATCATTCATTTCCATCAAATGGTATTCCGTTCTACTTGGGGAGATGGCAGCTATCTCGCACAGAATTTCAGCTTCAGCCAAGAAAGCGTCTCTGATCTCGTCGTCATCTAGAGTGTTTATAAGGTTTCCAGAACAAAGTCCCGATCGAAGAATTGTTAAAGATTTTTGCAACCCGGTAGTGCACGAAAAGGGATCAGCGAAAATGCTAGATGTGCTTGCATGAAGCTGCGCCAGAAATAGACTAGCCATTCGGTCCTTGGTGCAAGAGCGAAGATCCTTTAGCTCCTGCCGAATTTCGTAACGAAAGAAAGCAGGTGATCGTATGTTTCCTACGTCAACGCTTACTGATCCATCTTTTCTTGAGTACCGATCCACTTTTCCGTGAGGACAGATGAATATTTTGTTTTCTGCAGACGAATACCCTTCGAACAGTAATCCATGTTCCATTCCAATCAATGATCCAAAGTTCTGGTTTTTAGCAACTTTCAAACCACGAAAATCAGACGAGTGGATCACACCAGATTTTCGATCGAGCGTAAACCGCATATTTTGAAGGAGGGGTATGCTGATTGTGACACAGTTTGACATTTCTTCTTTCCTGTTGTCTTCTTCGTTATCAACGGTGCGTTCGTCACTATCGTCACTAGAGAGATATACATGTATTCTTGATTTGGGCGATAATCTAGCGAATACATTAGAACATAGTTCTTGAAAAGTCTCACTCTGTATATCCACTAATTTTTTCCTTGTTTTTGTCTCGAACACCAAGCGTTGACGACAATCTAATTCGAACGAAGAAGAATTTAGGAAAAAATCAGAAGAGTTTGTTGTTGGATAGTCGTTCTCCGTCTTGTAGCTCACAGGCCGGAAATATATCCAATCCTCGAAGATTCCCTTGTTACTTGGTGCAGCGATTATAAACCAGTGACTGAATTCATGCACCAATTGCTCTGGAAAGTCGTGTTTGAAAAGATACCACGGAATAAGCATTGCACGAAAACTTTCGCGAATCATAGAACCGTCGGAGGATTTCGAGGCATAAGAGCTGCCATCATCTTCTTCTTCTTCGTCATCACCGTTATCATCAAAGTAATATTCTTGAATGATGATCGGAGCTTTCTCGAATCCATCTTCATTCGGACTTGGATAGAATTCATAAAAGCATCCATTCACTTTTAAGGATGTCCGGTAACCTTGGTTGCCACACGGCTGAAGTTGATAATAATAGAAACGATAATAACAGTAGCAGCAACGACATCAGTATGAATGGCAGTAAAAATAAAGAAGAAGTACGAAAAATCGAAAGAGGAAAGATGAGAGAACGAGAATGATCGAGAAAGTAGTCAACACGACAGGGAAACATACTAACAAAAATACAAGCAGAAAAACTCACCTGAACATCGAAAATAGATTTTCCAAATAATCGTATATATACTATGAACGACAAAAGTATAGAAGAAGAATGAACCATCGAAAGAGAGAGGATAAGAGAACGAGAACAATCAAGGAAGAGGTAAACACGATAAA
The DNA here is from genome assembly GCA_900095095.1 of Fragilariopsis cylindrus CCMP1102. Classification (NCBI taxonomy): domain Eukaryota; phylum Bacillariophyta; class Bacillariophyceae; order Bacillariales; family Bacillariaceae; genus Fragilariopsis; species Fragilariopsis cylindrus. The sequence continues at coordinate 478,453 of FMBT01000301.1, read as the reverse complement.
GAAATATGTGAATTAGAACAAAAAAAAACTCACCTTCGGAAGAAGATATCGAGCGGGGAAGATTCTTGCAAGGACACCCATTTACAAGAAATATGCCAGAGATGGTATCGACTTGCAGCTTGCAAATTTTTCCATTGACAACGTAATCTAAATGGAACCAATTACGCGCTTCGTATTGTTTCCAATTACCGTCACCGCTACACGTACAAGCAGAGCTCCAGTAACTTTTCAGAAAATTATCCAGGCCTAATTTGCTCCGCTGGAGCAAAGATTGTAGCCGCGATGCAACTATTTCGGCGGTATGAAAAGCATGAACAAGATGCGATCGGCGATTGGATCCTTCAGCAATCTCCGCAGGCGCAAAATTATCATTGAATACCGCTCGAAAGTAAACCCATAGTCCGACATCATCTTTAGTCGAGAGTAGGTAATCCGAATCGGCGAAAGTCAGGGATCCCGTCGCAGCTACATCTGCTATACGAGCTTGTAGCTTTTGCTTCACATTGTCTTCATCGGAGGAATTTGATGCCTTCATCAGCTCTCTGATCCATCTTTTTGCAACTTGACGACATTTTTTTACAATATCAGCAGCACCTTTCGCGCACGATTCCATCTCAGAAACATGTTCGAAGATAAACATAGCAACATGAGTTACGTTGAGTAGAATGTTTTGTTTAGCCCAGCTACTTGAGCAACTATCGATCGTTGCATGCAAAAGCCTGCAGATATCTTTGACAAAATCTGAGTCTTTAAGTATTTCAGCCGGCTTCCGATACCAATCATGATCGAAGTTGTCGTTGATTCCACCTAACAACTTCAAAATTTCGTCGACCGAGCATGGTGGTCCAGCCTGCCAAATTACTGCAGAAATAGCTGACATAATCTCTTCCCTGTCAAAAGAAATATCACGCTGCTGAAAGCACGCACATAGATTTATTAGCTGGTGACTTGGACCGTCGCGCAACGTGCCTGCTTTCTCGAATTCAATCATTGAAAGATCCTCGTCACAAGTACTTTTGGAAGCAACAATTTCATTTTCATTATGGGTGAACGAGCTGAAATGTTTCTCTAAATTTTTGTATCGCGAACCATCTGCCAACGGAATCGAAACGAGATTGGGATTAACATCCCATGCGAAAGTTTCATCGACCATCCCCTTAACTCCTTGAACAATGATATCACAAGTAGCATCGATGCACATACCCATCAATACAGTTTCATAATCATGCTCTACTACAAATTTGCAACGGTCATGTGTCACGTGAATTTTATTCCGTCCGTAATGGCTGGAAGATATTTTTTTTCTATGGCTTCCGAGCTCGCAAACTTCTAGCGGTACACTACCACACGTTTTCCAGCCTCGCAATCTCAACTCATTTTTCCATAAGAAGTATTGGTCAGTTTCTGTATACCAATTATCCGCAGAGAAAAAAGATGCAAAAATCAGGATAGCATTTCGCTGAGCGGCGAGAAGATAGGGCTGTTTAAGCTCGAATACCACAGCGTATTGGTTTGTTTTCTCTGGAGGCAAAAGTTTTTCGTAAAAAGCAAGTTTAATGTTTTTGGCCTGTTTTTCAGTAACGCAACGGCGGCATTGTAAGTGTGTATCTGTACATCCACGAGAATCATAAGTCCAACTACAGCTGCACGATATTCCGCGAAATTCATTCCGGAGGTCATTGTATTTCTGCATCAGCTTCAGACGTTCTAATTCCTTCTGATCCTGATTCGACTTGCATATTTTTTGAATTTCCGACAACGTTTGTTCCATCTCTGAGTCGCTTCTAGCAAAACGGACACTCAAACTGTCTTTGGATCGCATAGGTTCGATACTACTGGGAAAAGTCGACTTGATATTTCTTTCTTTTATGTATATCTCGAGCTCACACAGTAACTTTTTGTTGGAAACTGTGGACACAAAGATATAATGTAAAAATGTCGGATCGATTCCTAGGTTATGTTCTTTCACCATCGGAAAGTGTTTGCAAGCTAAGATATCCAAAATGATAACAATTACCAAAGACGTAAGAACAATCTCGCCGCAACCTCGAGGATCAGTGGGATGCATTGCGAGTCCAATTTTACTGTAAGAACCAATGAGTTCCATCATTGGTGCGACAAGTTTATCTGCTTCGTCCACAGAATTAAGAAAAAGATGTGCTCGATTATCGCCATCTCGAACATCTCTAAAAAATTGGCTCATGCTAATAGCAACATCATGTAATTGACCAATAACATCTTCTGGTTCAGTGTTCCGGCGTTTGGAAGTCAATTCGATTTCCAATCGATGCAAATCTAACAATTCGCTCGTCATATCTGCATCCGCTAACATGTTGCGACCGCTGGGTTCAGGTACAGCTTCTTCGTCGTTCACGCAATAAAATGCTCCTTTCAACTGGACTAGTTTTTCTAGAACTGGATTCGATGTTCGGAGTTGATGAACAACATCTTTCTCTGGATCGATTTTGCTAAGGTCCACAACACAAGTTATGGGCTGTTGACACTTTTCTTTCCATTTATTCTCCTCAAGTTTCATCTTCTCCTTCACGATTCTTTCACAGAAATATAAACTCCTTTGTGTAAATCGATCGTCATACCAATGACTCTCAGAACAAACTTTCTGTAGCTTTGCAATACGTCGAACAATTTTCCGAGCACCTTCGACGATGGACGACGATGAAATTCCACTTACTTCATTTTCGTCGATCTCGACTTTATCCAAACAAAATGTAAGAAAGTTTTGGATGATGATCTTGTAAATAATTCCAGAATTACTACAGTGTGTATCCGTTGCCTTGGTGGTTTCCATTACACATACGACGTGGAGAAGACTCTTAAGAGCGGCCCATAAAGGAGCACGACGCCACGGTAACGCTCCACCAGAGTAAATCACATCATCATTCATTTTTTTGTGCACGCCATGAATCGTAGCTGTTGGAATCGCTACTCCTCCCAACGCAGAATGAAAATATTCGGTAAGGTACATAGGTCTAATTGGTTCACGTGTTTCAACAAATTCTTCACCACCTTTTTGTGACTTCGGAATAGCCTTGTCTGGAGTGTTTGTTGCTAAATCCGACAGACATTCTGCAATTGCGTATTGCTGAAATCGTTCCCACGGGACGGAAGTTGCAGATCTTGGACAAGACTGACGGATACATTCGACCCATCCCATCACTTCCTTGTTTGGAGCTTGTACCTCCCAAAGATACACTCGTGCAATGTCCATTTTGTCCTCCAGTAGTAAACGATGTACTAACAAAACTGCGTTCTGGGCACGACAAAACATACCCCAATATAAACCTGGATTGTGTAATCCATCCAAAATACTTTGATGAATCAGACCAGGACTTAGATCACCACTATCACCACCTTCTCCGTGTAGTGCACAAAAGGATTCCGAGAAGGAATGCATACTCTTGAGGACACGATTCATAACTGGATCATCTTGGTTGCCGTTTGGGAACAAAAACGTATCATCGGCATCATCATTAGATGACTTCAACAGAAAATCTTTAAAACAGCGCAACACCGCATCGCTCTCATCATCGGATGGTTGTTCAGGAACAACAATTGGCTTGAAGAGCGTGGGAAATGCCTTGTTAAAATGAGGGAATTTCATATTGATTGAACGATAACTCGATAACTTGATACTCTACTGTTATTTCAAAAACGAAAGAAAGCTGTTGCAACGATGACCACAATCACAACAACTGAGATCTAGAATAAAAGAAGAAAATCCGTAGATTGATCAAGCGAAATGGCTAAGTTACCGTTGTGGATCAAAGCAAGCGTTGAGTGCATACGTAGAATTAGAACTTTTCGTCTATTGATCTGGAAGATCTTCCCAAAGAAGCAAGAGAAGAAGAAACAAAAGATGATGAAAACGTCAGCAGATCTATATCTTCTCAAGTTAAATTCAAACAGCATAGTCTCGACTCACTCAGACACGACTGTAAATTAATCATTCGTTTGCAGTTTAGACGAAATCTGAATTCATTCATTCAACCACCATACCCATAAAATAAGAATCTTTGATTGGATATTAAAAAAATTCACAACCGTAGGATAATTCCGTTGACTTTTTCTCCCTGTATGCTTTTTCGGGTTTTCATGTATACAGTTGAAAAAAGCCAGGCCGATATGGCATGACACGCGTTATTATGATGATGTCATGCCCAATCCCATAAAATATATTCTTCGACGGCAACTTAATCATCTTGGTCAAATATTAAGTGTGACGGAATGTTTGAGCTATGTACTCTACTCTACATAGCTACCATTCAAGATACAAAAAAAAAACAGATGAAGTCGGGAGGACTCTTTCCTTCATTGTTTGTTCTACTTTATACCTGTGGCGTCAGGGTCGCATCATCATGGTGGAATGTATGAAGAGATCGGTGATGGCATGTGTGAGTGTTGCATTGTGTTTATTGTGTGTTAGTGTTACGCTACCGTATCTTTCCTGCAGTGCAGTAAGCTAGTAAACAACAAAAGCTAAATAAGTCTTCATCAGAAATAATTCCGTAAGACGTGTCAATGATCATCCGTCTTTGCTATGCTTGTTGCATCTGGCGTGCAGTATCATCATCTCCTTGTGATTGTGTAGAAAAACATGAAAATCATATATTATGATGTTATTTCATCTATTCACTTTGCTTTGTGTACCAGTGCACCAAGGTCAATGTTTGATCATCTAAATGATGTTTGAAACAAGCAACACCACATTATTGGACATTGTACATTGTTCTATTCTAAAGAAAGAATTGTTTGATGCGATTGTACATTATGTGTGGTTGTGTTCAATTTTTTAATGCCAAGACAGACCAGTAAAAACACCCCACACTACATACCCTACTCTTAAATCACAGACTCGATAAAACCACCCATCAGCTTTTGTGGTTTCCCCTGCCTTTATACAATCACTAGTCTTACCTTACCCTTTGTTTTGTATTGTATTGGATTGACTCAAAGATCCTGAATTGTGTAAATCCTTTGAGTCACAATGGAGTCCCTAGATACCTCAGCCTCTATGCCACTAATGACAATGATGCAATTATTATCAAGCTGGTGGTTGCTGTTCTTTGTTGCTTTCAACCAACTACTACTACTTATTTGTACTATTTTTCATAAATATATAGAAAGTCATTTCATATAACATTTGTTATCAAGCATGTAATTTGATAATGATCTGATACTCACTGCTAGTAGGTTCTGTGTTCTCAACGGAGTTCTATTCTTCCAGTGCGAGGCTCCAGGCAACAGGCAACGGAAGGACAATCACAATCACAATCCGTCCGTTTACCAGAACCACGCTTGAAGATGAAGCATACTAGAAGTAGGATAGGTAGCTAAGATTCGTAGGAGGTAGAGTAAGACAGTACATGACAATTGGACAAAGCAGATCAAGAGGGAGGATAGGGAAATCAGACAATCGGAACACTTGCTCCATTGCTTCATCTGATGTCTGTTTCCATTGACTGCGATCCTACCAGATAGTCTAGCTCATCTCATAGAACAACGATAGCAATTTCCCGGGATCCCCAAACCCGAATACTGAACTGCAATCTCTCCAGTAATCACTCTCTATCTCTCTAGCTGCTTAGTTAACCTGCCAATCTCTTATATGTACTATACATAGGACTATATGTAGGTCACATAGCTAGAAATAGTGCCTCCAGCACACGCCATGCATACCGTAGGTGCAGACCAGCCGAGACGGCGCACGTAAATTGTGCGAAATAGATTCGCGGTTTTTTGATGTACCAGAAAACAATAAGATTTGAGATTTGAATTTTCTCTTCCATTGGCGTGTTATCCCCAAGGTCGTGTTTTGGCTGCCGGGTTGTAATCGTTGTTTATTGACCGTTATCTTGTTTCATCTGAAGTAACTTAGGTAGGATCCTTATTATATATGCAGCATTCGTAAGGCATATACCTTGCATATTATATATATTATTATGTATAATCATATTTCAAGTGTATGATAATTCGCACCTGTACAATCAGCATATTCGCACTTGTACAATTAATGCAATAAGCACGATTGGTATTGAAGTTAATTATGGTCCGCAATTTTCGATTTTTTGATACTACTTCCTCCGTGCAACTATAAGTGTCGCGCGGGCTATCGACTGAAAATTTTTAACGTGCATTTCACACATGCTAATTTAGTCTGTCAGGTTGCCTATTTTAGCAGGAAATAGGCAACCTTTTGGATTTTGATATATGAAATCTGTGTAGGATAATATTCTAGATGGAACCTTCAAATTTTGAAAAATATTGTCTATTGATAGAGTTGCACACAGTTGAATGATATATAGTTTTACTAGTATTTGCTAGTTATTTTTTGGGCATTATTTAGTGTTTTTAGTGATAGCGTCTTAATTACGCGTAAAATTTTCATACGATAGCCCGCGCGACACTTATAGTTGCACGGAGGAAGTACTGTAGCGTTAGTAAGAATTCTTAAGCAAAATGGTTCAGTTTCACGATTGTTTTTGATGCTTTCTGTGCATTATTTATTTGAACGAAGCATTTTTTAAGACTTCGTACGATTCCTGATTGATTTGAGAAGTTTGTAAAGAACGTAAGAACCACACTCGCCGTCCACCGCAGATGAGTGAGTCATTTCCCTTATGTATTACAAAATACTAAACAGCGAATTGAATCCAATAATGACTTTAGGATTATTCTTTCATGCATCTTTATGTCCTTCTTGGACAGAGCGATGCTACTTCCTACACACGATCGATACCCAAAACCGTAAGCAATCGTACAAAATACAGTATGAATTTTTTACAGTATTATTTACGTCATCGATCGTGTTCGCAGGTCGCGTCTGCATATCAAGAAGAATCGTACGTAAAATTACGGTATTTGAGCTGCCTTTTTTATGCATTGTGTTCTGTTCAAGCAATCATCGCTTCGCTCACACAACTCGCTTCGATTCGCTTTTACCAATCTACCGCCTATTGCATAAAATTAAAAAGCAATCATCTTAACTTCACATCTTCTTCTTACGTTACATTACCCAAACAAAACAAATAAAATATCAACACTATGAATACCATGATGGATACTACTTTCCACTTCGACGTTGCACCACCCCAATCAAACATCAACAAGCGAAAGCAACAAAGTGTTGATGAGGACTACAAGAACAACTGCGTTACACCAACTCCAACCATCTATTCTCCCTACAATAATTCACCTCACAAGACAACAAGAATTGTTCCTCGATCACCTCAACAATTACAATTTCGATCATCATTGTCTCCTCCACCATTGAGGCGAATGACTGATGAAGATCGAATGAACTCATTCGCTGCTACTATGGTAGAAGAAGATTTATCATTCTTATCATTTCCTTCTCTACCATCATCATCATTCGGCAGTCCATCAACTACACAAGAACAGCACGATACATCACTATTACCTTCATCATCCTTACCAACTCTTTTCAATCTTTCACCACGAACGACCTTAGCCCCTCGGGGCTTTGCTCTTCCAGAATTACAACTTATGAAATCAAGAAGTCTTTTTGATGACAACGAAGAAAGTGACAGCGATAGTGATGATGATGATAATGATGATGATGTTGATCTTACACCACCACTATTACAAACATGTCGATCATTCGACTCAGACATTGACGATGATAATGATAATGATTTTGATTTTGTAAGACAACGTGCACGTGCACAAAGTCCACTCAAAGCATTGCCAGTACTACAAATGAGAAAAAACACATCAAATAATCAATCATTATCTGAAAATTCAAAACAATTAAAGATTGAATTGTCATTACCAAAATCAGCATTTACCAAGGGAACACCATGGAAGGACCAGGAATATCAATGTCAACAAATGATAGTCCGAGCTGTTGCCGCTTGAAATGAAAGTTGAGAAATGCCAACAAACACCCGTCCTCACATCACATCCTTCATAAGAGCGAATAAATTGAAGATATTATGAATCGAATCGAATCGAATCGAATCATTCATACAAGATAGTTAATACTCCTTCCTCGTCGCATATAAAAAAGAAACATGAAAAAAACGTATAACAAGAGTATAGTAGAACACACAACCAAGTTGCTTACATCGAAACAGAATTGATTCCGGTATATCACCGCGCTAACGTTACGCTAGCGCAACATAATATCCGTAACGTATTACACACGAACGTAGTTAGATAAAAGAACCAATCTAAAACTATAAGAATCACTATCAAAATAAAAAACTACTTCTAATCCACATCTATAAACTAACTGTACTAGTAGTACAGTATTGAAGTTAGATAAAACGCGCTATTACTTTTGCTAGCTGGCTAGAATTGCTGTTATGTTAATTTGTTTTTAAGTACGACTGAGTTGGTAGGTGATTATTTAGCTAGCTGTAGTAGTAGTGAGTTTCACCAGAAACGAGAAGGATCGTGCTTGTTTTTTTCCAATTTTGTTCTTTGTGTTTAGGTAGTTATTTAGCTAGCTATTGTAGTAGTTTCAATAGAAAAAAGAAGCCTCGTGCTTTTTTGTTTTGTTTTGTTTTGTTTTGTTTTGTTTTGTTTCGTTTTGTTTTGTTTCATGATTCTTATTCTGTGTGTATGTATGTGTGTGTAATGTCTGATTCTTCTTATTTTCCTGCACTAACTAAATATGCTTGATCAAAATTATAGGGTGTTATGTTACCTGTTTTGGATGATTTAATTTCCATTTGAAGTAATTCGATAGCATTCTTACTGGATTCTGGTATGGGGTGTATGGAATTTACAAAATCTTCCAGTTTATTCCAATCACCTGCTATTGCAGCTTTACGGAATGTATCAGCCACTAATTCACGAACTTCAATGGGTGGTATATTAATTAATGATAAATCATTGGTATTTCGTTTTTTATATTCATTAATTAAATCATTGGTTTCAAATGAATAATATTGATGTCCATCGACCGGATCTTTGATATTAAATAATGGTACCCGACCTTTGGTTTCCCATTTTTTTGGATTATTATTTCGTGATGTATCTAATCGTTGTGCATCCTTATTACCATCATCACCAGGAATTATTAAATGAATGGTATCCACTTGTATATTCCTAACACCATCTTCTTCATTCACTGTAGTACGACGACGTTTTGTCAAAGATAATTGTAATGCAATTGATAATGGTACCACTTTAATTTGTGCTTTATCCCAAATTTGTTCCGCACCCTTGGAAGAATCATTCCGTCTTGCGGAATCTAATGCTTGGAGTGCAATTTCTTTTGTTAAAAAGAAATATCCTGTACCTGTTGCTGTACTTCTATCAAAGATAACAAATGGTATACCATTTTCATTCACTAAAGCAAATGTTGGTATCCCAGCTAATTTTGATAATATTTCTTGTTTTGAGGAAGCGGTGGTAGCAGGAGCAGCAGCGGCAGGAGCAGCAGCAAAAGCGGATTGGGGTGCTAATACAGCAGCTGATGTAGCGGACACGGTGAGAATAGCAGCTGCTGTAGCTGTTGCGGTCTGTTTTAGAGTATCTCTTCGTGTATTTAGAAAAGTATCGCTACTACTGCTACTGCTACTGTTGTTATCGTTGTTATCGTTGTTATCGGAAGACGCTGCATGCAGTTGATGATGCTGGTGGTGTCGCGATGATGATGCTGTTGATGGTAATGTGAATCCCGAAACGGTAGTGATCGTCGTTGCGAGAGCACATGCGAAGACGATGACGACGATAATACTTGTTGCAGTCCATGATGACGAGCGGCAGTTATTCTTCAAAAGAAAATTCATTTTGTTGGCGTTTAATTGTAACTTGACCTGTACTTTTTCAGTATGTTGCTTTAGTCAGTGATAACGATGGCGGCAGCGACGGCAATAGAAGATAAGCAGTATGCTCGCATTGAATATGATAGTATACAATGTGGTTGCCTTACTGTATTATTCGCTACTTGAAACTATACTTTCGACAGATCACTGACACTAGGGGTACGTCGTCATCATCGTAAGAGGAATTAAAAAAAATCACAAACGACATGCCAATCACCAAACTCAAGATCCGATGATTCATTCCAAAAAGTATTCCACGTGTATCAGTAATCTAACAGTCCCGTATAGATTTCAACGATTTAGCCTTATTTCAATCACGAGAGTGTCATGAATTCCTAATCATTTTTTGCTTACCTTTTACTACTAGTAGTACAGTAGTAGCCTTTTCAATCATACCAACTTGCTTCCTTACTGAACCTTAATGATAGCTCAGGGGTAAGGGGCAAGTACTCCAACTCCAACTGACATTCTCCACCATCTAATGGAGCAACATGTAATGTGGAAGAGGATGATTGTTCAAAGTAAGTATGCAAAATAAAACTGGTATGCAACTGGTAATGAATACACATCATGAAAGCACACCTTCTTCTTGTAAAGTGTAGAATTAGTTTAATTATTAATCAGTGAAGGATCATGTACCAGATAATTTCTTTGCTTGCAAAGCATGATGATTTGCATAAATAGTATACAGTTCATCCTCTGACTGACTCATCAAAATGAATTTTACTGCTGTTTGATTCTACATTATTTTACTTTGTGTTGCCCTTTTCTTTTTCCTTTTGATTTTCCTTTTAAACACACAAATTACCAGAAGACTGCAAAAATTTGGGGGCCATGTAATGTCATACAACAGCATTTTGAATTATTGTGTTACTAAATTGATACTATAGGACATCAGAATATACCACCAAGACAGGCATGCCATGATATACACAGAGTACATCTTCTACACTTATATAATATACAACAAATAACCATGCCTGCCCCTGCTCTTATGCAGCTATACTTTTCCTTGAACAAGTGGAAGCTGCACAAACAACATACATTTTCCAGGAAGGCTTATCCCTCTGTGGTATTTAATGAAAGTTGATTTTCTTGTAGATTAATCTCTACACATAGCAGTAGTGAATAATCATCTGCTCAACTGTGCATTTATGAACCACAAAATATCTCATTTGAAAGGGTTTTATAGGACAACACCAGATGGGTCAGGTGCACAAACATCCACACAGTGTACTAGAACATTGTGTTTGCCTCCTATAACTTTTCTGTTCTTGTGGTTGCAGAATGATAATATTCATTTCACTGTTGTGGAAGGCACACAAACAACATGATTTTTGATCAGAAATGAACAGCAAAATATCTCATTTGAAAGGGTTGCAGAGGACAACACCAGATGGATCAGGTGCAATAGCATCCACATAGAGTACTAGAACATTGTGTTTGCCCCCTACAACTTTTCTGTTCTTGTGGTTGCGGAATGATATTCATTTCCCTGTTGTGGAAGGCACACAAACAACATGATTTTTGATCAGAAATGAACAACAAAATATCTCATTTGAAAGGGTTGCAGAGGACAACACCAGATGGATCGGGTGCACTAACATCCATCATACCCATACCTACAAGGTCCTCATAATGCTTAGGTTTCTATGGAGGTTATGAAGGTATAGGGTTGCATTAACCACAAAATGGGCCAAAACAGGGGTTTTCCACTTTTGTGCGCACCACCTAAGCTGGATCATCAACACAAAGCACCAAGAGTAGGTTCCCTTTGGCATATATGGCGCACCCCATCCATACATTTTGGGGTGATTCACCTTTTTGAGTGTAAAACTTTTTTCCTTGAACAAGTATTCTAATCTCTGCACATAGCAGTAGTGCATAATCATCTGCTCGACTGTGCATTTATGTACTTACTACCAATGTAGTTGTAAAAACAATCATGGTGGCATGAAAAAGATACATCATCATATACCATTTCACTTAGGGTACCCAGTATTGTGATATATTGCAGAAAGTGTGTTGGAGGAGCCTGATTACAGGGGTCATCGCCCCTGCCCTATTTTAAACACATACTATTATTATGCTTGCACATCATACCACTGACAACTGGCCATATTGAAAATTCACAGAAGAAATTTATCCTTCTTGTTCCAAGCCAGCTTTAGATTGATATGGAGACCACATGTATAGCTATAAAGAAGAATCCTTTAAAATTGTCATTGGCTACAGCTAGCTTGTGCTTTCATCAGTGTTTCACCTACTTTAGTTTGTTCTCCATGCAATTATTGCTAAGGTAAACTTTAGGATGGGGTCATTCATACTCAGTTTCAGTTCTCTTTGCTCCTGACCAGAGAGATTCATCTGTCTTTGTATCATCAACAGGTGTGTGTGTGTGTGTGCGCGCGTATGTGTGTGTGTGTGTGTGTGTGTGTGTGTGTGGGGGGGTATAGTACAAAGGACAGGACATAAATGTTGGTATCTAGATTTATACAGTAGCAGAAAATGCAATGAGAAGGGGAAAGTTCTGGTCAAATTTTGGTACGCTCAGACACCGCACCCTTTACATACTAAAGATTATTTATGAAAAGCTACTAGCATTAACTTTACACCAACCATACTAGCACATTTCTTGTTATTGCAGGTACAATTAGTGCAGTAATTGGTGTTGTAGCTTTGTTAGCATCCCTTCAATAAATTATTCCCCACATCATGTGATTTTGAATGTCAAGTACAACATACCTTTTGATAATGGTACCCACAGTGTACAAATAAGTGCATTTCATGCGTCCTCTTCACCAGCAGAATCAATACCCGATGTTCTCTAATCCTCTAGTTACTATGAATCTAGTCTAGCAGTAGTAGATTCGTTGTATTACATTTATCTCTAAACATTTATTTATATATTTATCACAATTTACGGAAAGGACCAATGAAATATGCCAGTCAATTATGCTCTCGAATACTATGAAGTAATTCGGCCTTTGTCATTATCTATGCTAATCATTGAAATTGTCCTTCTCATTACGTTGGTTGTCATTCTATTCCTTTTCCTGCAGATAAATTTCCCTACGTGAATCGAGGGATCGCTAATTTTCTCCGGGATGACGGAGCAGACGATTCACCACCAGCATCACTCCATTCTCTATGCAATGGATGATGGGATGGTGATGTGGTTTGGTAACTTCGAATCGACCATGCGTCAACTTCGTTCGGTGATGCAATGTCGGAAGCAGTTACCCGCCGTGGTGCTGAAGAAGGTATCGGACTCTTTTGATTTCTGTGACCACTATTTCCTGGACTCATAAGGGATGCTGCATGGTTGACATTTTTTGCAACCTTTCCATAAAAAGTCGTTTGGTCCTCGTGTACAGTATCATCCTCATCAGGCATACTAAATTCATCACCGTTCGGTGTTCTTGTTCGACGTGACGGACTAATTTGTGCACGTCGACTTGGTGTCGCCGGACCGTAATCCCCTTCAACGTTACTGAATGAATAGTCATCAAAGGCTGCCGTCTCAAATGACTTCGCTATTGAAGGATCAACACCACCATTTGATGACGAAGACGATTTAGAAGCTGACTCAGACGACTTGTTGCTTGCATTGTCTCCACCTAAATATTGATCAGACGTCGCCGGCTTCTTTTGGATAGCTGCTTTTTGAAGACCGCCGGTTGGGAATCTTCGGAATGTTCCTGAAAAAGTGCGTCGTCGTCCTGCTCCTCCTCCATCTTCTTCGTCGTCATTAAAACGAATTTTATTCAATTTACTAGATTCAGCTTTTTTAATAGCACTACCCGTCGGCACGTATTTGAGCAACGTATCTCGTGTTGATAGACTGTATGATCCTATCTGTGCTCGTGACGGTAATCGTCCGGTGTAATGCATAAATAACATCATTGCCACAAGTAGCACAGAAAGAGTAACACCGACCATGGCACCACCTGGCCCGGACTTATTCTTGGTTACTGGAGATTTTGATGATCCTCCTCCTCCTCCAGACGACATAATTTGACTATTAGCTTCTGCGATGGTGGTAGTGGGGGTGGTACCAGGGGCACCGACTTGAAATTCTTGATCGATAAAAGCAACATCGTCAACGACGATGTTATTTGCTCGAAGCGATTCCATAAATTTGTATATTTCTGGTCCCTTAAAAAAATCATGCATCCATCGTGATGCTTGTTTGTGATCAATCAACTTGAATGATTCGACGGTATCACTAATGACCTTAAATGCACACTTGACCTCTAAATTGGTCACGATGATACCTTTTCCAGCATTCTTATCCTTACCGGGACTATAATCAACCTCTAACGTATATGCATGCAGTGCTGATCCCATCGTCTTTTGAAAATACGGAGTAAGGAGGGATTGTAATACAGCAAATATTTCTGGATCCATTTCACTTAAATCCATAGATGAATGTGCCTTGAGATGAATCGGACCAGAAAAGACCATGTGTTGTATAGTCGGAAAGCTAAATTGATAATTTCCAGTTTCAGGATTTGGTTGTGTTGTTGTGATCGTAACAGCCTGATACGTTTCACTTGATGATGATGATGATAAGTCAACACCACCTATGATATTCTTATTATCATCCTTATCTAGTGACCAATCGTAATCAATTGCACCGCCATCACCAGCATCACCTATGATTCCACCAAATGTTTGTGGACCCATACGTGATGTCATAGGTACTGTACCAGGAATTTCAGCGGATCGCCAACCAGTCATAGAACCGAGACCATCTCCATTACCACTACTACCACCACCACCAAAACTAAAATTATCATTATTATTGCTTTGGAACGGTGCAGATTGGTCTGCATAATGAGAAATTCTATTTTCCTCATGGTATTGTTCTGATTGTTCATCATAACCATCGTCTTTGACCCATTCCCATTGCCATGAATTAAAATGCCAGTCATCCTTGAGTGCATAGTTATCATCATCAGCGTCGTATGGGTCATAACTAAAGTCCTTATCTTTCTTTCCACTCTTTGTAAGTTTATGATCAATCTTCTTTTTTGGTTCTAGAGGAGAATAATGTAAGCACGCATGGAAGTCAAGGCAGTAAAAGGGTGTGTGTGTGTATGTGTGTGTGTGTGTGTGAGAGAGAGAGAGAGAGAGAGAGAGAGAGAGAAAGAGAGAAAAAAGCAATAATAAGTGAGATTGATTCTACTAAAATTCGAAATATTGACTTTGTTATTCTCACTCGTCGTCGGAAACTTCCTATAATCTCTTCATTGAGCTGTTTCGTGCTGATGATTATTTTTTGTTTTTGTTTTTTACTTACCCTTATATCTTTTATCCCTTTTGAATCGTTTATGTTTCTTTCCATTATTATTGATAGAATCATCGCTATATTCATTTGCTTCATACCAATTAAAGTCAACTTTACTACCTTTCATATTTTTCCTTTTCGCATCTTCAATGGGGGTATCTTCAATATCACCATGGTAAAAAGATTGTGGAATTGCTCCGAATACCTTTGCATCAACTTGTTCACTGTACAAAAGTGGAGCTTGTGCAAGACCACCCTTCCCACCACCTCCTCGAATACCATTACGGCTTCCAATGCCACCTCCACCATTTCCATTTCCATTTCCACCACTATTACTACTACTAGGACCATAATCTAATGCACCAGCATCTTGTAAAGCATTATTTAAAAAGTCACTACCGAGATTTCTCCTTCCTTCAACTTCAGCTTTATCAAAAGTTGGTAATGTATCCGTACGTAATATACGACGAAATAATTCTTCAACGGCTTCATTACTGCTACTAAATGTTTGAGATGACGGCAGCGACGACGATGATGATCCAGCAGCAGCAGCAGCAGCATCTTCAAAGAATGATTCTACTTCATCTTGTTGCTGTTGTATTCGACGAAAGACATCCTCAACTTGTTTTTGTGCTTTTGATAATGCTACTGGCATTTGTTTTCGTTCATGATAAAGTTGATTTCTACTACTACTATTAATTGCTTGTACTTGTTGAAGGCATAGCAATGATGTACAAACACAAAGCAGAAAGCTACTCATAAAAGCGTTAATCTTCCTCGTCAACATCATCATCTTTGTTTGTTTGTGGGATCCAAATCAATATATTCTTTTTCTTTTCCTTCTATCGTTAATCTGTCCTTTTATCATTCCTGATCGAATCGATCGATGTATGGATATACTATTGCTTTGATTGAAGAAACTTAATGTTTACAAGGAAAGCTAGAGTATGGTAGTAAGTATGATAAAGTACTGCAACTGCTTTTTCACTGAAATACTCAGATAAAGCGTAAGATGTGACAGAATAACCGTACTCACAGAGTAGAGTGACATGATCGGTAAAAAGGGCAGTTAGAAACGAATTATTCCTTTCGAGCACCTAAAATTGTGAGTAGACCCAGAAACGTTATGTTGTTGAGAGGAGGTGCGCGCGTTCTTTGTGAGTAGAAAGGAAGAATCAGTCGAATGAGTCGAGTGAGTGTCAGTCAGTCGGAAAAAAAACTTCCAAGAGTTGATTTCCACGACTGAGATGTTGTCTTCCCTTCGAGGTTTTCACTTGTATTCGCACAACAAACAACAACAAAAATTATCCCATCATCATGACAATAGGAATGTATTGATTCGTACCTCCATAAACATCGATTCTGTTTAGTACAAACTTCGTAGAAGATATACAAATATTCGTACTGTCAATAAGGGCAAAAAATCTCTCTTGAAATTCATTTTGAAAAAAATCTAATGAGGATTTGTGTGGGTGGCATACAATTCCTGGCGATTCGAAATGTGCCTGCCACCCACATAAATTCTCATAAAATCTTTTCCAAATGACTAAATTACCCCTGAACTTTTTGTCTGTAGTAACAGGACAAATATGTATATTTCGTTCATAAAGTTTGTATTAAATGGACCAATATTAATGGAGCTTCGATCACATTTCTCAATATTTTGTTCTAATAATTATAAAAAAAGATATGAAACAAGAAACGCCTTAAGAATAGCCTACGTGTGACACCCTGACAAAAAACTCTTTCTACTGAATACGATATTTTCTTCAATTAACATTTTCATTGGACCAGTCCAGCAAATTGCTTGAGTCGAACGTTCGACTCACCGTTCGCGCTTGGGGTGGGTGTGAATTTCACGCTGATTTTCGATTTTTCTTCAAATCGAGGATGTTCCTGCTCGTTGGGAAGAATGTACAGATGATGTCAACTTGTGCTGTAACGGATTGATCTGTCATGAATTCAATTAATATTACAAGCAATGTCTAGCTATCGTTCCAAGTCCTACAACTGTAACTACTCCGACCAATACTATTCTTTCAGGTCCCGATTGTGTTCCAATCCCACAAGATGAGTTACCAGCTGGGACTTAAGCAACTATTGAAGCATTTTGTGACTTGTGTGAAATTGGAACACACCTTTGGTGGCCTTGTGATGTTGTAGATCCTCCCATCTGTCGTTGTAATGATGAAATTAGTGTTCGTCGTCGTCGTCTTCGTCTTGGAAGTTCCAATTAGAAGTGAATAATAATATGAAATATAATTACCAACACCAACAACAATACATCGAATGCCTATCTATTATCTGGAAAAGAAAATTTAGATGGAACGAACTGAACTAGTTACAAGGTATTGCAAAAATTATAGAAAAGAAAGCAATCAAAACGTGCTAAAATTTCCATCGTATATAAAGAGAATATTATTTATTGTAGCTGTTTAATAGGATCGGTTTGTTGCTTTCTTTTTCTTGCTCCAATTGCTAGTAAATGTTTTGTAACCGCGTTTGAAATGGTTGCTCGAGGAAATATTCTTTTCGAAACCAAACGCTTTATAGAGAATAGGTGCAATAGCATGCGACGTGCATACTTCATTTGTTGAATTCAGTTTTTCGCCAAGAAACGTCTGCAGAGACTTGCCGTTGGGCATTGATTGTGTCATCAAAAACTTAGCTTCGTCAAGTGTAAAATAGCTATCGTTCACATACACTGGATATCCTTGATCTTGATACCCAGATGGACTAGTGAGTCGTTCTTGGGCATCCTCATTGTTGAATTTCAACATATCGCCTATCCAAAAGGAAACTTTCGAAAGAAGTTCCGGTTTTTCGTTCCCTAGTTGCCACTGTGCCTGCTCGTGGCGTCGGATCGCTTCTGCTGCGATAGTCTTGTAAAAGAGATCGCGAAGAGACCTTGAGTATGGAAGAATGAATCCCGTCCAAACTCTTGACTCAAAGACAAAACGAAAGGCCCTACCGTCAATCTCCGCACCAAATTCGATATCGAATGGATTTTGATTTTCATCTCGCAGACTGGTCTTCAGGAATTCTTTTAAAAAACTAAAACTCATACCAATCGGTACGGGAGCAATGTATCCACGCTCGTATAATTCAAGGCAAATACAGTCGTTATCTCCTCGTAATTCATCGAGTGAATATCGTGACAACGGGCAGATATTATTGACCGTTGCCATTAAATGTTCCTCGAGTTTCGAAGGTACCTTCTTCTTCGTTGCTCGCTTCACGACGGTCTTTTTTAGATGAGGTGGATCTATCATCTTGTGGCCTTTATTTTTTCTTGGCAACCTTCGTTATAATTTGATAGTAATGATAGCTTTGTTGTCGCCGTTAATTTCTATCTGTTTATTTATGAGAGAGCAAATGAAATGAAAACAAATGGAAAACGACAAGAGATTTTTTTGAGTTTTAAAAAAAAAATAACGTTTTTTTGAGTCGTGTTGTTACTATTAGCATAACTTAATGTCAGCGCTCTCTTCTTATTGTTTTTTTTTTAGGTCGTGGTCTTCCCTTCGTACGTCCGCGCAAAGTCGAAGAAGCTAGATATTTTTAAATACACTTATCTTTATGTGTATGATGTCAGTGACAAGATCAATTAAGGATTAAAAGTCGTCCTTCCCTAAAATCTTCCTACATGCATTTTCATTAAGATCAAATGCATCTGTTTGTCCGGTGACAAGCCGAGCAGAGATTTATGAGGGTGCCATCATCTAACTAAGCTGATCAAGAGGAATGCATACTACTTGACGAGCCAATTTGTTTACCTGAAGCTCGTTACTGTAGTAGGCGAACAAGTAGATTGGAAAGAAGAAGGAGAATTCTTTACGCACGCTAGAAGACAAAAGAAGAAAAGAAAATAATGATACATTTATTTTCCTATTCCTCGACGTTACCGTTATTATTACTTGCCACCTGTTTCATTGTCAATAGCTGTTGTACGGCAGCGGAAGCATTCCTTTCTTCTTAATCCTGTTGATCGTCATCGTCATACTAATACTTTTCGACGTCGTCGTGGCGACGATGGAGGTGGTAGAAATTTGGATGGAAATAGAATTGTGTCATCCTCCTCATCATCATCACCAGGACGGCATCGAACAGCAGCAGCAACGAAAATATCATCATCTTTGAGCAACTCTTTACTTGATACTTTAATAAAAAATAGAGGAGGCGGTAGTGGTTTTGGAGGAAATCTTGGAGGTAGCCGTGGAGACAGAGGAGGTAGCACTACTCGCAGTAGTGTTGTTGGTAGAGCAGCTGCGTCGAATGAATCAACACAATCATCATCAACATCATCATCATCATTATCAACATCATACACGCCACCAATATTATCATTATCAACATCATTCACGCCACCCATATTTATAAAAACAAAACAAGAAATACAATTTATTAAAAATGTACTACAAGCAAATTTTTTATTTCAAGATTTTTGTCGAACAACTACTACCGGGAACGAAAATAAATACAACAACGACGATGAGTTTGATTTAACAGAAATCATTTGTGCATTTGAACAAGTTGATTTTACTAATTCTTCCTTATTATGTCGACAGGGTGATATTCATGATACATATTATTTATATATAATTTATGAGTAAGTTTTGAATGCATTATAGCCTATCATGTTTCACTATGTTTCCCTCACCTATGTCTTTTTCCCCTTTGCCTTAACATCTTTCTAACAAACATCAACCACAAACAACAATAATCAATCAGGGGTGAATGTAATGTATATGTTGATGGAGAACAATTACCGGAACCATTTGGTACAATGACAGAGGGTGCATTAATTGGTGATGTTGCTTTGATATATGAAACTTCTCAAACAGCAACAGTGCAAGCAGCAACACCTGTGAAAGCCTATCGATTGCATCGCCAATCATTTGATTATTTTTTAAATTCCTCCAATGAAAGACAACAACAAAAACAGTTTTCATCGTCATCATCATCATCATCCAAACTGTCACCAAAAGAACAAATGCAAAAAGAAGTAAAGGAAATTGATTTAGTGATTGATCAAATATCTGGTGTAACAACAAAATATGATAATAAGATTATTATGCCATTTAAACCAACAAGGAAATGGTTATGGACACGATGGAAGGGAACCATTATGCAATACGCGTGGCGTACTGCATGTTTAAATATGTGCATGGTAGCTATCTTTCAAGTTCTGTTAAGATTTACTTGTACTAATTTGATTAATCAACCAATTACATGGTCCACGTGGATGATACCAGATAAATCACATCCAATTATTGCACGTATGACAGGTTTGAATGGTCTTTGGTAAGGACTTTTTTGTTTGTACTGGCAGCAATATGATATACTTCGTTTTAATAGTGCTTGCAAGGAATCTAACAATGCACGCTTTTTTCATTTATTCTTTCTCTTGCTTATTGTATCGTGACATTATCGATGCCGTCGCCTACTATTCTTCTCCTTCTTTGTCGTTAACGCCATTGCCATCGCCACCATCATTATCCAGGAATTTAGGCCTCACATTAACAACATTTACATTAACGTTCTTTCTGGCTGAAGCATATAAACTTTGGCGTGATATTTATACGAAAGGACGTAGTGTACAAAGTCGATTAAATGATATTAGTTTACTATTAGCATCCCGTGCCGAACGTGATCCCAAAACGAATAAATACACTGCACGTGCCTCAAAGACATTAGAAGAAATAGCTGGTTGTCAACGTTTATTCCATGCATTAATGTGGGCATCCTTTACACGTAAATTTGCCATCTTATTAACACCAAAGGGACTAAGTCGGATGTTAAGTATGGGTGTTCTGACAAGGAAGCAGTACGAATGTTTAGTTGATGGTAATAATAGTGATGCAGCAACGACAACAACATTACAATGGATCTACATTCGTATGATTGCGGGAATGCAAGACGGTGTATTTCCTAACTCGGCTACATTTGAAGGTGTATGTACAAATGCAGTATTAGCCTTAAATGATTCGATGTATGGGATAGGTGATAGTCTTGATGCGAAGATACCACTCGCATATGCACAATTTGTACAACTATTAGTTGATTCACTCCTATTCTTATCACCATTTGCTTTGTACAGTGAATTGGGAATGTGGAGTATCCCCGCTGTTTTTCTACTAAATTTATTTTATGGTGGTATGCTTGATCTTTCTAAAATCTTATTATTCCCATTGGAAGAATCCTCCGATGATTTCTATAAAGATACATCCGTTAATATGGATATTGGTGTATTGATCCGTGAAAGCAATGTCAATTCGAATCGATGGAAGGCTGGACTTGAAACACTGCCGTTTTGAGAAAAATGTAGTACAACATCTTATGATGGAACAGCATCAAAACGCGGTTTACGCCTTAACTTGAGTTCTAGCCAAGAAATAGAAGTAAGAGCTATTCTAATATTCAATTTGTTATATTTACTAAGTATAGACTACGATTTTTCTATTTATGTATCTACTAGACGGATGTACTGTATCTTTCTTTCATTTTTAAGTATCAAATTTTTAAAGGTTATTCATTCTTTACTTCTCCATTCAATATTCTCATGTATAAATTTCACTAATATTATTGTTGCTGTTGCTACTGCTTCTGATGCTGTTTCCCCCCGTTCATCCACCATTCATCGTCGTCGGTTACAGTACTTACTTTTTTCGTGCATACCATACCATACCGTACCATATCCATCACCCGTGCCGTCCATTACTTTTTTACTGTTGTGCTTGATGTTACGGTGGCACTATTAGTACTAGTACTTGGTACTACGGTTGTTGTTGTTGCAGCACCAGCAGTAGCTGAAGTTGCGACAGTAGTAGAACTGGGTGTGGGTGTTGTTGAATTACTACTAGTAGTAGTACGATTTGATAATGTTGGTGAAATCAAATCCACATCTTCATGTTCATCATAAAAGTAGGCGGAGGGTGTGGGAATCACATACCGGGATGGTACACGTCGACGTGGTGTTTTACCGGTCAGAGTATCTTCATCATCTTCGAATTGTACTACAATTTCTTTGACACAGGGTACACCATGATCTAATTTCCAAACCGGACTTTTAGCGACCTTGGATTTATAAAAGGAGGTCGTTTCTGGAAAAATTGCCATACAATCAGCACTTTTCACAAAACAACCTTCAGCACCCGTCGATAATCGCATGACATGACTCCACGGTAAACGAATTAATTTCGATGTATCATCTTCATCTTGTACATCATAGGTTTCCGTATCGACATAAAATCGTTGTACACTGGCTAAGATCCAGGATCCATTTTCATCAGTACGTGTTACTTTGGCTGCCACCTGCTCTCCGGGACGTGCGGCCCACTTGGTACGTTTGCGATTGACAATACGTGTACTTGCACTGGCAGATGGTAAAGTGGACATAACGGAAGAATCATTATTCGCAAGATTCGACTTGTAGGAATTAGGATCCCCACTACCACCACTCTTACTACCATCTTTACCAGTACTACCTCCTCCAGCTTTCGCTGCTTTTTTCGCAGCAGCGGCAGCAGCTTTTTTCGAACTACTATCCGCTGCGGATGATACTGTTTTAATTGGATACCGTTGTGTTTTACGTGAATATTCAGTGGCCACTGTGGGTCCCTCTTCTAATCGTTCTAAGAAACCACCAATCACATCTTCTTCATCTACTTCCATTTGTTCAAAATGACGTGCCACCGCCACCGCTAATTCAGAGGGTGGTGCTTCGGGACGGACTTTTACTCCTACAACAAGTAATAGTAGAACATTTGATGTATAGATGAGTTATAAGAGAGGAAAAAGAGGAAAATAAAGGAAGAATAACGAATTCAGTTGTGAGTTTTTAAAATAAATAAAAATTATGGGATTCATTCCATGACATCCGCCTATTTAAGCTTCGGCTCCTCTCACACATACACACACACGCACACACTCTTTCTCTCTCTTTTTAAATATAAAAGGCAGATTAAACTTTTATTGAAAGAAACAAAACGTTAAACGTTATACACGTACCATGATGATCAATATAACTAACTAATGTTAACCCTGCTAATTTACGAAAATCTAATCCAACACCACGTGGATAACTACGGGAATGTCCAGTTTTTGGTCCCGTCTTTTTTTTAGTACTAGTACTTCCACCTGAAGCTTTTGTCACAGTTTCTTTTGTTGTTGATGACGACACTGGATCAGCACCGCCACCACCGCTGTTGCTGTTACCACCCCCACCACCACTACTCGAACTTGATGATTTCGATTTTTTACTACCTTGAACTTTTTGCATGATTGCCATCGAATGGGGTAATTATTTAAATTAAATTAACTTAGATTATTTTTATGTGTTCTATTTCAAAGCACTCGTTGTTTGGTGTTTTAATTTCTGTAATGAAATGTAGTCTTCTCTGCTTTCCTACTTGTCAGTATTTCGATGGTTCTTCGGTATCGGTAAGAAAGGTTTGTTGTGTCGATCTTGTACGTTGTTGGCTGAACTGATTGTTGAAATTATATGTAGTTGCTCGATGTTTTGCTTGAGCTTTCTTGGCGGCGGCATGCATGCGAAAGCACGTGTGTTCAAATTATGCCCGATAGTTACCGTAGTAGCATTTTTCTTAATCGAGTGAGTCAGTTGAAGGAGTCGAATTTAAGGGGGACACGAGAAAACCATCTCTTTCGATCAAATTTGCATATAGTTGAACTTGACACGCCACGACGCACTTGATGGGTATCCTTTTTTCTTTGGTTGCGATATATCTGTTCTTTGCTGCCTGCCGAAGATGAACAGAACACACATCACATCGGATCAAAATCAAAAACGACAGTACGGTATCCTCCTCCTCCACAACTATACTATTATACAAGAATAAACAAGAAAAATCTGTACAAAGAACAAGCATCGGACGATTGAGAGTAACGGACTTAATCGGCAAGCAGAAGGTCACATCGGAACGGATAGCGGAAAGGCATTACTACAAGCACAACTTTCACTCACACAAAACGAGTGTGTGACCAGAAGAACAAAACGACAACGACAACGACAAAGAACGACGACGAACTATACTACGATATTATTATGAACAGGAATACTTCATCGACGATGACAAAAATGGGGTTGTTTAGATTGTTGTTGAGCACAGTCGCAATTACAATCACATCGACGGTGATTTTGACGACGACGATGACGATTGGAGGATTAGGATTAGGAGGAGGAGGAATTCTAATAGCTCACGCGTTCAGTAGTAGTACTTTTCCACAGATGACGACGACGATGACACAAATGAAAATGAAATCGAAATCAGTATCAAGTATCTCATTTCAAAGCCGTCCTCATCGTCATCAACAATCTCTTTTAATGAGCAGTGACAGCGTCAACGATGGCAACGACAATACAAGTAGTAATCCTACTTCACCTGTCATTGATAAAACTCCCGATGTTAAAGCTATGACAACAATGACAATGGAAGACGAACTTATGACAATGGAAGACGAACTTAATGTTTTTACTGCTACTGTTACTACTCAATCATCATCATCATCATCCACAAATGATTTACCGATAGTACCATTTTTAACAAAGACCTATGATTCGAATCGACAAGAAGCTGGTGATTTATTTGTGGGTGGTGATGCTGGTGTCTTTGATATACAAAAAGAAGAATGGGGGAAATTAGGACAAACTGGTTGGTTTACATTTACGGCCGCAGTTGCCACGATATTAACAGCAGTTGCTGTATTATGGGTCTATCCTGTAACAGGATATTCCGATGATTTAACACATTTATTTGAATCATTCGCACCAGCAAATGCAAATGGTAAATACATTAGCTCTTATGTGACATTATTTTATGGTATAATATTCCCATTAATGCATTCTGGATTAGCATCCTTACGTCCCTATGGTGAAAAAATAGTGGGTGCACGTACATGGAGAGTAATATTTGCCTTCCCATCATTATGTTTAAGTTATAGTTGGATCACCTATTTTATATCACATGTCCATGATGGGTATCAATTTTATGATTTAAGTCATAATCCATATGCACATACATTTGCCTGGACCATTAACTTTTTAAGTTTTCTTCTGTTATATCCATCGGTATTTAATTTAAAAGAAGTGGCTGCGGTTGAAACACCTAAATTACATTTATGGGAAACAGGTATTATACGTATCACAAGACATCCACAATTTATTGGTCAATGTATGTGGAGTTATGGACATTTATTGATGGTTGGTACCAGTTTTACGGCATTAACTATGGCATTATTAGTGGGTCATCATTGGTTCTCCTGTTGGAATGGTGATCGACGATATAAACAAGAATTTGGTGACGAGACATGGAATACTGTTATAAAAGAACGTACATCTGTTCTACCCTTCCAGGCAATAATAGAAGGTAGACAACAATTACCATCGGACTATTACAAAGAATTATTACGTGGTCCCTATTTTTTAATTGCTGCTGGTACAATTGGTGCATACTTTGCACATCCATATATGCAAGGTGGTGCAGCATTAGTTAGAAATACTGGTTATATTCCTGGTGGTATACTTGGATGAGATGAATGTATCATAATAAAAAAACGAGAAATAAAAATCAAAAATAAATACTAAATCAACATTTCATCTAGAAAAGGGGAAAGAAGTCAGTTAGTCTATCAAGATAAGAAACAACAAAAACTAATGTGAATGCGTGCGTAAAGATTATGAGGTTACATTTTCTATAATACTACCATATAACCTTTTTTATTTGGAATTAAAAAAGTCCTTTGTTATCCGCTAGCCTACCGATGGCGCTCGTTTGGCCACGCCACGCCACTAAAAGTCTTAGTATTATTATTCTCCGTCATTTTGCATCTCGCTACGTTGTCGTTGTCGTTATTGCTATTGCTATTGCTATTGCTATTGCTATTGCTATTACTATGGCTATGGCTATGGCTATGGCTATGGCTATATGTTCATGGTCAGCGAATGTTCCACCATGATCACTTTCAACCGTCGCGTTTGCTTCGCATTCAAAGGCCTTTTCTAAGAAGTAGTCGTGATGTCACTTGCTTCGAAAAATCATCAGCGCTCAAATGATACTTCAGCCTTAACAACACAATGCCATGCCATCGCCATACCAATGTACAATGTAGTTGTGATAATTTAGATTTATGACTCATTGCGACTGTTCTATCCACGATCACTTACTTGCATCTGGCGCGTTCGCTTCGCGATTGATCGCCTTTTTTACTTCTCACGATTGCTTTTTACTTTAAAGAATGCTTTTTGTATACTTACTGTACAGTAAACGTTAATACAGTACTCACACATTTTACCGGTAATAAAATACTAATAGCTACTTCATGACTGACTGTTCTGTTCCACAGCAATAATGATCTCACTTGTAACCGTCGCGTTCGCTCGCTTCGCATTCAATCGCCTTTTTTTTACTTCTCACGATTACATTGCTTCGCTATAAGGAATGCTGTTGTACGCTGTCTACTACAGTAAAGTTATTACAGTTGTAA
The DNA here is from genome assembly GCA_900095095.1 of Fragilariopsis cylindrus CCMP1102. Classification (NCBI taxonomy): domain Eukaryota; phylum Bacillariophyta; class Bacillariophyceae; order Bacillariales; family Bacillariaceae; genus Fragilariopsis; species Fragilariopsis cylindrus. The sequence continues at coordinate 451,840 of FMBT01000301.1, read as the reverse complement.
AAAAATAATAGTAATAGAGCGACGAGGGGGAAGAGACTTATTCACTTTTGTAAACTCTTATAGTGCACGCACGATTAACAAATTCAAAATTAAAGGAGTGTAAACACATAAAAGTCCCAACAAAAACTTCAAATTAAATGAGTGTATCGTAAATGTTGATAGTTCTTACTTCCTTAAGTGCTATACTGAAAATTGATATTTGTATGTCCTACTACTATGTTAAGTAAATGACTTTCATCCCCTCAAAAAAGGATTTTATCTGTGACTTGCTAACACTGGTACAATCCAAGAACAAGTGAATGAATCAATCGAATAATTTCGGCGTTCGATAGTGGAGGTGGGTGATGTGGTTCGCTTTTCCATGCATACAAGATTGCATTAGGACCTACTGTACAGTACTGTACATACTGCTGCGACTTTAGGGCCTACACGTAGCGGGTGTGTTTCGCTTTTCGTACTGATAGTACAGCCGCCTTTACACGTCGCTTAAGAAGTTCATGCAATATTCGCCATAATTATGTTGATCACCTCCTAAGTAAAATATTATATTTATCATATTTATGCATTATTATGTGTGACTGATGATTAATTTGCGAGTGATGTGATGACTCGTCCACTTTACTTAGTAACTTGTATGCGAATTTTCTAATCGTGGCGCGTAATCAGCAACGATAGTCAATAATAAAGTCATGGGAACAGCAAGAGTGGTGGGAGTTGAGTTGTGCCGATTGGTTCTTTTTTTAGTTTTGAGATTCGTCAGGTCAATCATCGCTTCCTTCTCTCCGTACATATATAGTATATGAAAAAGGGAACACCCAAGTTTGATATATATATTATCTATCTAATTTACCAGTCTTCACACTCACAACTTTTAACATACAGCAAAGAAAAAAAAAGACAAAAGACCACTCACACAAACACAAAATAATGTTCAAAACATTTCAAAACAATACAACACAAACAACACCACCACCATCAACAATAACAATTACAACAAAAATGACAAACATGAACAATCGCTTCGGAAGTAAATTTGATCGCATGAATAGTCTTCGGAGGCAACAGCATAATAACGATGAAGATGAAAATTCACATCCTAATATTGTAACTCCAGCAAACTCAAATGATGTAGATGATAACAACGATTACGAAGACGATAATGATGTTACTACTACTACTGCCACCACCACCACCACCACCACCACTACCACTACTATTACTCCCTCATCATCTCCCACTGACGTTCGACGTTTCGTAGAAGTTCCACCACAAGCAGCACTACAACTGTGTGATGACATATATGCACCATTAATGCCAGAGGAAGCGGATGATAATCAACTTGCAGAATTCTTTACTGGTCTTGATGTTTCACCATTTCTTAACGATGATGATGATAATGATTACAACAATAATGATCAATCAGATCAGCATCAACAGCAATTTAACAACAACACATCAATATCAACAATAGAACAAATGGATGTAGTTCTATGTCATGGAACAAAGCGAAGAAAATTATCACACGACGAACAAGTAGCAGATTCCTCAGTTTCGTTATGTTCTTCTTCTTCTGCTTCTGCTTATACTGTGGATACATACAATGATGAAGATGACGAGACGAAATTTGTCCTTCCACGAAAACAACAACTATTTGTGAGAGAATAGATAATACATTTTTAGTATGTATAGCTAGAAGTCAATAATACATGTATAATACAAAACCATTACTACCATTCCTCCTACTACTACTACTACTACTAAACGATCTCTTATTAATCTCATTTTTCTACGATAGAAGTCAGCACAACCGGTTTTAGAATTCAATGTGATGAAGTTTTTCCCGTGATATTGTTGTATGCTAGAAGGCAATTCAATTTCATTTCCTGGTAGCTACTGTATCATTTTAAAAAAAACTCGTTTGCATTTTATCTAATCACACACACATACACACACAAAACAATTATTACTATCACCTGAGCACTTTTTCGCGCCTCTAACAGAACAGTATCACCCTAGTAGCACGATACAGTGCCCTATCCAGCCATCATACTAGTATACCTGCTTATCACAGGCAAAGTGGCACGACGCGTCGGGTTGCGACCAAAAAAAGCCCAATCACATCATTTCTTTTCTTTTCTACTACTGTACTGTAGTGCACGAAATCAGAACGCATAAAATACATTCACTTAGGATCGGGGTCCCGCGGAGAGGGTGGGTGCGGGCTTCCTAGTTTAGTTGTATAGTACAGTACCCAATCATGATTGATTTTCTTTTCTTTTCCAAAAAGGCATGCCACTTCACCCAAAAAACTTCAACTTAGGCGCACCACCCACGATAACAGTTGTTGTGCGGCAATTCAATTTCATTCGTGGTAGATACTTGTATCACAAAAAGAATACGTCTATAATGTATACAGCAATTTCTATCCAGCAATATTATTGCTATATGTACGTACAAAATACGGAATTTCTGCATAATAAATGCATCTATTATGGACTAGCTAGTATGTATGTGTTCATTGTTCACATATCACCTTCCTTTCAAAAATCTCAACACATCGGAGTAGAAAGGGAAAAGGAAAGAAGAAAAAAGGAGCCGATACTGTACCCAAACCCAGTTTATCTCAACAAGTAATAAGATTCTGTATGCTCCTAGCTGGGTGGAATAAAATGGGAACGGCGAGATTGTAAAGCGGTAGTAATTAATGGCGGAACATCAGAACTTTTAAACGATAAAACACAATTATTTCTGTACAAAGCAGGAAGGGTAGGCTATAAGGAGTGACAGATAACAGAGCTAACCATAATAACGTCATCAATTTTGACGATAAGATGGCTAGAACAGTATCAAATTTTCCAAAGAAGTGAATACAATACCAATAGTAGTACTTGCTTCAAGTCTTCAAAACGTTTTTAGCTCAAGCGTACTTTCGATCCACGAACCTTTGGGTTTACGAGCCCAACACTCAGCCTCTAAACTACTTCAAGTACACACATTTCTGTTGGAAGTAAGTTCCATCTGTAAAACTAAAGCAAAACTGTAAAGCGCATCATACTGTAAATGAAAATCTCGATCGTGTCGAAAAAGACCAAATACTGTTACTGGAATCCTCGACTAAAACGGAGTGAACAAAGCGAGTGAGAGGGCGAGTGAGTCAGTCGTGCGTTGCCGTATCCTTTTTTGGCATTCATTTTGTTTGCTTTCATGCAATAGTTTGATACTTTCTTTTTATTATCTCTTCATTAAACTCAACAACTTATTTCATAACCTACAGGAAATCCAAGTAATCTACAAACCACTACAACGCCAGAGGCGCAGCCAATCTCAACCACCTCATACGAAATTAATCAAACTAAATCAAATCAACATGTCGTCGTCGTTGTCTCGTCGTCGTCATCATCATCATCCAGTGATAACAGCATCCAGAAATCTGTTTCTTTTAATTCTATTTATGATGTTGTTTACATTGTTGAAAATTATAAACTAACATTATCAACAAACAAAGAAGATCATACACTAGGGTATGGTACAGTCCAATGGAAATGGTAGAATTGATGGCACGTGAAGACTATTTTTATAGATTCGGACATCATAATAGGAAGGAGGAATCTTCATCATTATCAAATAAGCAGGAACAACAATTAACAGCAACTAGACAAAAAATCATGGATAGATTAATAGGAGCTGCTGCTGCTGTTCCACACTACGGTGCATTATTAGGTGTACGGCAACAATCAATGGCAATCGCTCGTCGTGCTAATAATAAAGCCAGACAGATGACCAGTACTAATAAAACAACGAACAACATGATGTCAACACATGATGCACTTGCTGCGTTACGGATAGGTCGTCATCCACGTCATCACAACCACTATTCGACGAATATAGCACGTATCGTGAAGAACAATCCTGTTGCCGTACTACAACATCAACAACAACAACAAAGTTCTTCCTTGAACAATAGTAAGAAGGCGAAAGCAAATACTGCTGCTGCTGCTGCTACTAACGTCGTACCAGCAACTGGAAGAACCTCCTCACTCTCACCATCTCGTTATCATGGTTGGTTATCTGAAATGTATCATTCCCATTCTCTCAACAAGCAATAATAACAACAACAGTGCCATGCCAGCTACTGCAGTACTGTAGATTAGAAAAGAAACGAAAACGAACAGCACCATCATCGAAGAGATAAAAGTAGACAGAATAGGAATAGAAGAATCGAGTATAATAGTATAATAGAGTATAACATAATATAACATAATTTTACTGCAACTACAATGACAACTACGACTAGTTAGTCTTTTAGCTGAGTGTCTTTTCTTGTCGTTGACTATTAATTTGTTCGATTGTCTATTCTTTTTCTTACCTACCTACCTACCTACCTACCTATTAATACGTACGTTTTATAGCAAGCACTTCATTACATAAATGATGTTGTTATAATTGGATTATTTTTTGGCATACATTTCAATAAAATCTAATATTTGTAATTGTTGTACTGCTATAATTGATCACCACACACGATTGGAACTTTGTGTTACTAATTGTTCTGCTTTATATTTAAATTCACTGGTAACACCATAACACAATCCTAAATTTGTGATACCTTGTATATGTCCACCACCATCTGCTGCTGCTAATTTAAAATACTTTGCAGCTTCCACTAAATCAATTGATCCACCATCACCATCTCACGCAAGGAACAACCTAGTACTGCATGCAGCCTTCTTATACCAATATCTTGCAATTTTTTTGATCTTGAAGTACACCATATTGTTCCATAATCATAATATCGACCTAGATTATATACATTGCATTTGCATCATTACCTACCACGATGAGCTCTTTCTCTAATGTTTGTTATTTCTGCCTCATTGGAACAATCGGTCGTAATCAGCATGTACGACATAATGGACAACCGATTTGGATTATTACTACGTAAGTTAATTGCAATATGAAACATTTGTTACATATCTGACCACCACAACATGAAAATCGAGAGAAGAACTTTCATTTGTTATATCATACTAGTATCAATACACAAATTGGACACAACAATTCATCAATTTCATTATGATCATTCGCATCTTGACTGACGAGTTGGTATCTCCCATATATCATATCTAATTTTGTTGGTAATAAACACAGCAATAATTTCTTTCTCTTCCTATTCTGTACCCTCCAGACTATTATTAGATACATCAATCGCAATGCGTCCATTTTTTAATTTTTCCTTTACAATACAATTAAATTGTACCATTTAAATTATTACTGTACGTGATTTTAATTAAATCTTGTATTATTCCCTTTTCGACCAACTTCTATTGATGGCCGATCCGAGCTGTACCACCAATACCGAACACTACTACATCATGATGACTACTACTCTTCTTCTTTACCATGATTTATACTATATATAACAGGAAATAATTATTGCAGTGCGTCTATCGTTTGCAATGAAAATGTCACTTTTCTTCGATTGTTGACTACTTCCTCCGTGCACCGGAAAGTGTCGCGCGGGCTATCGCGTGAAAATTACACACGCTAAAGCACGCTATAATTCAAAAAACTAAATAATGCCCAAAAAATAACTAGCAAATACTAGTAAAACTATACATCATTCAATTGTGTGAAACTCTATCAATAAAGAATATCTTTCAAAATTTGAAGGTTCCATCTAAACTATTATTCTACACAGATTTCATATATCAACATCCTAAAGTTTTACTCTAGCATGTAAAATAGGCAACCTGATAGACTAAATTAGCATGTGTGAAATGCACGTGAAAAAAATCAAGATCGACCTCACACGATAGCCCGCGCGACACTTTCCGGTGCACGGAGGAAGTACTATGTTAACAATCAATCATATCATCCAACAAAATGTTTACGTAACCAAATTACCGTGCTGCTAACTTACTTATGCGCGAGCAAAATAATGCACGGAAACTGGATACGCCATTAAGATCCTGCATAGGCGCTAACGAGTGTTGACGCGTTCAACTTTTTCGCCTTCACTTACGAGAAAGTTCTCTAGATCCTCCGTGTACCGCTAAATTTAGTTTGTGCTATTGTTAGGAATTTTAACACGATAATGCGGTTGAGATTGAGTGGAAAACTGGAAAACTTCAAAATCTCATTTAATTTTTAAATTTCCTGTCTATTGGTAGATTTTATGTTTTCTCCACGCTTTTATTGTGTTGAAATCCCTGAAAAAAGCGTGATGTAAGGTTAGCGGTGCACGGAGGGAGAACACATAAATAAATACATCTTCGTTGACACCAAGCATAATTCGAACTTCGTCAGCAACTTTCTTCTCACAAAACAGTAAACATCAAACATTAGATAGAATAGAGAATAAGCAATAAAACATGACATCATCATCGAATACAACGACAATAGAGACACAACAAATACAGCAACAGCAACAGCAACAGGCAATAGAATCGACTGGCACAACAATCATGAACACCAACAGCAACAATAACAGCGATAGAAGTATCAGTAGCAATATCAAAATAAGCAGTATCATTACACCAAATACAAAGAAAGAAGTTTCTTTTGAAAATACAGAAAACATTGTTTTCATTGAATATGAACAAAGTGATAGTACTCATACTATCGATGAGCTATGGTATACAAATTCGGAACTACGAAAATGCCGTAATGATTATATAAGAAATATTAAGTCTCATCATCGATATAAGAAACGACAACAAATGAAAAATCGTGTTGAAATTGCATGGAGATCATCACGACTATTTATAATCAAATACAAAAAAATAAGGAAACCAGTTTCTACTACTAGGCTACAACTCAAACAAGTATAGGAAATATAAATAATAATCACACATGAAATTAATTTACTTTATACCCACACATTCAATACATGTACATGTACATATACCACATTTTAGACAAAGAAAACTATTTACATCAAGAAAGAAAAAGCACCATACTGCAGTCAATTATAGAGTTAACTTATAGTTATATATGCGCTAGGAATATTATATCAATACTGTTTTAGATAGTGGTACACTACGTCCGAATGAATCAGATATAATAACTCACATCGCTTGTCGCTTGCTTCAACGGTTTTTAGGATGCAAACTTATCGTATTGAGCATCCAGTTGCATTCATATACAGTAATGGAGGTATACTCCAGTATTCTCTGATTGGATTGTCGTGACGTTAATATTTTACTGCACCTCTTATCAACCTTTTTCAATTCAACTGTTTTATCTTTACTTTTGTTGCTGTTGCTGTTGCTGTTCCTGCTGCTGTTTTTCGTTCAATACTATTACCACCACTACTGACTAGCTAGCTAGTCATCGTCAATCATAAATAATTGCATGGAACATTACGTTACCAAATTCTTGATTGCTGCCACTTTCACTGTTACAATCGATAGCAGTAATAATTGATATAATCTTTGATGATGATGATGATGATGATGGAGATGATGATGATGGTGATGGTGGTTGTAAAGATGATACGGTAATATCACGAATAGAACAATCTAAATCTAAATTATTATTTTTAGTAACAAGACCGCTACTATTACTACTACCACCAACCACTAATTCTTGTACGAATTGAAATCCTAAAAAGATATTACTTTTCACATCGACACCCCTATTGGCATATAATTTTATTGTAGCTGGAATAATAATTGTGCTATTATTTTTATTATGACCATTACTTGCAGTGCCAGTAGTATTGTTATTGCTATTACAATTGCTATTGCTATTACTTTTATTTGTAATCGTTCGAGCCGATGTTCCTAATACTATATCATTATAGGGACTTACATTATAGATATTACCGGTAGCAATTGATCGACCACCACTTAATAATGAATCAAAAGTTGTTTTTGTTATATTATTATTTATAGAAGAACTTTTTTTAATACCAGTATTGTTGTCGTTGCCATCGCCATCATACATCCACAGTTGTTGTCGTTGTTGTGACGAGAATTTTGTGTTGCTGTTGCTGTTGCCATTGCTTTTGATTATCGTCCTATTATCAATCGACTTACTACTACCAGCAGCAGTAGTAGTATTTGGAAATAAATAATAATTTTGTGGTAATGGATAATCACTTAATATTTCATTTTCATATAGAAAACTTGTTTGTAATAAATCAATGGAACCATCACCATTAATATCCGATAATGCTAATCCAGTGGGTTGCAATGCTAATGATGAATTTCCATTATAATCATTATTCTCATTATAATATCCGAATTCATAATGCCTATATTGACCTGTTTCCGAATCTTTAATCACGGCAACTAATGGTGGTGCTGGTCCTTCATCTGGAAATGTACGTGACTGTATGATTAAAAAAAATGAAGAAGAAGAAAATACAATTTAAGAAGAGATATTTTGAAAGAATAAAACAAAAACAAAAAAGATAAGAATGCAATACGTACACCTGTTCTTGGACCAGAAACAAATCCTGGTTCTGTTCCAACATAACCATGTGCCAATCCTGTAAATCGATTAATATTCTTATAATAAACGCCGTCCTTTGTATTGTTATTGTCGTTACGTTGTTTCTTTTTAGCAATTGGAATTTTTGTTGTTGGAATATGATACGTTGGTGAATTCCCATACTCGTAATAATAGATTTCTTCTGCCGTAGCTTCGTGATCAATTTTTTTTATTGTCTTTGTTTTCTTTGTGGCTTCATATATTTTAATCCCATCCACACCTTGTAATACAATAGCTGGAGGATCTTGTGAAGACGTTACTGTGGAAACAAATGCACCATTCCGATCACCACTATCACCACCAATATATTTTCTTGGATATAGATCGGTCCAGATAATTTCCCAATCTAATTTAAAACCACCTTCGGTACTACTACTACTACTAACATTCACATCTAATAAAATAGAGGGTGTATTATATCCATCATATGGACAAAGAGTATTACCATTCTTTTTTTCCTTTTTGGTGATAACACAATTGCCACCAACTAATAATACCCCCGTATGATTTTTTTCAATGATCCCTTCAAATTTAGTTCCATTCATCACATCAATTTGAAAATAACCATTGCGTGGACCAAGTTTTAATGGATTTGAAAATTGATATTTTAGAAATTCTCCACCACCGTTGTTGTTGTTATTATTATTTGTATAAATAGGACCTAAATTCATTAGGACATACGATTGATCAATGGAATGCCGACCAGCAGAATAAAAGATATCCTGATATCCATCCTGATTTAGATCAAAGACAGTCACACCTGTTGTACTAGCTTTATTGCCGTAGGATGATGATGACGAATCATCCTTGTCACCACCAGACGAATAATCAAAATCTTGACGTAGGAATTGTAATGGTTCAATAATAAATGGATTTGAATTTGGAGTTAAAGTATCTCTATTTTTGTTGTTCTTACTTCTTCTTATTCTACTCTTGTTCTTATTCCAAGGAACGAGACTAATAGTACCACCACTACTGTCATCGTGTCGTATTCTGCTACTACTACTGCTACTACTACTACTGCTGATATCATAATAATCACTCGTAGTCGCAACAGTAACAGCTACTGCTACTTCGCCACATAATGATACTCCTACTAGTACTACTACTAGTAATAGGATTGAGGCTGTTATTGTAAGTCCTACTATTTTTATGGTAGACGAGGGCATTTTCATAAGTTGATTCTCTCTAATATAATCGATAGAAGAATCAATTAATCAATGGCTTGATTATGTTTATGTTTTCCCTGTGTTTGTTCGTTGTTCGTATAGTTGCTGATGTCGTACCCGGTTGTTCAGCAACACAATTACTCACGGATCACTGTGCCGACAATCGACAATCGATGATTGAATGAACGAATAAAGTCAATTCAATTCAACACTTTGATGGAAATCTAATAATGCGATTGCATCATATTGCATTATTATTCCTTTCTCCGTTTTTTTCCTTGGGCATTCTTTGAGAATTTAAAATCATCATCTTAGCTACTGTATCTGATCTTTTGTCATTCTTTTTTGTTTTCGTGACATTCGGAGGAACTGGACCGAACTTAATTTCTTCAAATGTGCATCGATAAGAACAGAAAAAGGCCTTCAATGAATTACGAAGTAGGGCTACGCCATGTAGCATTCCTACATGGTACTTATTAGGATGTATTTTATGCCCTGGCTCTACAGTACTATCAAACACTGCAGCTTAGCTAGTCTCTAGCTACATGGTACTTCAAAGTAAACGTTGAGATCTACCCCGTTCAACTTCATTGAGCGAAGTCTATCGACTTTAAGTCTTTCGTTTGTATTATTATTATAACACAATAGACCATTCACTTTTACGGTAAAAGCTTTTCCTATTCTTATTCCGATTAACGAGACTAATAGTACCACCACTACTGTCGTCGTGTCGTATTCTACTTACTACTACTACTACTGCTGCTGCTGATATCATAATCACTCGTAGTAATAGCAGCTGATGCTATTACTTCGCCGCCACAGAAGTGCTGCTACTGCCAGTAATAAGATGATGCTAGCTGTCGTTTATTTGTTTAAATATAAATATTATGGACGACGGACGGCATTATTTTTTATAAATTGATTCTCTCTCTATAATAATTTAATCGATAAAAGAATTCATCAATCAATCAATCAATCAATGGCTTGATTATGTTTTCCTTGGCTGTGTTCGTTGTTTGTTGTTTACTGATGTCGTACACCCGATTGATTGTATGTAAAGCTATTCCTTATTACGAATTATTGTACGACGACGATCGACGATCGATGATGAATGAATGAATGAACGAATATAAGTCAATCTAATACTACAGTATGATGGAAATCTAATAATGCGAATGCATAATATTGCAACTATTGCTTATTCTTTCCTGAGAGTACACATTTTTTTATTTTTCATGGGAAATATCCAAGTTCAAGACAACTAACTGGGCCCATTTTTCCTGGTTTTCAGAGTTTTTTGCATGGCACGCAAACATCATAAAAGTTATGACTGTAGGTAAAAGTGCTGACCAAGGATGATTTGCTTTTGAATTTGTCCTCTAGTGCACTGTTTATGAACTGAAGGAAGCTGCAATGGTGGACGTACCATAACTATCTTCCCTATAATTTTGATGGTAAATGTAGTAGATATATATAGCAGAATAACAAAATCAAATAGCAAAGTTCATCACCAAGATCCTTCTAGGAAGAAGATTGAATTCTATACAGTATTAAAGTATTTTTTGATTAAAAAAAAAGCTATATCATTATTATATTTTCAATTATAGCTATTGGTAATTCTTATTCCTATTCAGCCCAATCGTAGACCGAGATACGAGTGGTTTAATTGTTGATACACATCTTGTTGTTCCTCGTCGTCCTGCCATCGTATCATTCATGCTCCTCTCTTTTGTTTTCCTTTCCTTTACATTTTCGCTTTTTTGAATTACGATCGCTGTTTGCTGTTGCTGTTGATGTCATTTATAGGACTATCCATCAGTGTCAAGGACGCTGTCGATGTTTTCAAGCACATTCGGTTCTCTCCGCAGCAGAAGATAAACACAATCTAAATGAACATGTTCATCAATAGCTGCTGTTATTAATGCATCAACAACATTATACGGACCAGCTGTGTTACTGCCCAAACTATCTTCGATGGCTTTCATCGTATCCTCATACCCAACATTCGAATTATCTATTTGGAAGGATGTAATACCGTGAGCGATATTCGAACAAGCTACTTGGAAGGGTGTAATACCATTAGAATCCTTTTTGAATAAAAGGCTAATTCCTATCTTCTTCGGATAATAACGAATTCCATACTCGAATACCAACTGAAATCGTTCAACAAAGTTATGGTTATCTTTATTGTATTTGTTGCAATTGTGAAGTGGTAGGGATCCAGAATTATTAGCCTCTCTTACTGCACTTGGGTCCCATTCAACTAGAAATCGAAATCTATTTTCTGCAAAATAATAATTACTGGTTAATAATCTGTTCAAAAGACCATACCTTCGAATATCTTCTTTCGTTAGAAGACCAATTCGTCTCAGTTGAATTAAAACTTCAAGGAATGTTTCGTCGACAAGCCGATTATGATCCCTGCCGAATAATAAGTTAGAACTTGACATGAGGGACTGTAAAACATTACTTCCGTCAATATTTTCACATAACAATCCACCTCTTAATTCTTCTGTAAACTGATCAAACTCTATTGCTAGCCGCACAAAGAGCATAATAAATGGCGCACCTCTATAATTGCAATAGAAGTTAACACCGTAGTCGCGTATGTTGATGATACGATGTATAGGGTGTAAGTTAGGGTAGGTTAGGGGAACAAATTCACCTGGTTCTTCTGCATCCCACGCAACATCTTGTGATAGACTACTCGAAAGTACGTTGGGAAAGAAACGGATGGCAGTTTCAATTTTAGCTTCTGTATCTTCTGCACTATAGTAGCAACTATCTATTCCACGTTCACAAAGCATATCATATATATCAGCTTCTAAATAATGAAGGAATGATTGGACTAATGCATCAGTTTTATTTCTTGTACGGTTAGAAAATTCTCCTTTCCGTTGAAGGACTGTAATTAATTTGGCACATCGCTCGTCAGCAGCCTGCTCTCGTTCTATTGATGCTTGGGACCGTTCGTCGTCGTCGTCACTTGTGTCATTATCTTCCATGGCTAGTGACCGTTCGTCGTCGTCGTCGTCACTTGTGTCATTATCGTCCATGGCTAGTGACCGTTCATCGTCATCGCCATCGTCACTTGTATCATTATCTTCCATAGCTCCAACTCTTTGTTTTCTATCCTTTGCCTTCTGTTCTTTGGATGTCGTTTCTTTGTTGACATAAGTATTATTGCATAAGAGCGTACTGAATCGGCGGTATGTGAAGAAATTGATGTGCGTGTGATCCCTTGCTTCGTTTCTTCTTATATGTTGACATACCGTACAGTACAGTCTGCTCGCGTTAACAAATACAAAATAGCAAATACACTCTCATTAACAAATACACCATATCGGTTTACACGTGATTCAGACCGTTGGGTCCCGTGTAGTGATTGATGGTTCGTGATTCGTGACTAAATAGCCTGTAGTGGGTCCCGCGTAGTGACTTATTGATATAAGAACTAATTCATGCCCAAAATTTTACTAGTATTTGTTGGTGTAGTATGTAATAATAACTTTAGCATCAAATATATACACCTAAAAAGTCTTTTTTTTGGAAAATTAAGGTATGAAGTTTACAATTGACCTATTGGATGGAGAATTATTATATTCCTTAGTCTCCTAAGCCTACTGGTATCTCATAATGTAGGCTCACACACGGCACACATCAAATAACCCCCCAAAATGGCCCATTTGCAGTGTTTTGTGGACATACAGTACGCTCAAAAAGGTGAATCATCCCAAAATATATGGATGAGGTGCACTATATATTCCAAAGGGAACTAACTCTTGGTGCTTTGTGTTGATGATCCAGCTTAGGAGCGCACAAAAGTGGAAAAACCAGTTTTGAGGCCTAAATGGCCCATTTTGTGGTTAATGCAGCCCTACAACTTCATCACCTCCATTGAAAACTAAGCATTATTAAGACCTTGTAGGTATATGTATAATGGATGCTAGTGCACCCAACCCAGAAGGTTTTGTCCTCTGCAACCCTTTCAAATAAGATATTCTGTTGTTCATTTGTTGTGTGTGTGCGCCTTCCACAACAGCGGATTGTAATTTATTCAACAACCACAGTGACAAAAAAGTGGTAGGAGGCAACTATAATCTTCCAGTATAATATAAGAATGCTACTGCACCCAAACCAGAAGTTGTTGTCCTCTGCAACACATTCAAAGAAGATATTCTGTTGTTCATTTTGATTGAAAATCATTTTGTTTGTGTGCCTTCCACAATAACAGATTGTAATTTATTCAACAACCACAGGAACAAAAAAGTGGTGGGAGGCAAATACAGTGTTCTAGTAAAATAAAAGAATGCTACTGTACCCAAACAAGAAGTTGTTGTCCTCTGCAACACTTTCGTGTAAGATATTTTGTGGTTCATTTTGATGAAAAATATTGATATTTGTGTGCATGCCACAACAGGAAAATGAGTTTTACTCTTCAACCACAGTGACAAAAAAGTGGTAGGAGGCAACTATAATCTTCTAGTACACTATTAGAATCTTATTGTACCCAACCCAGCTGGTGTTGTCCTTTGCAACACTTTCAAATGATATATTTTGTTAGGTGTACACATACATTTTAAAATCTCTAAAATGTGTGCTGTGTGTGAGCCTACATTGTGAGATACTAGTAGGCTTACAAGACTAAGGAATATAATATTTCTCCATTCAATAGATCAATTGATAACTCCATAGTAAATTTTTCCAAAAAAATGACTTTTCAGGTGTATATATTTGATGCTAAAGTTGCTATTATATACTACAATAACAAATACTAGTAAAATTTGGGCATGATTTAGTTTTTATATTGGCATATTTGGGCATTATTTAGTGTTTATACATGCATATTTGGGCATTATTTAGTTTTTTTATTCTCACCAATATCACGTAACAAACACCTCTCGTTAACAAATACATCAGACCGGTTTACAGGGTATGTATTTGTTAACGCGAGCAGACTGTACTTCTTACTCATTGCATACAATACCGCCGGTACACCCGGTTGTAAATTTTTTTTTGAGGCGCGCTCAACAAGAACTGGGGATTACAAAGAAAAGATAATCGGCTTGCGCGCACGAAACCTTTAAGGTCCCTCAAATCGCGTCTTTTTGCGATTTGATCCCCGTACATTAAAAGCGCACCGATTTGATCCCCGTATATTAAAAGCGCACCATAAGGGATTTGGACGGGTTGGGCGGTGGGTTATGGTTCAGGTGGTCAACCCAATTCAAAGCAAAATCAACTGTTAGGGATCGATTCCCGTGGGGGTTTTCGATTGTGCGATAAAAAAGGGTTTTTGGTTTTTTTTTTATATCTCTTTCTTTTGTTTTTACATTAAGTAACACTCGCGCAAGCCGATTATCTTTTCTCTGTAAAACCTTGTCTGTTTCCTTATCGTCATCTTCAAAAAAGATCCTCTCCCTCTTTTCTCGGCTCCCCCTCCCCTTATTCTGATTACTCCATTTATCGCACGCAACCACACAAACTTCAACACATAAACAAGCAACGCTCAACACAACTACTGCCTCATGTTTTCCAGATTTTTTTTAAAATTAAAAAATCAATATTTTTATTTTGTTGAGCTAAAGAAGGCAGGCCTTATCATTATTGTAGTCACCGTCATTCTATTTCAGAGAAACAAAGGTTGATAATCCAACGAGAACAAGAATACGAAGAACGAATAGAATATAGCAGGCAGAGAAAAAAGAAAAAGAAAAGGATAAGAGATATGCTGAGATCAGAGACAAGAAGAAGAATAGAAAGGATTATACAAATAATTCAGAATTATACGACAATCAGGAATTCATAATCCAACAATTCATCAGCAGCGGGAATTTATTTTCGAAGAATACGAAAGAGGCGTTCGGTGTTCACTGCACAATAAGTGAAGACAAAATCGAGAATGAGAAAACCTACTATTGCGAATATTACGAAGATGACGTCGACACGTTTATTATTTGCCTTCCTTTTTCTTACCCTCAGTCTACTACCGCTACTACTTATGGTACCGAAATATAATCAACCACCAGCTGTCAATAACAATAGCAATAACGCTGCTTTATTAGTCGTCTCGGCATTTACATCAACAAAGACAAGAACACGAATAACGAAGTCACATAATAAGTTTAGCAGCATAATTCGACAACAACAACAACCTCATTCATCATCATCATCGTCTCGTCGTCATCCGTTGAAACTCTCTGTTGTTAGGGATGAAAATCAGCAGCAGCAACAAAAACAAAAACAGCCACAACGACAACGGCAGGTGAAGCAACAACATCAACAGGAACTACGTCGCAGCAGCAACGAACAACACCAAAACGAAACAGAAATTGAAATAAACGAAGAAGCAGTAGATGATATACAATCTTTAAGATTAGAAATAAGGATGTGGTCACAAATTAAAGCACCCCATGGACCAAAGGAAGCAGAAAAAGTACTACGAAAAATGATACAACTTTATAGTAGTGATAGCGATAGTGACAATATAAATGAAAATGAACAACAGCAAGAGAAGAATTTTGCACCTAATAATAGAGAAGAAGCAGGAGCAGAAGTAGTTCAAGGTGGTCAAGGTGGTCAAGGTCAAAATCAAAATCAAGGTCAACCACAAAGAAGTCACAGAAATATGAATATAAAAAAGAATAGTTATAGTCGTCCATATGTGGATGTTATTGATTGCAATCAAGTTATTAATGCCTATAGTAAATCACGGAATGATGAGAATGCACCACAATATGCATTACAAATATTGAAAGATATGATCACAATATCGTCATCTACTAAGAAATCAAAATCAGGTAGTAGTGGTAGTAATTTAGTACCGAATGTGGTGACCTATAATAGTGTGATTAATGGGTATGCCCAGAAGGGTAATTTTGGTGGTGCCTCGAAAGTATTTCAATTACAAATTCATGATTATAAACAAAATCAAAATAGTAATGCGAAACCAAATGTACGAAGTTTTAATACCATGATTAATGCCTGTTCGAAACATATAACGTTGAATAAGAATAATGCACGTAGTAATAAAAGTACTAATAACAAAAGCAATAACAATGATAGTAATAATAAAGATTTCAGTAGTGGTAGCGGTGAGACCAACAACAACAACAATAATAAGAATAATAATAATAATAATAATAATAGTATGCCAGAAATAGCTGAAAAATTATTAGCAACATTACAAGAATGGTATACAATGGGTGAAATTGAGAATGGTGCCGATACAATCACCTATAGTGCTGTTATAAATTGTTGGAGTAAATCAGATACCACTGATGGTCCACAACGTGCATTAGATTTACTAAATCAAATGATTGATCAAAATATTGCACCAAATACAATCACCTATAATTCGGTGATTGATGCCTATGCACGACAAGGGAATATTTTGGGCGCAACTAATGTTTTTCAAATGATGCAACTGCAATCCAAAAATAATAATAATGGAGGAGGAGATAATAATAGCAATAGTAACTGCCGACCAAATGTACGGTCCTATAATATATTAATTGATGCATGGTCCAAATCAATAAACAACAATAACAACAACAGTAATAATAATAATAATGATTGTGATAATGCACCAGAAGAAGCTGAGTCACTTCTAAAAGAAATGATACTTTTACATTCCAAGGGTGAACTGGAAGATTTTCCGGATACGATCACGTATAATGGTGTGATTAATTGTTGGGGTAAATCAAATAATAGTATCCAATCCGCAAAGCATTGTTTAGACATATTAAAGAAAATGATATTGAAATATGAAAGTGATAAAATAAAATATAAACGATTACGGGTAGGTTTTAGTTTCATTCAAAAGTTTTTCAAAGTTCAAAAGTCATGGCAAAGTGTGTGTACCCCCATTCACATTCCAAAGGCATATTTTTGAATCGTTCGTTCGTTCCTTCGTTTAGTATAAAGACATAGAAAGAGGCACAACTATACACACTCACACCTCTCTCTCTCATTTTCTCTCCTTAACCTCTTTTTCGTCTATCTATTTAGCCTGACACTATAACGTATACTGCAGTTCTAAATGCACATGCACGTCGTGGGGATATTGTTGGTGCTAAACTTGTATGGGAAATGATGAAAGATGATTATTTGAATAATGGTAATAGAATGGCCAGACCAAATGTACAATCTTTCAATACATTGATTGATACATATTCGAAATCAATATCATCCTCTCAAAATTATGATAGTCTTGAAGCAACAATTGATGCACCAGATGAAGCCGAATCACTACTGAATGATATGATTGATTTGTATTCACGAGGCGAATTAAAAGGGAATGGACCAGATATATATTCCTATAATGGTGTTATTAATTGTTGGAGTAAATCAAATCAACCAAATTCACCTCAACGTGCACTACAAATTTTACAATCAATGAGGAAGAATAAGAATAACAATAGTAAAACGGTAATAAAACCTGATACTATAACATACAATTCTGTTTTGGATGCATATGCTAGACATGGAGATGTAGTAGGTGCAAATAAGGTATGGAAAATGATGAAAGAAGATGGTTCATATACTGCTGCTAAACCTAACGTTCGTACATATTCAATTCTTATTGATGCATGGTCAAAATCAGCATCAGCATCAGCATCAGATGTGACAGCAACAAATACTGCTGATCGTATTATTATTGATGAAGTGGAAAGACTTTTTATTGAATTGAATATACGATATGACAATGGTGATTTAGGAGAAGAAGGTGGACCTAATGAAATAACCTATACATCAATGATTCAATGTTTAGATCAATTTCATGGTACAGAAAAACGTGTTGAAGAATTAAAAACTTTAAGAAATAACATGAAGAAGTAATTAGTATTGATACTTTTATAACTTACCATGACTTGACTATACTTTAGTAGGAACTTACAGTAAATGACTTTCGTACAATGCATAAAAAATTGTGCGATGAGCTCACAAAATAGAGGGTTAAAGTCACAAGTTTCCCTCATCCTCCTTGCAAATTTCGTCGTTGAACTTGTTAATTACGCGCGGGTGAATTAGGGCGTTGCACGGAAAGTACAGTAAAGGAAATTGCGCAAACAAAACATATTAAAACGGGGGAGAAGATCGTAAAGGGGGAAAGGACAGAAAACGGGACTAAAAGTACTAATAGTACAGTGATTAAGTATATTCAGTCGCTCAGTCCCACAGGCCCAAACATTGATCTTCGCCGAAGATCTTGTCTAGATAAAAGCAAAAACAAAACACAACTTGATATACTGTTCTACATCGATCATTCCCTATTCAACAACTCAATAACATTACATCGCCATCATCGCATTATGCGAGTTGAATCGAATCGAATCGAATCACAACAATCGTCGTATTCTACAGTCCATACCACACACCAATATAAGCTACAGAACAACTCTATATACTACCTGTAGCGGTAGCACCCTCGATTTGATTGTGATTGTGATTGTGATTCTGTTGAGTCGAGTTGAGTCGAGTCGAGTCGATTGAGGAGGTTTGTCCGTTGGAACTAGTCGAATACAATTACAAATACAGATATAAATAGACAACAATCCATATATGATTATGACACCACAACAACAAGGACTGCGTCGAACGACGACGACAACGACGAAGACGACAAGGAATAAGAATGGTAATAATAATTTGGTACTGGTACTATTTTTTGTTAGTTTTATTGTGGCTGTTATAAGTTATAATTTCAATTTACTTAAACATTATTATCATTTCGAAATTATTGTAGATGTGAATATGAATGAGAATAATTATGAATCATTATTCTGGAATCCAAAAAAGCAGCAAAAAAAGCAGACAACAACAACAACAACGACAATAAATACTACTGGTACTAATACTGCTGTTACTACTAGTAACGTTACTCCAATTATTCCAAATGATATTCATCGAAATTCCTCCGAATATATGTTATTACAAGCTGCAACAAAACAACGTGCAGTTTCTGATGATGAAATTAATATGGAATATGAAACTCAACGTTGTCAACGTTATGGTCTGACATTAAATATGAAGGATAAAAATAATAATGATGATGGTAATGTTCCACGTAGAAGACGAATATTTTGGGGTACATTAATAGCCGATGATACCTGGCATACCATTGCCACCACCGCCATGGAATCCTATGGTATATTTCATACAGCTGTCTTTATTGAATCCAATCGTACACAAACTTTTAGTAAACGTCAATTCAAATACTACTACTATAATAACTCTGACAATAATAATGATTCTAATCCTTCTGGAAACTCCTATGATGATATAGAAACAACAGTAAAAATGAATTTCAAATTACTTCAGTCTAAGAATTTATGGGGACCAACCACAGATATTATTATTGAACAATATATAAACGAAAATTCTACTTTCCAAGATCGCGAACACAATCAACGAAACGAAATAATAAAACAATGGAAAAAACAAGGTATGACATCAGAAGATATTGGTTATTTATCTGATGTGGATGAATTCTTTACAAGAGACTTTATAAGAGCAATGCAAATATGTCATGTGCCACAATTTAATGTCTTTGAAACTGAAACTGAAACTAATGTTGAGATAATTGAATCATCTAACAAATCTAACAATGAATCTGGCAGTGAGAATAATTCTGAGACCAACAAAAAGAAAGTTAAGAAGAATTGTAGAGATAAAAAAGTTTTCTCGACATCCAATATACAATTAGAAGGTAGTCCATTATGTATACCAAAAAGTAGGATTGGTAGACATATCCATCCGGATATGGTGATTGGACATTGTATTGATGGTATTGGTAATAATAATGGTAATGATGATAGTAATATTGGTGATGTTAGTAATACAGATCTATCTTTATGGTCGGCAAGTAAATTTCGTAAACGATATGATTCTGATCCAAATAGTATCAGATATGGTACCTATCAAAATCCTGTTGGATTTCATTATCATAATACCTTTACATCTACTGCTGTATTACGGAATAAGTATTTGACCTATGGTCATCCACAACGTCATGCATTACATCAACCATTACGGACCATTGATAATGATTTAAAATTTATGATGCATTGTGTACTATCAACAGATTTGGAAAGGAAGAATAAGAATAGGAATAAGAATAAAAGTAAGACGATGACGAAACAACAGCAGCAGCAGCAGCAGCAGCAGCAGCAGCAAACAACTAAAACGTACCTTGAAGATGGTGTATATAATGAAATGTTTCAAGCTGCCAAGAGTAATGATAATAAGAATAAAAATAAGAATAAGAATAGATCGTCATCATTGTCATCAGTATCAGTATCCAAAATTCCAATAGCATTTATTACCGTACCATTATATGTCCAAAAACGTCATGAGGAATTAACAACTATAATAAAACAAGATATCAAAGATCATCCATATGCTAATAATAATAGGAAGAAGAAAGTAGAAAGTACAGTAGAAAGATAAGTGCTTCTAAATATAAATTAAAAACAACTAACTACTAATAACAATATATAAATTAATTTTACTGTATAGCTAGCTAGCTGTCTATATACCGCGTCGTCAATCGTCAGTCGCCACTTTTACTTCATGTAGAATTTGAAAAAGAACCAGCGAATCGAGTTCGAGTTCGAGTCAACCAAATTGACCTACTATATACAGTATTCGTCATAGCCTATTATGATTTTACTATTAATCATTCCCTTTAATAGTATCCGGATAAGCATCAAGCATCAATTTTTTTTCTGGCCTAGTGTACTAAATAGACAAAAAAAGAAAAACAAAAAAGCGTCAATATTTTCTTTGCATTTTTTTTATTTCTTGTTTATAAAGAGAATTTGAATTTGATTCAGTAAAAAAGCAATGATATCCATATATTATGTTAACTTTTGTACCGTCCATCATTGCAAAAAAAAAAATGATGAAATTCAATGATGACGTCGTTCATCAACTTGTGTTTTCTCGGATCAATTCCCTATCTGCATATTTGTTCTTTTCTTCGCCATTGCGACAGGTTATATTGCTAGACCTACGTCTATTTCTGATAGAATTACCCAGCAAACATAACAATGATGTTCAACCAAAAAAAAAAAAGCAACAAGACAACTCAAAAAGGAGGAATTGTGATTTTTGCTACAATACTGTACTACCTACGTTACGGAACACAACTTCTTTTGCCGTGATCTTTTAATGGCAGATGGAAATCTCGAAAAGAAATATGGTATTTTTTGTATCGAATCGTGGACGACATAATTGCAGCAACAACCTATCCCATTTTGTAGTGAGTAACCCCAATATTCTTTGTTTATGTCAGTTATTAATGCTTCTCCCAACAATTTTGACGTTTGAAAATACAACAAAAGTTTGTTATTTTTGTTGTTGTCAACAGAGGTAGCAACAGCTGCATTGTTGCTATTTTTGTCCTCGGTGTTGATTGCTGCTGTGGATGCTAATAACGATACTCTCAGGTCGTTATATGCTTTGCCCAGTGTAATGACACCCATGTGCTCTCTAGAATTTCGTTTCGTATCATTGTTGTAATAATCGACCATCACATCAAAAGTTTTTTTCAGAATCGGATGCTTTGGTGTGCTAACAATAAATGCCTGAAAAAATTTAGCTTCCCCCCACACCGTCGATTGTTTCGAATCTGTTTGATTAACGGTAACAAACGTAAGATTCTTGTGGATTTTGTTTTTGGCATTCGTGGTAGCAGTATCATTGGTGGTAGTTGTGCTGTTGTTGTTGTTGTTGTTGTTGTTGTTGTCGGAAGGAATGTTGAAATTGTCGTTGTCATTATTTTTGTCGTGGTCAGCGTTGTCGTTGTTGATGAGAAAGGGATGTATCGCTCTTAGGTCCAGATCCATGTAATACCCACCGTATAGATACAGTGCCGATATGCGACATATATCCCCTCGCAACATCCCTATTTTCTCGTTGACAAAACGATGCAACAATCGTGGTTCCGTTTGTTTGATAATTTCTTTGCATTCCTTGTCCGTCAAGAAATAAACATTGCTTATGTTATCGTAACGCAAATCATCATCTGTGGTGGAAGAGTAGGCCGTCTCCGGCAATTGAATCCCCCATGCGTTTTGATACATTCGTATCGTTTGAACCACGTTGTCGTATAGCTCACGTGGTTCTTTTGTTTTCAATATATTGTCCTTGTAGGTAAATATAAGATTGTGTGGTGGTGTTTCTATTGATGGTGGTGACAATAATGGCAACAACAATGCTTGCTTTTGTTCTTCTTCTTGTTGTTGTTGTGGAAGAGTAATCGCCGATTCTTTGATTAGACTAATCAAGGAATCTGATGCAAGAACGAAATGCTTGGTCCAATACGAGTAATAAGACATTGCCGTTGCTATTATTGCCATTACAATCACAGCAAATTTAACATTGATGATCGTACCAAGTTTATTTTTTCTCTTTCTTTTTCCTACGTTTTCCCTCATCTTGACGATGATTGCTCATCACTAACTTATTAATAATCTTTAGAAAGGAAAGAAAAGAAAACGAAAAGGACCAACAGAACAAAAGAAAGGGTAAACCGAAAACAATACACCGTAACAGATCTTCTCTTTCAAAGAAGAAGAAGAACTACTAAGCAGAAGAATTTTTCGCGATTTGTGAAATATTCCAGATCTTCTCTTTCAAAGAAGAAGAACGAACTTCGCGCTCTCAGGTGCGCGTTATTAGGTGCGAGCTGCTAGTAGCATGCGCTTCACTTAGAAGTGGTTCAGTACTACCTCCGTGCACCGGAAAGTGTCGCGTGGGCTATCGGTTGAGGTCAATCTTGATTTTTTCAATGTGCATTTCACAATGCTAATTTAGTCTATCAGGATCCCTATTTCAGAAGGAAATATAAAACTTCAGGATGTTGATATATGAAATCTCTGTAGAATAATAGTTCAGATGGAACCTTCAAATTTTGAAAGATATTCTTTATTGATAGAGTTGCACACAATTGAATGATGGATAGTTTTACTAGTGTTTCCGATTTTCAATTAAATCCTAGCGCGAACATACTTGCAATTCGAGTAACGAGTAGTTGAGTCCCAGGAACTTGACGTAAAACTTTCAATTAGTGAATGGAAAAAAATGTGTCATGAGTTACATTCCTACTGAGGTTGCCTCAAAGACGTTCGATTGAGTCAATTTGTGACTCAATTTTTTTTTGAGGCACGTGCAAAAAAATTGAGTTAAGTATCTGCCTGAATTTTTTTTTACGGCAGCTCGCCTAAAAATAAAGGTAAGTAACTGCCTCAAAGTTGGCAGGTGCCTGAAATATTTTTGTGTGTACTTTTTACGCGATTAAAAACGAAAATAAAACGGCCGTGCCTCAATTTTTTTCTCGCCTCGCTCACAAAAAAGTGAACTTATTCTTTTGAAATAAATTACAAAGCAATACATAACAGCCTCAACAACAACACATATACAAGTCTTGTCAAGAACGTTCCCATCTACTATCCGTTCCCACAACAGCAATGGTGGATATTTTTGGCGGTTTAGACCGACACGACTCTTATTTTGCCATTGCCGGTGCAACGAATTCGGCAGGTCAAATTTTCAATCCAAAACAAAGTTCCAATTTGGGTTTCTTGTACTAATATAATCACTTGGGAGAACGTATTTTTGAATGATCAATACATCTCATAATTACTACTCAGAACAGCTAAAGTAAGTTTTCATCATGCCGTGGAACAAACATTGCACAGCTGCTCTAGCCAAGCTTTGGGAGGATGGAACTGTATCTCCAAAGGCTTTAGCAACAGATAAAATCGACCCTGTATTTGATTTGTCTCCCGTATTTGTTGAAAACAAAATATCAATCTTAAGATTCCGTGCTCAATTTAGATCTAAAGCTGCCGATTACATGAGATCACAAGCACTACAAGGCCGCCGTCGAGGTGAGTCGATAACTTCTTTCTACATCTAATAAATATTTTGCTTTCTTCCATTCTTCTTTCTACATCTAATATTATTTTGCTTTCTTATTTGCAGCTGACATACCTTCGCCTATCCAAGATCCTGATTTTGATCCTGAAAGTGAAACTGAATCTCCAGCTAAAGCTCCAGCTAAAGCTCCAGCTAAAGCTTCTGCTGTTCATTTTAACGGTATGTAGTAACAAGTATGTGTGTCAGTGATTTAAAAAGTGAACCTGGGAAAAGTGTGTCGTCATGTACTTTTTGATTGGCTAATATGACATCAATTTTTGTAACGATAAAATTGGCATATATATATTTGAGGCAGCTACTTAGCTCAATTTTTAAATTGAGGCACGGGCTTACCTGAATTTATTTTTAAGGCACCTCTTAAAAATATTGAGGCAGTTACTTCCCTCAATCTTGACACGTGCCTGAATTTTTTTCTTAACGGATTCAAAACAAGAATTTGATGCACGTGCCTCAAATAAAAGTTGAGTCAAATAACGACTCAATCGAACGTCTTTGAGGCAACCTCACTATGGAAACTTCACGAAATTTCATGTTGAAAGTTTCACCTGCTTAGGCAACTAGTGAAATTTCCAAACCCTAGAAATACGGTAGTAAATTCATTTTTCTTCCATGATGATGCTTGCTTGTTATTATATTGCTTATTGCCGCGTGGTGTGGGTCATTCTTCCTCTCTTTCCGCCCTTCTTTGCAATCCGCAACTTACAACAACAACACAATAAAAAACACAAAAAGACACGAGAAGCACAAAGAATCTAAACTACTTCGAAGTAAACTAACAACACAAGCAACCCGATTGATTCGATCGTCCAATTATGAATTCTTCTCCTATGCCACGAGCTCCTCCTCCACAAGCTCCTCAAGCTACTTCTCAAGTATATCAGCAGCAACCCCAGATGCAACAACCGCAACAACAGCAACCGCAACTGCAATCTCAGCAGCAGCAGCAACCGCAAATGCAACAACATCAGCAACCGCAGATGCAACAACCGCAAATGCAGCAGCCCCAAATGCAACCGCAACAACAACAGCAGGAGCAACAACAACGACAACAACAACCACGACTTTCTGATTTTCAACCGCAACTGCAGCAACCACGTCAAACTCAATCCCAAGTAAATGCAAATAGTACGAATAATCCTCTCAGCAGCACTACAAATACAAATAATACAAGTAGTAGTAATCGTACACAATTATCACGTCCACCCTATGTGGATCCCAATACAAACATTATATATGATACCGATCAACCAGAATATGAAGGTTTCTTAACAAAACAATCAATGTGGTTAAAGGTACGTGCACAGTTACTGTTACAGTATAATAATATGTATACACCTTATCGTTTCATTTGAATCGTGTTTGTTTCGTCAATTGTATTTTATTCTTGTCTTTGTCTTGTCTTTCGCAGAACGGTTCCTCTTCGGTGTCTTGTTACTGTTGCGTCGAGTCGAGTCAAGTCAAGTCAATCCTCTCTCTCTCTCTCTTTCTCTAAGTAAAAAATCTCTATCTCACGCAATTAATTTCTTTCTATTCTTCTTAAACATATTATCAAACTACCGTACTTACATTACATATTAGGATTGGCGTCGACGTTATTTTTTATTAAAAGGATCGAATTTATTTTATTGTTCCAATGACTATTCCAGTCCACATGGGATGATTGATTTAGCACTATGTACGACCGTCAAATCTGCAGATTTAAAATCACGAAAACGAAATTCGTTTGAAATCTCCACACCAGAAATTACGTATTTATTATATGCGGATACCGAACAAGAAAAAGATGATTGGATTGGTCGGGTGGGGAAAGCGATTGTACGGTGTTCCTCGACCTATTATAGTAATAAACAACAACAACAGCAAAGACAACAACAAGGAGGACAACAAGGACAAGGTGGTGGTGGTGGAATGTATGGGTATGCACAACAACAACAACAATCACAAACAAATCAAATGGATAGTGATGATGATGATGATATATATTATGAAGATCCAAATAATTCGAATCCATATTTTAATGATTAATAAAAAACAAAATTAGAAGAAACAAAACAAACAATAAAGTACCAAGTACAATTGGACGGAGTTCGTTGTGAAGGAATGAAATTTCAATTTGTGGAATGAAGTGAAATGAAATGAATAGACAACGCAAATCCGGTAATATTTGTATCTGAAAATAAATTGATGTGACGCAAGAAAAAGAAGGAAGAAATGAATGTGTGCGTTCATGATGAGTAGGTAGTCGTATAATGGCGATGTGTGTCTGCCTGCCTACCTACCCGCCGATCGACAACACGAATGAAGATCGATAATATGCATAAGAAGAGAATACTTTAGTAAAAAAATAAAATGAAAGAATTCTAAAATAAATAAAGAAAACGATAAATTAAATCAAATTTAAACTTTTGTAGGATGTGAATACATTAGCGAACGTTTTTTTTTCACCATACTACTGTACCTGTAGGCTACGGTACATCGCCTATAAGCAGAATCTACTTGAGTTCGAATAGAAGATGAGTAAAAGATCGCGGTTCGAACCGGGGGGGGGGGGGGGGGAAGAAAAAAAGATGGAATAATAAGAAAATCAGGAGCAGAACATATAGTTTTTCATTCAATTTAATTTAAATCAATTTAATTTAACTTAGTGCTACATACACAAATAAAGAAATACAATTATTTTTCTAAAGAAATAATAAGAAACGATCTACGGTATGCGAAATTTGTTTGACTACTTGGCTGTAATTCGTTTTTTCGTCGTCATATCTGTCCTTGTTAATACTTTCTCATTCTGGTCAACCGCCTTTCTTCTGCTGTAGGACAAACTTTATTGCATTGACATTGTCATCCTGAGGATCTTTTCCACACGGTCTCAATGGAATTTTGTTGAGACTCGAAAATACAAACGAATGAATGAATCGTAAACTACCGGCTTATACTGCTACCTCCCGCTGGAAGCTGTTCTGTTTCAGTCGGACCACCACCAACTCTTCCTTCTCCTTCTCCTCCTTCTCCTCCTCCATCAGTAATATTATTAACAACTGCACCAATATTATCGACTTCATCTTCATCGCTACCACGATTGAAACACTTTATAACCAATCCCAATAATGCAGCTAGTCCAACTCCACCTACCGTCCATATCAAACCACGTTTAACTATCGCTTTGCTGGCAGTAATAATCATCCCCCTCCATACAACTAACTAATGCTGCATCATCATCGTCGTATGCACAATCGACATGATCATTACCGTATATACGATCAATAGTGAAATCATCTATCTATATACTCGATTCTGGTTGTTGCCCTTTATTAATGTTGTTCACAACGAGTTGACTTAATTGGATACTATTCGATAAACTTCCTTGACCTGTAATATTTCTTCTTGAAGAACGATGAGAGTTGTTACCATGGATACTATCTTCTCCAATTGCAGTAGAAACTTTACCAGCCAATCGGATTGTTTTTTGAAGGTAACGATTTTCACTATTGTTGCTGTTGCTGTTGTTGTTGTTGTAATATTCATCATATAGGTATGATTCGTCGGCAGTGCCAGCAGTTGTTGGAGAATTATTTGCTTTATTATTATTACCATCTTGATCCGAAAATTCGCTATCAATTTTTGTTGTTGATGTTACCGCCCATGTTAATGCATGTTTAAATAATTCGCTGTCGAAGAATGTATATTTCTGAAGAAGAATATGGTATTGAAAGATCATTCCTTCTTTTTTGACTGCTGTTACTTCTGCTGCTGCTTTCGTACGAAAACTGATGTGGCGGGTGTGTGCCTTCATCATCATCTTCGTCGTCATCATCATTGATGTCTTCGTCACCGTCACTGTTATTACTCGGATCTTATAAGCATTCGTTAATGATATAATACGTAGACAATGGAATAAATTATACTACTATTGAATAGAAGTTTAGGCTTACCTCTATTAATCTTGCATTTAAATGTACATGTCATCAGTGTTGTTGTAAGTGTTGTAGGTGTTGATACAAAATTCCAGTCCCTCCTGAAATGTCGCAAATAACGGTTCCACAAGCACCTCATCTTTTATTGCAAAAAATAATGATTTTTGTCTTCTTTTGATCACCTCCTCTAATTTAGACCATCTACCTATTCTCTCTCCCTCTTCTAGGCGGCCCTTGAGATTTCGCTCTACTACTGTCAGTGGTGTGATCACGTGAATATAAATAACATCATCATACTTCTCCTTTTTGGCCAACTTCCCAATAGCGCTACTTCCCAATAGCGCAGTATTGTTTGTCACTATTCCTTTAATTACATTGTCCTGCTGAATTCGCATTAGATATGAACTGTCAGGCGTTGCCCCTGGATATTTCTTTTGGTTGAGCTGGTCATGATCGAGTAAGTTACATCCCATGAATTTTTCTGTGTGATTGTGTATGAAAAAACTTTTGCCGGCACATGGGTGGGAATTAATCATTATCAGTAGGGGTTTTCTTGCTTGTTTGATTCGGAAGATCTGGTTTGTCAACTGCCCATAGACCTCCGGGTTCATGACTATTGTGCTACTGTTGGTAGTATTTTGGAGGATATTTTGTTTAGTGTTCTTTTTCTTTTTCTTCTTCTTCTTCTTCCTGTTATCATTATCATCGGGCGTAGTACCTTTTGATATAAAAGGATAGAGTTCCTTGGTGTACACAAATGCATCAGGGATAGGTTGATCTTGATTCATGGGAGTGGGATCACGCAACAATGATGATGATAATGATGATGATCTGTTTGTCGTTGTTGACGACAAAGAAGATGAAGAACGTAAGGTTACATTGTCTTTGCTATTGATGGAATTGTTTTTATCATCGATGATGTTGATGTTGTTGCCTACTATCGGACGTGGAAGATCAATCTTTGCCTGTTGCTCAAGACCCATCGTCGTGATATCATTTGTATATGACATCAATAAATTTCTGCAACTATAACATACTATTCCAATTATTGCAACTAATTTCAATGCAAGATAATAAGATCTACCAGAGTCAGAGCTAGAGCCGGTGCCAGATTCAGATTCAGTGCTTGTTGTGCGATTACGACGACTACGATGAGGACGATGAGGACGGCGACTGCTGCTGCTGCTGCTGCTGCTATTATTTGCTTTTGTTACTGCCATTTTATTGAATTTTTATACCGTATGGTACCAGGTAGCTGACAACTGACAAATCCACAATACTGACGACGTGCTTATCGTTACGATGTTACGATATTATTATGGTTGGACAATTATCGGAATCGTTGCTTGGTTTCTTCTTCTTCTTACTGATCGTTTGTTGAATACAGTATGTAAGAGATCTTATGTATTTTGCTTTCATGCGCGGAACATCTTTTCATTTTTCATAACGGTATCTACTTTTTCAAATCTTCTTTTCCTATTTTGGGCGTGTGCATAGTCGCGCTTCACTGGGCCTATTGTGGGTTCACAACTTCTGCGCGTGGTAAAGTTAGCGCTCGCCTGAGGAAGTAGCTACAGTAAGTTAGTAATTTTTTTTTAATTCTGATTTATTATGAAATACAGATCAGAAAAATGTGAACGTACTCTCTCTCTCTCTCTCTCTCTCTTTCCTTCTTCTTCGTCGTTGCCGCCATTTCAAAATACTCAGCATTTTCTCTTATCAAATATTCTTCATACAGTACTGTACATTTCTTGAGTAAGTAGATGAATAAGAAGAATTACAGTGGCACTTCCTCCGTGCAACGGAAAATGTGCAGGGGAGCGACTAGGGAATGATTGTAATTCAAGAAAGTTCAAATTCAAATTATCACATTTATGTTGTTGCCTACCTACTACCTGCTGTCGTAATATTGATTCGATGAAATTCGTCCCGCCAATAAGCATTGAATGCATGCAAAATAAAGAGTTACTGTTTAAAAGAAAAATTGTAGTGCAAAAACAGTAATACTAAGAATAAAATGCTTGAGCCCAAGACGACGAGCGAGGTAGGTGTCAGCAGCTTCGCAGAAAAGAAAAAAAAATGTTATTCGATTTCCAACAAACAACAGCATCAAACTTCGAGGAAGTAGCTAGAGCATCTTCTTCGTTCAATTCTAGCGTATTTAAACTACAGTAGTATCCGATATAATCATGCTGTGTGTTAACACTAATCATATTTCTTAATTTGTTGTGTTAAAGCAGTAGTAGGGTGCCCCTCGTTCATTCAGATGTACATAGTATTATATTGCAGTCCTCTATGTAGTTACAGTTCACTTAGAGTACTTGTTTATAGTATTCATACAAATCATGGATATAGAACAATGGCTAATTAATAAGAATGGAGAGGGCAGAAAAGGAAGAAAGAAAATGTAGAATGATTATAATAGTTTCATATTATACGTTCTTCTTCTAATCGTATATATTCTTCAACCTTGTTCCTGATCGGAATCGTTATAATCGTCGTCATCAGCAAGTGGTGATCTATGATCGTTATAGTCCTTGTCATCTTCGTCATCGGTAAGTAGATATTCGTCGTCCTCCTCATATTGGTCATTGACATTGTCTTCGACATCATAAAACTCGTCTTCCTCGTTATCAAAATTTTCATCCTCATCGTTATCGTCATCATAAAATTCATCTTCCTCATCATCATAAAATTCATCATCATCATCATTATAATTATTATTATTTCCATCATCATCATCGCCATCATCACCATATTTCCATAACCATTCACCAGTGATTGGATGATAATCATTATAACCATCATATCCATCTAAGTAGTAGGGACGTGATGAACTACCATCATCATTTGTAGTATCGGTATAGATGTCAGTACAATCCATTTGTTCGGCATAGGTAAAATTACGTAAATGATACCAGACAGTTCCAGCATATTTATATCCCTCCTTTATCGGATTTGCTTCATGCCATGTTCTATTTTCTGGTATTTCAATTCTATTGTCTACTTTATTATTCTTATTCTTAGTGCTAGTGCTACTATCATCATCATTATCAGGCGATAATATTGTGGTTGTAATTTCATCATCATCATCATTATTATTCATTCTGACATTAGGCCATATTAATGCACGTCCCTTTTTCGGTTGAACACATATTATATCATCATTAGTTTCGTTGCTATTATTATCATCATTGCTATTGTTATTATTATCTATTATATTCTTTTTTTTAATAATTTGTGAAAAACATGTTTCACCACCATTGTCTTCGTTAATATCATTTAAATAAAATAAGATTGTAAATAACCGTGGTCCGGTCATAGAATAAAATTCTTCTGGTATTGAATCAGTATGACTACCATATTTTTGTCCAGGAACGTATTGTATAAAATGTACTGGTTCGGTATGTGTCTGGAATGGTAAATCAACTAAATGTTCAATTTTCATCCAGGCATTTTGTAATTTGGGTTCTTTCATACATTGATCTGGATCACACCAGGCCTGTGTGGATTCACAGACACCAGCAGCAATATCATTCTCATTATTATCATTATTATCACCGTCGTCCACGTCATCGTCGTAACCGTCATCGTCATAACCATCGTCGTAACCGTTATTGTCATAGTCGCCATTGCCAGCCAAGAATGCATAACCACTACCATCACCGTTCGGATCAGTATTGATAGCAATTTTAGTTTGTCGTATCATTTCATCACATTCTTCCTCGGTAAAAAAATCTTCTAATTGTAGTAACCATGGTCCAATACCAACATTACCACTTTCATCGATATTGACTTCTTTGACACCGTCAACGTCAACGTTTTTATCAGGAACGTAGGATTTTGGATGTGATAATATCGTTGGACGATATCTGGATATTAAATTCGGATCAGTGATAATTCTTTCATACATTTGATTCATTGAATCATTACTATTATTACTATTTGTATTCCATATATTTGGTATTGTATTATAATCTAATCCACAATGTACATGTTCATAAAATGTTTTCAATGTTTGTTGATCAATTTGATCGTCGTCGTCTTCTAAATAATCTATCGGTTTACAGATTTGACATTTGTGTGGACAATAGGTTAGATCTTTATTTTGTAATTTCATTGATCTACCATGTGGTTCAATAGTATCATTAATAGCGTGACATAACACGTACTTTTCAAAGTCATTAGAACATAATTCATCATTAAAACCATATACAACTTGTACGTGTACGTGTAATAGAAGTGACAGTAATAATAATGATACTACAGGAAGAAAATAGAAGCATCGTCCTTGTATGATGGGAACTTTTTTTAGAAAGGAAATACTACGCCCTCGTCCAGCAGCAGCAGCAGTCGTAGCAGTTTTCGTTCGTCTCGTCGTCGTCGTCGTCGTCGTCGTCATATTTACGTTTTGGATAGACGACTGCCGTAGCTACAACAATGATCGTATTGTGAAGGTAGACGATGTGATGTCTGCTTCTACGGTAACGGTAGTTGCTTCTACTTTTATTTATTTTGTTTCTCCGCATTTTTAATATTCATTTGATTTTTTAGTTTACTGTATTCAAATTTTTTCAAATCGATAACGTATGAAAAGCGTGCACGACATAGCACTGAATAACAACCAACGACTGACGCATGACAGACATGACGATTGTATTTTTTGTTTCGCCAAAAATGGTTATCAAAACCTTAATTTCACAACTACTATATTTAAAAATGAATTGAGTTACAATGAATGTAAAACATAGCTACATAGAACAAGATATATTTAGCAATAAGTTCATCAAAAAATGTACAGGGATTACAATGGATGGTAAACAGCAATTTGCTGTTGCTGCTAGCTGCAACTCCTGAAAGAGATTTGATAAATTAAAGACACTTTCAATATCCAAATACCTTTCTATATTCTATTAAACTAAATTATATGGAGCGGAACAGCAAAGGCTTAGTGTAATTCCTATTTAGAAGGGCAACAAAGTGGCTATCTTTGTGGCTTTTGTCTTCAATTTTGACTCCTGGGATGGTATGGTCTCCCAAAAGACGTAAGTGATGGAATCAATGAAGGAGGGTTTGCGTTGCGTTGCTTTGGTGGCAGTCAATTATGGTGCTGGTGCGTGGTGGGAGTAAATCCGCTTGCTTCACTAACAAGGATTAAAGTCGTGTACTGCCGCACTAACACAAATTCTTTGAAATGCATGTGTCTCGTCTAGGTATGGTTCCATGTGTCAACATTGAATTTTCAATTCGAGGGAGGAGTAACAAGTTAGGATCTCATTCGTGATTATCTTATTACTATTTTTTGTCTTT
Organism: Fragilariopsis cylindrus CCMP1102; assembly: GCA_900095095.1. Classification (NCBI taxonomy): domain Eukaryota; phylum Bacillariophyta; class Bacillariophyceae; order Bacillariales; family Bacillariaceae; genus Fragilariopsis; species Fragilariopsis cylindrus. The sequence goes on along the minus strand of FMBT01000301.1, from coordinate 418,005 downwards.
ATTTTATTTTATCATCAAAAATTGCCGACTGAGTTCACAGCAAAAGGGAGCTAGCAGCAGTAGCAAGACTGGAACACTCTCATGCTGCTTACACTGGCATTATAGGCAACTTGAGACAGGTCTTTGGTTGGCTTACTATTATCCTAAATAACTTATTATCTTGTTTTGGTGTGTTCTTACATCTGGTACACCATCATCTTATTCCTTCCTCCTCCTCTTGCAGTTAATTTGCATACAATTTTACATCTGACTGGTAGAAAATTACAGAATCCCATGTTTGGCTAGAAAATGCATGCATGCTTCTGTTAATGTTTGTATTTTGTGTAGGTACGTGGTGGTGGCAGGTAGCTAGTGTGATACAACTGAACCCATTGCTGAACCAGGTTTATGTAATAAAGCATTATGAGTTTCTTGTTAGTATTTTTTGGTGCACACCAATTTATCTGTCATCCATATACACATCATCAAGAATGCACAGCAACAAAACGCATCATCAGTCCACACATTTCTGTGTGTGCTGGTAGATAGGGCAGTACTACTATATGAAAAATAAAGGAATGGTTTATGATGACGTGTAAAACTGGTAGAGTGGTACTAATTAAGTAGTAGGAGAGGTAGGCAAATGATGTTTTGATGATACAGTTAATTAGCATCTATCATCGGTTGAAGCTACATCCATGATATATACAGACATTACAACCACAAACATAATGTTTCTCCACCTATAAGCATAATGTGTTTGTTAGATACATTGATGGGGTAGAAATATTCTTCTGATTTACCTCACAATTACTCCACTTACATACACAAGGGGGGGAGGGGGGGCTGGAGTTTACACAGGAATTGTACAACCAATCCTCATGCAACAGCAAAGTTGATTATAGTTGTTGTTGTTTTTTACTATTTTATTGACAAGAATAGAATCAGTATGCATCCATAGGAGAGGATGCTGTAGCAGGGATGGAGTGTTATCCCTTCTGCTATAGTTCCTCCTCCTCTACATTGCAATTCACATACTATTCATCACATTCTACTCTTCTCTACCTAACAACTATTTATTTGGATCTTAATAGAAAGCAGGGACTACAACAACAATAAAAACAACAATACTCCTCTGATTTTAAAGTGAAGCAGCAAGCAACAAGCTCAGCGGAGACTGCCTGAAAGCATGTAACCACCAAAAACAACAACATGTTTTGATATATCTGTTGCATTCCTAATGGATGGATGGATGGATGGATGGATGGATCTGTTGCATGTTGTTTGTGTTGAAGAAAAGGAATACTGCTATAAAAGTCTACTAACTAAATAATCTTCATTTAAAACCAGTAGCAGAGATATTTCAGTACTACACCACAATGCTTGCACCGGTTGCTAATGCTACTAAACACTAACAATATACTATAAAATAGTTGCTCCACCAACAACAAACAACATGTTGTATATAAACAAATCATTTGCTGTTAAAATTCTTCTTCCTATTGGGCTAGCTACATGTGCTGTGCAAATGTGTGTAGTAAATATATATATATGTGTGTGTGTGTGTGTGTGTGGTGAGGGATTACCACCCTTTCTTCTAGCAGATTATACCTTTGTCCTTTTTGTGGTGTGTACGTACCATCATCATCATCATTATTTGTTGAATTAACTGCAAAATTTATCCATGTTAATCTTCTTTCCTTGAACTACTGGTGAGTGAGGTGAATAACAGATCTAGGTGTTGGTATTATTGATTTACTACTGTATATAGTAATGACTTTTTGTACCACCAATGGCAATATAAAATGTACTTGCATCAATGAATGTCAAGATTCAATCATAATGTATTTTATGAGAGCATGGCCTTGAGAAGGTACAGAATGAATTAATGCATGGGCTTGTTTCATGGCAGTTGCTGTGAAAATTAAATCATAGGCCAAACAGATTGTTACACAGAGAGGGATCATGAGAAAAGTTTGAACGGATAGTAAGGGTGCCAAGATGATTGTCTCTGATAGATGGCAAAGCACTGGGTAGAGGTTGGCATAAGAGAGGCATGCAGACTTATTTTATTATCCTGGATGCAAAATAGACAATGTGTGTATGTCATTAGGCAGGCCCGTACGGTCACCCCAAAGCCACAGTGTACAGTAAGCAAACGCATTTCATGGGCGCAAGTATTAAAATAGAGACAAAACGATCTCGTCGACCGGAATCGAACCAGTGACCGATGGATTTCAATACCTTCTACAGTCCACCGCTCTACCAACTGAGCTACGACGAGATTTATTTTTGATAAGAATTATCGATGTTACTTGGGTTCGTATAGAATGTGTTGCTTGTGAGATCAAGATCAAAATGAGACGATTTTTCGATGACTCGGTGCAGGTACTGTAGCTACAGGTAGGTTCAGTTACGATTCGGTATTGTATATAACAAACACATAATTCTTTTTGTACCACAGTACGAGCTAGTAGAGTAGCTAGGTAGTAGTAATTGTGCAAATATTAATAGTTTGATTAACAGTATTAAATGTTGTTGATATATTGTTGCCGGCGTTTCCTTCTAAAAGACACAGTAAACCCTCTATTGTATAGTTTGCACGTGGTTACGTGATCGTTATTGATACAGTATATTTAGCTAGCTAGCTAGGTAGCTATGTAATGTCCAATATTCGATTTTGACCAACATAATTTGGAGGATATACCAGTTAATTTTTCCATTTCAATACCAGTTTCATTATTTAATGGTAATTCAATATATGTCAGATTTTGAGCATTATTATTTTGAGCATTATCATTATTATGATCGATAACAAATTTTCTTAAATACGATTCATAATTTTTATAAAATGTTGTAAATATATGTTTATCTTGTTCAGGATTATTATTGTAATAGGGGTAGGAATCTGAATGACCATTATTACCATCATCGCTGCTAACACTGGAACTGAATTTACTATATCGATCAATATTTGATGGGAAAAAACTATTGGTTAATTTGGATGATTTAAATAGACGTAATTTTTGTAATAATTGACCACCATCCCAATTTTTTGCACTATTATACCAATCGTCTGGTGAACGACGTATATAGAGTAGTGTTGAATTTGGATAATATCTGATTATATTGTCTAATATGTCTGTTTGTAGTAACGTTGTTCTAGGACTACTTTCTTTATTACGTTTATTATTACTATTCAACCTATTCTTTTTTACAAAATCAAATGATCCAAAATCTGAGAATACAGAATATTGACTTAAGTCGTTATCATCACTGTTGGTTGTATTATTGTTGGTCTTTCTAGTCTTTGAATATATGATAGGTGATAATATTGGTTTGTTTTGATCTAAATTATTTTTCATTGTTGTACCAATACGATTTGCAATACGTTTATTATTTCTTATACTTGGATATAGATGATGGATACTATATGTATTATTTTGAAGTCCATATCCACATTGAAAATAATTATGTATTGTTGTTGTACCACCCTTTGGTAATGTCATTACAAAAATTGGTGTATTCGTTAATTTGTTTGATAAAGAGAATGTAGGATCTAATGGTTTTTTTAATACACGTACATATCTACGAGGATCATCTTCATTACGTAATGCTTTATCTAAATCAACATAAAGTGATAATGGATCAATATCTTCATTTGGATCAGGTGATATATATTCAATTAAATCTAATTCTGAGTCCTCTTCTGAGTCTGAGTCTACCGACAATAACAACTGTAACGACGACGACGATAATAACGATGCATTCGTCGCTACTGGTAGTTGCGAAGAACTTGTTATGTCTTCATTATTGCTGCTGCCTCCATCATTATGTTCTGGTGACGACGGCGACGCCGACGCCGACGAAAATGTATGGTTGAATGTTGATGTCGCTGTCGCTGTCGCTGTCGCTGTTGTTGCTGTCGCTGCAGTCGTTGTGTTAATAATGCTGTTACTACTACTACTACTTTCAATCTTCACGTCATAGTAAAAATTACTATTAATGAGGTAGTAAAGTTTTATCGTTGCATAACTAATATTCGTAGTACTGTTATAGGATGAAAATAATGATCCGATACAGAAACATAGGACAGTCAAAACACTGTACGAAATTATATACGGCGGACGACGACGACGAATAATGGCAGCAACATTATCATCGTCATCATTATTATTACTATTATTCGTCCTATTATTCTCATCCTTATTAATTTTTACCATTGTCATCCTATTATTGTTTTAATATCTCAGCAGCAGAGTAGATACTGTAGCTACTGTACTCTAGTAGAATAAATCGACGATGGATGACTGACGTCCTGTTTTGATAGGTGACAGTAGAGGAGTACAGTGCATGGATTCCAAAAATCTAGCAGTATGAATCTACAGTTTGATCAGTTGCTACAAGAATAATAGCTGCTGTATGCCTCATCCTTCGAATTCTCTTCAATCGAATGATGTGATACCACGGTATGTTGGGCTCGACTGTTACGAGGATGATGTGCCGTTCGTTTCACAATTGTTCAGCATATTTTCTTTGCTTTGTTCAAATAAGTTTCTTATTGGGCCGGATCTTATGTGCGAAGGAAAGACTAAGGGGTTGAGTTTATTTGCCTAGAGAAAACAGGGGGTGGATCCCGCCCCCGATACTAATTAAATAGTGAAGAATGGAAGCATCGACAAATCTTTGAAAACAAAACAACACATGCAACCGCATTATCATCATCATCATCATCATAGCGGCAATCATCATAACGACGCCAACAGACCAGACCAGACTAGAACAAACAACGCAAAGATCGCTCAACAGCAATATATTGTAGTTTCCACCGTCCGAACGATAGATAAAAAAAAGCTGTTCATTTTATTTTATTTTATTTAATTTCATTTCATTTGAATGAATATTTTCTCGAAAAAAACTACACGTACTAGTAATAGCTTTGCATTTTATACTGCTGCAACATATTTGACGGTTTACGCCAACCACTCCGTTAACGTCGTCGTCAGAGGTATGAGTACAAAAGCGACACCCTCATCACCGTCGCAACGATCAGCTGGATCGTCAACATTTAAAATAATTGATTCCCATTTACATGTTTGGGCAAACGAAATTGAATCGAAACAGTATAAATATGAGGATGGACAAACACCACCAGAATCATTGAAAAATAATGCCAATGTATTATCACTACTTACAAAAATGAAAGAATCGAATGTGGATGGTGCATTAATTGTACAACCTATCAATCATAAGTATGATCATTCCTATGTATTAGAAGAAGCCATGAAAAAATATCCAACTATATTCAAGGGTATGTTATTACATGACCCATTACTACCAGTTAATGATGCCATCATTCGATTAGAAGAATTAGCATTACAAGGTTTTGTGGGTGTACGATATAATCCATATTTATGGCCACTCGTTGAAGAAGAAAATAATAAAGCAGGCACAACAAGTTCAAAAAAGAATATGTTAATGTCTACACCCAATGGATCTGGTGTAGCTGTATATAAACGTTGTGGTGAATTAAATATGCCGGTTGGTATTATGTGTTTTAAGGGACTTGATTTACATATTGACGATATTAGATCTTTACTAGAATCATCCTCTAAAACTATGATGATACTAGATCATTTTAGTTTTACATCACTTAGTAGTACTAGTAATGATGATGGTAGTAGTAGTGATAACGATGATAATAATGATAAAGTATTTCAACAACTATTACAATTAGGGAAAGATTATCCGGATCAATTGATTATTAAAATATCCGCATTATTTCGTTTAGGTGATCGTGATGGATATCCATATACACGTCTACAAAAAGAACGATTTGAACCATTATTAGAAGTTTTTGGTTCAGATCGATTAATGTTTGGTAGTGATTTTCCATTTGTATTAGAACAACAAGAATCGTACAGTGGAACAATTGATTTAATTTCGAATGTCTGGTTACAAGATTATCCAGAAACAGTAAAAACATCTATTATGGGTGGTACAGCGGAACGTTTATTTGGAAAATGGGGGGATGAAGGATGAAAATAAATGAATTTGATGATGAAGTCTAGAGTCTAGAGTCTAGTCTAGAGTCTAGTCTAGAGTCTAGTCTAGAGTCTAGTCTAGAGTCTAGTCTAAAGTCTAGTCTAAAGTCTAGTCTAGGACTAGAGTCTAGTCTAGTAGTATACATTACGTACAATGTGTATTGGGCATGAATGCTACAATAAATATTGCACTGCAAAGATAGACAGTGCGTACTATTAAGAAGATAAATTACACGAATAATAAAATTCTAACACTAGATATCCTATTCTATCCCTCGTGTGTGTGTGTGTGTGTGTGTGTGTGAGTGTTCTCCCTTACTTGTAGCTTACTTGTAAAGTATCTTACTTCTATAGTGTGTGATACAGTAGTCTCCCCGGTAAAACGAAGTGTTTTTTTTCAGATCCGATGCTGCTTTTACGTGTATTGTATTGATGGCATCGTATGCTAATAATAGTACATACTGTTTAAACTAGGTCCTATGCCTAATCATCTGATCACAGGTCGTATAATCTTTCCTTTTATACAATACATGGTAATCATTCCATATATTAGATTTCTTTCAACCATAACTCTTCTCCTTCCTGCCAATCACGTTTAATTTTTTTCATTGTGTTTGATACCACTCGATTGGAATTGGGAGCAAACAGTGGCCACCATCTATATGATGTTATTTCTGCACATAATCGATCACATGCACCTAGATACATATTCGAAAACCAATCACTACCTCCTACATCTTCAAAATGCCGCATTGAATTTTTATTTAATGTAAGCATTAATTCTGTATCTAATAATTCAAATGCTTCACTGATCGATAACTCCACAAATGACTTACATCCTTGAGAACTTTGTCGATATCGCGCTAGCAATCCAATACTTTCGGATATATTGGCTTTATTCGTTTTATCACCCTGATTTACTTCCGTATCTTCAATAATACTAGGGCTGTTATTACTAATATTCTTATTCTTATTCTTATTATCGTTCTTTCTATTAGCAATATCTATTTCACCGACAGCTTTCAATTTTAAATCAGAAGAAAGATCTCGTAAATCAGTTGCTGTACCACGATGCATCGATGCTCGGGTACCATATTTACATGAACCGTCTACGGTTTGTATAAAAACCGATCCAAGTACAATCGACCCAGTAATTACTGCCATGAACTTATTCGTTACATCGTTAAACAAATCTGATGCTGTTAAAAATGCTAATATAGCACCATGCATTGATAATAATACTTGAGGAATAGCAAAGAACCAAAATTGTCGTGCCTCTAAATAAGCAGCTGTTAATTTATGCATACATTGAGTATGTTTACATACACATTGTAGCGAAACGGATGACTTCCAGTCAGCTTTTGTTTCATGACGATGCTCGGCAGAGCCATGGAAGCGTGGCGAGTCGGTACCATTTTCTATCAATAAACCATCGCCATCGACTTTCATTTTCTTCTTATCCTTATCCATCTTCGTCATCTCGCTTCTACCGTTACAAGTCAAGTGATGAAGTGAGGAAAGGTACAAATAATTGCAAAATGGCGTAGTAGAACAGAAAGAAATTATTTTTTGATTATTTCGTGCTCTGTATTGCTATTTTATTTGGTACACACGGTAAGCCGCAGCGTAGCGGAAGAAAAAGCACAAACACATACTTGTTTTCCGCTTCTTCTCTTGAATCTCTACCGCATAAGCTGGCACTAGCTGTAGCTAGAGCTAGAGAGAGAGAGAGAGAGAGAAGATGTAAATGCGTTAAATATTATTTTGTTCTTGTAGTGCAGCTATGTAAACTTCATTCCTTGACATTTTTTGACAATGGCACGCCACAATGGCACGCCAAAAGAATTTTCTTTTGGTTGTTGTTGTTTAAATAATGTTTGGCTTCATTGATAATAATATGATACGTACAGTACAACACTGCTGAAAGCTCAACGGAGGAACTCGGATTTTAAAGCGCTTCTGGCTAGAGATACTGTAATGTTTTTCGGAGAATAATTGAGTTTTACTTTTTCGAAGTACAGTAGAGAATAAACGTACTAACTGTAGACACATTTTAATTGAACACGGTATCAAATATTTAGGGGTGAACATTCAATCCCCGCCTCCTTTCTTCCTACCCCTTGATTATATTCCATTTACAGCGAACAAAAATCATACGTTCTAAACGAACAATAGTACTACTTGGCTTCGTGTCTTTCGTTTGTGACATAGTACGCAATTTTTAAGATTCTGGTATTTCCTCCTACTTTCAACATAACATTTCGATGTTGGACAGTAATAATAATAATAATAATAATAATAATAATAGTCCAAATCTACAGCAGCCCGTCACGAAAATATGAATATGAATATGAATACAATTCCCTAAATTTCATTGGGACTAAAATACAGTAGTTGTATCAGAAAAAGATTTTAAGAATTTGTTTAAGAGTTATTGCTGCATTATTTTCTTCTTCTTCGTACCTATAATAATGTGGATTCGACAAGGAGAAGGAGAGGGTTTGCTTCGTTCTTACCGTATTCATTGTTATCATCATCACAGCTTCCGTCGTCATCACTACCATTATCAGCAGGACTGGAAGGAATTTCAATAGATCCATTCATACCTAATGATTGCTTTAAATCGAAACAAAATTTTCGAATATCTGATTTTGAATCTTTGATTGCGCCTATCTGTTGCCATGATTCCCGATGCTGTAATGTAAATTCATACTCTAAACAACCAGAGCCATCTGCTTCGTGTGTATTCATTCGGAATGCAACAGGTTTCAACCACTGTCGAGGTTTTGACTTAACATACTTAAAAAGTTCGTCCTTGAATGTTTTTATTCTTTGATCGATGACAGAATTGATATCAACTAAAAGGGTGAAGCTAACTTGTGCGTTCTGACTTCTTGCTCCGTTTAAAATTTTCATACCAGCCATTGCACCGTTGGCGACTGTCGCAGTCTCTTGAGATTCGTCATACACTAAAGTCGTATGATGCCTATGTTATACGTAGTATGTTTTTGAAAAGAAAAAAACGGCAACAACAAAATATTGAGTTTGATATATTTGTCATTCGTACACGTCTAGCAGACAATGCAGAAGACTGGTGTTTACGATGAAGCAAATATACAGTTACGTGAACTTACAGAGAAACATCTGTGACAAGCCACTGTGGTCTTCCAGTACCTGAAATAGATTCTGATGCTCCTGTAATAGCGATGCGATCACCAATATCATATGGACGCTGGACTAAGATAAATTTAATACCAATAACAAAATCGCCTGCTGCGCGACCGAAACAGAAGGCAAAGGGAATTGCTACGGTGAATAATGCTACAAAAATGGCCAATATTTCCTCTACGTCGTCGTGACCTACTGTGCGGTCAAACACTAAGAACAGTCCGCTTAATACCATTATTGCGTAGAATATACAATTGATACCTGTTTCTGCTCCGACATTCATACGACTTTCATTGGCAATACTGGCACGTAATTTGCGAATTTCCTTGTACACAGTGTCAATAGACTTGCAAAAGTCTATCATGGAAATAGTACCATCTCGGTTTGGACGGAAAACATATATGAGATCCTTTAGTTCTTGCTCATCTAATTTGCCCGCTTTATTCATGCTAGCTAATGCCAAGGTCCGAAAGTGGAGTGGTGCATTATCAGATGATTCTATTGTGAGTTCTAAGTAGAGACGCTGTGAATTCTTTAAAACACTGCACCGGTCGAAACAATACCCAAAAGGATAAGAGAATAGATAAAAGCTGTCCAGAATTTTTATCGAACAATTATATTGAACCAAAGCACTCAGAGATACTTCAATTTCATTCTTCTTGGTTGTTAATTCAATTTCTTCCCACTCTTCAATCGAGTCTAAGATCGAACCCAATCCAGTGTCTTTATGATGAAGACTACTGTCCTTAGTGGAATCGATGTCATCATTATTTTTCATACTGTCAATGATCGACTTGTTTACGGCAATATTGAATGATTTTTCATCGGTACCCTTATAGACAAAGCTATCATTTTGATCTTGTGTGGACCCCCTGGCAACTTTGTATATTAGGGAGATATGTTTAAGTACATGTGAAAGCTGGTTCGCATAACGAGAGTAGGATGCTTTTGCGAATTGCATTGCGGTAGTAAAACGCTTTAACGCAATGGCGATGCCCACGGAAATCATATACAACAGTATTTTTAGATTGTCAGCACTCGCAATAAACGATCTTGGAGAACCTGAGGAATTTTTTTCGTTGTTGAACATGTCAAATTGTGTAAAATATAACCAATGTTTGACGAACGGTCTATTCCCATATAGTAAGATGAGGTCTAGTATACCCCAGAATATGAGTGTTAGAGCCATTCCTTTTGCTTGCAATACAAAAAGCCGTCCGGCTGGTCCAAATAATATAAAACGTGAACGTTGATTTTGATAGTATGCGATGAGTAAGAACTGTAAACCAGCAGCTAAACTGTACGTAATGAACTGGCGCATTCCAAACAAAACCTGATGCAAAAAAAAATCCAGTTAGAAGGTGTTAGCTCCCGTGCATTCAAAAAGTTTATACAAGCAATTGTCAAGAATACAGTATGTCATTAGCAGCAGTAATTGGTTGCTTTTTTAAATATTGTACGTACCCACCACGAATAAGTACCACCACTACATTTATAGTTTGTTTCAAATGCAGATTCTGGATGAGTAGTCGGAGACATTGAAGGAGAGTCTGATTCCGATGATGTGTCCAAAGACGTTAAGTTACCGTCTACATATACTATAGTATTAGGACTAGTATCATCATCGCTTGTACCTGTACCTGTTAATGATGCCAATTGAGTAGCTGCTGAATTTAATAAATTAGTATCGGACTTGAAGCATGGTGGATACGTCCCTCCCCAAGTACTTCCAAAAAAGCCTGTTTTTTTTCAGATTAAAATGAGAGCGCGTGTGGGTGATGAGTGATAGTGATAGTGAGAAGAGTCGGCGAGTGACGGGACGGGACGAAATGAACGTAATGAAAGTAATGAGCGTAATGAATGGATGTATCACAATGTAATATATATTACCTACCATAATATAGATATATTGCAAGAATGAATCCTGGTATAATCAAATAGCATAATCCATTTTTAATAAATTTGAACGTATCAGCAGAATTGAATTTTACAAGATGAAGTGCTTCACCAAATGATTGTCGAATTGAAGATTGAAAACCATTACCACGTAAACCATGACCGTCTTGATCTCGATCACCATCACCATTTCCATCATTGCCTCTACCACCAACGAATATAGCAAATTTTTCTGACTTTGTTAATGATTCTTGTTCCTCTTCCTCTTCCTCACCATCAACATGGTCGTTGTTTTCTTCTTCATCATTATTGTTGTCGTCATTATTACTATCGTCGCCGCTACCACCTTTACTCGTGTGGCTTTCGTTTCTTGTATCTGGTGAATTACGTGTGGAGACAATTAAACTTGTATAACGGTACAATTCTTCTTCTGTTGTAGATTTGAGTTTTGGTTGTTGACCTCTTTTAAATCGTCTACTACCCATCTCTACGTCAACTTTTTCACCATGATTGTCCTCCTCCATCTTGTCATCATCGTCATCATCGTCATCGGTGAATTCTCCTTTATCAATAAAACTACTAGTAACATCAGTTTGACTACTCTTTGGTTTCTTCGTCTCTGCTTCCATTTTTTCCTTCATCATCATTTGATTACGTTTTGATTCTTGCATAGAATGAACAAAATCATCCGGAAGAACGGATGACGATGTCGCTGTTTTACCATAAACGTCATTATCACTATCATTACCATTATCATAAACTGGATTAATCTCTTCAATATGTGCTAAGACCATGGTTTCTTCTTCTGATTCTTTTGGGAAAGTATTCTGGATATCCCTCAAGGAAAATGATACCTCTGTATCGTTTTTTTCCTTGTCCCGCTTCTTGCCATCGCCATTGACTTTCATTTTCTTCTTTTTCTTCTTATCCTCATCCATCTTCGTCATCTCGCTTCTACCGTTACAAGTCAAGTGATGAAGTGAGGAAAGGTACAAATAATTGTAAAATTTCGCGCTCTTATTGCTATTTTATTTATTTTTATAGGCTAATTTACGCTTATTCTTTTGATTATTTCGCGTGTTACGGGCCCATATTGCCCCATACCCTCCGTTAATTGGGGGGATACTATCTCTGATTTAGCATTGGAGGGCACGACGTCCGTCCGTATTAACTTTTCAAAATGCTGAATAGTATTAAACCGCGCAACAATACACCTCCCGTCAATCCGTGTCGTCTCACTGTAAATGCGCGGTTGATTGATAGGGGAAGCGAATTTGTGGGGGTTATGAATATTTAAATATATCGATTTTGAAAAGGTACTTTTCAGTCGCGAAATACGAGTACTTTTGATGTAGGACCCACAAGGTCACAAAATGTGGCCCCGGAAGAATAATTCTTTAGACAGACAGAGAGAGAGAGAGGGAGATTGGTCCCGGTCGGTCGATCATTTCCCTACAAACACAAATTACAGTAGTCCTCACATATCATTGGTATCAACAATCAAGTAATGGTAGAGTGGCAGTGGCAATAACAATTAAAAAAATTCAGAATGATGATCCGATTGATTCGTTTCGATTCAGATCTAGCTAGCTAGATAAAAAATATGACTAGACATGCATAGAACTTAAACTAACTATACGTGCAGGACTACTACTAGGATGTGTACGTACGTTCTACTGTAGTAGGCTTTTGAAGTGATGGTTAAATACTTTTTGTTTTGGGACTATATATTATTATGTGTGCATGCATGCATGATTGGTTATTATTGCAATACTGAATTATTTATTTACTTGATGTTTTTATTTTTCCTCTTGTTCTTGAGTGGATGGATATTTCCGTTTTTTACTATTTTCTTTTCTTTTGTTACTTCTCGAGGAACTGGATGTGTGGTGTGTATACTATTCATATATTTTTCTTATATGTGGTATCTGGTATTTGTATATATGTTTAAATTTTATTCGTTTTTTGTGCAGCAATAATACCCCATACAATATTTCCTGGTGAATTTTCTTTCCATACTTTTAATCCAACTTCTGCCTTTTTAATATATGTATCAGACAAACCAATTTCATGACCCTTCTTCTGTGTAATATCTAACACGTGACCATAATGTTTACTAATATTATCACTATGCAAGTCAGTTGTAAAATTAGCAAAGCCATTTTCTTCTAATGCCGATTTGTAATTACTAATAGTACCCATATTACTTAGATTGAGACGATCATATATTGGTTGCATTTCATTACTATCAGCATTATCATTTTGCATAATATCTGAAAAAATCATCCATCCACCTGGACGTAACATTCTATATACTTCTTTAATAACAGCACGTTGTCGTTCTGGACCAACATGTAATAAAGAATCCATTGATATAACAACATCAACACTTTCATTACCAACACTAATTTGAAGGTAAGATTGTTCTAATATTTCAATTGTATTTGATGCAGCAACGATTTGATTGCGTTTTCTTGCTTCTTTACACATTTTAAGACTAATATCAACACCAGTTCCTTTCCAAATCATACCTTCTTTATATAATCTTCGTAATAAACTACCATATCCGCATCCTAAATCAACCACACGTAAACCAAAATTTGTTTCGGAGGATGGTAAACAATAATGACGAATTTTATTCATTAATTCTAATTCGTGGAGTTCTTCGGCACGACGAATTTGTTGTTCAATTGGGAACACATTTTTTTCTTCGGACGTTAATAAATCATACCGACCCACATGGAATAATTCATCTTCCCCGGCCCATATTTTATTATAAAAGTTTTGTGCATCATCACTATCATAATACCCTTTGGCATTTGATGTATTTGATTTATCAAACCATACAAATATTGCTAACGAATCACATCGAATATGTGAGGATCCAGTTTTCGATAAATCATTTGACTTCATTATATCCGATACATCGACATCATAACTTCTTAATAATTGTTGTACCTCTAATGGTGTTTGCCAATGTGTGGCATAATTTGTGGGTGTTACTAAAATACGTTTATCCCAATCGACGTGTTCATGGACATTAAATGCACCACATAATGGTTCATTTTGTTTATAATAATTCATAACAGCATGTGCAAAAAAATTACCTATATTTGATGTTTGATATTAATAATATAAAGGGTGAACGAACGAAAGAGGAAACGATAGATAGAGAAAGAAATTAAGCGTGAGTGAGTTTTGAATTGTTTTGAGACGGGAGAGAGTACGTAATTAAACCATACTCCTCGCGTGCGTACGGTATGCGTACAAGAATAGTGCGACGAGGTGACGTGACGTTACGAGAGACGTAAATAAAAACAAATGCAAATAGATTATACTAAACTTACCATTCCAATAACTTGCCATACATAAACCATCTTTACCAGCCACAGCAATCATTTGATCAACAACTCCACCTCTGAGTTCATGTGGCATAATATTCAATGTGTTGTTCACACAAACCACGAGTGGTTTGTTATACTTCTTATCATTGCCTTGTTCAATCCACCATTCTTGTAATAACAACGCATCTGCTACGACGAATTCACAACTTTCCTGTGGATATTGTTTTTGACAAAACCCAATAAAATCAATATTAATATCGACACCAATACATGGAATTTTTATCATTGTTTCTGCTTGAGCATTGCTACCATCAATCAATCCTTTCAAGTTCGTGATTGAAGTCCTTAATGGTTTTTGTTCATTCATTAAACCAATAATATCACCAGTACCACAACCAACTTCTAAAATGACATCATAACCACCTTCTTCAGCAGTTTTACGAATAGTGTCAATTGTTGCTTGATAGGTTGGACGGAAGATTGATCCTTCATCTGCAACACTATCATGCCATGCTTGGGGTGTCATAAATTCCCATACTTCACGTTCAATATCATCTGCTTCTGTTTGTGTTTGCGTTTCTTCTTGTAATGTTTCATTACTTGTTAAAACTGGATCATTCGCGTCATCATTCATGGCTCTTTCGGTGGACTTACACATAATAGCTGATGGATGGGGGTGAGTAGATATTATTATTATTTTCGTTACGGTGCGGAAAAGACAGTGTACTTTTTGTACTATTAGTAGAGCAATGCTTTTAAATGACCCTGTTACGGTATGTGCATTAACGAAAACAAAATGCTTCAACACAAGAATCAATCAATCGGATGACAAAAAAAAAAGGATCTTTTTTATTTTTAAAGTTTAAAGTCGCAGGCAGCATGCAATACCGTAATTTACTGTGTACTAGAATTACGACTGCTGCTTGACTTTAAATTCATCTAAAAATGAGAGGTGAGCATTAGCAATCACGTGACGTGTCGATTTCATTTCATTGGCTGTGCATAAGCGTAGCTTTCGAGTTTGAATCACATGATTCATTCATTCATTCACGTTCTACAAAATAACTTTTTCATTCACGACCCATGGATTCATTCACGTACATTTGAGTCGAACTAGTCGAGTCGAATCTCAAAAATTGAATTCAACTGATCATGAAATCTTACGAAGGATCGAAAAATTGCAATCGAACGGATCTTCCATTCATTCTTTAGGCTGTGTCTCTTCTACCGAATGCGAACGCAAACGAGCGAAGTGTTTTCCGAATGAAAAAATTAAAAGAAACATATCACAAACACATATCTCCCCACTTTTGATATACAGTACGACGCGTGTCATAAAGAGTGAAAAGTTGCCTCTAGACGAGATAGAGTCAGTCAGTCAAGTCAAGCATCAGTAGCAGTTTCAACCAGAAGCTTTAGTATCAAGCAAGGTAGAAGGACGAGAATTGATCCAAATCATGTTAGCGTGTAGTTCATTTACTATGCCATTTATTGAGTGTGGTGGTGGTTATGGTGCAGCAGAAGTATTGCAAGAACCATTATCACCCCTATCATTATACTCACCACCAATTGGTAGTGAATCATGCTCGATAGAAGAACGGTTACAACAAACACAAAATCAACTCAAAAATTTAAAAGATATATTACTGACAAAAGAAAATGATTATGATGATCAACAACAAGAATTAAAATTTTATATCATAAAAAATGAAGAATTAATGGATGTTATTAATACATTCCGTTGTCCATCAGAAAAGAAAGCTCATAAATTAATGATATTAAAATCAGAACAAAATTCAGAATTAACATTACAGGTACATTCCTTACGAGATTTACTACAAAAAAGTGGGATTGAAATTGCATCACTGACAAAACAAATCCAATCCTTAAATTATAAAATTGATTCATTAACAAATATAAAAGATAAAAATCAAAAATTACAAATACAAATCAATGAATTGGTTCAAATTGTAAATAATGTTGATGTTACCATAACACCTGAACTTGTTGATGGTGATGCTGCTGATCATGATGATATTGCATCTGAATGGAATGTACAATGGTTGAATAATATGATACTACCTAAATCAGTTGGTGGTGGTAATAACGCAGCTGTAGATGAGACTGAGACTGAGAGTGATGATAATACCAAGTCTAATATACAAATGATAACACGTAAAGTTATTACAATGGAAGCTGATCGTCAACGATTATTAAAAGAGTCACTACAAGTAAATCAAAATATTGATGGTATATGTAAAACAGATCAAATTGCATCATTAGAACGTAAGGTCCGTTCAATGCAGTACGAGCAAGATACATTACAAGAAACTAATTCTGCATTACGACGTCAAATGTGTGTTAGGGAAGGAAACATTTTAGCATTAGAAGAATTGTTCCAGAATATTAATACAAAAAATAGAAGCATTAATGGTAACAAGAAGAAAACCAGGAAGGTTGTTCGTCCATCAGCAGGTAGTCTATACCGTATTGATCGAAGTGTATCTTTGATGAACGGTGACGAATCTGATGATGATGATTGTGACTATGATGATGAAGATATGGATATCAATTCGGTGACTAGTAGTGGCACTAGTAGCAAACAACAATCCTTTGAAGAAATATTTACCAGTATTTGGACGACCTTCAGTTCACCGGTAGAGAATATGGCACAAAATCTAATTGTTGGTAGTCGCAGTGGTAGTCGCAGTAATGATAATGGTTCATCATATCTGGAGGAAGAAGGAGAAGACCTTGACGAAATGGATGATATCAATATCGACGATTCATCTGATTCATCATCATGTCATGATGATATGGCATCATCATGTGGTGCATTTAGTAGTAGTGTTACAGGTGACTCGTATCATACGAAACAAGTTGAAGAAGAATTACAAGCTGCGGCACAAAAGGAATATAATGAATTACATAATAATCATCATAAGTTATGTGAAGATTATGAATCATCGCAATTACGTATAACTGATTTGACTGCAAGACTTGAAGAATCAATTATTAAGGCAACTTCATTTGAAAAGAAGTCTGAATTACGTGAAGGATTACTTAAAGATGTTATACAACAATATAAGGAACTGCAATTAGAAAATTCAACATGTAAAGATCATTTACGTAAAGTAAAACAAAAAGTTACAGTATTACTTCAACTTGAAAAAGAACGTTCAGAACAAGAAGAACAAGAACGAAAGAACAACGAAGAAGCGGTAGTAGCTGCTGACGCTGTTACAGCAGCGACCGACGGTCAACAAAAGGTCATCGGTGTTTCAAAGAAAAGAGGAAACGCCAACAGCAATGGTGGATTCTTAGAGGAAGAAACTCCAACCTTTGATATGTCTGAAAATGGAAATGAAGGTGACGAAGATGATGGTTCGACGTCATCATCATTGTCGACATCATCAGCATCGTCGTCTTTGTATACAACTAAGGGATTAGTTCTAGATGAGAAATTTATGACGGAAGATTATAAACGTCTTGAAAGTGAATGTGATCGATTACAGCATGAATTTGATACAGCAATTGATAAGATAACATCCTTAGAAGAAGAACTTGAGGAAGCAAAAGTACAAGTTCATGATAATCAAAAAGTTTCTACTGAAAAGTCACATAAAATTGCTGTTTTGGAAAAAGAAAAATGTGCATTACAAGAACGGATTATTGAAGTAACAGCAAAGATTGTTGATACACAATCAACGCATACACGACAAAGTATTGAAGTTGATACTGAATTAAAAGTAGCGGAACAAAAATATGAGGAGGCACGTAAAAACCAAATGGATCGTGAACAAGATTTATGGGATGTTATTGAACAGTATAAAGAACTAGCTGAAACAAATAATGAATCATCAACCACAAAAGAAAAAGTGGCGGATGTTGAACATGAATTAGTATCAACTGAAAAGGTAGAAACCCAACATCGGGATCTAGTATATGAACATCGTAAATTAGAAAAGGGTAAGTAAAAAGTAAAAGAAAGTATGATCATCAGGAGATGCGTTGCATTTCTAAGCGTTCTCTTCGTCATCGTCTCACGCCTCTTCTTCCTATGTATATTTCTTTGTCTCTTGTCTATCGCAAATCGAAACCGAATCGAAATACAGCTATGGAAGAAGCTGTTGAAACCGGTGAACGTCTATCGAAGGAGTTGGTAATGGCAAGGAATGATTCTGCTAAGGATAAGGAAGAATCAAAGGGTATTCGTAAACGCTTAGCAGGATGTCATTTCCATTATAAGCAATTACAAGAACAATACGATATCCTCCTGAAACAAAAGGATAATGTTGAACGACAATTAATTAAGTCACAAAAAGATGAAGCGTCACGAAGATCTAAAATTGATTCCTTGCAGATTAGTATGATGAACAATTTACGTGAAAAACGTCGTGATGCTGATAAAGTGGATACGTTAAGTAAGGAAAATGAAGAATTGCAAATGAAAATGAAGAAATTATTACAAAAAGAAGTAGTAAATGGCAGCGTTGACGACGATGAGGATGACAATGATGTGGAGAAATCATCACCACCATCGACCGTAATAGAAACGAAAGAAGAAACCCCTATAACTTCACGTTCCTTACCAATATCTACAGGTGACAAAGTAATGAAAGTAGCTGATTTACAGAAAACTACTATAACCAGCTCAGATAATGATGCTGTTGTTGTTGTTGCTGTCACCGCGAAAAATGATACTACTAGTAAGAGTCTTATCAAACCAAAAACAAAGAAATGGCGTGATCGTATTGCCACCAAAAAAGGAAATAAGAAGAATAAATAAGAAGAGAGGAACAAAACCATGAACGAGGAAATAATGATGCAGCAAAGAAAAGACACGCATTAATAGCCAGTAATAACGACAAGTATAAGAATATATGTTTTAGAAGTTTTGAGTCTGACTATATATAGTAGCATAAACACTCTATTCGATCTAGTAAAAGATTGTCTTAGTATAATGTGACCGCAATAAATCACCTGCCAATGTCGTGATCAATTAAACTTTTAGAATCCACGATGAACACGATAGATATATCACCGGTAGAATTCTAATCAAATCAAATCAAGTGGCATTGATATAGGATCAGGTTGATGATTTGCGCGTCCCATACTTAGGTTCTGTGCTTTAAGCCACCTCCTTCATTCCCCATAGCACTCATTCATACAGCTGTGATATCCTAAATGCGTACATTAGATCAAACAGGTTCCTGTCTTATTACCTCTATCCTCTACGCTGCATCCTCTACGCTGCGAGCTTATTATACCTACATATAACAACACGCACCTGATCAATAATATAGAGACTGGATCCTAATAAACGAGAGATTTAGGCTTTAATTTATATGTGTTCCATCCTCATTATTCATTCGTTAGCAGTTTGTTCGACTCATTCGATCGTTCAAATGAATATTTTTGAATCCGTGAATGAGGATGACTGATGAGCCTGCGTGAACAAATGATACTTAGCTATGATATACTGTTTGGGTAACGGTCGGTCACATAGTTCCACTAAGAGCCAATGTAAGAACCGTTAACACGCACGACTCCGCGAGTTATGTGTTACTTTGAAGTATTATGTGTTACTTTGAAGTACGTAAAAAAGAAAATCCAAAACAGATCAGCGAGTTTGTCATTTTTGCAACAACAAGAAACATGTGCATTTAGTAGTACCAGTACATACCGTTATCGACCTTTCTTAAAGTATCACTCTCTCTCTCTACACAGCTACCGTATACTGTCTCCGATTTAAAACAACAACGAAGAAAGAGTGAACTGAGTGAGACAAACAAACAATCGACTCACCAAGCAGCATCAACAACAGCAGCAGTAATCAACAAGAAGAAGAAATCAAAAGTATTCATTAACAACAAATTCTCTCGACAACACACACACACACACACACGTCACACGTCACACGTCACAAGCCAATCAATAGATATCGGAATTTATTGACACCAAGAAACGAACAGACAGGTAGATCTAAGCTAGAGCAATATAGTAGGACTCAAGCTACTACCGGTAGTATAGAACGAGAGGGTATAACAATAGCAGCCAGGAGCAGGCATTGACAACATCCATTCAAAGCACATTCTCTCGCAAAAATCGAAATCGGAATCGAGAACAATGGGTAAATTTTTAAAAGATTCCAGTGGTAATTTAGTTGCAATTGAAGGTGGATTAGTATTAGAAAGAATATTAGATCGTAAACCAAGAGATTGTGAATCATGTGGTTTTTCAAAATGGGTGAAAAAAGATAAAGTTTTTATTATACAAGGTGGTACTAGTGGAACAAATAAGTCAACGTCAATAACAGCAACAACAACAACGACAGCAAATGATAGTAATAATGATACAAACAATAATAATAATACAAGTATGAGTTCAAGTTCCACAAATGAAGTATTGGGTGGATATGCTGGAGGTGGTAGTATGGAATGGATATGTCCAGAATGTGCCTTAAATCGTGGTCTGCCGATTGAATTTTATCATAAGAATTTTCATGCACCAGGGAATGCAGAAGCACGACATAAAAAATCACAATCACAAGCAACAGCAACAGCAAAAAAAGCAAAGAATAGTAATAATAATAATAATAGTGGGGGTAATAATAATAATAATACATCGGGGTTAAATAAACTATTAGACATGACAAGTTCATTGTGTCGATTTTAATTTAATTTTAGTAATAATTATTGGATTGGAGAAAAGAGAGAAAGCTATGGGTTTTAGATTTTTCTACCTACCTTTATTGAATTGAATCGAATCGAATCAACCCTTCACTATTGTGGACAAATAATAATTACATTACAAACAATAGACTTGAACTTGAACTTGAACTTGAACTTGAACTTGACGTGACTTAACTTGACTAGACTTAACTTAACTTGACTTGACTTGACTTGACTTAACTTGACCTCGACTAGACCTCAGTAATCAATACTATCTATCTATCTATCTATACAGTATTGTTTCATTTTTTAAGGAAGAAAGAAAAGCAAAGCAAAAAATGAAAGGAAAACAACAACAATTAACATAACCAGTTCAGTTAGTTATGCAATCTGGAATAATATAATTTATATATAAAAACACAAAACATTACACAAGAAAAGAACAGTTTCTAGAAATAGTAACTGATATTGAAGAATTATACTTTAGAATTTTAGGGTAAAAAATGCAATGTACTGTATTCAGTATCGTATCGTTCGTTTCCTTTTTTTTTCCTTCGTCCAATCGTTGCGTCATGTGTGCGGTTGTGTGTGTGTGTGTGCGTGTGTGTGTGTGTGTGTGTGTATGTGTGTGTAGTTAACTGTTATGATCCACTGCTATGATCTTGGAATCTACAACCCCCGTACAACTCACACCGGCCAAAACCCTCTGGATTGATAGCATACTAGCCTACTACACAAATTACATTAGCTCTTCTAGCCACAGAGTTTTAATCAATAGCTATAGTACACATAGATTGATATCGTGGTCGATACGATACACCTCATCATAGTCTATGAGACACTCCATTCCACCAATACTACACTAATTGACAGTCGCTCAGTCATAAACTAATACGGTTGTAGAGCTCAAAACCAAACTCCATCACATGTTTTTATCAACTCATAAACAAATAAACCTTACTCCCGATTTAGTGCAGTTATCCAGTTTTAAAAACCTAAAAGGCTTCCTTCAGATTCATCCGAATCATCATCATCTGAGAGGTTAAGATTTTCCAATCTAGTCCTTTCAATTTGGGCATCTATACCCTTTTCTTGTTCCTCGTGATATTCTTTTGTTTTCTGGGCAGCCAAGTTACGTTCCTTTTGTTTCATCCGTTCTTCCACTATTTGTTTCTTCTTAACCTGCTTCTTCTCATCAACCATCTCTCGTTCCCGATCCTGTTGCAGCTGCCACAAATTCGGATGATGATCTTCTATCTTTGTTTTGTTCAAGGCATTTACTACGGGTTTATTCTTTTCCACCTTCATCCTGCGCACGTTGTCTGGTCTGTGATAACTTACAGCCCCATCCTGCATCGAATTCGTTTTCTTGAGATTCTTCCATCGTGTGTAAACGACGTAGACAGAGTTCATCTTTCCGATATATATAATAAATTGTGATAAATCGCAATAACAAACACAACAGGTGACGGGTTATCAAGTAGGGTCATTAAGGGCTTCCACTGACTATCATCCTCTCGCATTTCTTTCAGAGGGATTGTATATCCAAAGTTAGGGAATGCGAAGTACGTACCTTGCATCCGGAAATTGAATTGGCCTTGACCAAACTGGAACAATCGAGCAACAAATCTTCCGTAATATCGTCTAATTTTTCTCCAGGCTTTTGACGCAGATACACATGAGCACTACTTAAATCATCCACATGGAACCATACCTAGAGACGTGCATGCAGTTCGAAGAATTTGTGTTAGTGCGGCATTATACATGACTTTAAATCCTTGTGAAGTAAGCGTATTTCCTCTTACCAGCACTAGCACCATAATTGATTGCCACTATAAAGCAACGCAAACCCTCCTTCATGATTCCATCACTTACGTCTTCCGGGAGACCATACTTGATCAGATCTTCATTCTCGTACTTGTCTTTGCCTACGTAAATGGTATACTCGCCGCATCGGGAGGTGAAATAATATACCATTATTTATATGAATATTTATTAACTATTGCTTCCGTCAGTACTCCTTCCTATTATCGCTTCGCAGTTCACTTCTTTGTCTTGCGTCTCTCTCTAGATGTCTCTAGAGAATCGATAGTCGACAGCTCTAGTAGTTGCACAGCTGAAATAAGAATGTTTAATACAGGCAACACACATGACATGATTAACTTTTCTATTTGGGGGTTTTCGTGAGAAATAGTGTTTTTAATTAATTGTTTTTTAAATCCCAGAAAGTCTAACTGCAGTGTTTATAATTAATAATCCCCCCAAATTAGCATAGAGGGGGCCCCGAAAATAATATATTGGGACACACAAATATATTTGGGGACAAAATATTTCGTAAAAAAATATTGTTATGTACTACACTAGTACCATTTGAAATGGTTACAGAGGATAAAACCAAATAGGGTAGGTGCACAAACATCCACATAGTGTATTAGAACATTGTGTTTCCCTTCTACCATTCCTGGTGGCTCATCATCACTTGACTGAAGTAATTCTGATTGGTATCATTTTTATCTCGCAAATTCTCCATTGGAGTTTGGTTATTGGAATATTAAACAACTTTGAACAATAAGATGAATAACTTCTCTTTAGGTTCTAGAAACAGCAGCGTGTACCAAAATATCACCTATGTATCCATCCCATACCCATAGGGATGAACCAAGGGTCATGATCCCTCATACTTACCTTATTCCTGTCTCCAGAACACAAACAGTACCATTCAGAAATAGGCTGCCAAGACAACAAGAAAAGGAATTGGACCATGGTTTCAACACCCAGATACCTTCCATATATGCATATGGTCAAAATACATCAACCATACTTGGAACATTTGCCATATTGGTGGTATGGTGGGGCGGGGAATAATAGAATAGACATAAAATGGCTCAAAATGCACACATTGCAAAAATATTTGAGATGATACCGCACCCATACCAGGTATGCTGAGTCCCAAATAAAATAGCTAGGCATCAACTTAATTCATAAAGGTTTTGGATTCTACCATTATTTTATGTAATCATACATATATTTGGGGTGTCACGGGTCAAAACCAATTGCTATTAAAACACACAATTTCTTTAAGTCCCAAGTGCGTGTATCATCAAGGCCGTGATGCACCATCAATACACACCTAATAACCTTGAAAGATTATATGGAGCTCAACATTATACCTATGGTTACAAGGTCCAACTATTGCTTAGGGCTGTAGGGAGGTTAGGAAGGTGTCAGGATGTGCTAAGCCCCAAAAAGGGTCATGTAGGCCCCAAAACAGGTATTCCCCCTTTAGCGCCAACATCAGCATGGTCCTGCCCATAGCTCGCCAAGTTTATATTACCTTTGGTGTATATGGTCAATCCCATGTGCTTACTCTGGGATAATTCATCTTTTTGAGTCTGTGCTAGATCACATACCCCTCCAAATGGGCCATTTTCCCATGTCCTAGGCTGCATTACACCCTTTAACACCTTCCAGTGTGAAGAACACAAACCTAGCGCCCCAAAGTCCCGTCCAGGTATCTACCCTATCCATATTAAGCTCAGCTTATACCATCTGATTGGGACTTTATACATGCTAGGATGGGTTAGAATGCCAGAAAGTGGAGTGGTACAGGTAGCAAGAAGTACCTCAGTTTGGCTGTTCGTACAAATACAAACAGACAGCTTAGATATAATACTTATATGGGGTTAGATCTAAAAGTACTAGCAATAGAATCAGAAAAGAGAGGAAACCCTTTGAAATGCCCTCCCACCAAATAAGCAATGGCAATAGTAAAAGTAGTGGCAATATCAAAAGCAACAGTAAAATCCTAGCCCAGTTGCTTAGAGAGCTATAAAGCACCTCCACTAGTGATACACCACAAAGCACAACACAATGAAACAATAACATCACATCTTTCCTCTTAAAAGGGAAAGATATTGCAAAGAAACATGAAGCACTTATAATTTCTTAACACACCCTTAATAATACAATATAATTTTTTAACAAACCACCCTTAATAATACAAATAATAGAGAATCTAGTTACTTCAATGCATGAGCTCTTTATCAGCTACCACCGTTTTTTGTTTGATAGTTTCATGCAACCTAATTCACGTACACATACATCCATACTGGAGCAAATACACACACCACAGGCAATGTTTTGAGGTAGAGGTGGAATTGTGTGCACATACCTCCAGTTTTTACAACAAACTGCACATTATATATGATAACATGAAGTGCATCAACGACACTGCTTAGAATAAAAACTATCTACTGCATGGGCATGGTTACTATGAGGTGCAGGTTGCCTCAATATTCACTCATTCTATGCTTTTCTTCTTCTGTTTTCTTTCTTACACCTCTCACAGTACTTCCTACCCATACCCCATTACTCATGGAAAATTTCTTCAGGCAGTAAATACAATGGCACCTTATCAGCTGGTCATCCCCTCCTTTGTGCTCCTTTACCATGCAATAATACTAATGTGCATTGTTTTTTTGCTGTTTTCTTACAGGAAAGGGCCACAGTGGTTATACAGTTTCCACCTATTCCCAAAATCACAGGAGCAGATGTAAAAAGTACCCATAGTTTATAGAATGGTACTTTATACCTTTGTGTCTATAACAACTTGAGCCCTCCCGTTGAGTCTGCAATCCCAATTGATTATTATATTTTGCAAGTTGACACTGCTGCTGCTGCTGTTCTTCCCACCAACCTTCCTGACAGGAAGTTTACTCCTACTGCTGCTGCTGTTGTTGTAGCAGTTGTTAGTGTATAGCTTCTCCTCCTGCAGCTGTTGCTCCCACTGGTGCTACTACCGTTCTATCAGGCGATGACATAATGTTGCTGCTGCAGTTGAATCTGGTGCACAAAAACGCTGTTGTTGTTGCAGATAGTAGATAGTAGAAGTTTAGTGTTATCAGTTAATTTCCTCTCACCCCTGCAGCTGCTGATCATAATGGTACTACCACCATCCCATCAGGTGATGCTGCAGCAGAATCTGAATGCAGTCTCTGGTCCTTCCAACATACTGCTCTCTGCTCACTTTCTCCCCCAGTGAGATTTAGTCAAGCATGATGGATTATAAAGAAGAATACTGTTACCAATCCTGGACCTAAAAATCTAACCCCTTCCACTGCTACACTGTGGATGGATGGATGGATGGATGGATGGATGGATAGATGGATAGATGGATAGATGGATGCTGCTGCTGCTTATGATGATGAGGTTCTTACAGTGATACTGAATCAGATATATACTAGTTACTATTCAAAATATTAGTAGTACACACATGATATCTACTACAGGCAAACATGGTGCTATTTTGAACCCCCAAAGCCCACTCAGGTAACACACTCAGCCAGGCCAAAAATAACAATAATAGGGTTGTAAAGAAATAATCATATATCACATAGTGAATGAGAAATGAGTTCAAGAGAAAATGATGCATCATGCGCCATTCATAACTAACTGGAGGGAAATCAAGTGTCCGCAAGAAAACATGCATTTCCAAGGACAAATCAATTCAAAAAAAAAGACAAAGACCTTGGGATAACTTGCAGCTTGTTGCTCAGCAACAGAGAGCACAATACTATTAGTACTAGTGGAATGGGCTACACAATAACCCATTTGCCACACAACCTTCTTTTAAGCTGTACACACAGTGTTCAGCTATAGAAAGTGGTAGACTATCTACTACTAAACCCAAAAAGTAAAGCATGCACACACATGGATGTTAACAACAAACAGTATAATCTAATAGGTACGAAGAAAAGTATGATGTGGCAAGAAGACAATATGTTGCAGAGGTATCTTATTAACATATAATATAAAAGAGATTGTTCTATGATCTCGGATCTAGCTGACACATCTATCCCCTACCTACCTAGCAGCAAGAGAGAGAGAGAGAGAGAGAGAAAGAGAGAAAGTACCCAGGAGCACATATTTGAATCCTGTTCTGCTTTGTCTCCCTCTCCGTCTGTGGTAGTAATTACCCTAGGGTATGTACTGTAGTACAGTAATCAAAAACTACAACTACAACATTATATACACTTTTTGATGATGATCTCATGATAAAAAAATGAACCGCCGATATATCGATACATCTTTACTGTACTGCATTCGGTTACATATACCACTGTAGGCACTGCATTCGGTTACATATACCCCTTTGTTTTTAAAAATAATTCGTTTATAATTTTAATTATTGTAATATTTGTTTTAATTAAGGAGCGCAGCCGCCAGCCAAAAAATAATGCGCGCATGTACTAGTACCGTACGTTGTTCCTTTGCGTTCCTTTTACTTTACATTGACTTATTGTGATGTTGAATGTGGTTACCAACCTTATCGCAAAAGAACAAAAGCGATGCATAGCATGCATAATACGAATTAAAAAATAAAAATAATTTTCTTCCTTCACATCCCGCATGCATTTAAACAGGCAGCTGTAAGCTCCCTTACAGTACAACGCCTGCGCATAAATAAACTAACTGTGTTTGTGTTTTCAATTCTGTTGTTGTTTCAATTCAACACACGCTCACTGGTTCTGTATATCACTGTAGTTTGTTAATTAATTTCGAAGATTTCTCTCCACCGGTATAAGAAAAGGAAGAAAAGAAAGCAATTCGCGCTTTGCTCATTCTTCCCATCGCGTATCACTCACCGCGGGTAAGTACGTTTATTGTATGAATTAATGCTCTATCAAATCATGCATGCTGTGTATCAAATCAATTCAAATCAAATCGGCGAAATCAATTCATTGCTCTTTTTTGTAAACTACAGTACTGTAACTGAATTTGATTCTGTGTTTCAATTCGCACTTTGTGTTTTGTTACAGTATAAGTGTTTGCTGTATTGACGCGTGTTCTGTTTGTGTCACTGAAAACAGAGCACAATTATTCACATTCTTCACATCCACATCACATCACATCGCTATATACAGTACAATTAAACAACCACACACATAACATCACATCACTGTTACACAACAACACGCCAATACCACACATATAGTAAATCACAGCACAGCAACCGCCTCCTTTAACTCACAAACACAACATTATTGTATTTCATCTTCTTTCATCTCTGCGTTCTTCTTCTATACTTCGTCTGCAACTGTCTTCTTCTTCCCAACGTTTCATCTTTTACCATATAGAATAGAAAGAGAAAGAGAAAAAGATACTAGTACACAAAAGATCACACAAGATCAAGATGAATAATCCTCCCAATAATAATTATAATGATTATGGCGATAATGATCTATCATTAACTTTACCAGAAATAAGAACTACTCCCGTTTCTTCTAATTCTGATTTTGATTTTGATCCTGTTCATACCTCATTGTTTGATGATGAGAATGAGAATGGGAATGGGATTGGGAATATTGGACAACACATAAACGTACAACACGGACACGGATACGGCGATATTGGTGTTGATGGTATTGGTAATAACCCGCCAGACTGTAACGTAACAGTTGTTAAGCCGGAGGATGTAACAGACAATGATAGTATATATAGAAGTGGTAGTGGTCGAAGTAATAGTAGTGCTAGTGGTTGTACTACATCTTCTACGGGTAGTAATAGTAGTAGAGATTCATCTCCTACTACGATAGATGCAAGTGAAAGAATTAACAGTCATCATTCGAATCCTATAACATCATTTGCTACTGCTGTTAGTAATACTATTTTTGGTGAGAATAATAATAAAAGTAACAACAACAATAATAACGATACTCCTGCAAGTACAAGTACTCCTTCAAGTATAAGTTCTACTCCTACACCTCCGCCTACTCCTCCTCCGCCTATAACTAGTATTAATACAGATAGTAAAAATGGTGTGGATGTGGATGAATTATTATCCAAAGAATTAATGGAGTTAAGTTTTAACGATCGGAATAATATCAATGAAGAAATACATGGTGTACAATGTTTAGCACCATCGGAAGACTTGGAGGATGGTGGTGATCCATTATTTGTACATAATTCATTACTAAAACTTCAAATTGAATTAAATACTATACCAAATACATCTGAATTAAAAATAGGATATCAAAAAAGTCAAGAATTATTATTGAAAAATAAAACAAGTACAACGTCATTTGTAAATACAACTGAATTTCGTTTAAAATTTTTAAGATGTGAATTATATGATGTCAAAAAAGCAGCAATCCGATTGTGTAATTATTTAAATTTAGTACAAGAATTATTTGGTGATTATGCATTAGAACGATCTATTAAATTAAGTGATTTTAGTAAACACGAGATACAAATATTACGGACTGGATATTATCAACTATGGCCATTTCGTGTAAGTTCTATATCTTACTTTACTTTGTGTTCTTTTCAATTCAACTGTACGTCTTCACCCCCCGAGGAATTTTTCATATCTCACATCTCTCTCTCTTTCTCTCTGCCACTCATCGAATCGCATCGTATCGCATCACATCGCATCACGTTCCTCCACTCCACTCCTCACTTTTCCAGGATCGTGCTGGACGTAGAATATTATCAATTGTTGGTAATTTAGGTATGGAATTTGATCCAACATTACGAGTAAGTTTTTATCATATCTTCATTGTTTGTTTTCATTTGTTTTCACTGGAACAGACCGGACCGGACCCCGTGCGTATGTTTGTATATACTGTATCGACTTTACCTTTTCTTACACCCCGCTGTTCTCTACTTCCACCATGCACCCATGCACCCATGCACCTATACAAACAACAACAACAAAAGATAAAGGCATACTTTTACTTTTGGATGGTTGCATCTAATGATGTAGAAACTCAACAAAAGGGTGTAGTATTTTTAGTATATCCAACAATATCAAAGAAAGATGGTGGTAGCGGTAGTAGTAAGGGTGCAACAATATCACAAATGATGTTACCAAATCAAATAGATCGTATATTACATAAGAAATGTAATGAGGCAGC
Organism: Fragilariopsis cylindrus CCMP1102; assembly: GCA_900095095.1. NCBI lineage: Eukaryota > Bacillariophyta > Bacillariophyceae > Bacillariales > Bacillariaceae > Fragilariopsis > Fragilariopsis cylindrus. The sequence continues at coordinate 387,985 of FMBT01000301.1, read as the reverse complement.
ACCGATACGCATTGCTGCTGTCCATTTTTGTTTACCAAATACACCATTTTTTCATTTATTGCGTAGCGTGATGACAATGACATTACCGGTATCATACCGAAATCGATTAAAATTCCATGTTGGTGAAGGGATAGAATTACAATACATCCTAAAAGGATTTGGTATACCAACTGAAAATTTACCTATAACTGATACAGGTAATATTAAAACAACGTATTTAAAACAATGGTTACGTGTACGTAAAGTAATTGAAGTTGAAATGACACCATCTGGACAATCAACTAAAACATTATCAATTATAGAATGTCCACGATCAGTTGATGTTATATTCCGTCCTGGAACAAGTATGTTATGCCATCCGGGCAATGTTACATTTCGTGGTTTAGTGGAATCCAAACAACATAGAACAACAGTTAAAAAGACAGACAAGGAACAAGTTGCATTAGAAATTATTAATGATATACAAAATTTACCTAATGGTGGTGGTCGATTTCTAATATGGGATAATATAGGATATTGGTCTGATATATCAAATGATATACCAATATGTGTTGAAAAAATTGCTATTAGTTATCGTGATTATAAATCTAAAATACGTCATAGCGTTAGTCATACCAATAATAATACCACTGCCAATATTATGTTACCAACAGCAGTGACATCACTATCACGACGACCCAGCAACAACAACAACAACAACAAAAATAAAAATAACAACAACAGCAGTAACAAAGATCCTGCTGCTACTACTACTACTACTACTACTACTACACAATCAATGAATTGTTCTACGTATGCATTTTTAGGACAGCAACTAGATAGTAACAAAAAACGGAAACGAACGACGAATAAGAATAATCTACTTTGTGGTGGTGATAGTGGGGGTGGTGCTTCATCATCATCGTCGACGTCATCGTCATCATCATATCAAGGATGTTTTGGTTTTAAATAAAAAAGAAATAAGATTCATTTTCTCGGAACAGTACAGTGCAGTCCAGTTCAGTCCAGTCCTAATATAATGATCGGATGGATCAAACCAGCATTCATCTACACCAATCGATCATCCCCACATACGATCGCACACACAGCTTCAAAACGAAAAATAAATAGTACACCATCATCCATATAAGTAAACATATAATTGGTATTGCATTCCTTTGCGTTGCATTAAAAAGTGAATACATTTCATATTTGCATAATTTTTTATAAAAAATCTAAAAAAGTTTCTTTAATTCCTTCTATTTTTATGTACGTACACCTGCGACAATTTCGATACTATATATATCTATGATTTTAAAGTAGACTTAATTTCTAGACTATAGCTAGATATAAGTGATTGTTAAGTCTTCACGTTGTTAAAGATATTGAATATATATAATTATCATTCGACCACTTGGACGCAACGTGTCAAGGATGTCGGACGCCTCGTTTCCAACTCCAAATAACGAATAGAGTTAAAAAAGGAGAAGTTGAATAGTTAGTACTGTAGTAGAATGTTAATAAGCGCGTTAATAATTGTTTATTGTTATTCGACCGCTTGACGCAATGTGTCGAGGATGACGGATGCCTCCTCTAGCTCCAGCACGCATCGTTTAGCGTAATCTAAGGCAACCTCGGGACTACCATTTTCTCCAATCCTCCCTAATCGAGAGAGCTTTGCAAAATCCCTTGCGGCACCTGCGTGTTCGGCATACTCAATAGCGACGAATGGAAAATCATCGGCATCATCCAACTTGCCATCAACATTGTGTGCAAACTTTGATAGTTTTTGGAAGGTAATGGCCGGGATCTGTGGTGGTAAGGGTGACGTTGTTATGTCCTGTTGTTCGGTTGCCATATCTGCAATAAACTTCTCCTTATCTGTCAATGCTAATCGATACCGATCAGATGTGGTCTGAATCAATTCAATATCTGCTTTACTTGCGGTGACGCTTGCCGCTTCCGCCATTGACGGTTGCTGGACTAGAAAGGAGGCGGCTGTGGCTGTACCGATAAAAGCAGTTTTGAGTAGCATATCGCGTCGCGTAGTTAACTTTGTCGTTGTGGATGTTTTAGTAGTACTTGTACGACTACTGTGACTGTAGGATCTCACCATGGGTAATGATATCACCGATAATACTAAAACAACAACGAAGAGACTACGTAAAGCAATCATTATTGTCATGGCTGGCGCTGTTGTTATTGTTGTTTACACTTAATTCGGATGGTTGGTGGATCCTTCTTTACTACTTCGTATGTGTGATGATTGTATTCCTGTGAAAATTTATTACGGTACGTATTTAGTTTGATATTATTTGATGATTGATATCAATCATCAGTTTAGATTAACTTTTTACCGTGCGTTGCGGGGGGTAACTGTTAACAAAGAACAAAGAACACAGTAGTAGATAATTCGCCCGAATAAAACGGGTGACGTACGTACCTACCTACCTACAAAAGTGTTGATTTCAGCTCGTTTCTGAAAAAATGCAACTACAGTAGTCAGAACGAAAGTTGAAGAACGCACTACAGACCGAAATTTCATAATGGACAAAGGTTAAATTATGCATGAATCATGAAATTGAATTTTTCAAAGAAATAGAATTGCAAAGAATTGCGAATTGCAAATCACAAATCACATCATATCAAACGCGAGAGATTGATAGATCAGTAGATTATTGCAGCTTCCAAAACAGCGACGACGAGAAAAAACCCACGATAATCATAGTCCCACAAATAATCATGTACCACACATTAGCTAACAACGTTAGTACTGTGGTTGTTTTCGCTTCATTCTTGTTTCTATTACCATCATGCTGTCATACTATTTGTGAAGCTTTTGCTTTTGTTGGCGTCGGTATCGGTTTCGACTCGACTAGTAAAACTATTACTACTGGTACGGGGCTGATGATGACGATGACGACGACGACGACGATGATGATAGTGACAGACAATAATAATAATCCACGACGACGACGACGACGACAACAACGACGAATAGCTTCATCGTCATTATTGAATATGGCTGCTAATGTCTATGATGATTTTCGATCCGATGCGGTAGTGGATACCATGTATTTAGATGAAGAGAATGTAATTGACTGTTTAGATGAATTTATTGACAGTGATTATGGCACGACAATGTTTGGTTGTCATGATCGTGCAGCATCTATTGGTATCACAGGATATATCGAATTTGTTGAATTGTGTGGACCCACTGTAACATTACGAATACCAAATGACGATGATTGTAAATTTTGGCATACACGTTCTTTTGTCTTAGGCCGTGCGGCTGTTTATTTAAATGCCAGAATACCGGAAATTACGAATGTAATTGTGAATGATTTAGAAGAATTAAATGATTTTCAAGAAATTAAAGATGAATTTGGTGAACTATTATATAAAAAAGATAAAAGAAGTAAGGACTTTAATGGTGATCGATACACGATGGAATATCAAGGGTACGTACGTTCTTTGTTTATTATGAGCCTACCGGTACTACCTGCGTACAATATATTGTGTTTGAGTTGAGTTGATGTGCTATTCTATTATATCAAACTACCGTACTGTATGTACATACTACGTGCTTACAGTATATTTTTTTTTCGTTCTCTCCTTTTATATTTCATCATTTGGTGAACATAACAGTATGGATCCTGATATGAGAGGACCATTCCCAATCAATCCATTGAGTGGTGGTGGAACTATGCTCAGTCCGTCATAACAAAGTCGTCCATAGGAAAAAATCAAAAGATAGAAATAAATCAAGACATAAAAATCGGTAAAAAAATAAATAAACTACTGTGCTGTATTCATAGACGTTTTTTTTCCCCCTTTTCACATCTAGTATATTTTAAGATATCTTTTTTGCGACTACTGTAGCTAGCTAGTAGTTCCACTGCAGTGTCAAGAGAAGAATAATAGCTAGCTGTTAAATATTCCATTGCACTCTTCTAGATACTACACTGTACACGTACTACACGTAATAGTAGTAGTTGTAGAAGAATATTCAGCTACAGTATTATCATATGCAATTTTTTACTATTACGATCTTTTTTATCCAACAAATATTATTTATTTATTATCAAAAGAGGCGTCGACGTCGACGTCGGGGTATATAATGTAATATAAAATGATGTAATATAATATCCAGTCTTATGACGACGAATCCGACGAATCTGCTTCTTTCTTTTTCTTTTTTTTCTTTTCTTTTTTGTCTTTCTTTTCCTTCTTTTCTTTTTTCTCCTTCTTCGCCTTCTTATCTTTCTTTACCTTCTTTTTCTCTTCAATAATAGGTGATTCTAATCCAGGAGATTCTAATAATGATAATCCTGGAGATGAGAATTTTGGAGATGAGAATGTGGGTGCAGGGGATTTTAATCCTTCACCCGTAGCAAGAGCATAGGCATGAGAACGACCAATATCATCAGCCTGTATTGATGCACAAGATTCCTCGAATTGTTTGTATTTAGATTCCTCAACTGCTTTTTTCCTATCTTCTTCAATTTGTAAACGCATTGTCTCAAAATCGTCGACGCCGTTTTCTCCTAAATCAATTCCATATTCGTCCAAAGAATCGATCTGAAAACTTTCGTTGAATGTGGCTTTTTGTTTTGGGATGGGAGAGAATGTTAATGCCTCTGCCGCTGCACGAGAACGTGCAGCGGCGATGTCATCGACTTCCTCGTCATCGGATGCATAATTTTTATTCTCTCTAGTTTCTTTCGATTTCTTTAAATTTTCTTCTATCAATAGTCGTTGCTGTTCAAAATCATCATTCGCATCCAAACCCGCATCCAAACCATCGCTCATACTAAAGTCAAATTTGACACTTGCATCAAATGCCATGATATCATTAACTCCACCAAAAGAATGTAAACCGGCGGTGTGATCGTACTCATCAGACGCATCGTCGTCATCATCATCAGAATAGTCTTTATTCTCTGCTTTTTCTTTCGATTGCTTCAAATTTGCTTCGATCTTTAATAGTTTCTCATTTGCAATATCAACATCTACTTCACAATCATCCGCAAAGTTAATGTCACTATCATCAAATGTTTTGATGTTTGCCGATTTTAGTTCTTTCGCACGGTTCAATTGCATTTGTCGCATCTCATCGTCCGAATCATCGTCCGAATCACTATCATCAACATAACGACGTTCTTTTAATTTTCTTGCGGCTTCTTTTGTAGCCGCTTCAATCTTTTCGAGACCTTTATTCATATCTGATAATCTCTTTGCTTCTTCTTCAGCCTCCCTTGCAGCCTTCTCTTCCTCTTTCTGTCGTTTGAGTTCCTCCTTCTTGGCTTTCTTAAGTGCTTTTTGCGCAGCCTTTTCAGATTCTGCCTCAAATTCTGCAGTTTTTTTCTCTATCATTGCCTTGGTTCTCGCCAGAGATGCTAATCGCTCCTCTTCTTCTTTTTTCGCCTTATTCTTCTTTACCATATCCTTGGCCGCTTTCTTGGCTTCAAGAGCATCCTTTGCATCTTGATCACGACGCTCTTTGTCTCTAGCAATCTGCGCTATTTTTGCTTCATCTTCTGCTATTCTTCTTGCCTTTTCTGCTTCCTCTTTCGCAGCTCGTGCTTCTTTTTCTTCACGAGCTTTATATGCAGCTTCAGCTAAACGTTCCTCAATAATTTTCTGTTTACGGTCCATCTCATCTTTAATCTCTTGTGCTTTCTTTGCTGCTGCTAACTTTGCATCTAAAAATTCATAAAACAACAAACGAAAAATTTATATTTATTAGAATTTAAAAAAGTATACATTCACAACGTACATCACACAACGTACATCATACATCACACAGCGTACATCACCAAACAAATCACACATGTATTCTTTGTTGGGATTGTACCAAAACTAAATTTGCTTATTACTTACCTTTTAGGCGCTGTTCCTCTTCCTCTTGCTCTTGCATTCTCTCCAACATATCATCTATCTCCTTTTGTTTCGCTTTTTCAATAGCTTCTTCCTGCAGACGTTTTCGTTCAGCGGCTTTGGCATCGAGCTCTGCTTGTTTCGCAAGCCGTTCGGCCTCTAATTTCGCCTGCTTTTCCGCCTCCTTCCTTTCTTTTTCTTCTTTTGCTTCTAATTCCTTCCTCAATTCCTCTTCACGAGCTTTTAATTTTGCCTCCGCCTTTGCTTTCATTTTATTCATTCGTTCTTCACGCTCTGCAGCAAGTCGTTGCAATTTCTCTGCTGCTTCTGCTTTTAATCGAGCGTCCTCTGCTAACATCTCCAACCGTTCTTGTTCCAATTCTTCTTGTACACGCTGTGCTTCTGCTTCTTTATCGAGCCGTAATTTTTCTTTTGCTGCCTTCTTTTCTTTTGCTAACCGTTCCTTCTCTGCCAATTTTGCAGCTTCTTTTTCCTTTCGTATCCGTTCTTGTTCACGTAACTTTGCTTCAATTTCCGCTGTCTTCTTAGCTAATCGTTCTTCTAATTCTTTTGCTTTGAGATCCGTTCTGGCTTTGGCGTCTTCCATTTCTTTTCGTTTTCTTTCCTTTTTTTCCATTCGTAATCGGAATATTCTCGCTTCTTCACTTTCGACTACTTTATTAGCCTCTTCTTCCTCCTGTCGACGAATTTCTTCCCGTTCCTGAACTACTCTTTCCTTTTCCGCTACCTCTTCGGCGATTCGTTCTTCTTCTTCCGCTTCGGCAATTTCTTCTTCTTCCATCCGTACCTTTTCTAATTTCTCCGCTAATGCTTTAATTCCCATAGCTTTTTGAAATCCTTCTTCTTGTAATTCCTTCGCACGTTGTTTGGCTTTTTGTTTTGCATTGATTAATTCATCGGCCTCTTCTTGTTTTGCCACCGCCGCTGCTATAATCGCTTGTTTTTCTTTTGCTTCTGCTGCAATCTTGGCTTGTTCTTTTTCCTCTTCTGCTAACCGATCTTCTTCTTCCATACGTTGTCGTTCTACTTCGAATCGTTCTTTTTCCACAATCACTTGATCCTCTTCGTCCTTCTTGATTTGTGCCTCCTTCTGGGCTTGTACTTGTAATTCTTGTTCCAATTCTTTGGTCTTTTCTTCCGATTCGACCTTTAAAACCTCACCACGTTCCTTCGCACGTTTATGAATTCCCCACATTTTTTTTTCTTTTTTTAATCGACTTTCAGCAATTGCTTTCAAACGTTCAATATTTTTAATTTCCAATTGTTGATTATACTCTTCCATTTCCAGCCGTTCTTCTTCCAGTAGACGTTCATGTGCTGCACTTTCTTGTTGTGCCGATTGTACACGTGCTTCTTCTTCCTGTGCTGCTTCCTCCTGGGTAATATTTTGATCTATTAATCGTTGACGTTCCATTTCTTGATTATTTATAGTTGTGTTTTCCATTAATTCTTGTTGTCTTTTTTTAATTTTTTCACGTGCTAACTCTAATTTCCGATCCTCTTCACTATATTCTAATAATGTTTCTTTTAAGGCATTGGATTGTTCTACTTCTTTGGATTTTTTATATTCTTCTTCTCTATTACATTCTTTTTGTAATCTTTCAGTATACTCACGATCAATTTCAGCATTGTGATCTTTAACACGTTGTTCTTCGGCAGCATCTGCATCAGTGGCATCCTTGTCAATTTGTTGTTCAGCTTCAATCTTTAATTTCAATTCCTCTTGTTTCTTTAGGGCAGTTTCCGCCAATTCTTTTTTTTTCTTCTTGATACGAATTTTAGCTTTTTTTAATTTCTTTTCTTCTTTCGTTTTTTCTTTTGTTCTTTCTTTTGCAGCATTTTGTAATTCTACAATTTCATCGACATCACCCATTATTAAAAGATTGTGATTTTGATTTGATTTGAGTTTGATTTGATTTTGATTTGATTTCGTCAAGATAAGATCGAAAATCTCGACGGGTATGTCCGATAGAATTTTACTTGTTGTTGTTGGAATGTAGTTTACTGGCTGTCATTTACTTTCCATCTACTACTGTGTATCTATCTTGCGTCTTGCGTCATTAGCTCGGACCTGCTATTAATTTATGTCTTCTTGTCGTGTCATGTATGTCATTTACATGATTTTCTTGTTTTCAGAAAGAAATAAAAAAATACATAGAAAACGCACAAGCAGCCTTTTTAGCTCTTCCAGAGCAGTATTTATTTGATGACATACTGTATTATGTGTATTATGTCTATATTTATCTATACCTATGGGAAAATACCAAATACCGTTCTCAAGTATGACCCCGTTTGTACCTCATCGCCAATCTTTTTATAGATGTTGTACTGAAATTGCCAGTCATAATATCTTCTTGTATCGATGTCGTGACTGTAACTGCTAGTCGTAATAGTAAAGGGTATTCGCGTTTTCTCTTCTTTATGACACTGCTTGCAGTTTTTCGTTAAATAATTTTCTTTCTTTGCTTGCTGAATACTAAAAATACTGTTTTTGTCGCGCAACTGAAACTCTCTCGTGCGAAGAACGTTACGAAAAATGGATCTTTTTTTTGACTTCACACAAGCAAAACCCAAACATGATCAACGCATACTGTAACATAATACTTCTACTGTACCGCACTTTAAAAGCGTTCCATTCGCCAATGCGAATAAAGAGGAAGGAAATCTACCATATGGATTGAACCGCTTTTCAGCCATGAGGCCATGATGCTCTCAAGATATTTTTTCTCTGAAAAGCACAAAATCAAATATATAAAATATACCGCACTGCAATTAACAATAACAATAATAGTAACAATATCACTGCAATACCAATAACAATACCTGTACTGCAACATTATCAATAACAAACAAGAACAGCCATTATAATGGAACCTTTCACATCTGTATTTCTAATTACTGCATGTATCGAAGTAGTGACGGCTTATGTTGCTTTTTTCTCGGCTTATAACACAAATAACACAAATGGCTTATCCATTCGCCATGGCGAATAAAGAAGGAAGAGAAGCATTTTTCTCTCTGAAAAGCACACAAGCAAATAAATGAATAGATAAATATACCACTGCAATAACTGTAGCAATACGGTAACAATATTGTTTAGAAGGGATTTGGGCTCCCTCTTTTCTTAATTTATTGTAAAATGAACGAATTGAAATGGAAAATTATTCCATTAAAAATCCATTGGTACTGGTCGGATTATCACAGGAGTGGTGTCGAATTACCGATCTCTGTACACTTAATATGGATGAAGAGGTGCGGTTTAATTTGGTTCAGTGGGGAATTTTCTACAGAGGGGCAAGTGCATATGGAGTCGAATTTCAAAACGTCACAAGAGGTGCATAAAAGAGAGGCGTAAAACCGAATCGAATAATAGAGTATGAGCTAAACGAATAACAGAGTATAACCTATTATTGTCATATTAATAAACTGTCTAGTCATTTTATTATATGAGCCTTAAAAGAGGATCCATCAGCAACGTGTATGTTTGAAGTAATTTTCAAAAAAATAAAATTATTCGTGTCTTTGTAGAATCAATCGACTCCCACTAAAAGCCGCTGGGTGGATGTCATCTCCATTCATTTCCTCTCACATTATTACGTGATGGCTTATTTATTTTTAAGTCCATTGTCTTGTTGATTTGCTAGATACTACTAGTAGTACTTGCAGTTAAAAACAATATTGTTATGGGATGAGATGTGAATAAAAAGCAAGAACTGGGGGAGCAGTGCATAGAGTACAGAAAAAAATACATTGCAAAAATTAAAAAACAACCTCCTAAATTGCACAGTGTTCAATAAAAGCGTATTTGTCACGTACGGCGTATTATTCGCCATGGCGAATTAGTTTAGTCGTGCATGATAAATAATGCACTGAAAGAGATCGCATGCACTGAAGAGATCGCTTTGTTTCAGCCATACAGTAAGTAAGCCGTAGTCTCATAATATTTTTCTCTGTTAAGCACAAAAGCAAATAAATAAAAATAAATATACCGCACTGCAATAACAATAACAATATCAATAACAATATCCCTGCAATACCAATAACAATACTTGCACTGCACTGCAATATTATTAACAATAACAAGACCCAGCCATGGAACCTTTCATTTCTATATTTCTAATTAGTGCTTGCATCGAAGTAGTGACCGTAATTTTTATACAGCAAAAACGTCCAGCAACATCATCAGCATTATGAAATGGATAGACTCGACTCGTCTCGTAATAAGAGGGGACGCGCCTTGAGATATAAGGAGATTACACGTAAAAGCTCGGGTAGTACATACAATCCGTATAAAAAGAGCACTGATGATTCATTCACGCTCAATCTAGAAACACCGTCAGGTGTATCGCATAGTATTATCACAATCAAGAAGAGGACGTGCACGTAGCAATAGTGGTTGACATGCAATATCGATGATGATGAAAAAAAGACTGTTGAACAAACAGCCAGAACTATAACGTTGATGATGCTCCTACTCTAGCTAGGTAGCAGCTACAGTAGGTCTCTCTATAACTCATTAGAAGAGTGAACGTGCCTTGGAAAGAAATGTAAAAACATTTCTTGGAAAAGAATCATATAAAGAAAAGGATCAACATCAGAAAGAATAGAGAAGGAAAAACCAAGCAACATAACTTTGCCGTTTCGAATGATACTGTAGCAGCACAATGTACTAGCTAGCTAGCAAGTCTAGTATTAGAGTTAGATTAAACACTATAGTTACATTAAATTGGATATATCTTATTTTACTTTTTTTCTACTATACATTTTTACACAAATAAAAGAAACATCATGTTCACTTCTCTTCTTCCTCGTTCATAATCTTGACGATACCAGTATTACCATCGACCGATACCAACATTCCATCTTTCAATAGAGTGTGGATATCAATATTTGACACAGCTGGTTTCCCATATTCTCTAGCACAAAGTGCTTTTTGAAAGAAAAGAAAAGAGAGATAAGTTAGACAAAACCGAATAATATAGAGAAAAAAGCGAACAGAATATTCAATATAAAAAAAGAAAAGAAATGAAAACACTAACTTACCTCCATGCTGTAATACTCCACCAATCTGCAATACAACAGCCGATGCACTTGCAAACATCGGTGTCCACGCTGGACCTGTTACGACAGCACATAATACCTCACCATTTTCAAATTTTTCAGATGGATTATTAATAATCCGTACCCTCCCGGTAGCAATTCCAGGACTTACAGCTGATCCAATGAATGTACCTTCTTCGGGTTCTTCACCATCTTTAAATATTGGAGGATCAGGTAATAAAATTCGACATCGTGAATCTACCAATAATGGACAGGCTGTTGCACGGAACGCACGTTCATAATTATCCTTTCTTGGTTTGATAATCTTCATCAGATCTAGTAGTTGAACAGGTTCTCCTCCTTCGTCAATGTTGCTGCTTTCGTCTTCAAGCATAGCGTTGTCTACCTCATCAAGATATAGATGAAAGATATCACCCATCTCGGTTAGACGTCCCGATTCAAGTAATTTGTCTTGAATTCGTAATATTTCTGCACGGATCATCCCAAAAACTTTTGCTAAATGGCTGCATAAAAAAGAAGAGAAGAAAACGAATTAAATTTGCAAGAGAGATACAGTAGATAAAATGAGTGAGCGAATGAATGGAACAAAAGTTTGTTGCTGTTGTTGCTGTAATGTAAGGTGATTTCATTCTTTCATTCGTGTACAGTACTGTGTATACTCACAGTTTAGGTGCATTTCTTATCCACATTAAATGTTCTAATATTGCATTCCTTTTTTGGATTTTTAATAAAGCAAAGGAACGAAATGGCCATGACTTTGCCTTTGCCTCCTCTTCATGTTTTGCCATAACAGCACGACGTTTCGCAACCTGTTCCTGTTGTGTTACTGATGGATCTTTGACATGACCAATTGCATTCAAACGTAATTTTGATAATAATAATTCAGGACTATCGTCATAACGTGGACAACTCATAAATAATTGATCTTGTCCATCGTAACCATATTTTACCATAAACGTATTCCATGCTCTTAAAAATTCAATTGGTAAATCACATTCTTTATCTTTCTTTTCATCAAGACAAGTTAAATTCTTCTTAATACGATCTGCTAATAATTTCATTGTATTGTATTCATATTCTTTCCATATCGATTCTGGTAATGTACGTGATAATTTATACATTGCTATATTTGTTTCCATTAACTCGTCACCAATATATCCACCACATAATGATTCATAATCTTGTTTAATTTCATCGGTTTTACCGTTACGACGATGTTCATCTAAATCACTAACTGCACTTAAGATACAAAAATTAATACAACCACACTCCTCAAATAATGATGGGGCTGCTCCTTCTAATAATTCCATTGAATATTCTTTAAAACTACCGAAACTGCCATTAGGATACTTCTCACGATGATTACTTTCAATTGATGCAAGTTTTTCCATATCATGTTGAATAATTTTCATATATTCTTCCTTTGATTGCTTGGGATTACCATTATATTTTTGACCAATTTTATAATATTGATATATAGGAATTTCCTTTAGTAATGACCATGTATTTTTGATATTCATATCCTTTGGTAATTTAGTTGTGCGATATTTTTTACGATTACAACCACTTGATGAAATTATTGATGATAAGTATGGATCCATTAATTCTGCTTTATTAGCAATATATTTAGTGGAAAAATATTTGAATGCTATTGACATACTCATATATTGACGTGTTGATGAATTAAATAATAACATATCAGCATCTTCACTAAACATTTTCCATCCACCTTTTGGATTAATACCACAACACGCTGCTGGTACTTTATTATAAAAATCTAAGTCCATTGTTGTAAATGGTGTTGTTGTTGTTGCCTCACTAATAATATTATAATCAAAATATAGTTTTCTTTTTTCACCGGGCTGTGTCATCATTTTATCATCCATACAAAATAATGTTGTTATTGGACGTGCTTGTAATAACTTTAGTTCTAATTTATTAATATCCATAATATTAGTAGTCGAATCATCATCAGTAGCACTCGATCTTTCAATAAATGCCCACTCAATATCCATTGGTATACCATAAGATTTTTCAACTAAACAAACTAATTTTGTTAATTCTTCAAGTTGATCAGGTAATAAACTTGATTTTGTGCGTCGTTTATCATCTTCTGGGATAATATATTCAACAACTCCACCATCTTCTTTGCCAAGTCGTTTTTCAATTCCTTTCATACCTAATGTTTCTTTGATGAGTTTAGTATTGATTTTATCAACAATATACCGATCAGCTGTAACACTACCATCAACAACTGATTCACCTAATCCCCACGACTTTGATGAAATAATTTGATATAAGTCACGTCGGCGAGGGAGAAAGGGAGAATTATGGGTACGTGTGAGGGCAGATGAGTGCGAGAGAGAGAGAGAGAGAGCGTTAGAGAGATGATAAGTGTGAAAGCTACTAAAGCTGCTTGAACGCAACAGCAGGTAGCTAACAAAAAACCTTGATACAGTAATGTAAACTTACCGAATCAATAACTAATTCATCACGATCTGAATTTAATGGATTAGCTGAAAATGCAACACCAGCAATTTGTGAATCAATCATTTCCATAACAACAACAGCAAATCCACCAACAATATTATTTTTATCATCTGTGCTGTTATTATTGCTGTCACTACTACTATTATTATTAGCAATAGCATTATTCATTTGTTTGTAATGTAATACACGATAATCCCATAATGATGCAAAACAAGTATGAATTGCTTTTTCTAATGCATCAAATGTGGATGATACACCTAAGCAAGTATCGAATGCTCCAGCAAAACTAGAAATCACACCATCTTCTTCTGGTGCGGAACTTCGAACAGCAGCTAAATTTGGTACATTCCATGACTTTGAATTCATTTCATCCGTCAACATTTGAATGACATTCGTTTGTTCTTTTGATAAAGTTAAGTCATAACTTGTTGCTTGTAATTTTTTACACAACAACAATTCTTCTTCTTCATTTTCTTTTTTGTCACTATCATTGATCTGAAGTGCTGTCAATGATTTGAAGTTCACACTTTCTTTCATTTCATTGATCCATGGTTGAAAAAAATCAACTGTTAATGCGTAGGCTTTAGGGACTACAGATGCACCTAATCCATCAATTGCAAACAATTTCGCTAAACTGGATGCTTTTCCACCTACTCTCGCTGGAGTGACGACATTATTATTCTCCTTTGATGATGATGATATCGATGATGAGTCTGTTAAAGACACAACAAGTTGTTGATTCTGTTCATTCGTCATCATCTTCAGATCGTTGTAATAACTGCCTCTTAAAGTTGATTTGATTTGATTTGATTTGATTTGAATTGATCTGGGATATTATTTATTGTGATCTTTTCAATTGTAATACTGTAGTTTTGTTCTTCTATGCATCTGCATTGAAGAATGATAAATTGTGGATCTTTTTTTAGTGTTCTTTTCTGACTTGACATGACATGACGATGACAAAAGTCCTTTTATAAATATTAAAGCTGGCACGAGCATCTCAAATGCTGTTAATATGCAATAAAGGAAGATACAGGCAACACACTTTAACTTTTAAATTTGGGGGTTTTCGTTAAAAATACTATTTTTAATTAACTGTTTTTAAATCCAAAAAAGTGTAACTGGTTATAATTAAATATCCCCAAATTAGCAATATCGGGGGCCCCCAAATTAAAAATGCAATTTGGGGTAATAAAATTCGTACCCCCCCCCCCCAAAAAAAAACTTTACTACTATTTCTCAGTGTAGTATATAATAAAAACTTTAGCATCAAGTATATACACCTAAAAAGTCATTTTTTAGGAAAATCAAAGTATGAAGTTTACAATTGAACTATTGGATGGAATAATGTTATATTCCTTAGTCTTGTTAGCCTACTGGTATCTCACAATGTAGACTCACACACAGCACACATCAGCTTTTTATGAGATATCTTGTTCTGGGCACAAAGCAGGGTAGAACTTCCAGGAAAATGCTTCTTTTTAGTCAGGGAGAGTTCCTCTACCTTACCATGTGTGTAACAAATATCGGTCTTAAATATATGGAAGGCACTCTTTCAGTTCATGTTCACATACCTGTACGCTGACCAGCCTCTAACGCACCATCTTACTAGTTAATTTGATGCGGCTATTATTTTTGCTACAACAACTTTTTCCGGAAAATAAAATCATGGAACCCATTATATGCTTAATATTTATACGTATGCAAGACAGTGGGTACATCCAGGGGTTTAGTTTCTTCATCACGGAACAAAAACCAATAAATACCCTATTTTAGCTAAAATCCACTTAAAATAATTTTGCACGAGATGTATCATATGAACCAGAGGCCCCAATGGTTCCGGCCTTAGGTGGGTTAGGTAACTATATGAGTATTTGTGTGGAAATAGCTGTCAAACTTTGCTTTGGAGCATAAATCAGCCCACAGTGATTATTTTAAGTACGGTCCTTGACTGCATTTTAATAAGATATTTCTGAAAACAGGGGTAAACTGCAATTACATCCAAAATAATGGTGGGTTGGGATGATGATGGTTTCTATTCACAAGTAATAGTGTATGAGGACCTTACCTAACCCTCCTACCACTTTTTTGTTCCTGTGGTTGCAGAGTAAACTTGATTTTGGTGTGGGAGGCAGGCACACAGATAACCATATTTTGAGCAAAATTTACCAAGAAATCTCTCATTCAAAATAGTTCCAAAGGAGAACACTCTTTTGGTTGGGTGCAGTAGCCTCCACATAGTGTATGAGAACCTTGTCTTACCCTCCTACCACTTTTTGTCCTGCGGTTGAAGAGAAAAGTTGATGTCGCTGTTGGAGGTAGGCACGCAAATAGTCATATTTTTGAGCAAAATGCACCACAAAATCTCTTATTCGGAATGGTTCCAAAGAAGAACTTTCTTTTGGTTGGGTGCAGTAGCCTTCACATAGTGTATGAGAACCTTGTGTTACCCTCCTACCACTTTTTTGGTCCTGTGGTTGAAGAGTAAACTTGATTTTGCTGTTGTGGTAGGCACAAAAACAACTAGGTGAACAAGAGATCCAGGTGTAGGTTGGTATGAAACACTAGACAGACTGAATGTGTTTCCCTCCTACCATCCCTGGTGGTTTATCATCACTTGACTAAAGTAATTCTGATTGGTATCATTTTTATCTCACAAATTATCCAGTGGAGTTGGGTTATTGGAATATTAAACAACTTTGAATAATAAGATAGAAGATGAATAACTTCTCCTTAGGTCAATAATAAGATGAATAACTTCTCCTTAGGTTCCAGAACCAGCAAGGTGCACAAAAATACCACCCAGTCATCCATCTTATACCCATATGGGATGAACCAAGGGTCATGATCCCTCATATTTACCTTCTTCTTGCCTCCAGAACACAAACATTGCATTTTGGCCAACATGTCATATTTCCATACCCAAAAGTATTATTCAGAAATAGGCTGCCACAACATCAAAAAAAGGAATTGGACCATGGTTTGAGCACCCAGATACCTTCCATATATGCATATGGTCAAAATACACCAACAATGCTTGGAACATTTGCCATATTGGTGGTGTAGTGGGGCGGGGAACAATAGACATAAAATATCCAAAATGCACACGAGATATGCTGAGTCATGGTTTCAACACCACCCAGATACCTTCCATATTTGTGTATGATCAAAATACACTAACAATACTTGGAACATTTGCCATATTGGTGGTGTGGTGGGGTGGGGAACAATAGAATTGACATAAAATAGCCCAAAATACACACATTGCAACGACAAATTGAGATGTTACCGCGCCCATACCATGCTGAGTCCCAAATGAAATAGCTAGACATCAACCTAACTCATAAAACTTTTGGATTATATCATTGCTTTAGGTAACCATACATATATTTGGGTTATCACTGGTCAAAACCCACTGCTATTAAAACACACAATTTCTCCAAGTCCCAAGTGCGCGTGTAATCAAGGCCGTGATGCACCATCAATACATACCTAATAACTTTGAAAGATTATATGGAGCTCAACACTATACCTATAGGTACAAGGTCCAACTATTGCTCAGGGCTGTAGGGAGGTTAGGAAGGTGTCAGGGTGTGCTAAGCCCCCAAAAGGGTCATTTAGACCCAAAACAGGGTTTCTCCCTTTAGCGCCCACATTAGCATGGTCCTGCCCATAGCTCACCAAGTTTATATTGCCTTTGGTGTATATGGTCAACCTCATGAGCTTACTTTGGGATACTTCATACCTTTGAGTGTGTACTAGGTCACATACCCCCCCCCCCCCCCCAATGGGCCATTTTCCCTTGTCCTACCTTATCCTAGGCTGCATCACACCCTTTACCACTTTCAAGTGTGAAGAACACATACCTAGCGCCCCAAAGTCCTGTCCAGGTATCGGCCCTATGCATATTAAGCTCAGATTATACCATCTGATTGGGACTTTGTACATGCTAGTATGGGTTAGAATGCCAGAAAGTGGAGTGGTACTGGTAGCAAGTACCACAGTACATGATTTAGTTTTTCCGCGTTATTTAAGATGAAAACTAAATAGGTATAAGTCTGTCCTTTGACTAGAAATTAAAGTGGAGAAGCAGAAGTAGAAGCAGAAGATACTACTAGTAAATAGCATGGGTTTGAGTACCCAACACCACTAGCTGATACGATTGCAGCCAATTCAAAGAAGGACGATGGCGAAGATGATTATGACGATAATGATGATAACAAATTATCAGGATTAGGAGGAAGTGGATCCGATGGATCTGTAAGTGGTTCAGGATCTGGTAGTGATTCAGAGGATATGGAAGATTCTGGTGACGAGGCATGCCTGTATCTAATTCAAGGTATGCACGAGTTGGTGATGGTGAATCACGTCCTAGTACAAGAGGTACATCACGATTAGCCCGTGAGTTTACTATGGGTGCAGTATTTCATCATTTTTCGTAGTATGTATAACAAAGCAACTAATATTATGTTACCTTTGTGGTACTAATGATAAATTAGTATATTATAATACTGTACATAAAAACTCTACTACTCGCTAGACGATTTGCTTCCACTCTTTAAAGGTTCTTGGGTAATCCAACTAACATTGCCTGTCGTGTCATGTCAATCCTGATAGATCGGTCCAATTCAATTCCACATTATCATCATCATCGACGAGGATATTCAGCGAGCATGTCTCGCTAATAATCGCTACTGCTACTGCTGCTGCTACTACTGCTACTGCTCCTCCTTCTCCTCTCTCTTTTTCTCTCTCTCTTTCTCTCTCTCTTTCTCTCTTTTTTACTGATGTGACGGTTCGGTGCTGCCTGACCTGGATACCCCTGTTGAGGAGGGTATCCTTGTTGAGGAGGATAACCTTGTTGTGGCGGATAGGCCTGAGGTGGATAACCTTGTTGTGGCGGATAGGCCTGTTGAGGATAACCCTGTTGAGGAGGACCTCCGTATTGAGGTTGTTGTTGCCCATAGTTTGGTGGAGGTTGTGCTCTTCCATAGTATGGTGGTGGTGGACCACCACCTTGTGGAAATGCCATAGCATTAATTGCCATTGGTGATGACACTGCTGGCATACCAATTCTTGCAGCAGCAGCTGCTTCACGACGTCTACGATCCTTTTGTTTTTTAATATTTTCGTTTTGATATTTATCATTGGCCTTATGTTTTTCTTCTAATTCCTTTCTTTGTTTCTCTAATTGTTCATTCCTATGTTTTTCTTCCTGTTTGCGTCGACGACGTTCATCGGTTGCACGTTTCTTTGCTTCCTTTTTTTCTTTTTTCTTATCAACATAATGTGTTATTCCAGCGCCTGTAAAAGCACCAGCTATAAATCCCACACCAGCACCTTGTAGAAACTTTTTGTCGGTAACTGTATCTTTAATTTTCTCACCTGTTGTTTGATCACGTTCATTTTCATGTTCAAGTTGTTTTTCATTATCAGAACTACTCTCGTCAGACGAAGATGGACCATCGTCGCTATCGTCGCTATCGTCTTTGTCTCTGTAATCATTAGCAGGAACGGCAACAGCATATGCAACTGCTACGGGGGTATCATCGTCTTCTTCTTTCTTCGTCATGGTTTATCTATCTCGATCTTCTTATTTATAGTCTGTCTGTGTGTCTGTGTGTGTGTGTGTGTGTGTGTGTGTGTGTGTGTGTGTGTGTGTGTGTGTGTGTGTGTGTGTGTGTGTGTGTGTGTGTGTGTGTCTGATGTGTGTTCTTTGTTGTTGTACACAAAACTGGGCTTGCTACGCTGTTGCGTTTGTGTTTGTGTGCAAAAGATCGGTTGTTGTGAGCGAAACATAACTATTTCAGTCCGTAAATCAACCGTTTTGATGACCGATTAGCGTTTGCGATACTTTATGAGGTATCAATTTTTGTACTTTGCTTGTGCTTTCTTCTAACTCGCCTAATTAAAAAAAAATTACGGAGTTTTTTTTTACATACTAGCACGGTTACGCTCGCTGAAAGAATACTATTCTCAGCCACCTGCTGTGTTCCATCGATTCGACGAAAAAAGAAGGAGTGAATCTAAAGAAAGTTATTTTGGAGGTTTCGCTTTCGTAACTAGTAACTTCACATCACCTCTTGTATGTAGAATCGAAATACAACTGACAACTACGAATGCAGCACATTATCTTCTCTCATTAAAAAAGAAGATCAACATAAATTAACAATTCATGAAATATTACAGCAACAAAGACAACAACAGCACGATGTTATATCGAGGAGTATTGTCATTTCTACTGCTTTCGAGCGTAGCAGTAATCGTCAGTGCAAAAAGTAACGAAGAAAGCAGTATTACTATTAGTAGATTATTACAAGCTGGTTCATACGGCGAGGGTGAGAGTAGTTCATCATCAGGATCTGGTGCAGGTGCAGCAATTGCTGGTGTTGCTATATTAACTGCTGCCGAGCAATCTGGTTTCTTTAAAACAACAGCTGGGAAAGTTGTATTAGCAATAATTGTTATTGCCGGCTGTGTTGGTGCATTTCTTTACTATAGGAAGAAGTTTAGTTCAGGACAGCCTGCACCACCAGAACAAGATTTTTTTGAAAAAAATGATAACGGTGGTGAAGACGGTGGAGAAGATGGTGAAAAGAATTTCGAATTACCATTCTATTCAGGATTATATACAGGTATATATGATCAAAAAGGTACACGTATGCCAGTCCAACCATTTGAAATTTATTTCCAAGAACAATTTCTAGAAACTGACAATGCTGATGATGATGATTATAGTCCAACAATGTTTCATACAATTACTGGAAAAGGTGCTGATATGGTTGGTCCCTACACATTAAGTGGAAAATCAGTTGGTAATAAATGTAGTATAATCAAAAAATATTATGGACAAGGTAATCAAGTAACAGATATTGGTCATGAAGTTACATTACGATTAGATAAATTAGGTGATACACATATATTTGAAGGTGTGTATTTTGTGAATACAGATGAGGTACAATGTTCAGCATTATATCAAATGTGGCCTGTTGGATACAATCAGCAAGCACCACCACCACAACAGCAACAACCACTACAACCAATGTATGAATCATCACCTCCTCTGCCTCCTCCTGCTGCAAAAGAAGATGTAGACGATGAGGAGAATCAAAACTTTGATCCTCCTGGCGCAGTAGCAGTTGCAGTTGCGGCCGTTGCAGGGGATGAAGAAGATAATGATAATATTCCTGTCGCCGTTGCTACAGCTACGGCAGTCTCGTCGTCGTCCAAGAAAAAGAAGAAGAAGAAAAAGAAGAAACAACAACAAGAAGAAGAAGATTATTAGATTCAAGAAAAGAAAGAGGTGTAATCAATATGTAGTAGTTCAATGATATAAAGATAGTTGAAATATTTTAATACTCTACAAAAAATAAGAGTAGTTACATTTAGGATGTTGGTGCTGCTATTGTACGTAGTAGTAGTTGTTGCTACTGTTGCTTTTAGAAAAATGAATGTTATTGGTTGGATTCTATACAGATACAGATACACACATATACGTGTAGTAATTATAGATATATACTGTAGGTGAAAGATTGCTACTTTAGGTAGTTACGTTAGTTCTGCTACTATTCTACATGGTATTTCTCTTCGTTCGATGAGACTACCTTAGCTACAGGAATTTCATTGTCGTCTTGTTCTTCTTCGACCACCACAACCGTAGCAGCTGGCACCGTAGATGGAGAAGGCTAAGGAAATACAGACTTAGGGGAGGAAATTTGTTTCTTAGATTATCTAATGGACCCTTAACTCTTCTACGGCACTGCATGGCTTGGCTCCCATACCATTCTTCAAGTCTATCAAAATATCTTTAATAATCTTTCCGTCCCAGCCCCCACTAATCGTATCGTCCGAAGTATCAAGAATCTGGATTTGGTATATTGTCTTGAACGGCTGTAGTAGCTGAACGTCAGTGTTTTCAAGAGTGAACATATTCAGACCAGTCATAGCCATCTCATCAACTTCTTCTTCTTCTTCTTCTTCTACTTCTTCTTCATCACCACTCCATTTAGAAATTGATTCGTAATCGTACTCTTCAGTAGTCTTCTTTGTCTCTGTCTCAGTTTCATTTCTATTCTTTTTATTGTGCGGCTGTTTGATTCCGACCTTTAAATTCGTCGTTTTCGTAATCGTCTCTAGTGAAAAGTTCTTCAGAGGGTTTGTCATGTTTACAATTTCACCATCAGATTGAGGTCGTTTCATCATGATAAAGTTAACTGTTCCAGATTTGTTATTCCGTACCGCCATGAGGACACGGTATTCATTATTCATACCTTTTGTTCCAGCAGATCGCATCCTTTGTGTCATCATTGGTCGACCAGCTACACGGGCCCAACGAGTAACTTTATACCTCACATCAGCACATCCAAGTATATCATAATCGTCATCGAATTCAAGCTCGAATTTCTTGATATTTTTCCTATACATTTGATTTCTAATGCCAGACATTGCGACGTCAGTATTTGCGAGAGCCATATTAACTTTATCCTTTTTTTCTCTATATAAAGTTTATTGTTTCGTGTTTTCTTTTCTTTGCTTTTCTTTTCTATTGTTTGGTTTGTTTGTTAGCTATATTATTGTGAGTAGATTGATTGATTCTTCCTTCATTCTGTTATACATTTTGTACTTGAAAAATCATGAGTTTATCTCGTGGCGTGGAAACAATTGATCCGCCATACGTCGTACAAGGTAACAAATTTCTTAGACGCGCCATTTCAATTGTCCTATTTTTCAAAAATCAGTCTTATGTAAGAAGTAGATTTCTTTACATAGCGTTAGACCATTGAAATCCTGCCTGTCCTTTTTTTAATCACGATTGAGACGAAAACTATCAATCGGATTGTTTTCACAAGAATAGCTTATCAAGCTCACAAAATAAATTTCCATCGAATGAACGAATACATACAGAACAGAATACCAATATATCCCTATTACTTTCTCATAAACAATATTGACAACAACAATGACAGCAAACAACAGAATGAGCAACCAAAACTGGAATGATGACCAGCATACTTTATACCTTGCCAAACAATCATCCGTTGGTGGTTCCAACAAGCAATCATCGGCATCGCATGTAGTAGCATCATCGTCGAATACCAAGAACATCTGTCGGTGGTTCCAACAAGCAATTATCATCCGTCGATGGAAGCGATTGAAGGTAACACACGCAAACAATGTTGGTGGATAGATGTACCTTAAAATTGGATGATAATGAGAAAGAAGCGATCAGATCAAGCGCAAGATTCATAAGGTTGATGCTGCATCAATAATGAAGAATTAGATGGTGAATGTGGTTTGGCCTGAAATGTGCAGCGACTTAAGAAAAGAGTTAATTCAAAAAGCACAGAATGTTAGCTACGAGCTAAAATAGAACCGGTGGATAGTAAAGCGAATAACAAGATGATCATTGGTGCAACAAAGGACAACGAAGAAAACCGACAAAAAACCTAGCGCAAACGACTCTGATGAAGAAAAAGATGATTTTGAACCTGTTTGGGTTCTTTGAATTTGAAACGTACAGTACTATCACCCAATAAACGCCGAACAATGATTTATAAGATGGCTTATACGTTATAATACTTGCCATGCATACACACATTAACCTAGCTAGATACAGAGTTCCTGCTACAAATAATGTTTCTGCACACTGTTTATCGAAAAATCGACTATGATTATTTTATCTACTGCTACTATCGCTACTGCTATGAGTACACTAATACTAATAGATTCACTATCCATACTATGATAAGGTTGTCCGGAGCTGTAGATAATGACGATTCGATGCATTCAATCTGTCTTTAAAACCCACATCTCCTTGCATTATAAGTACGTGCTGTAACAATACTGTAGGTATATTTTATATTAACCACTTGAAAAAAAATTCATACCAAAGCATTCTGATGATGACGATGATCTTGATGGCGACGACGAAGTGATTGCCATTATTGTATTATTATCATTGTTGTTTCCGTTGCCGCAGTTGGTGCTATTTTTACCATCAAGAGAATGGAATAAAAATGTTCCACCATTTTGATTTACAGTAGTAGTAGAAGTAGTAGCAGCGACAGGTGGGTCATTAATAATCCTACGATCATTACTAATGTTGCAATTACTGTTGATATCTGTAGCAGCTGTTGTATTAGTTTTTTGTATTGATTGTAACTGCTGTTGCTGTTGCTGTTTCATAGTATGTTTTGTTTTTATTCTTTTTTGATGTTGTTGTTGTTGCACTAGATATGATTTACGAAATAAATGTTCAATTTTTTGCAAAATTAATTTCTTGTCATTGCCATTATTGCCATTGGGTTGCATTAACACCCACCACACGTCGGACATAGTTTTATCTTGATGCCAGTAAAGAAAACGACCACCATACTTATGTACAATTTCGTCCATTATTTCGAATAATAATGTCTTTTTTATGTCCTTCTTTGGAAATTGTTGCTGTGATGGATTATCACTATAACTTTCATGTAATTGTTTCACTTTAGAATCAATTAAATTCCGTAATGTGTTATTACCAGGATGATTTGTCAATGAAACACCCATCTTAAATAGAATATCATTCAAATATGGTGCTTCTACAATAACAATACTATCATCATTACTACTAATAGTATTGGTATCAATTGTATTGGTATTAATAATGGTACTGGTATTAGAATTTAATTCTGGAGCCATCATCTTGTGCCTTAGTTCATCCTGATTTTCGATCATATTACGTATTCTTAACCATTGTCTTACATATAATAATTTTATCTTTCCAGTATATGTAATTGGTATAAATTCTATTGGTATACCATATACTTGTATGATATAACGTAATTCAATGGATGTACCAATATGTAACTTTAATCTTGCACGATTATGTGATCCAATTGCCATTGTTAGAAAGCTTCTTCTGAGTCGAAAAAAGGGTGTATCCGGCGTGCAGATATGCATCGCACTGATTCGGACAGCAGGTAACCATTGAGTGGATGGAACTAATACACCTGCACCCAATATATGTGGAATTTGATAAAATGAGGAATCAAACATGATTATAAAGATAAATCCTTTCCGTTGTGTATCAATGTCATTCCCTATCACCCAACATATATACATGAAAATTTTAAATATAACTTGTTTGGATGTATAGTATTCTTCATCGTAGGGTAGGGCACAAACAATCCGTCGACCGGTACCAGTGGCTCGAACCGATAATAATTGGAGATAACCTTTCCGGAATATTTTTAATTCATGTGGTGAAAAATCTGTGGATATATTGATTGGTCTTTCTAATGCCACCGAACCAAATAACTCTAATGCTTTATCTAACCATGATAACATCCGGATGGCAGTTTTGTGTATATCAAATAATTCAAATCTTAAAAAACGCAGTCGAAATTTTTTGGAATTCACAAATGAACGTCCTTCTACGGTACGTTGACTTTGTAAGTAGGCAACCTTTTGATATTCTGGAATTTTTGTATCAATTTCAATTTGTAATTCATCGATTGATTTTTGAATTAAATCAGGTGTTTCATCCGTTGCTAAACATTTGACAGAATGTATTTCATCTTTGTTTTGTTTTGTGTTGTGTGGGAGAATTAAAAAAGAAAATAAGATAAACGATTAACGATAAACGATAAATGTTAGAGCAGTAGCCCCAACACCCAGAATAGCAGTAGCCAGCCACACCGAAAGTGTACTGTAAGAATAAGAACGAGCTCGAATGAATCGAAATCGAAGAGGAATTATCTTCATCACGAGGACACGACACCTGAACGACACAACACGACACAACATATGACACGATACGACACGACAATTTTAAATTAACTGTACTTACCTTGATAATCATTTCGATCCTTAAAACTTAGTTGACTTAGTTCTTTTGTCAGTAAATCTTCGCCGTATGGCATCGGCGTCGGCGTCGGCATCGGCGTCGGCGTCATCATTGAGTATTTAGTTTCTGTTATTATTATTGTGATTGTTTCATTTACAGTAACAATTAAAATTGGTATTTCTTTCGTTCCTTCGTAATGAAGCTTTTATGTTGTAATATGCGCCACCTACGATTCATGCATGCATTATTAGATTCAATTAAAACAACTCTTCAACCTATTGATGGTTTAGGACTATCTTGACATACGTTAATATCTAAAACTATATATTTGTATATGCCCTCTTTTGAGAGATATTTTCAAGTCGCACACGCACGACCTGCTTTTTGATACATCGACAATGCAATATTTAATTGCTCCGCGACGAGTCACCATGAGAATAAAGCGCTACTACTACTGTACGATGGGACTTCTTCACTTGCTCCTCACGGCGTTCGTTGCAGGTGAAGAAGTACAGCCCTTAATAGGAAATACACGCATACGCCGCGTGTAAATGGAGGTTTTTGAGGGGGCTGCGAAAATCGGAAATCTCGTTTCAAGACAAAAGTGATAGCATATTATTTTTCCTTATACAAATTTGGACTATTGTTTATTTTACTAAGTCCTCCTAGATCACTTGAATCCAAAGATATGATGTATTCTTCACTTAGCAAACTGCGATTAAAAAAGAGGTGCGTGTAAATCGGATCCTCATCCATCAATCACAATACCATGATGCCATTGGGCGTCTTGAATCAAAAAAAAATAGATAAAAAAACCTGACCCTCTTCTAAAGACAAATAGAAAGACATTATTATTTCATTGATTTAGGTGGATCTGACAACTAAAACATGCTTTTTAAATTGTTCAAGGGATAAGATTTGTTTTTTTTTTTCGCGCAGAATTTTACGAAATTTTTGATAATTAGCACTAATACGACCCTAACCCTAACTCATCCAAAATTAGGTCTTAGACCCCAAGTCAATGACATAATCCATTTCCTCATTCAATTTAGAACACTTTCTATTTATCAAGTTTGTTTTAGGTCCTAGTATTGACCGAAACTTAGTCGTCTAAAGTTCGTTCACGCCATATACGTCCATTTACACGCATACGCGAACGCGGTTCACTTCTATTAAGCAGGGATAACGTAGCTGCCGTAGTAATTAAGACGTTTGCTTTTGCGAAGCGAACAGAAGTTTGAACATGCCATGCTGAACACCTTTGAATAAAGAATAAAACTATATGAGTACAATTGTAGTGTTTATATTTATATTTATAATTGTCTTTTACTTTTGCTGCTGCTGCTTACTGCTGCACAGTGTACATTGTACGACGTCAGTCAAATGCCTATGATGATGCTGATAATTATGATGATCCTGATGATGATGCTAACTCTGCTGTTTCTTTTTCTGCTGCTGCTGCTGCTTCTACTTCTGCTTCCTGTATAACTCGTAATTCATAATAACAACCTGTATCAACTAATCTTTTTAATAATACTTTTCGTAATGCAAATCCTGGTGAATAAAACCCACCACCAGTAATTTGAGTTTTAGTTTTATCGTTATCATCGTCGTTATCATCGTCGTTATCATCGTCATTATCTACAAATGATGTTGCTAAACATAATGAGCATTCTATAACCATTCTTGCTGTTTCTAAATAACCAGGATCTTTATTATAATATAATAATGATTGTAGTATTGTTCCTTTACTGCCATAGGCTGTACCGGTTACAGCTAAAAAATATTTATTTGTCATATCCTCCATTGTTGGTCCATCACCTGGTTTTGTGATAACAAATTTTTCTAATAGTTTACCAGTGATTGGATTCATTAATGACGTGAAAAAAATAGTTAAACCCAATACGCCATCTAATGCTGTTTTTAAATCTGGTTGTACTAATTGTTCTTTATAACTACAAATTGGATCTTTCCGTAATGCATGGGACCAACTAATTGCTTCATAATTGACACCTGACATAACAAATGGCGCAGTAATAATTTTATTATTCGCATTATTATTATTATTACTATTATTATCAGAAGTCATTTTCCATGGTTTTGGAACACCAGATTCAATACCAAATGATATTTTGTTTTCCATTGGTGGATCATGGTCGATATCACCATTCCGTCGTAATATAGTCTCATCTTTTGGTAATGGTTTTGCTAACCGTCCATCAATACCCATACACATTGTTTTTAATGTACCACCGGATGCACTCGATGAAAATTCATTAATAAATTCCAATTTTTCTAAACTTTCATTATCACCAAAGGAAGCACCACTTTTATTAAATTCATCTGCTAATAAGTTGTAGGAGATATCCCATGGTACACAATCATTACCACAAAAATTCAGGATCCGTGCACCAGTGTGTTGTGCTATATGTTGATATTTGGATTTCATTAATTTAACAAAGGATGTTTCACCGGTGATATCCGTATAATGTGTTCCATAATGGACACAATACTTGATCACATTTTCACCATATATTGAAAATGGACCAACCGTAGTGGCAATACTTTTTGTATTATAGACTAATTCTTTTAATGTGGATTGATTGTCATCCGATGTATCACATATAATAATATCAATATCATTGACCAGATTTGGTATATTTAATTCCATTGCTAACTTTTCTAATACTTGTTTTAATTTGACTTCCGATCGTCCAGCTATTGCCCATTTAATAGTACTACTACCTACTTTGTTATTGTTTCCATTGTTTCCATCATTATTATTGTAATAATATGTCTTCGCTAAATGACGTACCGCTAAACCACCAGTAAATCCTGTGGCACCTAACATAACCACATCATATTTACGTTCTTTTCTTGGTATAATATATTTTGGATCGACAATCAATAATGGTTCTTCTTCTTTTTTGTTTTCGGTGGTGGTGGATGTGACGACGGCATCAGGATTGTCGTCTCCTTTCTTGATCCGTAATGAATCAATTCGTTCCACGATTGCTTTACCAATTTGATATGTGATAGTTAACGGTACTACAACTGTTACCCATATTGGTACCACCACGAATAATTTTAATGCTAATGATGAGAATGATACAATTGGAATTACTTTTTGATCACGTTCTACTATTTCATGAAATTTTAATTTTGATTTCAATTTCTCATCGTTAGTATTCACATTTTCATTTTCGGTACGTGAAGACATCATCTTTGCTGTACTACTACTACGACTGTCGTAAATAGATGATGATCGCTGCTGCTGCTGCTGCTGCTGCTGCTGTAATAACTGTCGTCCACCGTCCACTAGAGTAGAAGCAAATACCGATGATCGTCGTAGTAGTGCGGTATGTGTAATAGTAGTAGAGAAACAAGAAATTGAATCTAACGACGATAGTAGAGCAACTAGAATTAACAAAAGAAGTATTCGCGTAATCTGTTGCTTTTGTTGTTGTTGTTGTCGCATACCTTCAATTTGTCACTTAGTTAATGCACCTAAATAAAGAGAAAGGTCGCGTCGTTTAGTTTAGTTATAGGAAGGATCAAGATCTTTCTTACCAGCTTTAATGAACGATTGCTTTGTCTCTACGTATGCGTACAGTGTATTGTGTACGTGCTACCTCAAACAAGCATCATCATCAATGATTGATTCAATCGTGAGGTGTGTGTTACAAGCGGAAAACTTCGAACGAAAATCTAAAATAGAGAGTGTATAAAGATCTCGGTTCTTTATATTGTTGCTTTTCAGCCACGACAACAATAAAAAAAGACTGGATCAGTGAATGAATTGATTAACTCGACTGACTCATTCGATTCAATTCATTATTTGATTCGATGAATTTTCGCATTTTCAGTCGGAAATAAATCTCAATCACACTTCTTTCACGCTCGTAATGATGGTCGTTCAAACAAAAACAAAAACAAAAAAAAGGCCCAGAGAATACAACCACGGATCTTCTATTTTGACCCATTGAATATAGTAATAAAAGTGAAGAAAGAAAATGGAACAACAAACAACAACAATAACGACTAAACAAAAACGACAAAACGAATCGACGATAGATAAGAATAATAGTAATGATTCCAATAAGTCAACGGGGTAACAACTTCCACAATAATAACGACGATAATGATAATGATATTCCAGATAATAATAGGGAAGAAAGATGTGATGATTCTTCATCGTGGTGGACGTCGTTATTGTGTTCCTGTAGTGTTGTCATTCTAAATCGACATCGTAATAGTAGTCGTCTACTTCGTCGTCGTCGTCATCACAGTCCTCGTAATAATCATCATGATCATAATTTTCTTCCTCCTCCATCTAATAATAATAAGAAACAAAGGAGGATGTCATTTACTACAGCAGGAATATTATTTTTGGTTCTTATTAGTGCATTGAATATAACAGCAGTCACGCTATATTATAATAACGATGCAGCAGCAGCAGCAGCAGCAGCAGCAGCAATGGCACCAACAACGAGGATGACAACGAGGATGACAACACAAACACAAACAAAAACAAAAACAAGATCAAATTCGTCGTCATCTATTACTTCGGCAGCAACAGAAGTTACTGATGCAACAGCAAAGCGTCAACAGCATGTCCAATACCAATCATTAGACGAGACAATAGATGAAACGACGACGCATAATAATAGTAATAATAATAAGAAGAAGAAACGATTTGCATATGCATTTTTACTTGGTGGTGTTGTTCGATACGATGGGGATGATGATGACAATGACGACTTAAATAATAATAATAATAGCTCACAAACACGACCACAAGGTAGTAGTAATCCTACGTATCATCGTGGTGGATTATATTCAATTATAAGTGCTGTATATCAATTACAAAAATTTGATTCCGATAAAGATGCTGATTTTATAGTAATGATACAAATGAAACCAACATCTACTAATACTAAATCTAGTAATCAAAAATTATCGACAAAAGAAACATTAGTATTACAACGAATGAATATACAACTCCAATATATACCAATGTTACGTATAGATGAACCTGATTTAGATTGTTTCTATGGATTAATGTTTGAAAAATTTCGAATATTAAATTGGATCCAATATGAAAAAGTTATGTATTTAGATTCTGATATATATCCAACCTGTAATTTAAATTATTTATTTGAATTGCCGGTCCAGTCAACAACAACACAATCATCAACAACACAATCTGGCAGTAATGATGACGATGATGATGATAACGATGATAATAATTACGCTGATGAAGAAGAGGACGAAAGCAGCGACAACAAAATTCCATTTAACGGATGGAAACAAAATTTAATTATTGCTCATATGTCTGTTCCAGCGAGTGGTGGTATATTTGTCTTAACACCCAATCATTCTGATTATTTACTTCTAACAAAATTAATAATAGATGTTCAAAAATATAATTATTCTAATCGATCGTATCCCTATTGGGATATCAACAGAGGTTGGGGACATACCATACAATATCCAGATGTATGGAAAAAAGTTACTGGTAGTGATGGGGGTGGTTTGAATACCAAATGGGACTTTTATGGTAGTCACACTGATCAAGGGTTATTATATCATTATGTAAAATATATAAAGGGAAATGAATCATCTATAATTATTAATGATATAGTAGAACAATATGACTATTATGATGACTACTATGACAGCAACACCAATGAGGAAGGTGGGAATTGTAATAAAATAATTAAAAAATATGAATATGATTTAGAAGATGTTTTTAGGAGTAAAAAAAGCAGGAAGAATTCACCATATAGTGATTTTATACATTTTACTGCGAATGAAAAACCATGGTATAGAAATAGAATCCATTTAGAAGATTCAACAAATAAAGCATATTGTGGTATGAATTTATATAAGACAAATGAAACAACAACT
The DNA here is from genome assembly GCA_900095095.1 of Fragilariopsis cylindrus CCMP1102. Lineage (NCBI taxonomy): Eukaryota > Bacillariophyta > Bacillariophyceae > Bacillariales > Bacillariaceae > Fragilariopsis > Fragilariopsis cylindrus. The sequence continues at coordinate 356,817 of FMBT01000301.1, read as the reverse complement.
ATGTTAACAAAAAATCAACGTACCGCAATACAAAAAGATTGTACATTATTACATTGGCAAGGTCAATGGTATACATCATTAATTGATGCATTAACACAAATAGATATGATTCATTATATAGCATTCGATTTTGTTGGACCTCCACCACCACCAAACAAAAAACAACTTGGTAATAATAATAATGATAAGTCTTCTTCTGCTTCAAGTAGTAGGACTACTATTAGTTCATCTAGTATTGATATTATTAATGGTAATAATTTGAATGTTCCATTTCATCAACAAACAGCAAAGTATCTGGAAGCAAAATCAAAACATAATTGGAACCCATATGCATTATATTGAAACAGAATAGAACAAAAACAGAACAGCAACATCACGGTTGTTCCTGTGATGAATTTACTAATATTCTCTTATATGTGGAAATACCCTCAATGAAGAACATTGTTTTTGTAATGAAGATAATGATTTACGTTGCAAAGAAGAGGGAGAGGATGGGTACGTCGTGAAAGCATTCACTCTCCCCCAATCGAACCCTACCAAATATATTCCTACTTCTGGTTCTATTAACATGTCGACCGAACGTACCTAGCTTCTAATGCCATTATGACGACTGTTAGCGAGTTGTTAGTGAGTTGTTAGTGAGTTGTTAGCTAGCTAACAAGTCACTAACGCGCAAAAATGCCAATCTTTGATTATTTTGGAGTTAGCGCGTTAATTACTGTTATCGCCCTAATTGGGGTCTCAAAGATTCGCGCAGATCTTGATCCTGCCTACCACCAAAGTACATTAAGTAACATACAGTGGTAAATCAGCACGTTCCTCTTCACATTGTTACCACGTGCTACGAAACAATGCGATTTTCAAAAATAAAATAATAGCGGCGCGATGATGAGTAATTCAATAATGATGTGTACTGTAGTAGATTATTACTTTTTTAGATTGAACAGAGCTACACATAATGAATAAAATAAATAATACATTCAATAATTTTGATACCATCGTCATCCTTTTCCTTTGATTTGAATTTACTATCGACCGATACGACACCATGTCATCATCAGTAAACAACAACAACAACAACAACAAGAAGAAGAAGAAAACAAGACCCGGTAGTGGGGGAGGACGAGGAGGCGGACGTGCCAATAATAAATGCGGATTAAAGGCCAAGGATATAATAATCAGCACAGATAATGATGTTGTCGACGTCGATTATGAAAATGACATTTTTCTGGAAATGATCATTAGCAGCAGCATAAGGAACCGCAAGCAGCAGCAATTAATTCTATTTTTCTTCTTGAATGCAGTTGTTGTTCTTGTGAGTGTTATTTGGAAACAGCAACAACAACAACAGCAACAACAGACACATTTCCTTCCTTTTTCCTCGTTGGACAGTAATGAAAATAACAGCAAAAATACAACTACTACTAGACGTACTTCATTATCAGAATTATTTCGAATCGGATGTAATAATAATAAAGGAACGAATAAATTGGGTATTTATTGTGATACAAAATTCTTTGAAATACATGATAATGATCGTAGTATTCGAACTAAAAGTCAAAGGAGAAGTCAAAGAAGTCAAGGTAGTAGCCAACAAAGTGTGGAGATGATTCAAGCAGGAATGAGACTATTAGAAATTCCATCTACAGTACAGATAACAACAATTGATGCATTACGTGATATACGTGTATTGAATTTAATCAAACAAAATCCAAGACATGATACTAACACTATATTATCGAAACAAGCATTACCACCTAAAGCATATTTAGCTGTATATATAGCATTTGAATTAGATAGAGTTAATAATAATAGAAATGATAATAATTATAATCATAATCATAATAATAGTAACAACATCAAATTGTCAAGGTTAGTATCTCCAGAAATAGAACGTTTTCATCGTGCATATCTGAAACATCTGCCGACGTATCAAGATTTTGTTAGTTTTCATCCAATATTATCATTATCCAAATCAAAAACAACAACAAACACAGTATCTCTTACAGAACATTTAACGAAAGGATGGTTACAACATTTTATATCAGAATATAAAGCATTGTATGAAGCATCATCATCCTCAGACACTAGTAGTGGGACGACTGTATCTGCAGCATCATTATTTGCAAATCGTATTGCATGGGAAGATTATATAACAGCACGTCTTATTGTCAATACACGTGGTTTTGCAAGTAGTGGACCAATTCCTTATCATGTTATAAGTGATGAGGAATTGGAATTATATCGTCCATATATTAATGATATACCGTATGGTCGTAATAGTCAATCAAGTAGTCCTACAAGTAGTTCTACTACTTCATATAATAGACGTACTTTATTCTATGAGAATCTACGTAATTCATCAATGCTGCTAAGTTGTATGGTACCATTACTTGATTCATTTGATCATCATTCAAATCCAAATGTTGGTTGGCAATCGTTGGAGCGCCATCAGGAATCCACCGCCACCGCTGCCGCAGGAGATGGGTCATCATCATCATCATTCGTTGCATATGCATCACAAGATATTATACACACACAACCTGGTGGTACAAAACTTTATGATTCCTATGGTTCTTCCTTGTCCGATTCATGGATATATGCCCAATATGGTTTTGTCAATAAAGAACGATCTACTGGTCGTAGAGTAGCAACATTACTGGCACCATATCATCAACTTCATGAAGTTGACTTCTTTATTACTGAGGACGACTATGACGACAAGAGTACCAGTCAACTATTACATAAATATCTTGCATTTGAAGATGGTTATGAAAGTTGTACTCATAGTAGTGAGAATGACGATGGCCAACAGCAACAACAACAACAACAATATCAATTACGTATCGAATTTCAACAAATGAAATTGAATGCATTGAAAAAAATATCCAACAGTCTAGAAAGTTGGTTTGCATCTGTACCAACAACAACAACACCAACTAGTATAGAAAATGCAATAATCCCAGAATACTTAGATGATGGTATAGTAGATGCATTATCATTGTGTAGAATGTTAGCAACAACTCATCGTGACTATAATGGACAAGCAATACAACATTTAATGCAGGTCATAACTACAGATTATGGAGGTAATAATCCTATTCACTTACTATTTCCTGTTTCGACAGATGAACATACAACAAAAGCATTAGAATATCGTACATGGCATATATTAGAACGACTTGCTATGGCCGTCGAAGTTGATTTACGTCGTACATTATTATTGCAACAGCATCCTCAACAAAGCGGAAACGGTAATAACGAACTTGGTTTTGTATTACTTGGCGAATTAGAAGCATTATCAATTCTCTGTAAACACGCAAAACGATGGAAACAAAGTCTGTTATTGGAAACAAAAGGAAATACCATCAGTAATGTTAACGAAGAAGACTATATTATTCGGGATAATCCTTGTGGTATTGTGTAAATAAAGCATTCGTGACAAAACCTGAATTGTGGTGTGTAATAAAGAATAATAATAGGTAATAAATAGGTAAATAAATAGTACTGTAAACACAATTCGGGAAAAATACCGAATACGCACACTTTATATAACAAACAAAAGTGATGTCAAAAAAAGGCTTTTATTGATGCACGACAATCAATCAGTCAAGACAAGACAAGACAATAAGGCAAGACAAGGCAAGACAAGACAAATACGTACAACGACATCAATAAAAAGGAAGAATTGTACGGAAGATTATCAATATAAAAAATACGTGTAAATTGTACGGCGAAATTAAATATTAAGCGAGTCGACGGGCGGCGACATGAATGACATCTTGAATTCCTTGTTCTGATGTGATTTCGAACATAAAATTTATTATTTCCTTTAAGCAGTAAAGCCCAATAAGCTTTCATAAGAAAAGTCATAATTGATTTACCGTCGACTACCTTGAAAATCCATTGGTACTAATCAGATCAATATACAAATAAGGTGTCGGATTTTAGATATTAATACTAGTACGGTTAAACTTTTTCTTCGCATGTTGATGATTACTCGCTATCTTCCACTCATTCAATCAGAGATTCACAAAACAAATATCATAAATTTTATAATGAAGAACCACCCTTCTTCATTCGCATAGAATAATCTTCGTCGATATAATATCATCATCCTCCTTTTCTCCTCTCTGATAGAACGAACTATATATAACTGTTATTACTAATACAACTGCTACAACAGCTGCCTGCTGCTATTATGGAGAGGATGAGTAGCAATAATAATAATAATAATAATAATTTATTTACTACTTTTTATTCACCTACACCAGCCACCGCTAGCGCTATGAATAATAAACGATTGTCAGCATCCTCTACTGATTCTCCTACAAGTATGATTTCTGCTGATATTAGTCCTAATATGAATAATGATGATTTATCACTATTACCATCACCACCACCAGCGTTATTATCATTACAGTCGTCACAGTCGTCAGAGTTGTCACAGGAGTCGTTACAGCAGCAGTCCTCACAGGAAAAACAGCAACAACTACGAGTACGATTTTTTAATAAGGTAACAGTCCGAAAAACATTATCACATCATTCAATGTCCAAAAAAGAAAAATGTAATTATTGGTATAATACATAGAGAGTCGAATTTCGAAACGTCACAAGAGGAGTTGAAGTCGAAGCACGAATAAGAGAAGGCGAAGTGATGTTACGAATAAAGTTGTATTCAAAGTTACAGAGTTACCGTTTACCGCAATACCAAAATACAAGAAGAGACCTGATTACGAGAAATGAACTATCTCTCTCTCTCTTTTATTGTTGATTAATTGTAATAACCATAAACTAAATAAACAAGTGTGTTAATAATACCCTTTTGCGTTTGAACAACCGTTATATTGCAATAGAAATACGAATAGAGATACCTACAGAAAGAATAACCACCATCCGTAAGGTAGGTCCATATTATAGAAGGGTGAGTAGCCTGGTAGAACAACCACAGCAGTCTTTCAAGGAAAATGAGTAGCAACCCTAACAGTCATAATAGAATCTTACAGTCCGAAGAGTAAGACTATAAGAATCCTGCTTCACGATTGTTTGCGAAGTGAGAACATCAAACAATGTCGGATTTAGCACAGATAGGTACAATAACTTTAATGAACAAGTTATTGTCCTTAAAGACTACTGATTTCCCTACAAGACATGGATTTTTGATATCATTCCAAGAATTAACCAATCGTTATGACCAGATAGCCGATAAACATTTGGACGATTCATTCAAAAAGACGCTCCTTCAAAGATTTATCATGTATGACACTGCACTTCTCAACAGTTGGATTACCGTTACAGAAGTAAAGAGAGCACAGTGTATAACTACAGTGGTAACATATACGGAATACCTAAGATTCCTTATGCATCAATCTAGAACTCACGATCTTGCTACACCATTCAAGCGGCCAACGACGATGTTATTGGTGATGACGATGACTGTGTACTTGATGGGTTCCTAGCTCATATGTCTGTTTCGAATGAACCTATGAGAGCAGATGCCGTAAACGCATTGCAAGTCTATAGTACCTTTCAACAACAACGAAGACGCAATAATGGCCCTCCTCGTGTAAGAGATCCAGATTCTGTTGAAATACCTCAGCCACTTTATGGTGAACTATCAAGAGAATTGCGTATGGTATGGTCCCGTGAACCTTATGATATCAAGAAACGTATTCTTAATATCAAACAGCAAGTCCCAAAGCAAGGTGCGAAGAAGAATGTTGACCTAGGCGTTTACATGATTGAATCGGAAGGATATGAATCCGATGCATCTGCATACTCAGAACATACGTACGACTACGATGTTGATGGCTAAGAATAATGGTGATAGAGGAGTAATACGAATCCATCGAAAAATAGAGGAAAGAGCTTAACGAATGATAGAGTATAGCCTATTTATTATTGTTATATTGTTAAGTACAGTAGTTATTAAGTTACAGTTAATTCTATGATATTTTTATAGAAATAATTTTATTATTTGTGATTTTATGCTATTAGTATTTAATATCCTTTTTGGATTAATATCACAATATTTACCATTTTGAATATTTTTTTGAAATAAATTATAATGTTTATTCCGTATAGTATTCCATTCTATCATATTATTATTAGGATCATTATCTTTATTATTTGTTGTTGTTGTTGTTGTTGTATTATAGATACGTTCCATAAAATATAAGGATGTATTCAATAATTGTTCTTCCAGTTGGGATGAAATACAATCAAAGTAATAATTTTGATTTTGATTTTGATCACCAACTCCGATACTACTGTTGATTTTTTTGTAGGGTATAACAGTATGATTTATTAATATATTCCGTATTTGTTGAACATATTTTTGACGTTTCATTTTATGAAAATAATTCGAGTCGATATCTCCATCTTTGACTAATAATTCCATAATACGTTGTGGATATAAATCTGTCGATTGTCTTAATAATAATTGCTCATTGTCATTGTCACCACCATTACTTCCCGGTTGTTTCTTCTTTTGTAATTTCTTCATTGACAATTCTAAATGTTTGCGAGTAGTTGTTTTGCTATTGATATTGCTATTGATATTGCTATTGTTATTGCTACTGTTGCTATTGCTGTTGCTGTTGTTGTTGATATTGTCGTTACCGCTGATAGCACCATCGATTGGTTGATATTGTTGTTGCTGCTGTTTTTGTTGCAGCATTTGACATGTGTTATATGCTCTTGGTATCATTTGACAAATAAATGATGTTGCTAAATCATGGTTGCTGTTGTTGTTATTATTGCTTTGATTACTACTACTACTACTACTACTACTACTGCTGCTGTCACGACTTTGACTAGTCCTACTACTATTTAAATTTTGTATTCCTAAATATCCATCTTGATGCATATCAAATATACGTATCGATTTCGAATCAAAATGAGATAACCATTTTTGATACAACCATAATGTGATATGAGATTGTGAATTCAATCCACTACTTTCCACATTATTAATCTCATTATTGCTGTCATTGTCGTTGTCATTGTCATTGTTGCTGCCGTTGCTGTTGTCATTATTCATTGTGTTCAGTTCCACATTTATACCATCTATATTTAGAGTAGGTAGTTTATTTCGATGACCTTTCTCCTGCTGCTTCTTCTGCTGCTTCTGCTGCTCATAAAAATAGTATTCATGTTGTAATTCCTTCCATTCGTTTAAATAATTGGAAATATAGTTGGGTAGTGATATAAAATGTTGGAAATTACCAACAAATTTTTGATAATAATTCGATGGTATCCAATCCTGTAAATGACGATAACCAATCACAATGATGGGTCTATATCCCTTCAAAAGTTTGTCTAGTCCATTCCATATCATCCTATTATTATTTTGTACATTTAATTGAGATGCAAATAATTCACTGGATACTATCACATTATGATTATGTTGTAAATGATATTGTAATCGAGAATGAAATTCATTATATTCCTTTTCATTTTCATTTTCATTTTCATTTTCATTTTCAGTTGTTGTTGGATTTGGATTTGGAGTATTGATATAATTTATTATTAGTCTTCTTAAATACGATATTTCACCATTTGGCATTCTTGTATTTGTAGTTGTAGTTGTACTACTACTACTTTTTCTACGTTCGGTTTGTGGATCCCATCCACACCCGCCACCTAAAAAAAAATAATTATCGAGTATCGATAATTCTTTGGAATATAATTCTAATCCACATTGGATGGATGTAGTGGCGGTCTTTTGTGGTCCAATATGTAATATAAAATAGGGACGTTCATTATTTTGACGTTGATGGTCTTGTTGTTCTTCTTGTTCCTCTACTTCAACTTCTGTCTTATTATTATCTTTAATATTACGCAGCTGCTGTTGCTGCTGTTGTTGTGTATTGTGAATAGTACTTTTATTGTTGGTGCTGGTCGTGTTCGTGTTATTGACGACAACGATAGAAGAAGAAGTAGAAGTAGAAGCCGACGAGACGGTTCTTGTTCTTGTTGTTGTTTTATTATTTATCCCGATAATAATAGCTGCAGTTGATGATGCAACTGCTACTGCTACTTCGTTACTATCAACAACACTATTAGAATTACCAATGTAAATAAATGGAAAAATTACAAGTACAAAAAGAATCATCAATAAAACAATTTTAGTAATAATGACGAGTATTACACGATGTCTTTGTCGTTGTCTATGTCTTTGTCGTCGTGGTGCATTATAAGTTGTCGTATTATCATTATTAGTTGTCGTCGTCGTCGTTGTCGTTGTAGTTGTCGCTCTATTACTATTACCTCTAATAAGTGGTAGTTGTGTCATAATCGTGTCTACCGTACTATTTCCTTTTTCTTCCTCTTCCTCTACTTCTGCTTCTTCTGCTTCTTCTTCTTCTTCTATTAATTGCTTATTCTACGAACCAAATGGTTATATACATACGTATGCATATTATACCGTTGCAGCTAGCTCGTATTATTCGTCGTTGTATAGTTGTAGTTGTAGTTGTCGTTGTTGCATTCCTCACTTTAAATAATTCTATTTTACTAGTGTACAAAAATAAATAACGAACAGCGTATGTACTTTCCATTTATTCCGTCCGCTTTCTCTATTAATTTAGTCGTGTCAAAACAAAAGATCTTGTAAATAAATATAAAAGATATGAAGTTTAAGAAGCCTTTTTTGTTTTTTGCTTTTCAATCGTTTTTTTTTTCTTTCTACGACTGTACTACTGTGTACTATATTATGCTGTGAAGTTAGTTATGAGCTAACCAGTACACGGTAGTACTGCCATTCGGAACCACATGCTCACAATCTGGATCGATAAAGCACGCACACACGGAACAACTCTATTGATTGATTCGTGGTTCAGCTCCTTCTTCTTTTGGTATTATTTTACAAAGCGAAAAGCGAAATAACTGTAGTGTAGGCTGCTGTTGTAGCTGGAGTACGATACCATACAATACCATATCATACAATAATCTAAAGGGATTTTGGCACAACACAAAATCAATCGCATAGGAGCAAATTGAAAGAAGAAAGGAGAGAGCAAATTGAAATCAAATATCAAGTTCTATTCTATTCCCTTGCCTTCGCTCTCGCTCTCGCTCTCTCTCTCTCTCTCTTCTGACACTGCTGCCGAACTAAACTCTAGTCAAGAAAAGAATATATATATTTATATATATATATATATATATAACCTAATAGCCTGTTATATACAAACGAAAATAAAAGAAAAACTTCCAACAGATGACGATGCCAGCAGGTTTTCATTTGATTTCTCGTCGTCTTTTTCAAGTATTATTATTACTTCTACTTTTACTTCAACTGTCGTCTCTTTTCGCTGATGCTCAAGCTCAAGCTCAAGCTCAAAGAAAAACATCAAATAATAATGATTCTTTTGTAGAAGTAAATGAAATATTAAAAAATGTGAATGTCAAATTACCTGATTTACCAACCATGAAATCCAATGGATATTCCATTGATTTATATAATATTATATGTATGCAAATGTCAATTAATGATATATCATTAACATCAAGTCGTCAAAGTCCTAATAATCAAGATTCAAATCAAGGTGTACAAATAGAATTAAATATAAACAAATTAGACTTTATATGTAATGCCGAATATAAATATCGTGGTGTATTAGGTATGACAAATTATGGTGATGTATATATATATAGTGGACAGAATTATATAACAACTAAAGCAAGTATTAGTTCAGATAGCTCAAGTCGACCATCCAATATTGTAATGCAGGACTGTACTCCAACACTACAAATACTGGATATTGATTTTTCCAATGGTGGTGTTATTGGATGGATATTAGATGCCATAGAAGGTGTATTACGTACATCGATAGAAGAGTTAGCCTCCAATAATATATGTACCACTATTCAAACTATGTTCGAACAGGATGGAACAGAATTTTTACAATATATTACAAATGATATTCTAGATCCATATTTGAATAATAAACCATCATCAGATAATGATGAACCGAAAAATGCAGCTGCAATAATCGTCCAATATGAAACAGAGTTTGTTAGTCAGTTACTACTTGATACTGCTGCTACTGCTACTGCTACTGCTACTGCGGCTAATACCAATACAAATTCAAATAATGCCAATACCAATATCGGATTATTATCATTATTGAATTTACGTGAACAAGATACAACCACAGTAGGACGATGGATGAATGGAATTATTCAAAAGGGTGTTGATAAATCAAATGAAATAATTCCAATAGTGATAAATAATAATAATTCAAAAGAAGGTAGTGAACTTCAAATCAATAGTTGGTTGCGTGATTTTGTATTAGACACAGACGATAGATCATTAATACTAACAGATAATAATTTTCCAAATAATAATGGTATATTGTTTCATGAAGAAGATTTAATTACCAATACTGTCCTAGTATTAGATCGTGTGAAATTATTAGGATTGGATACCATCACCAAATTTAGTAGTCCCTTCAATAATGCGAATATTGTTGGTAATTATACATTAGAAACAAATTTAGCATGGGACTATTTAGCATTAGAGATTGATATGACTGTTACTGTACGACCATCCTCACATCAAGATTCAATTTTGAGTACTAGTAGTAGTACAGCAACAACAACAACAATAACAAGTGCTACAGCCACGTCTCAACAACCACCCATTATTATTCAAGAACAAGTAAAACTGGTACTAAGTGTGAATGAATTAACAGCAGGTAAGAAACCCTCCCGCGCACGCTTCATAGCAAGCGCTATGCCATATTAATTATGTATTTGACTTTACGCGACTTCCACCATTATACGCCGACTAAAAGTTCTTTCTCTCCACCTCTCACGGAAATTTACTTATCTTCCCGATATTGCAAATATACAGGCGCATCGTTACTAACAGCAATCAATCGTACCTCATTAGAAAATGAGATACGAATTGGTTCCTTACTCAAATCGAGTTCGGATGCCATTAATTGTTTCTTATCCACTATAATAGAATTAGATCTTATTTCACTCAATGTGGATGCTACAGATATTAGTACACCCTCTATTCAGGGTCTTGTATCGACTGGTTTGGATGAACTGATTGGTGATAGTTTAGAGTTATCATTTCTTTTGTATGAACAGATCTTATTAGATATAGCACCCATCTATATCCAAAATGAATTACGTCCACAATTAAGTCAAAAATTATTACAAGAATATGTCTTATTGAAATTTGATACTAATGATACTAATGATAATGTTAGTAGTGGTGTTAGTGGTGTTAGTGTTAGTGGTAATGGTCGAACATGTGTTGATCCGTGGACAACAACAACAACTGAAAACAAAAATGATACTATTTTTATTGATTATCGTGATTTATTTTTATCTCCAGAGGCATCAATGCAATTAGGTGGATCAGGAACTGCAGTCTATGGTGATTTACTCTCCAGAATTATTGTTCCATATATAAATAATGAGCTACTAAGTAATGTTGATAATGAATTGAATTCCCAATATATACCATCCATCACCAAACAACAATCTGGGATTGAAAATACAATACTATTTAATGATGTCTGGGAATATCAACAGGATAATATGAAACAACAACAACAACAACAACAACAACAGGATATATATATGGACCAAGACCAAGACCAATCATCATTGTCATCACTATTATACGACACAATTGATTTACGTGTATCAAAAATAACAATTTCAAATTTAAATACTATTACAGGTCCAATAGAATTATTACAACCAACATCATCCCAAGGAGGAAATATATTGAGTAATCGTATCGCTTTCGATAGCAGTAGTAAAAGTAGTACAAGTGCAAGTGTTGTTGCTAAAAATAATGTAACAACAACAACAACAACTGCAGCTGAAGGTGGACGTGATCGATACCTGAATATAACGGTGAGAGTGTTTCTGAATATTGATGATATTAGTGACAATGACACTACCAAGTATCCACGACCATTTCGAATGAAGAATGAAATTGATTTTAGTCTATCAATACCATCCACTGGTATATCTATGGATATATTAATGAATACAAAAGAAAAATCTGTATTAGAATTCCCATTAAAGGATCTAATGAATCCCTATTGTTGGTTGTCTGCACTTGATGATAGGGATGATGACAACAATGACAATAGTGACAACAACGGTGACAGCAATGACAACATGAAAAACAAGAAAATGGTAATTACTTCTCTTGCGTTTTCATTATCAACATTCTTTTTAGATTCGACTTGTATCAATACTGATAGTATGTTATCATCAAGTAACAGTCCTGGATGTGATTCTATATCAGAAGTATTGAATCATCTTGTAAAAAACGACGACGATAAGAATAATAATAATAATAGTAATACTGGATCATTATTCGTATCATCATTCCGTACATCAATTATTATTCTAATTGAAGATTTAATTCTATCATTGTGGAATAATTCATCATTTGATGAATTAATAAAAGAATCGCCAAAGTATTGTCCACATTCTGATGTATACAATGATGTTGCTTCAGAAGAAGAAGATGTTCCATCACTACTAGCATTATTGATGCCAAATAATCTATTTTCTTCTGGTGATATGATGTCAAGTATTTCATTGGAAACTATTCTAGCATTAGGTATTATTGGTTTACAATCATCAATTATTGTTTTAGCAAGGAATCATCTTTTATTATCATCACCTGATAATAATAATAGACATAGACAGCAACAACAATCCCTACCAAGTGATACGACTAGTAGTAGTATATTTCCTGAAGAAAAACAAGAAGGTATAATTGATTTTACCAATCTTAATAAACAATTTGGATTATCTTGGATAGATATTGCATTTGATGAATTTCGTGAATATCTTTCGAGGCAAATCGAAGTCCTTCCTACTACCGTTATTATTACAACAGATGATGAGGAGTTGACGCCGACGTCCAACGACGATGTTTTAGTGACAAGAAAATTTTTGTCGTCATCCATTAATACTACTAATAGCAACAACAACAACAACAACAACATGACAACAACGTCAAGAGTAAATATTCTTCTACGTGAATATATCTTAGACGATGATGGTATTTTAGAAATAGATATTGAAGATATGAAATACACGATGCTTGGTATCACTATGTCTGTTGTTAAAGTACGAATTACTGGTTTAGATACTATCACATCAATTGATCCATTTGTTGTGGTAGATCCGTATACAATGAGTACAAGTTTAAAATTGAATGATTTGGTCATTGCTTTGGATTGTAATATTACTAATACAATGGACGGTAGTGGTGGTGGTGGTGGTGGTGCTTCGAATATTATAATGGACCATCCACAAGTTATCGAATTGGTATACAAGGCGAACGGTATATCATTAGACGTTGATACAAAGATTGCTATTAATACAACATCAATAGGTCAACTAAAAATTGGATCACTCTTTGATATTTCAAAAGTTATAAATTGTATGATGATAGGTCTACAAGAATTTGAAATTTCCAAATTGGATTTGAATATCGAACAAATTGAACGTCCGGTTGTTGGAGAGAAAGGCTCATCATCGTTTTTTTCTATAGAACGACAATCAGCATTAAGTGAAATCCTTAATTCACTTCACGATGAATATCAAAATGAAATCTTGCAAGCCATCCCATTGATGACCGGCTCAACCATTCGAGAAGTTTTTAATACGTTGGTACCAAGTATTCTACAATCAATGACTGCAAGATGCAAATCCCCTCCAGAATTTGCAAACGATGGTGTTATTGATTTTCATGAATTATTATTGCAATCGGAAGATGATGATTCCAAAAAACTTCTTGGTGGCAGTGGTGATGGTGGTGTCGACGGTGGCGGTGTTGATACCTCTGCGTACGGAAATCTATTCCGTGTGTTGTACGGCATACTTGATAAGGAGGTGATGCAGACGGGAGCATCGAAGCGTCCTGTGATGAATGATTTGCTCGAAACTCTCACCATAAAGCAATCAAATAGTTCCGGAACGATCAAAGTTACTGGGACGGCTCTTGACACCCAATCTGTAATTCAGATTGCCGGTCTTCGTGCCGATTTTGGGATTCAAGTTTCAGATATTCTCATTCAGAATCTCAATAGTGTCGGTGATCCACTTCATCTATTCCGACCAGTCGACGGTGAAGCTCATATCTTAGATAACAAACTGTCGTTCGGTGTCGATTCGAAACCTCTACAATTCCAAGCAACACTCACACTTTCTTTAGATGACGGAGACGAAATGAAGATACGAAACGAGATTGATGTTTCGTTCTTGATTGAGGACGTAACGGTCCAAGCCGAAGTTCTGATTAAAGTTCTGGAAAATTCTATATCAAATTTCCCAATCGAAGATTTCACGAACTTGAATTGCTGGGCTGCAACGATTTTGCCAATATCCGATGAGGGCGATGTATTTGATGGAGTTCAACTGCTGGATCAAAGTTATTCTACAGGAGATTTCGATATGGACATTGCCTGTACGTCATGCACCAGTCCCGATTTTGATAAGCTGCTACTATCTCTCTACGAACCACAAGATTTAACGGCTGCAATAAAAGAACAGACAAGTGGTCTTATGGACTCTGGATTCGCGCGAACGTTTCTAAATGATATGGTAAATGAATCAAAGAAACGATGTCCTCATCTTAGTGAATATGATCGTGAATATGATTCATCGGACTTTACAAATTCAATCTTGTTGACAGACGCTGCATTTAGCCTTGTTTCGTCCGAGCAAAAGAAGAATCCAAAATATTTCAACGTTGCAAATTCTGTTATCGCTGGTTGTCTTATTTTGATTGGAATACTTGGTAAAATAATAGTCGCCCGTCGAAACAAAAAGTGGACGCATTCACTTACGAACGAGGGGCGCTTTTTCCTCGACTGCCAACGAGACAAACAGCAGTCGATGGAAGAATGGCTCGATGAGAATACTAGCTCACTTTTCGCCTCACCATGTATCCCCAAGTCGATACGATGGGGAGTTCCATTCTTACTTATTGTGAACATGGGATTGTACCTCGGAGGTCATTTGGGGTTACTGTCTGTTATTAATCTTGACGTAACACTTGCTGGGCAGAGTTTCACCATAAAGAACTTTCTTGAGTTTGTAAGTTCCTGACCTCAGTTGTGTTTGTTATTTTTTTTCAAATATTTGTCTCAGTCGCTCACTTCTTCATGTACCATTCGTTTTCTTTGCACAGCGATTTATTGAATCTACCAAAACTACGTTTGACAATGGTGGCGCCGAGATGGTAATTTTAATCTGGATCTTTGCGGGAATATGGCCATATGTAAAGCTTTTGCTGTCTTTGGTAATTTGGATGGTTCCTCCGAAATACCTCGGAGTCAAGCGTAGAGGTACGACCCTTCTTTGGATTGACGCCCTAGCAAGGCTTAGTATTATTGATATCTTCACTATGATCCTTGGATTTGCAGTACTTTTGGTATTTATAGGAGGACCAGATGAATCTATCGATAGTGACGGGGTATACTATGCACTCAAGGCAATTATTGTACCAAAATTTGGATGTTATTGTATTATCGTTGCTCAACGTATGTCTCGAGTTAGCTCCCAATTTCTCTTAGAATATCACGATACTGCTGTTACCAAGGCTACCGAAATTCGTAAGAGTGTAGAGGGTGATATTAGTATATCACAAGTGGTTGACGATCAACTATTAGGAGGAAGTTGTTCCTTTGATATCGATCCACCTTCGATTCGCATCACGGATGGTGACATTATGAATACCTTTGAGAATGGTTTCTTAAATGATTCACCACGTTCTGGTTCTGTAGTAGACTCATTTTCGGAGATACCAACAAATCTATCGATTCTCAGGATGTCTTCATGGAAGGTTTACAGGTGGGGTCATTTGGGCGGCATCCTTGCTGCGATTACTATTGCGACTGTATTTATTATTGGGTGCGTATTTGCTCCTGCCATTGCTTTTGATATTTCATCCATTGGTGGAATAGCTATCGAATCAGAGAATACATACGAAGAGGCTGTTTCCGAGTATGGAGTGTTTTTAGTAATTAGTGGGATACTGTTTAAGGCACGATTTGTTTGTGTTACTAAAGCAGATTACATCGGTCTCGGTTTGCTCTTATTCGCTGCCGGTGTTTCAGTATCTCTTACGTTTGTCATCAAGGCATATCAATTTATACAGCAAAAGATTCGAGAACGAAAAGAACGACAGGATACTCTCGCCAACGATGGTGACGACGACGAGACTAAGCCTACCTTTGGACACGAAGGGTGTGGATTACCGTCATACTTTCGTCTATACAAATGGAAACATATGGAGATATATTTCATTTCTGTCTGTATCGGAGTATGGCAGCTTGGATCGATTGTTTCATACTCTATTCATCTCTATTGCTGTATACTGACAGGTATTTTTGATATTTTGACCTCCATAGGAATCGCCGAACCGACAGAGGCGCAATGTAATAGAATTCAAGCTTCGTTACCCAGCTCGCTACTGATCACACTGGGGTCCTTTCTAATATTAGTTGCAGTTTTTTATTTTCAAGCATCTGGGCAGTACAAGAAAAACTTCATACAGGCAACGAAATATGTTGACGATAAGGATGTCCCTGCACTATCATTGGCCTGGAGTCAAGACAAATCCAAGAACAGTCGATATTCTCATCTTACCGAGTCGTTGGCTCTGAGTGCCGACACGATCAGTTCAAGAACGGGAAGGACGTCGTTCATGACTACACCAATGGATTCGTCGTTTTCTTCTCGAGGAAGTGTATCGTTCCGTGATTCTCCTGCCAGAAGTAGTATCTTTACGACGAGATCGTTATCTGCTATAAGCAAGGGGGTGAGTGGTATCCATCTTAGTTCTTCTGAAGATACGATTGATGAAATTCCTAATGAAGAAGAGGAAGAAGAAGATGATGAGATATCAGTACGAACGCCCGTAGCCTCAGCCATAACAGACGTAATTAGTGAAAGAAGTAGCACTATCGATGCTGCTTGTGAGCTTGTCGCTACGAACAGTCTATTGACGAGAAACGCTACTGCTGCTTCGGCTGCTGGTATTACTAATAGACCTCAAGCAGCATGTCAAAATTTTCGACAATCTCTATCATCATGGGGAAGATCTAATGACGAAGACGACGACGACGACGACGACGAAATGTTCTATCCTCGATCTTCTTCCCTAACACAGTCACCGTCACCGACGCCAATTATGGCATCCCGTTCAATGGAAGATTCTTCATCGATTACGTCCCCTATATCACCGCAACGAACACAACTATCATCACATTCGGTAGTAGCATCAGCTGGATCTTCTTCTAGAAAGCCACCACCAAGATTCAAATCTACATACGATTTCCTTCATCAAATGGAAGGAAATCCCGATCAATAAATACTACGAGTACAGTAGTGCGTAGCGAAATTTATTTGGCCTACATTGAACTCTACTTTACTCCTTAGGACGTGTACTATTAGATATTATGTGATTGATTTCACAATATTCAAAGATAAAATAGAGCATATAATATAAATATGATGTTCTATAATAAATCAAAATCTTAACGTTTGATCCATGCATATTATATGCAGTGCTATAGTACTGCAATAAATACAGTTTAATTGCAGAAGTGGGTCGAACCACGGTTCGATTTTGTTGCGCGGATTTCTATCGTGCGTTTATCGCTACAGCGCGAGGAATGAGATCTGTTTTAACATCGCATCAAAACAAGAGCAATAATAGAGCATATACATTGAGAACACCGATAGTCGTCGACGATGGTCTTTTTGTAGGGTTTAAATGATCGTTTCGACTACTTCCATTCTTTTGGTAGAATAGTTAATTATACTACTGATGACTAGTGAACGACAATCCGCAAGGGATTAAGGAAGGAGAGCTATGTCAACGTCGGCGGTGATTTGTTATACCGTACACCAGCTATTACGAAACAACAGCATGCAATGAACGGCACAATAGGAAGAAAATAAGAGATGGCGTGCTGCTGTTGTTACAAATAGATGGGGTTAAATCTCAGCTATTTAATTGTTTTCTGTGATGAAGTAGCTTTGAAGATATCAAACCTTCAAACAATTTATAAATTAAACATTATTATTAACACTCATTACTATAATTATCTATACAGGTAAATACTTCTTTACTTGATAATATCAGGCTAGCTAGCATACAAAATTTAGTCTATATAATTCATGCTCTCCCCGAGCATAGCACTTAACGTCTGTGTCTGTCGTTAGTCTGACACCTGGCTTACGACGGAGCCAGCCCTAGCTCTATTATTAAGTGGCTTACTGATAGATGACAATCCTATATACCCATCGGGTATAATTCCTTCAAACTTATGGTCTTTCTTCGGAATGATAAAGATAGGTTATTGTCATCTTTGTTGTCCTTGTTGCCATTAGTGCTATCATTACGACAACCATCCGAAACTTCGTCGTTACTGCTGTTGTGACGAAGTAAGATACCAGAAGGTACAGAAGAAGATGATGACACACTTGAGGTTGATGAATACAACGGCAACAACATTGGCGTTTTCTTTGACGATAACGATAATGGCGACGATGATGATAATGCTTTTTCGATAGCAATTCTTTCGTGTTTTTTGTAAGAAGCATTGGTAGGTAAATCAATTTCGAAAGGGTAATAATATTGGCCGCAAGATGAATCATAGTTTTTGTCTTTATCATTAAAGTCAGCTACAGACGCTTTCAATCGAATGACATTATGAGTGGGTTTCAGCCATCGTCGTGATTGCTGTTGTTGCTGTTGCTCTTCTTTCTCCTTCGTTGAGGTTGGTGGCATCACGACGTATTCGACACCTGCAACATCGATCGATATCCCATCAAAGGATTCACGAAGAACTTTTAAGTAGTTGCCGTTAACTCCTGGGACGGTTAATTTGATCGTACCACGGATAGTGTCACCGGGACATAAAAGATTCTTTGTCGTGTTCTTGCTGTTATCGCATTCTCCTAAATGACACGACATCATTGGAGTGGATGTATGATTTCCCATTTTAGTTTTAGTTTTGTGTTTGTCTATGTGTTATCTATTTGTTCTTGATGGAAAGCTTTTTTATGAGAAGTGCAGATGTCCTTCGATCAATAGTAATCGAGTTGAGAAGAATTTTGAAAAAATTTGAAACCTTCATTTTGTTTGCATTGTTGACGAAAGAAAAATCTTCTCCAAATGTTTCAAGAACAGGTTAAATCGTTTATGATAAAATCATCGTCAAATCCCTACATTCAACAAAGCTTTCATTCACGAATGGAACGTCCATTATTGACTATTAAATTTATTTTGTTTGTTTTTTATAGTTAACGATAATAATGAAATCGAATGAGAAGAAATTTTGGAAATTTGAAATTTTCATTTCGTGTTTGTGATATTTTTATTGATTATAAGTTATATATGTTGTTAGGAGGGCGGTTCGGGGGAAACGAGAATTTTGTCAAGCGAAACAAAAATTTTGCGTTTTCCAAAACGCAAATTTGCGCGAGGAATTCACGTGTTATTCTCAAAAAAAAGCGCGTTGAACCCTTAAGATCTTCGTGTAATTTTGTAGCGTTAGTGCGTGTTATTTTTGCGTTTTGGAAAACGCAAAATTCTTGTTTCGCTTGACGAAATTCTCGTTTCCCCCGAGTCGCCCTCCTATTCGTGCTTTCATAGATGTTCCAATAAGTCTTTATAAACAAATATGCCTCGCGCGCATTCAAATTTTTAACTTCTTAAATGCGATGTGTGAAAGAAAATGCAAGCATTTTTGAGCGCCAAAGAAAGTTATTCAAGTCACAAAAACTCTTTTTTTTTGGAATTTTTGTGCACGAACGGATATGTGTAAACGGTATTGAGTCTCATCAAGCACAATACAACGGAGCAGATAAGATTAAAATACGGTTACACGTACGTTGATTGTTTACATATTGGGATGCCACATACAAAACTCATCAAATGTGTTTATCGTTCGTCCATTGAAAAACAAAACATACAAGATAAGAAAGTCCGCGTTTGTGTACCTTACGCAAGAATTAGAAAGAAACAGTCAGAAGCAAAGATTTCCAATTAGATTGTTCAAAGTTAACAGCTATTATTAAACGGTTTGCAATTTGAGATTATCATTATTGTCGCGTCTGCTATAAACTAGAACAATACAATACATTTACAAAATCAAATCACAAAATATCAAGAATAGCAGAAGAACGGTGAGAGTGACGTATTATACAATGGACACAATTGTGAAAACATCATCAAGCGATGTCCATTCCGTATCAGATCCGTTTCTATACAACAACCTCTTAACTGAAGATGTACCAAAACTCTCGATACGTAGAAGCAATTCTATGCCGACGATGATGGACTGGTGTTATATTACTACTTCTCTAACGCACAAACAAGGTCTCGCATCGCCGCATCGAAAAAAGAAATCCATCGAACCTCTCGGTAGTGTTAGCTGTCACGAGCGAATGGTATCTCAAGAACAACAACAAGAACAACAACAAGAACAAGAACAAGAACAAGAACAACAACAGCAACAGCAACAGCATAATTTGAAACAGAATCAGAAACAACCAAGACGGAAAATGCCAACACCACCTTCCTCGACATCGACATCAATGACGGAACCTGAATCTCCATTCTTTGGCGGTTTGTCCAGAAATATTCCTCGGGCTAGTAATGCTCAGAACGACGACGACGACGACGATAGGGGTAGTGATCGGGGGGTTGATGTCACCAGATCATCTATCTCTGATTCCCCAACTGCCACTGCTACAATTGTGTCTCAACCAATATATGCAGCATCAACACTAGGATCATCGACGATACCTTCAGCGTCATCATCTACATCAATTCGTACACGATTACTTTCTGATTTACAACAAGCGGGATCTTCATCACAAACAACAATACGGAGATCACAATCTAGAAGAACAACAACCACAACACCATCGATGCGCACAGATCCTGGAAAACAGTTGAGAGGACTGCTATTTGATTTAGAACAAGCAGGTCCATATCATCCACCCACTGTTCCACCAAACTTACCACCAGCGGCAGGAAATACCTATCCAGCATACTATGAACATATGCGAAATATTTCAAAAATTGCAGCAATAGCACGTGGTGGATCGTCGTCATCGTCGTCGTTACGGCAATCCTCATTCGGTATACGTTCTTCTAGATCACCTGGAGGAGAGAGTAATAGCAATAATCCCAACCTTCCGTTATCTTCGTCGTTTTTGAGAAATTATGATAGCAATACTACCGCTGGTGAAGGAGCGACAGCTCCACCACTGCCATCGCCATCTAGCAACAGTAGAAACACAATGTCTTCAGCTCCGTACTCTCCAAATATTAGTAATACCGATCCTGCCAGCAGTATCGTTCGATTGGTATCCGATAGAGATGTTCTATATCGCACATCTGCTACATTATCTCGATCGATGAATGAAATACCTAGTATCAACAGAGCAAAAAGAACATATAGCAATGTTGGCGTTGTTGTTGGCGAGAAAAGGGAGGATGAATTACAGCAATTGGCTACAATTGATGATTCGACGCTTATTGATGTACGACGGAATAAGATTCGTACTAGAAATATGATGCTTAATAATAATGGACCAATGATAAAAACTAAATCGGCTTCGGAGTCAACAATATCACCAAAAGAATCAGAAAAGCAACACGGCGGTGATCAATCAAATCATAATTGGGCAGGGATAAAGCGTTATCGCATGTTCGTGGATTAACGGTAACGTCACTCCAATCTTTTTCGCCCTTTCCGTCATCTTCACTAGAGGAGGAAGATAATAGTACTACTACAGGACGAGAAGGTGGGCCGGCATCAGTACCAAGTACATCGGCATCTTTTCCATCGACAGCGGCAGCGGCAGAAACTTACTCAGTGGACAGTGACCACGATCTTGTTGTTACCGCTGTGTCGACGGATGATGACAATGACGGCGACAATGATAACTATTCCTCAAAGAAGAATAAGGAACGAAAAAGTGTACTCACTGGGAGGAAAAAGTAAAGTAGCAAAATTTGAGACGATTCTGCTACTGCTGCTACGACGTTACGGCTATCGGCATTGAATGAATCTTCTAAATAATTTTTGATTGGTAACGATGACGACGATGATGATGACATAAAGAGTAGGGTAGCTGATAAGATAATACAATGGTTGTGTAATATCAACAATAGCAGCAGCTACAATAGCTAGTAGAATATAAATCGTTCTAAAACATGGCATCTTATTAAAACGCATATTTAAAGATAATGTTACTAAGTTTTGTCTCCCTCCTGTGAGTTACACAACTCAATAACTAAAGATTTGGCCGGCTGTTTAAGGGTTATGAGATGGCATGGAATCGGTTCAATATAAAGCGAAGCATCGCTGCATTCTTGCTCGCGTGTGCGTGTTTTTGTTTCTTTTTCTCTTGCTATATTTTGCTGTTGCTTTGGCTTGGGCCCGTCAATAGAAAGCTTACCTGGTGGGGCATAAAAACAAATAGAAGAGGGAACGATTATAGGGTTTAGTGCGTGTGTATATTGCAATAATAACACAAAGATAAAATGTAGTCTCAATCTATACCGGTCAAGCGACTTATAAACATGTCTTATACAAAACATCCTGATCAGCTCAAACATGAGGAAAGTATTTATTCTAGCAAAGTTTCAATTAAGGAAATGTCAAGGACATGGAGGAAAGGTCCTAGCATCGCTGCAATCTTGCATATTATTAGTATTTTGTCGTTATGACAGAACCTACCTTAAATTGTCCAATTCGATTTACGGTCGACTCGAGAAGCGCAGATACATTATACCAGTCCGATAATCAAAACGACTAATGGTACCAGCAGTGGTTATATTGTACTCAACGACAAGTGGCTAATCAGCACCGTAGATTCTTCTTTGCAAGGCTGCTGGGAATGTTTCTGCGACATCCAACCACGGTTGTTCCACTACAACCATCTCCTTAGGTCCAAGGAATTCAGTGTATAGCATATTCTTGTAATGTGATACAATCGTACAATTCCTTGTAGTGATTTCTTCATCAGAAACTTCATTGGGTATTATAGACTGTGTATTTGCTGCGGTAGTTTTAACTGATGAAGATGATTTTTTGGCAACTTGTTTCATCTGGGTATCATTATCATCACCATCAGCATCACAATGCGAATATTCGTCTTCCACTACTTTGATGACACGAGGCTCCAGCCAAAGTTCCTTCTCGTTATCATCCTCGTCGTCTTCATCGTCATCTTCGTGCACAATCGCTTGGTATTTACGACGATTCCTCCGCTTACGTCTTTTTGGGACAATTCGACAGTCTCGTGGCATGGATTTATTTAAATCAATAACGCAAAATGTTCCGAATGAAGCCTGCAGTATGCCACAAAAGTTGAAGATCGTAATAGAAAGAGAAAGAGGATGGACGATGTTTTGTGAGATACGGTACGGACATACTGCGAAAATAAAGGAAGATATTTTAGTTAAAGAACAAGATGTGACCTCCAACTATACCATTCCTAGCTGAGAAGTGCTCTTGGAACGGGCAGAAGGTGATCAAATTATAATGTTGCAACATTGACAAGCCCCAAGAGAGTAGATGACTCAAATAATGGGGAATAACATGGTGCGTTTCCATCGTTCTTTCGTTCGTTAATGCATCATTCATCAATTTAGATATACTACGTACCATAATAATACGATCCTTTTGTTGTTGTAATGGGATCAAACGAAGTGGATAACCTCTACCACAAAGTGAGTTATCTGTCCATTTATTATCCTTAATCGGAAAACCATTTTGTTCACTCCATTCGTTCAATCTTTTTGATTCAATATCAAATAGGTACAAATGTGATTGATACGTTGCAACAGCTAATTTGTTTCCATCAACAATAGCTATAGCAGCCGGACGTGAATCGTTTGCACTACCAAGAGATGGTAAAGTCCAATAATGTTCATACAATGACTTTTTATTCTTGCGATGAAAAATATGAATAGCATTATCTTGAGTACGACTCATGGTTACCATGAATTTGCCATCCTCACTAGAATGAATTGATTGAATCGGAAGACTGATTGCCCAATTATTATCATCATTTGAATTTGGTTGGGATTCCGGTAAGGAAACGGAATGCATGAACATTGTCGAAGAAGTAGTATCGTCATCGTCGTCGACATCGACATCCATACAATCCTTGTCCTTCTTAGTAACGGTCGCATCGGTTTTCAAACGGACGATATGAACCTTACGGTTATCGGAATTACCAACGTACAAATCATCGCCGACAAAATGAAATACTGTAGCAGATACATTTTGGACCACGGATGGAAGATGTAACTTCATTGGTTCGAGTCGTACAGAACCGTCCTCGTTTTCTCCAGCTTGCTTCAAATGGAATACATACGTCGATGTTGCATTTGAAACAGCTAAAAATTTACCATCGGGACTTAATAATGACGCCTGCATTCGTGTTGAAGTCGATGAAGATATCATCATACTATCATCGTCGTCGTCATCATCATCATCCTCATTATCACCACCCAATCGAATCGTTCCTACAGGAATACTCGTAGGATGTTGTGCAAGAGTTGCACGATGAGATTCTTCAGCTGAAAGCGTTTGAATACCAGTACGTTTTCGTTTATAATCCTTTAAAGTTGATAGTTGATACAATTCAATTGAATCATATCGTTGCATTGATAATAATTTTGGATGGGTTTTACCAGTTACTTTCGTAGTAGATGAAAGTAATGATTTCGTACATGGCCATGGATACCATGATTGTGGTTGTGTTGTTGCAAATCCCATAACAGAATATGAACATATCTTTGTATCAATTCCACCTGTTAATAAAATTTCAGCGTCGTCGTCGTCGTCGTTCGTGGTATTCGACGATGACGACGACGATGATGATGATGATACAATCGACATCGCCTTCACATCATGTGTATGTGGACGTTGACTAATCGTCATCTTCCATGGTCTGTACGATGTAAGATGGGATGTAACCAATGCTGTTAAATCATCTGAATCCGTTGTTGATGATGATGTTCCATTATTTGCACTTAAATTATTATTACTATTATTATTAATAATCTTTTTACGTTCAAGACAAACAATTTTTGAATCCACACCAGAAGCAAATAATTTTGTTTCATCCTTATTTGCAATAATTTTAAGTACATCTGCTTGATTCGATGATTGGATGACAGTTTGTGTTAATGTGCCAGTATCAGAATTCCAAAATTGTATCTGTCCTAATGAATTACCCGACACTAACGTGTTATCATTATCATCGTTTAATAAGCATAATGTCCATACTTTGGTTGGTTCCCGCCGACCTTTGTTTTCAATTGTCATTCTTAATATAGATTTTGGTAAATTCGGA
The DNA here is from genome assembly GCA_900095095.1 of Fragilariopsis cylindrus CCMP1102. Taxonomy (NCBI): domain Eukaryota; phylum Bacillariophyta; class Bacillariophyceae; order Bacillariales; family Bacillariaceae; genus Fragilariopsis; species Fragilariopsis cylindrus. Next base: position 331,425 of record FMBT01000301.1, on the reverse strand, counting down.
ACTGAATAGAATACATCATTATCGTCACCGTCGATACCGATATTAGTTTTTTCAATCTCAAGTCCATATTTTCGAATTGTACCATCAGCAATTGCAGCAAAGATCACAGTTTTGTAACATGATTTTCCTTTCTTTGCTGACGATGATGACTGCTGCTGCTGTACATGAACTAATTTCCAAACTAAAGATAAAACAGGTGCACCAGCTGATGGTAATGTAACTAATGGTGGATCTAAAATTTCATTTCCATTTTCACCACCACTACTACTACTTTTAACTCGCCATACCCGTACCGACCCATCCTCACATGCGGCTGCAACAAATGGTAAACTATTACTACTACTACTACCATTACCATCACATGTTGTTAAATCAAATATACCACCACCACCACTTGAAACAATACTTTGTATTGGATTTGATTTGTGAAAATTAATAATCCATAAATTACCATTAGGACCAGATCCTACACATACCGGTGATGATGACTTTGATGATGTTGATGATGATGGATTTACCCAACATAAAGATGTAGCAGCATCATAACATTGTTGTGATGATTGTTCTTGGTCAGATTCGTTATCATTATCATCGTTTAATGATGATGATTTTGTTCCTGTAATTGGTGGTGTTTCTGCAATTGTAATCAATCGATGTTGTGGTGCTGCTACTGCTACTGCTGCTGCATTATTACTCACTGCTATTGATGATGATGAATCAATAATTGATTTTAATTCATAACTACCATCAGTTCGTGCAACAGCAACAACATGTTCACCAGGTGAGGACGAGGATGATGAGGATGTTGCCATAGCAGAAATACTACCAGGAATATATCCCATATGACGTATACGATGTACACGTGCATCTAATGTTGGTTTAAATTTGTTATTGTTGTTGTTACTGTTGTTGTCCTTTTCAAAATGATCAGCAGAAGAAGAATCGATTGTCTTCGTTGTCTTCTTCGTTGGTGTAGTACCCTTTTTCTTCTTCTTTTCATTACTATTATTCTTGTTATTATTCGTTTTTGTTGCTGGGATTGTAGTAGCAATTTTCATTTTCTTCTTCTTCTTGTTGTTATTTTTTAAAGGAGAAACAGTAGTAGTTGTACCGGTAGTACCAGTAGTACCAGAAGTAGCAACTTCTTCTTTTTGTACTTCTGATACAGGTTCCATTGATTTACGTCGTTTACGTTTCCGTTTCATCTTAGTTGTACTACTTTCAATAGTTGGTGGTGGAGTTGGTAAATGTTCATCATCATTTTCATCATCATCATGACTACTACTATTACTTGTCGTCGTCTTCTTCTTGGATGGTGATGGTGTTGATACCATCATCGGATCGTCATCATTAATAGCAGCCTTTTTTGTATTAGCAACCCATTGATCACCAACTTTTTTGGTCTTTCTAAATTTATTACTAGTATCACTACTTTTTGTAGATTCTCTTCTATTAGGAGGAAAAATTGTTACTGGAACTGGAACTGAAACTGGAGTCTTTTTAACAACAGCAGCAGCAACAACCTTATGTTGATTCTTTTTTTTGGAAGAGGAACGTTTCTTTTTCTTTCCCTTGGGAGTAGAACTAGGACTAGCTGTAGTACAAGCAACAACCGCTACTACCTTCTTAGCAGACGACGCAGGCATATTCTTCCTCTTGATCTTCTTTTCCTTCAATGGTGATGATGAACCATTATCATCATCAACAACAGGAACAGGCTTAGCAACAAATGTAGGATCACCTTTCACTCTTCTTTCTGTTGTAGTTAATAATACAGTATTATCTTGATTACTTCTTTTAGAACGTTTTTCAACTTTTTTGATAGTCGGAGATTTCTTAGTTTTAGAAGGTGGTGTCTTAGCTTTAGCAGCAGCCTTAGCAGCTTTTGACTTACTAACAGGAGTAGTATTTTTCGTTTTCGATCTCGATGGCGTTGTTTTCATTTTCGATTTCGAGGAAGATCCCTCTTGCTGTTCATGATCAGCAGCAGCTTGAACTTGTTGCTTTTTAATAGGTGTTCGACTACGTCCTCTTTTCTTTGTTGCTGATGAAGATGCATCTGCATCTGCTGCTGCTATCGCTTTTGGTGTCGACGTGACAGCACTACCAGTACTACTTCGTAATCTACTAGAAGATCGTACCATGATTGATTTGATTGATTGATTGATTTCTATTTATTTTTGATTTGATTTTTTGATTTTGTTTGCTTTGCTTTGCTTTTTGTTGGTTCGATGCTTGCTGGATTTGTTTCTGTGTCTGTGATTCTCTGTGCTACTTCGTGGTTGCCTGTGTGGAAGCTAGATACAAATTGTATGATTGTTTCACCTCGGATCCACGCAATTTATTTTTTTGTTTTGTTTTGTTGTTTTATTTTTCATTTATTCAGAAAAATGAATGGTAGAGTGAGTCGAGGAGTCGAGTCGAGTGAGTCATGATCGCTTTCAGATAAGATTGATTTGTGCGTAAAATGGCTCATAACCGATACTCTGAAAAACAAATGAATTCTCGATATAAAAGCTAAATCATGCCCAAGCTTTACCAGTATTTGTTAGTGTAGTATTTAATAACAACTTTAGCATCAAATACATACACCTAAAGGGTCATTTTTTTGGAAATTTAACTATTAAGTTTACAATTGATCTATTGGATGGAGAACTGTTATATTCCTTAGTCTTGTAAGCCTACTGGTATCTCACAATGTAGGCTCACACACAACACACATTTTAGGCATTTAAAATGTGTGTGTACACACAACAAAATATCTCATTTGAAAGGGTTGCAAAAGACAATACCGGATGGGTTGGGTGCACTAGCATCCACTTAGTGTGTACTAGAGCATTGTGTATGCCTCCTACAACTATTTTGTTCATGTGGTTGCAGATTAAAATTAATTACAATGTTATGGTAGGCACACACAAAATAACAAGATTGTTGATCAAAATGAACCACAAAATATATATCTCATTTGAAAGGGTTCCATAGGACAAATCTTGATGAGTCAGGTGCACAAACATTCACATAGTGCATCAGAACATTGTGTTGGTCTCCTACAACTTTTCTATTTCTGTGGTTGAGGAATAAAATTCATTTCTCTTTTGTGGCAGGCACAAAAAAAATGATTTTGGATCAAAAATGAACCACTAAATATCTCATTTGAAAGGGTTGCAGATGACAACACCAGATATCTCAGATGCACAAACATTTAAATGTGTATTAGAACATTGTGTTTGCCTCCTACAATTTTTCTATTCCTGTGGTTGAGAAATAAAATGCATTTCTCTTTTATGGCAGGCACTAAAAAAACATGATTTTGGATCAGAAATGAACACAAAATATCTTATTTGAAAGTATTGCAGACAACAATACTAGATGGGTCGAGAACACTTCCATTCACACAGTGTACAAGAACATTATGTTTGCCTCCTACTACTTTCATCTCCTTATGGTTGTGGAATAAAATCCATTACGATGTTATGGCAGGCACACAAACAACATAGATCAGAAATAATGAGCAACAGCAAAATTTCTCATTCGAAACGGTTACAGAGGACAACACCAGATGGGTCGGGTGCACAAATATCCCCATAGTGTACTAGAACATTGTGTTTGCCTCCTACCATCCCTGGTGGTTCATCATAGCTTGACTAAAGAAATTCTGATTGGTATCATTATTTTTATCTCACAAATTCTCCAGTGGAGTTTGGTTATTATTGGAATATTAAACAACTCCTTAGGTTTTGGTTCTAGAACCAGCATGGTGCACTAAAATAACACCCAGTCATCCATCCCATACCCATAGGGGATGAACCAAGGGTCATGATCCCTCATATATACACCTTATTCTTGCCTCCAGAACACAAACAACACAAACATTTCATTTTGGCCATATGTCATATTTCCATGCCCAAAAGTATCATTTTCAGAAATAGGCTGCCTCAACATCAAAAAATGGAATTGGACCATGGTTTGAACACCCAAATACCTTCCATATATGCATACGGTCAACATACACCAACAATGCTTGGAACATTTGCCATATTGGTGGTGTGGTGGGGCGGGGAACAATAGAATAGACATAAAATGGCCCAAAATGTACATGTTGCAAAAATATTTGAGATGATACCACGCCCATACCAGGTATGCTGAGTCCCAAATAAAATAGCTAGGCATCAACCTAACTCATAAAGGTTTTGAATTATATCATTGCTTTAGGTAACCATACATATATTTGGGCTGTCATGGGTCAAAACCCACTTCTATTAAAACACACAATTTCTCTAAGTGTCAAGTGCGCCTGTAATCAAGGCCATGATGCACCATCAATGCAGATTTAATAACCTTGAAAGATTATATGGAGCTCAACATTATACCTTTGGTTACAAGGTTCAACTATTGCTTAGGGCTCTAGGGAGGTAAGGAAGGTGTCAGGGTGTGCTAAGCCCCAAAAAGGTTATTTAGGCCCCAAAACAGGTTCCCCCTTTAGCACCCACATCAGCATGGTCCTGCCTATAGCTCTCCAAGCACTAGGGCACATACCCCACCAAATGGGCCATTTTCTCATGTCCTAGGCTGCATCACACCCTTTACCACCTTCCAGTGTGAAGAACGCATACCTAGCGCCCCAAAGTCCGGCCCAGGTATCCACCCTATGCATATTAAGCTCAGATTATACCATCTGACTGGGACTTTATACATGCTAGGATGGGTTAGAATGCCAGAAAGTGGAGTGGTACAGGTAGCAAGTACCACAGGACATGATTTAGTTTTTTCGTGTTATTTAAAATAAAAACGAAATGGAGAAATTAGAATTCTTAAAAGTAATGAATCCTGATATTACATTCTAGTAAAGGATCATTAGTAAGTGAGTTAAACAACGAGGTTGAGATTATGTCCATGATAAGAGAAAACTACTTTAAAATAGTAGGATAAAATTAGAATATCAAGTTAGCTTATTACAGTAGATGATCATGCTATAATTTTAATTCTTTTGATAAAAGTAACATAATAGTAGATGGTGATATAGATGATCCATCATCATCTTTCTTCTTCTTCTTATCATCATCACGACTACTACCGGTAACAACAATCCGTTTATATCCATTAGTTTCGTACAATTGCAAAGCTGCCTCGTTTGTTGAAGCAACTCGAACAAACAACTTAGTTGTAGGTGCTGTAGGTAGATTATTACCAGTAATAGTTTTTGGAATGTTTGTATCTGACGTTGTTTCTACTACTGCAGCAAATGCGGAGTTTTCAGCAGTTATTTTAGCAGTAGTAGTAAAATCAGAATCAGAATCAGAAGTAGATAATGATGATACTGATACTAATACTTGCTGTTGTTGTTGTTGTCGTCGTCTTATAACAAAGTCTTGTACAGCTTGTACTAATGCATATGCGATACCTTGTCGACGACTCTTTTTGTCAACACATAAATTTCCAAGAAAAGGATGACGACTTTGTTGTGGTTGTTGTTGTGCACCATAATCACGAAATTTCACATCCACGAAACCAACAATTTTTTGTTTTTCTTGTCGTCGTCGACGGAGTCTGTGGCTACTGCTACTACTGCTTCTACTACTGCTGATATGCTGCTCGTCGTCGTCGTCGTCGTCGTCGTCGTCGTCGTCGTCGTCGTCGTTGTTGTTGTTGTTGTCGTTGTCGTTGTCGTCGATACTAGTAGTAGTGGTTCTTGATTCCTCACCACTATCATCGTCGTCGTCATCGTCAACAGTTGTAATCATAGTAGCAACCAACATACGATATGATTTCCGTTCATGATTCGATCGGGGGTATACATTTTGCATTTCTTTTGTTAAATCTTCTAATCCATCTTCATCATCAAATGTTTCAATAATCAAATCAGCACATTCTGATAATTCATCGTATCGACAATCACGTATTATGTAATCATCATTATAATAATTATTATTGTTATTGTTTGAATATAGTATGCTATTCTTGAAATATTCTTGTTGCCCTATTGTTTGTCTAATTAGTAGATCTGATTTATTTTTACTGAGATTATAACAATAACCACTACGTGTACAGCAACAGCAACAAGAAGATGATAATAAAGAGAGCACACTTTTAGGAGCACAAGCACTCAACAATAAGATCAGGAACAATACTGAAAGATTCAGATATGAATAATACGTCCTCCTTCTTCTTGATGCTGTACGTCGTATTCCTATCATCATCGTCGTCGTCACCATCGTCGTCATAGGAATCATATTCACTTGTACTACACTTGACTTGTACTGTTGTCAATTGTCTGTACTTCTATTTTGCTTTGTGTGTTGTCACAGCTTCGAATCAATCGAATGAATCGAATGAAGCACATCAATTCAACACATTCCGTTCACGAGTGGCATGCTTCTACGGGAATGTTCTTTTGTGATAGGGCATATCAAAAAGTTGGATTTAGTCTTTTTTTTCTGACAAAAAATGTATTTAATTACCGTAACGTTACTGCTTCGAAGACGACAAAAACAAACTCACAAAATTGTCGAAGATATATCAATTCAACAAAATTCTTAAAATTCAACGCTGTGCATGTACGTATTACAACCTGTACTGTTGTACAGTAGCGCACAGTGTCACGTGTATCTTATGACATATCGGTCACACCCCAAAAAAATCAGACTAAAACGGGTTAAAGAAAGGTAGGCCTAAATCGTCTACTGCCTGTACCTCTGTAATAAGCAGCAGCTGGTAATTACTTACTTACTTACTTACTTACTGTACTGGAGTACGTTCAGGCAAGCATACAGGAAGGCGACATCCGACATACCGGTATCGGTACTTTTTCGTCCGCTAAAAAGAAATGTAAAAAAACTGCATTTCAAACTTCGCCCACATCACACACCACACAACACACCACTTCTTTTGGAAAGAAAGATAAAGGCCGTTTCATTAGATTATTAGTCACATTTACAGTAGCAAACAAACTCGAATGAATACTAACAACGAATAGAAGAGAATCAATACGGTACAATCTATCATATATTGATTTGTTCTTTGCTGCACCTCACCCTCAAGATTGTAATATGAGGATGAGGATGATGATACGTGGACTTCGCATTACTAAGGATGAAGATGATTATGGTCATCAAGAAGATCGTCGGCATCATCATCCTGCAAAAGAAGAAGGCGTTACTACTATAGTTAGTGAACACGTACGCAAACGACGCAAGAGTTACCAGCAAGCAGATACTGCTCAACACAAACAACCCGTCGACGAGAATAAGATACACAATAATAATAATACCAAACAGGAAGACTCTACAATATTGTCACAGCAGCAGCATGATGACGACGACGATGTCGTGATAATGATGATCGAAGAAAGCAGTAACAATAATAACCCTACAGTAACAACAACAACAACATCACTGAGCGATGATGATGTTTTTTTGATGGGTTTTGGTAACAATACCAACAACAGCATTAGCATTAGCAATAGCAATAGCAATACCAATACCAATACCAATAGCAATAGCAATACCAATACCAATACCAATACCAATACCAATACCAATACCAATACCATTACCAATACCAATAGCAATACCAATTTCAATTTCAATTTCACAAATAATATTACAGTCGGAGGTGATAGATACAACAACAACAATGATCTTGATGATAACACTAATGGTATGGTATTTATATTGATGATACTAGGTCCAGTAATAGTAGTGATGATAGCATGTGTTTTATGTAGTAGAGCTAATGTACCATCTACACAATACCATAGAGGTGCAATGATACGTCGACAGGCAGAACGTGTTTGGGCGATACAAGCAAAGAAGCAAGAACAAATTGATATACCCTTCCATAAACGTGTCGAACAAATTAATTCGAATTTATATCGTATGGTAGTTATATCAAAATGTTCTATAACAGGATGTTGTATCTTATCAAAACCTAATGTGAATACTAATGATAATGCTGATAAAAAGATAATAGTAGGAGTAGTAACTGAATCAAAATCAGAATCTGAAAAATCTGGAGAATCACAGATGGAACAACGATCAGTTTTATCGTCATCGGCAACAGCAACAACGACTGCTTCATCGTCGTCGGCAACAGCAACAACGACTGCAGCAATAGCAACAACGACTGCAACAGCAACAACAGGCTCTTATCACGGCACCTACAATGATAATAATGATTTTGATGATGATGATGATGATGTATGTCCTATATGTTTAGACAATTTTGATATTGGTGATACCGTGATGTGGTCATCATCAGCAGCATCATCAACATCGGCATCAGCATCAGCATCAGCACGGATCAGCTCACCACCATGCAATAATAATAGTACTTGTAAGTGTTCACATGTTTTCCATGAAGAATGTATTATGCAATGGTTATTAGAACAACGTGAAAATGAATGTCCATCATGTCGTTCATGTTTCTTTACTAATGACAATAATGATAATAATGATAATAGAAATACTGATACTGGTGCTGATACTGATACAAACACGAATTCTACGGATACGGATACGGATGATACAGTAACAACAGCAACAAGAGATACGTCACCAAATTCGACATCGTCATCGACATCAACATTGTCAACATTGTCAACATTGTCAACAGGGATCATAGAAGAAGAACACGATAATGACAATGACAATCACAACGACAATAAAGAGGATAGCAACAGCAGCAGCAGCAGCAGCAGCAACAAAATTTATGATGGTAGTAGTGGTATTGGTGGTAGTAAAAACGATCCGACCGACGGCGATCTCAATCATATCAAAGCTCCTACAATAAGCAGCGGCAATGCTACGCTTCACGAGCAAGAAGAACAACAACAACAACAACAACAGGAATTTACATATGTTATTGTAAAGGGTTCAGCTCAACAAGTACCATTCTTATCATTGTAATATTGCCTTTAGTTTGTTTTAAGACGTGTATTCTATTTTTGTATACAGTAGTAGAATAAAATAGTATAATTCATGATTCTTTAATAATAGTACATATTGAATTGCTGCTTTTTGTGTAGAAACGCTTAGAGGGTGTGATGTGTTCAAATCTTTAGTAAGCACCAAAATATTATGTGTACTTATCATATTCAAATAGTTGTTAAATTTACCTATGAGGCTAGTGGGGATCAGTATTTTCCGATGCTAGCTAGCTACGTCCTATGTTATCAGTGCACTCCCTCCTACTTGACCCATTTTATGCCAGACAGGGGGGGGGGGGGGGGGGGGGGGGTATTCTTCTGCTGCTGTTCTTATGGAGAATGGCTGTTGTAACTTAGGTATTTGTATGCCCAGGATAAACATGGATAGAAACTAGAAAGAGCAGTTCCTTCCTGAGTGTTTGAGATATTTTCAGGGATTGAACCCACATTGCACACAGCAGGACTGAGTAATCATTTTGGTAATTATCAGATACACTTTTTGATTGGTTTGGTTCATTTCAGTGTGAAGGACAAACATTGGTATCATGCACCTCAATCCATCCACAATGCGCAGATTTTCAGTATGTATGGAATGCAGGCACAAATTAGTGGTGAGCTTTTTAGCAGGTCATGCTGTTGCTTAATACTTTTGCAGGAAGGATGGTGGTGAAAATAACAGCCAAATCAGTGTGTTTTCTAGCAGTCCCACCTGTTTCATTGATAATATTTGTAAAAGTTGAACCCATGTTGCTTGTTCATAGCAGGACTGGTAATTGGTTTTGATGCATTATGCATCGTTTTGTTTAGTTTGCTATTTGTTGTGGGATCCAGCATTATACAATTCTTTTATGTGGAGAAGTTTACACATCAAAATGCACAACAACAGATTCAGCAGTAGAAGCTTGTGGGATCTTGTTGCGCCAGCACCTCTTGCAAACTTCTAAATAATGGAAAGAGCTTGTACAGTAATAAACTGCCCATTGTGCACATGTGGGCTACTATTCCTATCAACCCACCAAACAAAGTGCAACCAACCAAACAAAGTGGGCACAGCATCAAGATGAAACAACAAGGACAACAGCAATAGCTGCTGCTCTGCGTGTGAATTATATGTTGTGTGACTTCTTGTAAACTTCTGCATGCTGTAAAAAGGTGGTACAATAATAGTATTGTTGCTGGTATATCACTGCTGGATCCATTCCTTGGTGCATGCTGGTGGTTCTATCTCTTTCCCTGTCAATCAAATAGTATGATGAAGCAGTAATTCAACAACTGCTGCTGTGCAATTCCTGTAGAATGTTGAGTGTGAAGGTTGTATCGATAGAGGAAATTAAAGTATTAAAAGGGGATCCAATACCAATATCAATTGGTATGTTGGATGCTTTTTCCTTTAAACCCCCCAATTATTCATCTCTTTTCGGTGGAAGCAAGCTAATGGACTTAAGATTTCTTTTTCTTCCACAGCTTCAAACCAGAAGCTGAGAAGAGTGGATGGTAGTCCAATTCCGTGTGTATGGTATTGATTTGCCTTCATTCATATAGCATTAGACCAAATGGCCCGATGATGTGGTGCGGATGGTGCATGTAAAGTACAGAATTTTCTTTTGTGCCACTATGTGTGCTTTGTTATCCTTTTCTCTTTTGACCTGTGTTTTCCTAGGAATGATAGCTCTGGACGGGAGGAGCTTGAATATAGAATAGACCAACCATATGATGAACAGTAGAATAATGCAAGGAGATTCATGATATGGGTATAGGGTGGTCTAGGGAGTGTGAGCTCTCTATGAAGCTATATGTATCCTAGAGAAAAATAGATCTTTATATGCCCTCTCACATTAGAAGAGGTGTGGGTGAGGAATACTATTACACATGTAAAGGTTGTATTCAGAGGAAAAGGACAGCAAAATTGTTGCTGCAACTCTTGTAGACTTCTGCAGGTAACTATTGTATTATTGGAGTGTATAAGATGCACATTCACTGCTCCAAGGTTGATGAGATTTTGGCTGATACACAACTCACTCAAGTCTGCAAAAAATGGACCACACTCCCTCTGATAATGCAAGAGGCTTAATGCACAGATGCCATGCATAATTTTTGTAGTCTTCTATTGTGAGGTGCAAAGTGTGACAATGTTTTAGCATTATGATACATAACATGTATACATCAACATGCATGTCTAGCTGCAACATCATATCATCAGGGAGATGAATGATGCACCTTTTATTCATGTCATGTGAACAACCTCTTCACAAAGTCAAGAACACAATTTTAAATTTGAACATGAAAGAACTATTATGTGCTAATTTTGCATCGCTACTACTATTATCTACTAGTACACAATTGCATTCATTACTAATAGTCTACTATATTGAATAAGGAGACAGGTTGATGTGCTGCACCTCCATACAAGTGTCTAGAAGGATATGAATTAGATATTTATACTACTACTGCTACAGTGGTAGTAATAGTTTAATCCTACTTGTGTTTCAAAACCTTTTGTATCTACAGTAGATCTGCACCACCTATCAACACAATATATAATAAAACCCACTGTAAGAAATAGACAAAGTGTTTAGGGAAGATGGTAATGTTACACAGCAGCCAAGAAAAAGTAACCTCGTACGAGCTCACGGTACGCTATTAGTGTACAGTTAATTAATTTGTATGTATGCTGCCTGTACAGTATGCCGATACCGTGTGCCGATAAAGAAGAGAGGCGAAGATTGATTCATAGTCTCTTCATGACGACAGACAATAACGAAGGGTGTTATTCAATACACAAAGTCCAACACAAGTGCGTAAAAGTACGATTATCGTACGTCGCATGACAGCCACGCTACTTCGTAATACGTAAGTAGTCAGTTGTCGGCATAATATTATCTGTACACTGATTGCTGCACATTAAAAAAGTACTTTGTAATTACGTAATTAGTCAGTTGTCGGCATAATATTATCTGTACACTGATTGCTGCAAAGCAAAAAAAAATGAAATGTCATATATGGTATCGCGTCGTTATAATATTCTTCTCTCATTTTTCTTATCAAAACCAGATTATGCTATGCTTCAAAAGAATTTTTATGGTGACGTCATTCTTCAAATCAAAGAACGTTCCACACGATGTCCCCATCATTGATTCTGAGCCTCATTGCATTGAGCGAGAGGAACTGCAACAAACATACCGTTACAATATGGTCAGCGAATTAACTAGGTAGTTACGATATATGGTACAGTATGATTGACAAACAAAACGCATAGTTGTAGTAGGAATTGAATCATCCCCATACATCTTCTCCCAAATGATTGTTACTACCACATACTGTATGACGCACGTGCAAAACTTACGGTAAGTTAATTGCCTGACAATTAAATTAGATTCAATCATGCCTACAGTATATCTGTTGATCTATCACACTCAAGATCTTCACACATGCGACAGAAATAAGCAAGCTAACACCCGACTAGCTGCAGCCATTGCTTGTTCTAACAGTCCAACAGTAGCATTAGATTTCTGTAAACAATCAGAATAGAGAAGCGATGGAAAAAGGTTAACAAACGACGTAAGAGCGTGCAATTCATATAAGAAGGCAATAATTGAAGTCGCACGCCATACAGAGTAATAAAAACACATTATATCATCGTTTCAGCAAACAACTATTACAACTCCATCATATATCACTTACTCATTTTTATCTTCCTTCCCTCCCTTTCAGCATTTTGGCAGCGTGTGTAGTGGCGGGGAAGAAGAAGATCATCATCACATGATGATGCGAATGATAGAATTCAATTCGATTCGATCGATTACTAGAGTGAATCAATCAATCGAAATATTCTGCAAGGATTTGTTGCTGCAGTATGTGAGTAAGTAAGCAAGCTAGTAGATTAGCAAGTGTTGTTTCAAGACCCCCCCAAAAGCAAGAACGAGGTAGACTGTGATACACGAACGATTCAATGGAATAAAGTAAAACAAGAACGACAAGGAGGAGCATATTCACTCACTCACTCATCAACTCACTCACTCATAGTTGTCTTCCTGCCTACCTACCTGCCCACCTTTTCTAAAGATCATGATAGGATGCATGCGAAGCAATCATAAAATTGGATTTGAATCTAATTGAATCAAATTATAAGTAGAATATGAGAAACAGGTTGTTAGGATGTGTATTATTATGGTAAGGCAAAACAATTGAGAGGAAAATCCAGCACCAAAACTTTTGTTGGATTTGCTGAGTGTGTGTGTGTGTGTGGTCTGTAATGTTTCACGACCCCCCAAAAATCGAGAACGACTTGTGACGATTGATTCGATTTTACTTACAACTTTTCTTCTTGTCTTGTATACGTATAATATTTAAGAGAGTTATCATTATTACAGTTTGTTGATTCTAAAATGCAGTGCATATTTCGGCACCCCAACCTGTTGAGTAAGGAAGGCCGCCACCGCAACGAGGCATGAGATCTATTGATTCTAAACTGCAGCACATCCATCATTGCGGCACCCCATCTATTTTATATGCATTTATTCACCGATTAAGGATTTAGGATTGTCGTTGAGTAGAAGGAAGCAGCTAGCTGTCGCTATTAGGCATGAACTGAAATTTTTAATTCTAAGCTGCAAGCAACTATGGCACCCCATCTATCGAATTGTATTGTATTGTATTAAAAAATTTACCGATTAGGGATTGTCAGTGAAGTAAGGAACCACCGCCGAAACAACTGTCGAAAATCAGAAAAAGCAAGTCCAAAACGTCAAAAAAAGTAAGAGACGGTGACGAAGGATTCGATACCAGAGAGAGAGAGAGAGAGAGAGAGAGAGAGAGAGAGAGAGACCGATGCTATATGACGCGCCTGTATTTAATGACTTACTTTCTTACCTACTTCCCTTCCTTGTTGTTTGTGCATATATTAACAACTTATCCTTGTTCGACTAGAAATCAATCGTCGGTGGAAAAAATCGAGAAGAAGGAAGTTAACGACATACTGTACGAGAGAGAGAGAGAGACTGCTTATTCTACCCTTCGAAATACGTTTCATATAATACAAGATCTGTTCAAAGAGGGTGAAGGCGAATATAAGATGAAAGATCGTCGTCGTTGTCAGAAGGAGAGAAAGGAACCAGCAGATCAAGAAGAAGTACCTGTGGTCGTGAACGGCAACGGCAATGGCAACATCAGTGACAGTTCTGTTCGTCGTTGAAGGAATCTCCACCAGGGAGCAGCAGCTGCTTCTACTATCAACAGCACAACACAACGACGGAAGAATCGTCACCACCACAATCTCCACAACATTTTTTATCATCTTTCCAACACACGACAGGTAAAAACCCGACAGGGTAGTTGCGACACAACAACAACAAATAATGATTTTAGTGTTCGGTTGTCTTTGCCGAGATACACCCATCCTAAATAAAAGGTTTTTTGTGCGTGTTTGGATTATATACTTCTATATGACGACGCCCATTTTGACTTCACCAACTTTCATTCTCTTTTTTTGTTCTGACATCCTCCCATCACAACATGAAAGTGCAGAGATACGTCATACAAATTTACTACTGTACTTCCTCCGTGCAACTATAAACGCGCAGGGGTCTATCGCTTGAAAATTTTGGACGTAATTCACGCGTTCAACGACGAAATGTGCAAGGAGGATGAGGGAAACTTGTGACCTTTACCCTCTATTTTGTGAGTAGATCTTAATATTTTAAGGTTTTAGCGTGCTTTAGCGCCTCTTAATTTTTCCATCGATTGACCACTGCGCGTTTACGGTTGCACGGAGGAAGCATGGTGCTTTTTTGTGGGAAAGGTGCTACTGTATTCGGATTCGATTCGATTCATTCGATTCGAATTCGATGTTCTGAGAAGAGTTTGTTTTATGAAGAAATAATGTATTACTTGTACTGTATTTTGAAACTAACAGCGTTTCATGCAGCAGGTGTGCGATGCACGGCTCGTGTTTGCTTCTTAAATTTTTTGAAGAGATTGTGCGTTGACAAGAAGTATTACGACTACAGTAGAGCGTATGTTGAAGACAAGTCTATCCGAGACGACCCGATGGTTGCTTAACGTGCAACGGTTCTTTTTAGTATGTGAAACGCGATGTGCACGCGCAACGGGTCGTTTTATTATGTAGGAGAAAGGATGTGCACTTGCAACGGGTTAGTTCAGTCAGTTAAAGCAAAAATTTATATAGAGGAAGTCCGAAGTATCAGTTCTGCTTCTTGCTGAACATCCGGATTTTTGTCAATATTGACTCATTATTTACGGGTCAGGCCAGCCATATCGATAACCCATCCGATACAGTATCTACATCCGATGAATCTAAGTGTGCGGATCCGGCATTGTCTAATTTGATGTGGCGCATGCCGATATACTAAATATGTGACGCATGCATAACATCAACGGATATTCAGCTGTCTAAATTCTCCATGCGGACGTGTTCGTGTTGACGCGAATAGATAACGAATTTTGTGATGTCTACGATCAAATCAAGTCATTGACGCGAAAGAAAAATGCACCAATAGTAAGTTCGCGTCGAAATTACAGAACTTTAGAGTTGGGAACCAATTAGAACTCACACAGAGGATTCTTCTTGACTCATGAATTCTTCTTTTAGCGTCGACAAAAAAACACGTCATTGAAATTGAACCAATCAATTATTACTCCCATGCAATGACGATTCGAAGACTTAACACCAGACTGCCCTCAAGTTTATGACATCATTGACGAATACTTAACAACATTGCTATCTGCGACCAACGTACTCTATTGACATAAGTAATTAAGATGACATCATCTTTGTTTGCTCACAAATTTATGGTACTCTTCTTTGGCAATGCGACTACATATTTATGTATCTTCGTCACAGCGCGCGACTCATAAGGCAGCATTTCATCTTGAACATTGTAATTGCACATACCGTACACCTGTTTTGTTGGATGCGGTCACAACAGCGTTCTCGTTGATTATATACCATTCAATAATAACAAATCAACGACCTCTCTACCGGTAGTTAGCAGTAGAGTGCGACTCCCAACAACGCTTTTTCGCTTTGGTTATGTGTAGAAATTGTTACTTATTTGCTAACATTACATCTTCAACTGTAACAGCCTGCTTAGCTTAGCTACGTATTGTTAGTTGCAAAAGGTTGCCTATGCTGTTTCTTTTATACGGTAGATACACTCTTATCAAAGGAAGATAAATGAGAATAGTAAAAAAATCACTTTCACACTTCATTCACAAAGACACCCACATACACCCACACACATATAGTACACAACTATCCGCAATAAGAACGATATCGCATAACGAATAGAATCTAATCACCCGTGATCTTATCTTTATATAAGAATTGTGCTGTCATCACATCATCACAAAACTTAAAAATCATATTGACGACAAAATAAAATGAAGAATAGTAACAGCGACAAAGTCAGACGTGATTTATATCAGGAGCAGTTAGATGCAAACAATATGAACATCATTGCTGCTGCCGCCGCGCCCGGAAATATGGATCATCACAACGCTGTTGCTGCTGCTGCTAACGTTGCTTTAGCTGATACTGATAATAATAATCCTGCAGCTACCGCTAGACGTCAAACAACTGGAAATGATCTTTATCAGGAGCAGCTAGACGCAAACAATATGAACATTGCTGCCGCCGCTGGAGATATGGATCACAACGCTGCCGCTTCTGCTGCTTACGCTGATGCTTTAGCTGATAGTAATAGTAATCCTGCTGCCGCTAACAACAACGAAGCACAAGCACAGGCACAAGCACAAGCACAAGCACGAGCTAATAATATGAACGATGAGGCAATTGGGATAGTAATGGGACGACTGCCGAATAACAACAACAACAATGTTAATAATGATAATAACAGTAATAATAATGATAATGCTGTAACCACCACCACAAATATATCTGAATCCTCCTCGTCGGATTCTACTGGTGTCAAAATTTATCGTCCCCGTCCCAATGATGTCTTATTTGGACGGGGTAGACCATTGCAAAATCATCCAGGTAATTTACGATTTCATCGAATAGTCAATCGTATTAGACTAGTATATGGGAATTCACGAAAGGAAGATAAAGCTGGTATTGCTAAAACTGTCTTAGATGAAGTACATCGAGGAACAGGAACAGTACAAGTCATTTCAGTTGCAGAAGGTAATGGTGGAGACGAAGGAAGGGACGTACCACCACCACCACCACAACAACAACAATCGCAACAACAAAAACAACAACAAAAACAGCAACAGCAGCAGGAGGCACATGCGCAAGCACAACAAGATCAAGCTGTTGCTGCTGCTACTGCTGCTGTTGGATCTGCACCTGCACCTTCTGGTGCTGATGGTGGTGCTAGTGCTGGTAGTGGGGTTGGGACAACTGGAACTGCAGGAAATACGAATGGATCTAGTAAGAATGGAACCAATAGTACTACGAATGGAGGAACTAGTAGTACTACGAATGGAGCTGCTGGAACGAATGGTTCTGCATCATCATCAACATCGTCATCCTCCAAGAAGATATCATCATTATCATCATCAGGGGAAGATCAAAATGGTGCTGCTGCCGCATTAAAAGCACGGGGAGGTGGAAGATTTCTAAAAAGAGCTGATAAACAAGATCATAGTACTACTACTGCTAGTACTACTGCGTCGTCCTCTTCTGCTGTAGTACCATCAGCAGTATCAGCAGCAGTATCATCCTCGTCGATAGCAGTAGATGAGGGTTCACGGGAATACTGGGTGGAAGTTACTACAGAAGTTGCTATTGAAAAGATTAGTCATGCATTACGGGGTAGGCCACGATCTGAAACAAAAAATCGTACAATGAGAACCACACATGGTATAGAATTAAGTGGTCTTTCAGGTGGTGGTGGTGGTGGTGATAGTAATAGACAACGATCTTCTGCACGAAAAAATGGTGAAAGAGGTGGTCGTGGTGGAGGGAAGTCCAAACGTAAAGGACCACCATCACCTCCAACAGACGAGGTTGCGAATAACGCGACGACCGGTACTACTACTGGCGTACAAGCTTCTTCTCAACATCATGATACGGCAGGATCAGCTTTATCAACAATGAATCCTCTTCTTACTGATCTTACAAATCTATCAGGACTTATGATGCAGTCACCATCATCAGCAGCAGCAGCTATGGATACATCATCATCATCAATATCAAATGCTGTTGCTGCAGCAATGCAGTATACACATCAGAATCCTACTGATGGTTCATTGGCAGGTCTACAACAACAAGCGAATAATACGAATAGGAATAATCCAAATTATAGCCAACCACAACAACAAGCACAAGCACAAGCGATGATGATGACATTGCAGTTACAACAGCTTCAAGCAGCAACACAATGGCAACAACAAAATTCTTCTCAACAAGCCCTACAACATCAACAACTATTGCAATTATTACAAGGACAACGTGGAGGAAGTGGAACAGGAGGAGCATCAGGGATGGGAACGACTCCTCTTCAACCTCAACAACAACAACAACAATTGCAACAACAAATTCATCTTTTATTGCAACAGCAACAGATCCAACATCTTGTTCAGCAACAGCATCAACAACAATTGCAACCCCAATCACAACAACAAATAGCACAAGCACAACAGCTACAACAATTGTTACAACAACAACAGCATAGTCAAGCACCACCACAATCTCAACAAGGACAACAACAAGCGCAACAGTTACAACAATTATTGCAACAACAACAACAACATAATCAACAATCGGGTCAATCTCATCCTCGATCATCAGCTTCTCAACAAGGAGAATCATCTGCACTGCTTGAACAGCAACAGCAACAGAGATCTCAATCTCAACATCAAATGGCGCAGCTTCTAGCTCGTCAACAACAGCAACAGCAACATCAACAGCAGCAACAACAACAACAAAATCAGCAGGCAGGCCAAGGTCAGTCGTCGTTGTACCACCAGCAACAACAACATCATCAACAGCAGCAGCAGCAGCAGCAGGATCAGCATCAATCTTCAGTACCATCGTCAGGATCTACTAGTATTACTGGTAACAATTCTTCCATGAGTGGTGGTGGTGGTGCAAGTAATACTAACAACGCCAACCATCCATTTGTATCAGCGGCAGCTGCTAATAGGAATTCGAATTCTCAAACGAATGCGAATACATCTTCAACAGGGAATAGGGTTGGAGGAACTGCTGACAGCAGTAGTGATGGCAATGGCAACGGCAGCGGTAGTAACGATATCACACAAGCGCTTCTTTTGGGTGCAAAGTCTTTGCTTGCTGCACAACAACAACAGCAAAATCCCCAACAGCATCAGCAACAAAACCAACAGCAACAGCAGCACCAACAACAACAAAATCTAACACAACAGCAACGACAACAACTTTTAATGAATCCACTTGCTGCTGCTATGAATAGAAGCAGCAGCATTAGTAATAGTAGTAATAGTAATGCAAATAACAGTATGGCTAGTATGAACGAGATGAACAGCAATTTGAGTAGCATGAATACTAATAACAATTCAACAACAACAGGAGCAGCAGGAACAAATCAACAACAACAAGAATTTTTACTAGCGGCATTATTACAGCAACAACCTTTAAGGAGCCATGCACCACCTAATGTATCGTCGTCTACGGCAGCAACTGGTCCGTCACCGTCGTCACCCAATCAGTATAATTACCGTTCGAATAATCCGTCATCTGGAGGAGGATATGGTGGTGGAAGTGGCAGTGGTGGTCCATCATCAAACTAAGTTAACACACACGAGAAAGATTTCTATGTCTATACAATGATATGATTAAATAAAAGGTGAGTCGATCTATACTGTATTTGTTTCTGCAACCATTTTTTTATCTTTACGCTGCCCAAATCGTACTGAACGAAAACTTCCATCCCCTAACTTACCCCCCCCCCCCCCCTCCCCTCCCTCTCTCTCTTTCCTTAACTTCATCGATGATCTGCTACCTTTCCCTGCCAATTTACTTCAGATGTCGATTTGAATGATGCAATAAGTAAATGCGACTTAATCCTGATATGCTATGTATCATACATACGCATCCTCAATTATACTCCGAATCAATCTCTCGCTCTCTATCTGTTTGCGACGAGAATATTGTGGTGCATTGTATTGCTCTGCTAACGGCAGCACCTATAGCTCTCTGCTCCGTGTCTACCGAGGCAATTTGGTTGTCGCCTAACATTGAACTAATCTATCGAATGAAACCAAGTACCCGTCATAAGCAAAGGAAGAACCGAGGATAACAGCATCAGCAAATAAGATTATCCCCATCACGTGGATTTATTCTGCTGCGAATGTTACGTCGTTCTTAGTTTTTGTATATCTATCTTAAATACGTCGTCTATCCTTTGATTCTGTTAAGAAAGTATTTGCGAACGAGGTTCCACTTTACGATACGAAATTCATCAATGAGATATGAGGATACGACAATATAGCATATACAATTTTTTTGATGGAAGGACCCGTCCAACGGACACGACCGATAAGTAAAAGTAGTAATAATTAAAAAAGAAATAAACGATCGTTATTATTCTCCACAAAAAATCGTCGTACTTTCGTTCTGTCTTGTGTAAGAAACAAGAATGAGCGCTTATAATTAGGATTTCTAGGTTGCCGAATCTATTGATTGTATGTGTTCAATCAGTTCATGCTAACTCTCAATATATATATATATATATATGTATATATATATATTGCTGTAGGTCGTACTGTATTAGGGTCCTCCTTTAAAGGTCGTGCTACGACGAGGTTTTGTTCGCAGTTCAAAATAAAGCCTCTATCCCCTTTAGTCACAGCAACATCCCCCGAACAAGAAAGGAATACTGAAAATCACTAGTAGAGTACAGTACCACCACTTCGCCCGATGACCGGTCTGGACGCCAACAGATAAAAACGCCCTAAAACTTCGTTTTAAAAGTGGGCATATTTGACAGTCCGTAACTTTTTATTGAGTATGGCTACGGTGGTAAGGAATGTAATTAGGCATATCTGCAGTACCAAGGAAACATGTGTTACAAGGGTTGGGTACACTAACATCCTTCTAGTATACTAGAACATTGCAGTTGCCTCCTACCAGTTTTCTGTTTCTGTGGTTGCAGAATAAATTACAATCCACTGTTGTGGAAGGCACACAAACAGAATGATTTTCAATCAGAAATGAACAACGTGTGCCTTCATCAGTGTGCCTTCCACAACAGTGGACTGTAATTTATTCTGCAACCACAGAAACAAAAAAGTGGTAGGAGGCAACCACAATGTTCTAGTATACCATGTTGATGCTAGTGCACCCGACCTAGAAGGTCTTGTCCTCTGTAACACTTTCAAATGAGATATTTTATGGTTCATTTCTGACCAAAAATCTTGTTGTTTGTGTGCCTACCACAACAGCAAAATGAATATCATTCTGCAACCACAGGAACAAAAAAGTTGTAGGAGGCAAGCATAATGTTCTAGTATATCATGTGGATGCTAGTGCACCCAGCCCAGAAGGTCTTGTCCTCTGCAATACTCTTTCAAATGAGATATTTTTTTGTGTACAATCCCTAAAATGTGTGTTGTGTGTGAGCCTACATTGTGAGATACAAGTAGGCTTACAAGACTAAGGAATATGACAGTTCTCCATCCAATAGGTCCAGTGTAAACTTAGTTATCTAATTTTCCAAAACAAATGACTTTTTAGGTGTATATATTTGATGCTAAAGTTGTTATTATATACTTCACTAACAAATACTAGTAAAATTTTGGGCATGATTTAGTTTTTATATTAAATACTAGTTCCACGTGGAGATTTATTTAATACTTTCGAACAGATCCCCCGGCGCGAAAATTCAAATAAATGCAAGAAAGGAATACTGAACATTATTATGCGGACATTTTAATCGTGTGTTTTGTCGCGTACTGTACCTCTAAGAAGATTGGCGCATAAAATAAATGCAGCTATAGTAAACAATGACGACGATGACTGAAGATAGCAAGAACCGTAAGCTGGAGGGCGACAACGAAGAAGAACGCAAACGCAGCAGTTTAAGATGTGCGGTCGCCAATCTAAAGGTTATTGTTGGGGGAGAGCAGGGAGATGGAGGAGGTAATAATACGACGAATGATGACGAGACACCAACGACGAAGAAGGTGTTCTGGCATTACACAACAGTCTTGGCATCCCAAAGCCGGTACGTGGATGCGTTGCTTGCCTCAAAGAAAAATGATAGTTACGGAGAAAGCACGGCAGCTAATTTTACAGAAATCACATTCCCAGACATCTCTCCATCTCAATGGAAAAGGATGATAAAATTCTTAACGAACGTAGTACATATTTCCAATATCAATACATAAGTATTTTGCGCCCAATTTTGCTCTTGAGATGGTACTGTTGAGATGGATCTTGATCGTCTCTAATCCTGCTGTCTCAGTACTTGTTTTGCCTTCATAATCATCTAACCTATCACCTCCTGCTGTCATTCGCGTCCGATGGATTTCTGCTTTCTGTAATCTGATTTCACTGACAAATCTTGCATAAGTTATCTTCTTGTTCTTGGGGATGTCTTTCTTGTGGATCAAGTGCATTGTATCGGTTCCTTCTATTCGATCTTCTTCCTTCCTTGATTTCCCTACTCCCTGCATGGTCCTTCCGAATTCATTTGCACCTGATAGTTGCCACTGTTTGCGTATTTCTGGATCCGAATGATTGATTAGATGCCTGTATTCTAACATTTTGGATGATACTTCGTCAAATACTGGCATTGCATGGTGTAGTGGTAGGTCTGAATCGTTGAATGCATCGAATGCCATCTTCATTGCTTCTCTTTTGTGGTTTGCAGATTTAGCCTGTAGGCTCGATCTTGTTAATCTTTTCATTTGGTCCATTTCTGTATTGGCTGTAATGATATACTTCTGTACTGTCCTGTGTCTGAGCTCCTCTGAATCACCATCTTCGTACTCTATCATGTAGTACTCACGGTCGTTGTCATATGAGGTAATAATCCCATTGTGATAGGTCTTTTTGAATGATTTTCTGATCTTAGTACCGATTGGATGTGGTAATATTTCTTCTGCAATTCGCGATAATTTAGTCCTTAATGCACTGGGTCCTTCACAGTTATCTGGAAATCGGACTGATTTAGTTCTTTTTCTACTGGACCGTTCACTAATTGGAGCAGATTTAGTTGTTAATCTGTTTAGTACTCGTTGTAATCGATCTGTTGTTGTTGTTGTTGTTGCTGCCACCCTTGGAGAATGATTATGGTTGTTG
Organism: Fragilariopsis cylindrus CCMP1102; assembly: GCA_900095095.1. Classification (NCBI taxonomy): domain Eukaryota; phylum Bacillariophyta; class Bacillariophyceae; order Bacillariales; family Bacillariaceae; genus Fragilariopsis; species Fragilariopsis cylindrus. The sequence continues at coordinate 308,236 of FMBT01000301.1, read as the reverse complement.
TTGTTGTTGTTGTTGTTTACATCCACCCTTGGAGCTGCTACAGCAGTTTCTAACACCCTTGGAGTTGGTGCAGCCATTGCTGTTTCAATTCTAGTTGGTGGTGTAAATATCTTTTTTAATTGCTCCATTGCGTCGTTGACGACTGTGCCTTGTTGTAGGAATGGAGTTGCTGGGTGTGGTGCTTGTAGTATTTCAGCTAGATCTTCAGCTGCTCTTGCTAATCGATCTGTTGTTGCTGTTGTTGGCATATCTACTTTTTCTGGAAAGAATTCAATCGTGTTGGTTGTTCGAATTCCTTTTGTTTCAGGGATGTAACTGATGTAGTTCCTGTAGTGCTTCATTGCTGGTCCGATGTAGTAACCAGCTACTCCATGACATGCCCATGCTCCTCTTTCCATTGCTCTTTCATGTACCACTACTTTGCATCCAGGTGGAGCTAGTGGTGTCTTGTTGAAGTCAAAGTTTCCCCATACTTGTTGGTATGCAGATAGTTTTGGATTGATTCGGGAAGGCCTGCACATATTTAATGTCATAACTGCTTGCTTGATGATTCGATCCCATTGCTTTGCAGGGAACGTACTGTCACATCCATATAGAACTGCAATGAAGTGGTTTTTGAATGTCTGAATTGCTCGCTCTGCATGGTTAAGTCTATGGTCTCCTGGCGATGCTATTTGGTAGTCTAATCCTTTTTTCTCAATTTCTAATATCAATTCCTTTGAAGTTTCATTATCTAATCGGTGGAGTACTGGATTGATTCCAGCTTTCTTCAGGTCTTCAAATAATTCATTGTATCCTTGGACTAATGATGCTGTTTTTCTGTTTTTGATTGCTACTGCATTAATTGTATTTGAATCATAATCGTACATCACAAGGACGTAGGCATTGCCTTGAGCTGAGGTAGTAGGAAACCGACCTGGAAGATCTGTTGCTATGATTCCTTTTAACTCTTCAAATGGTACTATATCCACTGCCACAGTATGCTGTCTGTTGGTGACGCGTATGGGTGGTGGTAATACTGGTTCTGGATCTAATTCTTCATTCATTATTTCACTGATTGTTGGTTTTGTAGTAGACCTAATTCCTTTTCTAATCATGTGCAAATGGCCCATTGTTGTTGAAATTGATTTTGGTAGGTGTCTTCTCACTGCTGCGCTAGTTAGTCCTGGAAATGATGTTAACCAATCATTATCAATTGCATTGCATAGTGTTTTGACCGGAAGTGATCCGATACTTGCATTGTGGTATGCCATTAATTTTGCTAAGGTTGGTTGATGATATGCACTGTTTGCTGCATGGGTTGGTAGTGGTGGAAGTTGTTGTGCTAATATTCTTGCTTTCTCACGATGTTTGATTGGTATCATCCACAGTGTTGTTGTTTTGTCTCTAATTCCTTTTAATATTATTTTATTATTTTTCTTTACCAAGATATTGTCTTCAGTTAATTCAATCTTACAGCCATCATCTGCTAATACTGGTATGGAGAGTAGTGGTGTATCCATTTCATTGAAGTGAAAAGCTGTTTTGGCCTTGTCAGTTAATTCTGGGATATCTAATTTTGATGTTGCTACTGATACCATGGATTGATTATTTGCACAAATCACTTTTATTTTGTCATGGATGTTACTCTTGTCATCTTTATTAGGAAAGAAATGTCCTGTTGCTGCTGAATCTGCTACAGTTTCGATATATTCTTCATCTTCTACGATTGCTGCTAGTTTTTTATAGGTGCTCGAAGAATAACAGTGTGAAATTGGGTTAATAGTTGTTTTATTTTTATTTGTTGTTTCTATTTCAATTGCACTGTCATTCCTCCAACTCCATCACAAGTTAGATCGTAAATGCAAGTTCCGAGTAGATCCACCCATCGTGTTGGTTGCTGTTGCCTCTTTCTTGTGGGCTGCTTCATCCTTGATGTACTTGCAGGTCATACTGTTGTGTTTGATATCAAATCCACAGGTCCAACAGTACTCATCATTGGACCAACGTCGGCATGTCCTAGTGCCGTCTTTTCCATTCTTGGGGAATGCGTTGCTTCCGAGAGCGCGATAGCCTCCACCTCCTCCACCTCCTCCTTTGTTGAGCTCAAGTTGGTTGAGACGGTCAGTTAACACTTGGATTTGTTGTGATTTGGCGTCCACAGCAGTTGCTTGTTGTGGTGGTGGTGGTGGTTGTCTTTCTGCCATTAGGGCTGCGCAGTGTTGTTCCAGTAAGTTGATCTTCTGGTTGGCCTCCATTGATGCTTGGGCGAATACCTTCATGTTTTCTTTGTTTTTGTTGATCTCCTCCTTGACAGCATTGGCCATTCCAAGTGCTTTGAGTGTTCCAGTATCATTCTTGTTGTCATTGATGGCCTTAGTGAAGTGAGATTTGAACTTCTTCCATGTTTTGTTGACTGTATCCTGTTTCTTCCACTCTTTGATATCCAGTTTCAAATCGATGTGCTCCTTGAACTGATTTAGTCCATGACGAATGAGCGTTGCTTCATCAATTGATTCATTCAATGATTCCAGGGTGTTTCTAGCATCTTGAACTAGCTTGTAGTAGACTTGGGGTTCTTCCGTCGGATCATACTGTTGCTCCAGGACCTTGTGTAATGCTGTCACTTGGTCTGCTACATCCTCTGGTCGGACATACTGGTCCATGAGGTGTTGGAATAATTCAATGGCTGTGTAGCCAATGACGTCACCATTGTTATCCTGTAGTTCTAGGAAATGGTAGTCTTTGAATGCATGCATGATCATCTTCTGCGTTGCTGCTTGTGCTAACTTGTATCTTTTCCAAGCTAGTAGCTTCGCCTTGTGGATTTCGTGTGCATTGTGCGTCGCTCCAGTGTACTCTCCAGGGTTGGTTGGTGGAGTGATTTGAGCTGTCACAAGACGTTTCTTGCTCCATTCAGTGGCGTCCCACACGATATAGGAGTGACCATGATCATGTGTCGCTGGATCAGCACAAACTCGTGTTTGTAACTGTCTACTGATTTCTCTTCTTGCTCTGTTGATGCTGAGTAGTGTAGGTTGAATGGCATTGCGGGTGATGGTGGTTAAGTCGATTTCTTCTTCTGTTTCCTTCATCTTGCTTGTTGTCTGTTGTGGTATACGATTTTGTATACTACTGTCTTTGTCTGTTTATGGTGCTGTTTGGCTGTTTGCCTACCGTTGTCTTTGTTTCGTTGTTTAGTGTCTCTAAAAGTATTGTTGCTTAAGCGACAATATAACTTTAGACTGTTGAGCTACGATATAGCGTATACTTTGGTTATTAACTAATGTCTAAAGTTATTATGAGCTATCTATCTTAGCATCCAACTGGGTGTTGGATCCATCCTATTACAACTGATCCATCACTCATACGCGATTCTAGCTAATGAGTGGTTGATATTGAGTTGATTTGAATGGGTCAAGCTCGCCTGGTGGCAACTGGCTGGCTGGGCTGTTGTATTTGAATACTCTCTAGTAACGGTCTTAGTCCCACGTGCTAGTGACTTGAGTATCTCATCAGTGTGCCTTCCACAACAGTGGACTGTAATTTATTCTGCAACCACAGAAACAAAAAAGTGGTAGGAGGCAACCACAATGTTCTAGTATACCATGTTGATGCTAGTGCACCCGACCTAGAAGGTCTTGTCCTCTGTAACACTTTCAAATGAGATATTTTATGGTTCATTTCTGACCAAAAATCTTGTTGTTTGTGTGCCTACCACAACAGCAAAATGAATATCATTCTGCAACCACAGGAACAAAAAAGTTGTAGGAGGCAAGCATAATGTTCTAGTATATCATGTGGATGCTAGTGCACCCAGCCCAGAAGGTCTTGTCCTCTGCAATACTCTTTCAAATGAGATATTTTTTTGTGTACAATCCCTAAAATGTGTGTTGTGTGTGAGCCTACATTGTGAGATACAAGTAGGCTTACAAGACTAAGGAATATGACAGTTCTCCATCCAATAGGTCCAGTGTAAACTTAGTTATCTAATTTTCCAAAACAAATGACTTTTTAGGTGTATATATTTGATGCTAAAGTTGTTATTATATACTTCACTAACAAATACTAGTAAAATTTTGGGCATGATTTAGTTTTTATATTAAATACTAGTTCCACGTGGAGATTTATTTAATACTTTCGAACAGATCCCCCGGCGCGAAAATTCAAATAAATGCAAGAAAGGAATACTGAACATTATTATGCGGACATTTTAATCGTGTGTTTTGTCGCGTACTGTACCTCTAAGAAGATTGGCGCATAAAATAAATGCAGCTATAGTAAACAATGACGACGATGACTGAAGATAGCAAGAACCGTAAGCTGGAGGGCGACAACGAAGAAGAACGCAAACGCAGCAGTTTAAGATGTGCGGTCGCCAATCTAAAGGTTATTGTTGGGGGAGAGCAGGGAGATGGAGGAGGTAATAATACGACGAATGATGACGAGACACCAACGACGAAGAAGGTGTTCTGGCATTACACAACAGTCTTGGCATCCCAAAGCCGGTACGTGGATGCGTTGCTTGCCTCAAAGAAAAATGATAGTTACGGAGAAAGCACGGCAGCTAATTTTACAGAAATCACATTCCCAGACATCTCTCCATCTCAATGGAAAAGGATGATAAAATTCTTAACGAACGTAAAGGCTGCATGGGACATGAGCAAAAAGGACGCGATTGAATTAATTATCCTATACGATAAATATGATTTCACGCAGGGTATTGAACTGTGTGATAGAGTTTTATCTTCAATTTTTTACAAAGATTCGGAAGAATTCAAAAAACATAGGAATGATCTGGATCTATTGGACCGATGTATTGATGTCGTTGTATTAAGTCACGAGAAAAATCTAAAGGAAACTATGAAATATGTGAATGATTGGTTGTATAATATTTTATTTGATGGATATGACTCAGAATTATTGTTTCTAACTATAGATCACGTACGAAAACTGTTTGGTTGAAGATGAACGAAGTAGGTGATTGGACTATCAGCGAAGATGTAAGCGACGGTGATGGGGTACCATTGTTCATATGCAAAGGTAATCGATGTGCAATTCTACCTCCAAAGAAAGGGTGGGAGAGAACCGATGGTATAATCGGTGATCCATGGCATCACAAGAGCAGTTCAGTAAGAACAGAAATCGACAACTAAAATTGCTCGTGGTGATTTATTGTGCTTGACATGAATATGGTGCAATACAAAAGTTTCATAAATAGTTTATATACTGTAATTTCTAATACAAATGTAGAATCAGAAATATTTAAAAAATAGTATTTATTATGTTTTGTGTATAAACAAATGTGCTAGATGGATCAGTATGTATACAGAGCAAGCAGCTTATTGAGCTGATTGATATCGTATTCATGATATGCATGGTGCAATTTTTCCTTTCGTGTATATTTATTTTCGTGAATAGTATAGGAACGGTATATGCATATTTTTTAAAATTCACAACTATGTCTTCCTCCGACAAAAGAATATAGATCAATAATTTCTGGATGTTTTCTATAATATTCATCAGCATCATGGGGTACACCAGATGTACGAAATTCGGATAAACCTAGACCAAATTCGGATGTACGTTTTGGTGTTATCCCTTCGTCGTAATCAATTAGATCAGTAATAAAATCGGCATCAGTTTCCGTAACAGGATCTAAATACAATAAATCATTTTCATCAAATAAATGTTTTATAACAAAAGATCGGAATGGAACAAATCCTGCAATTAATGCTATATTTATGTTTTTTAGAGAAAAGTGGAGAGAGAGAGAGAGAGAGATTTAGTGGTTAGAAGGCAGGCGAGACAAAGAGGTGAGATGAAAATGACGATTTACAGGAAGGAAACAATCGTGAGGGAGCAAGACCAAACAATATTTACTATATTTAATTTTAATTTCATCTGAACGTACCAGGAAAAACATACCCCCACGAAACAAATTGTGATATACCAAATGTAACACCTGCCAATAAAACTTGTACTGCTGTATACGCAACAACAACGCTCCACCTGGATGTTTTTGTTACTACTGGAATTTTTGGTCGTTCAGTATGTTTAAAAACATTAATGTGATACGTTCCCAAATTTCATTCCCACGCATAGCACCAACACCCAGATAAAGAAATATACCAAACAAACATCCAGTTGGGATCCATGATATAACTTTCATACAAGATAATGCCACAAACATTAATGCAGCCTGAAAGAATGCCGACCAACGTTGTTCTTCACAGTCAATAAACACCTCATGTTGTCGTCCATGAATTATTTCATATTTCTTTGTGCATAATGCCCGAGTATGGAGCGGGGCCTGTGGTATTAATCCTGATCCTGGCGGCAGTCCTAATAGACCACATGGTATTATAGTAAGTCCTAAAACAAAGAAATCCCAATTATATGCTGGTGGCTTTTTTAAATTATATTTAGGTGATTGTGTTAATATACTTGATATATTATGATCAATAAAAAACAATAAGTATAACATAAATGCTGGAAATAATGCACCAAATATACCTGTGGAGAGGAAAGGTAGTGACACAATATTGCATTACGGGTGAGATAATGACAAGAAAGAAAAAGAAAGAGAGATACGAATGGCATATAGCAACAGCAGTATCAATAACAACGACGATGCAGTGAGCGATCCAAATGGTATACCATACATACCTTCAGTTGTTATCCCATCAAGTGGATTAACAATCCATTTCCGATTAAGGTCTGTTGGTTGCCAATCCCATGGATCCTCAACACGAACCCGTTCTAATCCACCATTACTACTACCTTTACCTTGTTCACCAGTATCATTAGTATTAGTAATGCCTTGATCAACACCAGGAATATAAGATAAGGATGTCATAACAATTAATGATATCATCATATTATACGATGCTAAAAAAGATCTTGTTGCAGTATTAAATGATCGCCATGTTTCAGCAAAATGTAATATCCAACATAAATAAAATGTACCAATACCAATAACTAATCCAGCATATGCAGACGAACGTTCTAATACACCTCCTCCTTCATTTGGATCTGCAACAACATCACTTGATAATTCTCGTGTAGTAGTATTAGTAGTATTAGTAGTAGCATCTATATCACCAAGTAATAAATCATTTGTGGAATATTTTAATTGTATTGGTTGGAATAAATCACGAATACTTTCATAAATAAATGTTGACGCAATAAAGAATTCAAATATTTGTGTCGTGAATGGTGTTATAACCCACACAAGATTCACAAGACTATTAGTAGATTTGTGTAGTTGTATTGTAAAGAAATATAGAGAGAAAAATACGAGTGATGTGAGTAACAACGTGCTAATACGCAAGTGAGTGTGTGAGTGAAAGAGACAGATCGTCGTCCGTCGAAACGAACAACAATGCTATATGCGTAGGTACGTACCCGATCATAGCAGCTATTAGATGTAATATTGATGTCCAAATACATAACCACCAAAAGAATGGCCAATAATCAGAATTGAATTGTGCAGCTAATCGATAGGATGTACCTAATAGAATAGCAACAGGTCTATTGTATTGTATGTTGTTGATGAGTTTTGTTCGAGAAGGGGATAGATGCATGAAACAAAGAAAGAAAAGCAAAAGTTAGTGTATCGAGTTTGCATCCGGCGTCTGGCTGCTGCTGCTTATTCTGACTGCTACGCTACTGCTACGCTACTGCTGCTACAATAAAGTAAAACGTAAAATACGATGACGATGATGACGAAAAACGTACCCAGTAATACCAATTAACACCAATGGTTGGCCACTTAATATAGAATATAGTATACCAATAATTCCAGCACTTAATAAAGTTTCCGCTACTGATAATGAACCATTTGTAGTTTTATCTAATAGTTCTGCAAATATTAATGCAGGAATGAGTTGTATAATAAATGCAAACTATTATTTATTTTGTTTTTGTTTTTTGGCGGTGGTGGTGTGGTGTGGTTTTAGTAGGATGAGAGTGGAAGAGTAAGTATTGAGATAAAGTATACGTGTAAAATAAAAAAGAAGAAACTGACGATGAAAAGATCTACAGTTACCATCAAATAATATAAGACCCATTAACTCACGATTGTGGCATTTAATATTGTAAATAAACTTTTTTTACTTTGAGGAAGTTTCCAATCATTCGAATATAATGGTAGACGTGCTTTTAAATCTTTATACATTCCTGTCAAAGGTGGACAGGAGCATAAGTGTACACTACTTTTCACTTCAGTATTATTATTATTATTATTGTTGTTTGAGAAAGATGATGGATCTTCATCAACAACAGTTACTGTCTTTTTTGAATTGTTATTGCCGTTATTGTCCTCGTCGTGGTCGTGGTCTTCATCGTCATCGTCCTCGTCGTGGTCGTGGTCGTGGTCCTCGTCGGGGTCGTGGTCGTCATCGTCATCGTCTTCATTTTCATTTTCATCGTCTTTTTTATTATTCTCAACAAGCGGCAAGTCGTTTAAATAAGTCTGACGAAAACAGTTATCGTCATTATTATCGTTGCTGATATCGTTGTCGTCGTTGCTGTTGCTGTTTTCCTTGCGGTTGTTGATCATCGCAGATATCATTATTATACCTGTACTGGAAAGCTTAGAAAACTGAAGGACTTTGTTCTGGTATTCTTTATTTATTCTGTTTTGCTATTTAATTGGACGGAGGAGCATTAGTGAAAACAAAGAAATCTTGGCTTTAATCTGTCTACTGTGTATGATTACGAGACTGAAATGGACCGTATCGGATTCGATTGATTGTTGATTCGTTCTAGTAAAGTGTACAGCAATAATATAAAGCTAGGTCTTACCAACACCAAGAAACTACTATGTGCTTCTGAACTTGAGTACGTAAGGAATTCATTCTATTCTTCGCTTCGCTTCTCGCTCTGAAAGATAGAAGATGTACTAGTAGTACGTGAATGATATTTTTTGTGATCGAAGTGTCGGAGCGATCTTATCATTCCTGCCCTTGATTGATTTGTCCGAAATCTTTTCGCGAAAAAATCTCGCACGAATAGAGGTTTGGGGGAAAGGAAGGCACAAATACAAAAAGAGGGAGGAAACGTCCCAAATTGATCGAGCCGTGAAAAAAATAGTTTTCAACCAGTGAAATTGCGAAATTGCATTACCGGATGCTCCAGTGAAAAAGCTCGAGCGAGTGAGAGAAATAATTTAGAAAAAAAAATTAATTTTTGCGAACCACTTTTAAAAACTTAGAGTCAATACGGTAGCATCGTTGCTTTCCAAGCAATACGACAAAATAAGAGCTGAGCTGAGCTGAGCTGTTCACATAGAATGGATTTAAGATTCATATCAATCGACAGGAACGATTGGGAATAATAATAGTAACAATAATATTGTATACTACGGCACTTCTACCATGCTCCAAGGTTGATCTTGATAGGTTCATTTTGATGCATTCAAATGTGAAATCTTTGGTCAGCAAGAAAAAAAAAAAAAAAAAGTGGGAAAAAAGCAACGTAATTATTTATTGAATGACTTATTCTTTGAATTATTATCATATAATTAATTAACTAACAGTTATTTTAAGGATAATAAGATTTATATTTCTTTTCATCACTCTGTATTAATTTTGTTACTAATTCATTTCTTTCTTTGACATACGTTAAATTTTGAAAAAATACTGGACGATTACCATTAAATGGAACTACTACTTTTTTTTTAGTAACTTTTTCATTATCTTCTCTTTCTTCTTCTTCAACATCAATTTCAATACTATTATTATTCTGATTTATAATATAATATGGTACTGCATCATGTGGCATATTTATAACATCATTTCCTAAATTTCGATGACATCGAACTAAGGTATCTAAATCACCTTGTATTTTTGATAATGGATCAGTGATTGCTTCTTTATAGGCATGTCCATAGGTTGCATACCTTAATAATATAATATATAGATGACGGAAATGTAATAACGTAATACGTAATAACGTGATGGCGGTAACCGTGATGACGTAACCGTGATTACCAGCCGTAAAGGAAGAAAGAAAGAGGAAGAACAATTAGAGAACGACGTATAACAAATACAAAACAAGAGCAAACAGAACGGACTGACTGACTTGACTTTGACTTATATATTAGAACTAGAAGACTTACTTATGACGTAATACATCTAAATCATTAAACCAATTATGTAAATGATACGCGGTACCATATGCCGCAGATGTACCATGTCCATCATTATAGGGATGTACATAATTTGTTAAACCAATCTCATTACCATTGACTTCACGTATATCCCGTCCATCCCATAATGGAAATCGTTTACTATCTATAATATCTTGTGGATAATTATTATAATCACGTGTTCCCCATTCAATCTGTCGATTACCTTTGTTTATATGTACATTTAAATGTGAATTACCATGTGAATTTTTGTTGATATTCCGTTCTGGTATCACCCGTCCTGAATTATCACCCACGTCTAATATACAATTCCCTAATATAATATCCGGATGAAACCATTCATATTGCTTGATACATTGTGGACTACCTTCAAATTGAATACTAGATAAGATCATTTTGGGTGCTTGACAATCTGGTCTTGTGGAGGGATCATGTTGAAGTTTGGGATAATCACAAACTTGTAAGGAATTTAAAAAATCCCTCGAAACAATTTCATCTAAATCTGCCATAATACCAATATCATTGGGTTGCATCCCTTGTGTTATCCATCGTTTCCAAATCGTATTCCGTTGTTCTACTTCACGTTGCATATATAATAATTCAGGTTGATCTTCTAACCAATAATCAATGAAGACATTCGTTTTTTGACTTATACCAAATAATTCACTATCAATTAATTGCTTGGCATTTTTACTCTCGAAAGGATAATAATTCATTGGTCGTGGTGTATTAAAATGTGTGGTATTACTTTCTACGAAGGATATCACATGATACATATTATAAACTTCAATGGCATGTGCCTTGATGATATCAGAATTTTCATTGGCTAACATACTACCAAAAAAGATTCTTTTTTTATGTCGTTCGTTTTGTGGTAAGACATTGACACCATATTGTTGACATCGATACTCATCGGTGATATTATAATCAATTCGATCTTGTTCTATTTTATAAATTGAATCAATAATAAATTTTGGTATTTTAATTTCTTCTTGTACGTCACTACTTTCAATTTCAATGTCTTCTTCAATTTCAATGTCTTCATTACTTGCAATTTCAATAATAGAAGGGTCCTTCTTTTTCTTCTTTTTGATATAAGAATTAATCGGAACGTCAGGATCAATTTTACGTAGATGTTGATTTGTATTACTATCCACACCTTCGTTATCATTTTTATCATTTCCAACGTTATATAGGATTGTGGTACAACCAAAAATACTACCAGCTGCTGATGACCCGCCAGCACTACCACTTCCACCTCCACCATATTGATAGGATATTTGCATTAAACACGCAACAGAAAGTGTTATAAACATGAATCGTAAATATGTTACTGTACTAGTAGCAGTTTTTAAATTACCATCATTACTAGTATTATAATGACCACTATTATAACCGCCCATTATTAATTTATTTTATTTTATTTTAGTATGTATATATTCGGTCGTGTGTCGTTTTCGTCGTTTATATTTTTCACTCACAATAAGTTCTTTGCTATTACGACCGGTAGCTTTTCTTTCTACTTGCTGCTTTTTCTACGCTTTTCTGTCGTCTCTTCATCAAAACGTTGTTATGATGATGTTAGCAACTTTCTTTCTTTATTTGAATTTTAAAGATGGGTCTTTTTTTTTATAAAATTATTATGCTGTTACTGTTTTTCTTTGTTAAGTGCGCCGCAAAAAAGTTAACGTTAGTTAGGCTACGACTTGTAACTTACCGCAAGAGAGAAGATTCAAATTTCAAATCACTTACAGTCAGTACGACATTTAATTTTATATTTGTAGCGCTAGCCTCGTCTAGCCTTTGAGTGTATGAAACTATGCGACTTGACTGGCTCGACTCACTCGACCAACTGATTATAAGAACGTACAGTATTTCGTTTCGCTCTTTTTTTTCTGCGCTAATATATTATGTGAAGTTAAATATGCATATCAGCAACAAATCAGCATTGCATAATTCGCTCCTCAACATTATTATACTACTACTACGAGTAGGATTGGAGTAGAATAGAACCAACGACTACGACGGAGAAGAAAAATTTGACTGTCTGATATACTGTATCATATCATATCATACCACTATTAATTTCGGATGCCACAACAACAACAACAACTACCGGTAGTAGTAGGAGTAGAAGAACGACCAAATAATAAAAGCAAGGCGAAAAATGAAAAAAAAGACGAAGAGTTTATTGCAAACTCAAATAATACCTGTCATTCTGTTTCTTTCTATTATTTTTGCAATATATAATATATTAAAATCTGTAGATCTCACTTATTCACCCACAGCTCCTTCTAATAATGATCATGACAATAATAGTGTTCATTACGACGAAGATAATAACGATCCAAGACGACGACGACGAAAAAGTCTCATCTCGTCTGAGCAAGAAATAATTACTGAACAACAAATGACTTCTACTACGATGATGATGACGACGGAAGGAAAGGAAGAAGAAAAGGAAGATGACGACGACGACGACGACGACGACGAGGATTTTGACATTGGAAATGAAGATGGAAATGAAGATGATAATGAAGATGGCAATGAAGATGGCAACGACAACGGCAACGACAACGGCAACGACAACGGCAGTGACGATGCCAGGGAAATTGGCAACGACAACGACAATAATAAAGAACAAGAACAACAAGAACAAGAACAACAAGAAATAATAAACAGAAAAGAAACAATTGGTACATTGAGTCAATATAATAAAACAATCCAAACAAATATAAATGCAACGATATTACCATCTCAAATGAAAATCAAATATCATGAAATGTGGAATCATACAACAAATACGATACAGATACCAGACAACTATAAATATCCATTTGGTCGTACTGTGGATGATACTACAAAAGAAAGAAGAAAAAAAACAAGTTTAGAAATATTAGAAAATGTCTTACATAAGAAAGAAAATCAACAAGAAAATAGACAAGTAAATGACTATATCACCAATATCATGATGGATAGTAGTACAAATCCTAATAATAAACTCAAGAAGGATTTACTACTGCCTATACCAAATTGTTTCAAACCAAATACAAAACAAACCAGAAAAATTGCCAATGAACTATTAGATGGTAGTAATACACGTAGGAGTTCATTATCATACCCACTATTTAATGTTGGTTTTCCAAAAGTGGGTTCGACGGCATTAAATGATTATTTGAATTGTATTGGTATTAAATCTAGTCATAAACAATTAAAAATATCTAAAATTATGAATCGTACCAAGTCACAACAACCTTTATTTGTACAACGTGGAATACAGCATGATCCAATTGCTATTATGCAATTAGATTATAATTTACGTAATGGTTTTTTTCCACAAATACAATTATTAGATGAACTCCATGAAGAATATCCCAATTCGACATTTATACTCAATTTTCGTCCAATACAAGATTGGATTCGATCCACCACGAATTGGTATCAAATGAAATATCGTTTTGGTTTAATGACGAATATACCCGGTTTAATTATGTCCGATGAACAACGAATACAAAATAATATAGAAAGGGATCGATATTATACACAATTGGAACAAGAAGAAGAAGAACATCCACAATTAAATAATCGTCAAAGACAAGAAAAAAGACAGGAAAAAAGAGCAAAAGGACGAAAAAGAAAAGAAATGAATAGTAATAATATTAGAACAAGGAGGTTACAACAATTAGAAGGTATAAACGAGAAAAAAGATGATCATTATAATAATAATAGTACAAATAATCAGTATATACCATTAAGTAATATACAAATGGCACGATGGTGGTGTAATCATATACAACATATACGTGACTATACTTCAAGTAATCATTATTCAAGTCATATATTAATTGAATTAGATTTATATAATACAACTGAAACATCTCAATTATTATATGATTTATTTGTTTCACCTAGGAATGTGAATAATAATAATAAAGATTATCATTCATGCTGGGGACATAAAAATATAAATCGAAATAATAAAAGGATAATTAATGATAAAGAATAATAATAAGGGATAGAATCGTATTAGTAATACTGCTGCTGCTGATTGCGGCGTCGTCTACGTACCGTCCTTCAATAATGAAGGATAATGAACGATGATTGAACGATAATAGATGCATGATGAATGAATGATGACAACATGACGACGACTAGAATAAAGAAGTACACAAATGATTAGGATTGATTCTCTCTTTGGATAATAAAGCATAAAGTTTTTCTAAATCCGTGTCCGAGTCTAGTCCGATTCAAGTCCGAGTCCGAATCCGACCAATTTAATTCATTACTGTACCAACAATTATTAGTGCCGTGCCATAGTCTCAAGCTTTGTCGTTGCCATTGCTGTGCTACTGTCGTTAGCATTACTACTGTTGTTACCATTGGACAGAGTATGATTAGAATTATAAGGAGCAGCAAATGAAGTACAATTTTTATAATAGTAGAATGAAAGATATTACTAGTTAAATCATGACCACTATATAGGACTAGCTCTATAAAACAATGCATGTTGCATGTATCATATCATTCTTCAACAAGAAAACTTCTTTCCAACAACACAACATATATTTTTACTCACCTATCCTATTCAATACTACCGGTACGGTATGTATACAGTATGTCACCCTTCAACTCTTCGATTTTTCAACAAGAAAACTCAGGATGCATCAGCGCGAATTTTTGACCTCATTGGCACAATAACACTAATTAAAGCGCCTTCACTCAAAATAAAATCAAAGATTGATATTTTGGTACCTAAACTTTTCCTAAAATCTGCGCATTATTGTGCTAAAACACTGTACAGCAGCGCCTTGTGTAGTTTAGCACACAAAAATTAAAAAATCAATCAATAAATTATACCAGCTCCCCTAAGCAAGCACCCATTCCTGGAGATATTGATATAAAAAGTTAGATCTATTCACTTAGATTATACCTATGCCCCCTACTTTAGTTTTGGTATTAAAAACACGCGTATTTAGCGTAGACTTTGTTCATCAGGCACTTCGAAGGACAGTTGAAAAGAACCAACCAAGGCCATGCATCTCTACCTTATAATAATTGATTGACTTGCTATTGATGATATACTGTTCCATTCGCAATTCTATTTGTCTTCAACAACACAAAGAAAGATAGATACAATACCGTAGTTCCAATAAATGCCTATTACAGTACTGTACTGTACTGTACTGTGTTCATAAAATATTAAATTACGATGATGAATAATTATACCAGTAACGATGACGATGAAATCAGTTATGCAAGTAGCAACAATAAGACCGACGATGAGGCTGCTGCAGTAGTTGTGACTGTAGCTAATAATACGAATAACACGAATGACACGAAGAATGCGAAGAACACGAATAACCCTGCACCTACTTATAAACCCCCAATAAAGAAGAAGGTATCATACTCTAGCGACGTTGATGGAAATACAACACAAGCATCAAGTGACTTTTTATCAGCATCAGACGTAGAAGTATCTTCTTTGAATAATAGCTACAGTAGTATACTTCGTGGTTGGGGTGGGGGTGGTGATGGACGAAATAATAATAACAATAATAATAATAATAATAATGATAAAGACAATTCTGATTTTAATTCATCCTCAGGATCATTATTGGCATCCTCAATTTCAAATTTGACTGCTTCTATGCGAGGAATAAGTAATAGTAAAAGTAAAAGGGAAAAGGAAATGAAAAAGGAAGCGCAACGATCGAATAGTAAAAAAAAAAATAAAGCAACATATGATAATGATGTTATGTTGAAAGATTTAAATGAATGGGTTGGTAAAACAAAACAAAGTTGTAGTTCTGTTACGGTAAGTAAAGCAGTGCCACTAGTGTTCATTCATTCTCGTATAAAACAAAACTAACTGCCGTCCAAAAATTTACTACTACTACTACTACAACTTATTATTAACTTTAAAATAAAAAAAGGGTGTATTATTATGTTCCATGATTGAACGTGTTGCAATCGATGGTAAATTTTCAGAAAAGGAAGCAGAATCGGTCATGACTAGCCTGAAATGTCAACAATCATTATTTGGTTATTTAATTGTGATGGATTGTTTATTTTTATCCATGTTTTTACCTCTGTTGGTAGAAGATACATTATTATGGCAAGGTGATGGAGAAGACTACGATGGTGATAATAATAATCTTGATTACCATTACGACGGTATATCACAGACAACATTTTATGTCATTAAAATACTTTATGAAATTAATGTCTCATTTGTATTTTTTTCATGTTGTGTCCATGTGATGATATGTGGTTTATTTTTAGGTTTATCCTCTTATTTAATGGATGCAAAATCTGTACTATGGATGTTAGTACATTGTCATGATAATTTCGTGTTCATTAATAGTGCAATGTTTCCAATTTTTATTGGTGTGATTTTGACTGGTATGCTTGGTTGTATATTACGACTGGGTACGTTTCGAGCAATACCAGCAATAATATTTGCAACAACTGCAATTGTTGTATCAATAACCTATTTCAATAAAGTAATACGTCCATTATTCTTTTTATTAGGTACCACATCTGATGGAACATGGATAGCGAATGAAGAAGTGGATGAAACATTAGGTCGGAATACCAAAAAAGTATTAAAAAAATTAGCAAAAAGTAATGATCGTAATTATAGTAGAACATCTATGATTAATGTATTTGATCGTATTGCTGCTGGAAATGGTAATGGCAATGGTGGCGATGATGGCGGGGATGGTAATAATGGAGAAGTTGATTTAGATACATTACGTAATGGTATCGGTAAAACAAGTGTGATGTTAACTGATTATGAAATGAAAGCCTTATTTATGGCGGTGGATAAAGATGGTGATGGTGTTATTACACGTGATGAATGGGAAATAATGGTCAATAAAGAAATTGAATCGAATGATGATGGTAAAGAATTATGATGAATGATGGCATCAACTGAACTTTCAGAAAACCTCAGACAACTGAATAAAATGTAATTGGCCCATGCGAAAATATATATTGTAAATACTTTATTTTACTTCTTCAGTCTGTCCTACTACATGTTGCTATATTTCTATTGTTATATTAACATGCAGCAATTCCTTTCATACTTATGCGTTATTGTCATTCTTATCAAACTTATCATGTTGTGTATCAAAATCAGCAGTTATTCAATAGTCCTGCCTAAAAGATCTAAAGATATAAGATATAAAACTAAGAGTGAAGAATTAACACAAACTGAACATATTACCGGAAGCTACAATAAATGCGTACGTATTTCAAGATATTGAATGGTAATTCAGCGTAGAATTTAAGGGATAGGTGGACCAACACGGAACAAGACGGGGAAGACAACCATCAGAAATGGTTCATGACGTCAGGTATGATCTGATATTGCTAATGCATTTTCAACTCCAAAACCAGAACCAAGGAGTACTCCACAACGAGCGAACGACCGCATACCTGACCGATCACTATCACCATACATACATACCGTTAGTTCTGTATTTCTCTCTTTCGTTTTCGATCTATTAACGAATTTGCAATTTCTTCCTCCTCTTTGTTCCCGTTGCCACTATGGTTCCTTTTCGCAGTGGCATTACCGTCGTCTTGATTAGCATTGTCACGAATACCGGTGTCATTCCCATCATATTCGGCACTATCCCCAACGCTTTCATCTTCATTTTTCCTACTGTTACCGCCGCCATCATCGCCGCTAACATCACCGCCACCACCATCGTCGACAGAAATATCACTATCATTACCATTACCATTGTTGTTGTTGTTGTTGATCGATACCGACAAAGGTTTTATTAGCACATCGGGTTGTCTACGCAACAAGAAATAGACACAATCTAGGTGAACACTTTCGTCAGTAGCTGCCATCAATAATGCCTCCACAATATTTAACGGTGGTGAATTGTCCAATGACAACGAATAGCAACGAATAAGACTTTCTTCTATGACTCTCATCACTTCTACATATCCAAATTTATTACAAGCCAATCGGAAGGGTGTTTCTTCGTTTTTATTTATCTTGAATAAAAGATTAATACCTTTCTTTTTAGGAAAGTAACGTATTCCATATTCGAATACGAATTGAAAGACGTGAATATATGAATTCAGTGCAGCATGATGAAGTGGAATAATACAAGTATTTTTTCTAATTTCATAATCATAGATACGTTCCTGTAATAATGATGTTGGATCCCATTCGACTACAAAACGAAATCTTCTTTCCGAAAAACCAGGACCACCGTTGTACAATATTGAATATATTAGGTTGCAATTTCGAATGTCTTTTTTCTTAAGAAGACCCATTCGTCGTAATTTTATCAAAACTTGAAGATATTGGTTGTCGACTAGTTCAACATGATCCTCATGACTTGTCAAAGTTTCAGAGTTGTGGTCACTTAGCATCAGCCAATTCAACACGGTGCGTCCGCCCCCCCTTGACGATGCAAAGGAATTTTTTTTAGTTAACAATCCTCCACATTCATGCTCCTCAAACGATCCAAACTCTATCGCTAATCGAGCTACGAGAGGGATGAAAGAAACTGCCTTCAAATTGCAAAGAAAAGAATGCGTACTGTCGTTGGTAATATACGAGAGATAATGAATAGGATATCCAGTACCCAAACTCCCTCCCCGTCTTGATAGAATTCGAGGAAACAAACGTATAGCGGTTTCAACTTCAGCAGGTGTATCACGATCACTGTCCAGACCACAATAAACATCCAAATCAGAATCAGAATCATCAGAATCATCAGAATCATCAGAATCATCAGAATCATCATCAGCAGCAGCAGCATGATAGTATCCGTCATCTTTCATGTTACAAAGTAGATGATGTATATCATCTTCAAGTTCTTCTAGGAAAGCATCTACTAGTCGATCTATCTTTTTCTTTGTTCGGAATGGACATTTAGTATATTTCCGTTGGAGAATTAGAATCAATTTCAGTCTCTCCTCCGTATTGAGTTGCTGTTGCACTATTTGTTGTTCTTCGTCCATGGTTCCAATAATACAACCGTTCTCTCTCTCTCTCTCTCTCTGTTTCGTCAATGACTTGAAGGTGAATCCGAATACGAATGATAGTTGCGAGGAAATGGACGTTAAAAAAACAACGAACAAAGATCTTATGATGTATGATCGATGTGTTATGTGCTATTTGTTGTGTTTACGTTGCAGACTTGTATGTGCTAATGTGCTATTTGTTGTGTTCGCGTTGCTGCTTACCTTGTTAACTTCACATCATATTTGTTGTCTCCATACCTCTCACGCAAGCCTCAAACCGTAACGTTGTTACTGTAAATCTGAAAGCGCGCAAAAAAGGCTTGCGGCACTAACAATTTTTGGGGGTTTGGTAGAAACTAAATAATTTGAGTTTTTTAAAGCATGTTGGGATACCCACTATATGCTTACAAGAAGCGGGTAGGGGTACCCACTTTCAGTAGCATACGCACTTCCCCTAAAAAGCGGTTACCCTAAACGCTTTGCCTACCTACTTGGTAAAAAAGCTTAGCTTACCCGCTTACCTAAAAAGATGGTACTGTATGTGGTACCTGCTTCTGCAAAAGTGAACATAACTATTAGTTTTCGATCAGCCCCCACGATATTTACAGTTACGGAAGGGCCACAGATGAGCGAGAGGATCTTCTTTTGTAGTAAAAGATCCCCGTTAAAAAAAAGAAGTCAATGAAGCAATCCACGTTTGATAAAAGAGGATAAGGAGGCAGGCAGAAGACGTTGAGGTTTTAGTCGAATGAGTCGTAGAAAAGAATTGTATGTACTGGCTGGTGCGTGCGATTCAAATTCAAATTCATGAAAAATTATAATAGCAAGAAGACGTTAACTTCACAACTACACAAGAAAACGACTGTATTGCTTGCGTGTCTGCTTCCCCAAGAATAACGAGAAGATAGTAGCTTCTTCAGCCACACTCTCTGCCAGATTTGTATTCGTACTAGTAGATCGTAAAATCGATATTGACTGCATGACGATGGTGTCTCGACAACAATACAGGTATTGTCATCCTACCTCCTTGATTTCAATTTTTGTATCATTATTGTTACTTGTACTTGTACTTGTACGTGAACACAAAATCAATTTTGATAAACCGTCATCGACATCGTCATCGTCATCATCGCATCATCACTGGTATAAGATAAATCCAAAGCGGCTTTTTTGGTCATCTTCAATTAACAACATCAATAACAACTATAACAATAACAGTACCAATATAATAAATAACGTATCATCATCTGCTGCTGATATCGTCGTATCTTTAGAATCAGTAACAACACTAAACACGAAAGAGAAGGCAGAGAAAAAGGAAGAAGATCATTTTCAATATAAGAATAAGAATAATCAGAATATTCGATGGCCAATACTTCAACAAAAATTATGTCCAAATGGTATACCGAATGTCACATTAGGACCAACATTATTTCAATTAGCTAGAAAAGAATTTGGTCTAATTGAACAGAAGAAGAAGGAAACGAAAACGAAAAAGAAGAAGGAAACGAAAAAGGAAACGAAAACTACTGACATCACCAACAACAACAATAACAATAATGATGACGATCAAAATGATGAAAATAACAATAATGAACATGACAATCAAAAACAAAATCAACATAAATTTGTCAACTATTTTTATAAAGGTGGATTTGGTTTTACAATCTATATAAATGAAAATGATCCCACAAATACAATATTGTATGTCCCGATATGGAAATGTGCGAATGATCAAATACATTCCTATTTACATAAATTATATAATCGTCAATCCAATGGTCATATTAGGCAGCATAATAATATTACCAGTAATAGTAATGCAACTGCAATGATGGCATTATATGATAATGATACCTATTTAGAAAATTTAAAAATAAATGATATGAAATTTTTATTCCATAAACAAGTTCAACAAAAAATGAACAGTAATAATAATAATAATAATAATAGCACTACTCTTATTAATGATGATAATGATAATGATGATGATGAAAATAATAATATTTTTACTTTTAATAATACGAATCGTTCCAAGCCATGTCTATTTACTGTATTACGTGATCCAATATCACATTTCTTATCTGGTTATAATGAAGTAGAATTCCGTCTGATAGAACAAACGAATGATTCGCCATCAAAAAAGAATAGTAATTTAGCACCCTATACAAATTTACCACCATGGGCGAGGGCAAACGATAAAAGTAATAATAATAACGGTAACGTTACAATAACAACAACAACCATAAACGATAATACAACTATCCCAATGATGCAGCAACAATTAGAGACACGTTTTATACAATTTGTACAAGATGTATTAGAAGAACATTTCTCATTTTATAAAAATAAATTTTATAAACATTTTGCCTCCATGTCCAGAATACTACCATTCTTAAATGATTTGAATTTATTACATCATCATACTAGTACTAGTACTAGTAAAAATAATAATAATTGGTATTTATCAAATCTAAATAATCTAACAGAAACATTTCCAACATTTTTATTAAATACTTGTCCAAATATTGGTGGTAGGACTACTAGTACGTCAATAATGAATGATGACAACAGCAGTAGCAATAACAATAGCACTAGTAAAGGAACGTTGATGACGACAACGACGACGCGTAATAGTAATGGCGATGATAATGACAATGAAGACGTTGTTGTTGATCCTACAACAGCAACAGCAGCAATGGACAGTATTAGTACTAGTTCTACTACAATTATGCCAAATATGGAAATTAAAGGATTGCATAAAAGTTCCAAGGATATATATGGTACTTATCAAGCGGCAAAAAATGTCTGGAACTCAAATAGTAGGGTAGCAAAATCATTATGTATACTACATTCCTTTGATTATGCCTGTTATGACTTTAGTAGTGGTAGTGACAGTAGTGACAGTAATAGCGGAATACCTAATATATGTCGCGAAGTATATGAAAGTGATTTATTTTATAATGGGATAATCTTACATTAATTTTTAAAAGGGATTGCCTAATAATATGATCCATTCGCCTTGCCTCTTCGTCCGCTGTTGTTTTCTAAACATTGGACTTATATTGCAATCAATTACTTTTTTAGATCTGATATAATGTTGTTGTAAGTCCAATCCTAAACGTCAATAGGACTAGGATGTTTTTAGTTATTTACTTTACTTGTAATCGTTCACAAATAGGACTACAAAAATGCTTTTAATTATTTATTTTTTACTTGGTAATCGTTCTAATTTTTTTACGGAAACAGTCCCGCATGATTGATTGTATGAAGTGCTGTGCGTGAATGAAAATCAAATAATCAAATTGCAATAAAGAAAACGATCAAAGAAGTACGGTACCGCCTAACGCACAGCAATAGTGATGGAGGAAAACATCACAAGCAAATGCGCATGTTCTGCGAAGTTATTTGGTGCATTCGCTTTATTTGAAATGAAATAGGGAAATACACTAAATTCATTAGAAGTTGCTGTAAGGGCTGTTGACTCGAGTTTGATCCAGTGTTGACTGGTATTGCAATGGAAGCAATTTCGTGACGTTCGGATAAAGGAAACATCGTCGAACGAACCATAATATAAAGAAACGATAAATAATAGTATAAAGTTTTACGTGATGTTGTAGGTTCTATGTACGTAGTAGTCCTACAGCAATACTAAGTAGTAAATGAAGGATCTTAATCTTATATGACCGTATATTAGGAGTGTAGGATTTATCTATCTGGTGTTGTTGCCCATGCCATCATCGATGATGATGATGATACTGATGATAATGATGAAAATGAAAAAGCAGAACACTCCATCGACGAGGACAATGATGATGATGACGATGATACAACCGTATCATTACTATCATAGTTGTTGATGTTGCTGTTGATGTTAATTTTGTTGTTGTTGCTAGTATTTATTGGACCACCCCAACCACCACTGTTGCTGCTGCTGCTGCTGCTGCTGCTGCTTTTGTTGCTGATACTCATTGCTACTGCAGCATTCATCGTATCGAAGAAGATCGGTGGATGTGGTGGTACTGCTTTTGTTGTTGCTGTTGATGTGGTGAAATTATCTTTTTGCTGATGTTGATGTTGTTGTTGCGTAAAATCACCATTGCCGATCATCATGGATTGTTGTTTCAACATAAATGGTGATGATGATGATGATGAAGATGATGGTAATACTTCGAACGGTCGCATTGGTTTTGGTTTCTTAACAGCAGTCGCTGTTGAAGCAGTAACTGTACTAGTCCTTACCATCGTTTCTCCTTTTGCTTCACCTCTTCCAACCCCTACACAGGTTGTTGGTGTTGATGATGGTGGAGACGACGATGACGACGATGACGATACCGTCGATGATGAAGGTGGTGCGGTGAAGAATAGTGTAGTATTTTTCTTGTTATTGAAATCAAAATATGGGACAAAAAGTGGTGGAGAAGGTGAAAGTGGTTCCTGCTGCTGCTTCTTCTTAGACTTCATCTTCTTGTAGTCTCGGTCTTGATGCTGATGCTGATAGCGGTCTAGGTCTAGTTCACGTTGTTCTCGATCGTGTTCACGTTGTTCGATCATATCATCATCATCGTCATCGTCATCTATTACACCACCATCCCGATCATCATCATCATCAGCATCATCATCAGCATCATCATCATCGAAAAGACGGCGTTGAAAACTCATCCGACTTCTCTTTGTACCACGTTCGGTCGTCTTCCTTGGACTACCAGTAGTTGTAATTGTTGGTGTTCTTCTTCTTCTTCTTCTTAAACAAAATGATGGAGTAGTGAAAGGAGTAACAGAAATAACATCACGATGATCATCATCATCATCGTCATCCTGTTGTGAGTGCAGCATTCGGTGTAATAGTGGTGGCGGTGGTGGCATTGCCATTGGTAACATTGGTAACATTGGCATTGATATTGCTGGCGTATATTGTTGGTACTGCTGCTGCAGTTGTTGAGATACTTCTTGTACTGATGTTTTTTTTGAAGCTGGTGTAACTACAGCTGCTGCTGCTGGTGCTGCTGCTGCTGCTGATGTTGCTGGTCCTCGAAGTCGTCTTCGTTGTAGTAGCAGCTGCTGCTGTGATGACTGTAGCTGATATTGTCCTGGTTCATCTAACATTGGAATAAATATCTTACATGTAGGTGCTGTTCGGAAAGAAGAAGGCTGTTGTTGTTGTCGGTATTGTTTCCTTGATTTTGGACGTAATGTGAGTGCCGGTATTTTACTACTCTGTTTGGATAAACCAGATGCCGAAAAAGATGATGTTAATCCTGCAGTAATCATTGCACCTTGCATATTATTGGTTGTAGGTGTTGATGTTGATGTTGATGTTGATGTAGCTGGAAGGAATGATGTAGATTCTTCTTCAAGAGAAGGAGAGAAAGTAGTAGTAGTAGTAGTAGTAGTAGTATTTGAACTCGAATTCGAATTCGAATTCGAATTGTTCGCCGCCATTGCTACGGAAGAAGGCGATATTGAGAAGGATGACTTAGTAGTAGTAGTAGTAGTAGTACTATTGGTAGTAGCCGAATCTTCTTCTATCATCATTTCTTCTCCCCCTTCCTCCCGATCACCTTGACTACTATTACTACTACATGATATAATCATCATTGAGAGAGGAATCTTCCTTGTAGTAACAGTAGTGCTATTGTTATCGTCACTATTGTTACCAAGCCTTCGCCTTATTATTCGACTATTATTGCTGGTCTTAGTAGTCATGCGTAAAGGATCAGGAAGCTGTTGCATCTTGCTCATGATCTTAAAATGGTTATTGTGTTGTCTTGTTTTGTTTGTCTTGTCTTGTTTCTTCGGCGAATGTTCTTGTCTAAAACCAGAGTAGATTCCTTTTCTTACAAGTTCTTAGAAGAAATTCTGTGAGAAGTTATGAAAAGTGAATAGAAAAATTGTGAATCTTCTATCATAACTTTGTTGGACACGTACGTAACATGCACATAATAAAGTTGATTTTTTCATGTGCTATGGAGGTGCGCATTTTTTCTGCTATTTTACTGTAATTATTGACTGTCAAGATCAGTGACAAGTACTTCAAGTCCATGTTCTACGACACATAAAAAGACTGTTTTTCCAACTTACAATTTTCGCATGCCATTGAACACATGCCGCAATGCATCGCCGCAATTGAAAAAGAGAATTGTACATCGACCAATCGAATCGAAAGAAATTCTTTTTTTTGGTGTTCTTTCGATCATTTGAGAAATTCACTATCGAATTTCTTATAAATTTCGGTAATAGCTGATGATTTGAAGAACAATCTAGTTGAACTTCCTCACCCTTCCGGCAAAATGCGCGAACCGAAGAATTTTAAACAAATCAGAAACAAGGGTAATTTGAATTTTCGCTATATAGCTCGATATAGGACCTCGCGGACGAGAATAATAAGTCAATCGTATTTTTGTCATCCTGTAACATATTACGTCACTTCCCCTTACCGAGAATGGTTGACACCTTCGTTAATCATTAGTTAGAGAACAGATTTTGAACAATGACACCAAATAAAAACTTGATGGGTCTTACCGTATCCGCTAACGTGGTTACTACCGTACTAAAATTGTCATTCGCCATCATTTGACTCATTTATATTATTATTCATGAGTCGAAGCAGTCGAAGTCGCGAACAGTCGAAGTAGCGAAATGAGATGCCGAGGGGCGAAGCTAGGCGAAGCTAGGCGGACAGACATTGACATTATTTTAGAATGTGAGAAGTGTAGCAGCTTGCTAATAATATTCCACCACCAAGAATGAGAAGGCATAATACCATCATCATTCTTTGTAAACACTCTCAGAGATACAGTGAGAGATCATCAATCTTTGTACACACTCTCAGAGATACAGTGAGAGATAATGATGAGATACATGTGTGTGTGTGTGTGTGTGTGTGTGTGCAGGGAATAGAAAAACAGCACACAAAGGTAGTAAAGTGTAGGCAGAATTGGCAAGCTCATGCTTTGATTTTTATAGATGTGATGCTGCAGTAAACATCCGCTAAGTTTGCACAGGATTGTGGACCTACTAGCCAGTGAATAAGCTCAATTATTGATAACAGTAAGTAGTATTGTCAGGGTGGTGATATTCTTTTGTTACTGGTGGACTATTATTAGAAGGGTCCCATTGATGGGTATGTTTGCTGGGGTTTTTTTCTGCTTAAAATGCAATTCCATCACACAAGGCAACAAGTAACACACCAACCTGTGGTGACATTCATTTGGTGTAGTACCCCCAATCTCTAGAATTCCGTATCATCGCCATGTATACATTGTACCCATTTGTTTATCTTAAAATTGTTGTAAGTTTCTATAGAAATGGGTTGTTGATAAGAACAAGGAGGGAACATAGAGAAGGAGGAGGTGCATCACTCGACTCTGTGTAAATGCTTGTTGCGCTTTTGTTCAATTTCCTGATTTGAGATGCCACTTGAACACATCATTATTTATATGCTTGTGGGCAAATGACTGGCTGTGGGTTTGACGATATTTTCCCCTAATACTAAAAGGTAATAGTTGGGGCCCCTGTATATCCACCAATCAATAATTGCATCATGTTGAAATTTCATAGTAATGTCGGCACAATATGCCAATACAAATTTGAAATGGTATGAATCATGTGTAGTGTAGACTATTTTTATGCATATCAATCAAACTCCACCACACATCAATCAAAAAGTAAGTAGAGAGAGGATGTTCAACAAAATTTTACTCTCCCTCAATCAAGCACTAATTAGCAAAAGATGGGGGATCCCCTCCCTATATCATGGGCGCACCAAACTTAGATATATACTTGGTGATGACATAAAATTTTATTATGGGCCTATCGATTATTGTATATGGCACTACAAAAAAGTGAGACAATAGCACCAATATTATACATTTTCCACAGTAAAAGATTCAACCACCTATATCCACATCCTCAAAGCATACTGATATAATTTTCGATAGGTAGTGTCAAGTTTTAGTGGATAAACTGCTTGTGGTGTTCTTCAAAGCAAACTGATCAAAATATAAGAAACTCCTTATGAACTTCCCTGTTAGTAATCATTCTCAAAATAGCATAGTGATATGATTACATGGATGGTGTCATGTTTGTGATGGGCAAACTGCTTTTGGTGTCCTTCAAGGCATGCTGATTCCCTTTCTTTCTTGAGGAATTTGCCTGCCTCCTGGTAGTCCCAACTTCCAATGTATTGTCTACTGGTATTTTCAGAGTGATTAGTGACTGATGACTGCTGACTCAAATGCTATGATGATAGCTCTTGGTTGGACAGTATATCAGCAATAGCAACACAGCTTCCTGGTGCCTACTATCAATTAAACTTACAAGAGTCATAGATAAAAAAGTGGCACCAAAGGTCCTACTTTCCTAACTGCACTGATTGACTTTTCTCCACGATGAACAAAAGTAAATGACTGTATCTTGAGCAATTACTGATGATGGTGCTTTGGTAAATACAAACTGAACATTTGACCTTTACATACTGAAAGAGAATTCCCACCTGACACATAAGTTGGAGAAAGTGTGATGTAAGTTGTTTTCTGCTAGTAACCAACCAACAAGCAGGAATTGGACCAGCACCAGAACATTGAAACACACCCTTCTTCTGATGCATACCTCCTGCTGCAAGCTTTTATGTGCTAATATTTGGGTTATTACAAATTACCCTACATAATGCACAGTGAGACAGCATCCAACACCCCTACTAGTAGAAGAAGGAGTGAAGTCATGTAAAGGTGGATGGATTTTAGCAATCTAAATTTTACTCTACAGAAAGAGACAAATGATATTTTTCTTTGTTAAAAACACACACACACGTATAACATACCCGTTGGCAGTGGTTCCCTTCTAGCACTCTAATAGTAAAACCGGCCAGAGACTGTAATACTGTATTATTTGTTCCTCAGCTCATAGTCTAATGTTCAATTTTTAATCTCTGTCTCTTATGCAAATCTTGTGCTGGCAATTTAAAAATCTGCCTGCCCAAATTGAACCAAATCTCACTGAAGAGTACATATATCTTCAATTCTTTTTACAAATTTGTGTATCAAACAGATAGATATGAATTCCCTTTGTCATCCAAATTCTTCAATCATTTTCCTAATGCAAGGTATTTTGTGCAGTCCAAGAAAACTTAACATCAGGTGGTGAGACCTAGCATTCCCCCTCTCCTTTTAATTGTGGCCATTGATCGGTGATTGGGGGGATTGCTATGGTAATAGATAGCACAAATAATCTGTATAAAAATATATAATAAAACAATAAAGTTTATATGTGGGTTGGCAGACTGTTGACTGAAACTAGTACAGAGCACCACCGCACCACCACAAATAGGAAAAACATTTACCATCTTATCTTAACTACTACTGATGGTGTTCTATAATAATGAATAGAACTAAAATGGTTGGTTTTTATATACTGACAATGAATCTTCCAACTGCCACATCACACAGTTCCCCTGTTCTAATGTATGGTCAGACGCTTGGGGGACAGGCAGGGGAGAGAAGCACCTACCTGCTATATTCTTCATATTATTAGTAGACTCAACAGAGTAGTAGATTGTAGTCTTGTCTTTCAACACACACACACACACACACAAAGGAGTTTCCTTCACAACACAAGATAGGACTCTATGGTTATTCTAGTTTTCTGTTCCATACACCACCGTACCACCACCATCACATCTTTAGCCCAATGCACCTCTCAGGCTGGCTGGTTGTTCTGAACTGTGCTCTGCTGCTCACTGTTGAGAATGAGTGTGTCTTGATATTTCACAAAAGACTCAACTCAACTTACTCCTCTCTCAATGTGGGTGTAAAAGTGCCAGGTATCAAGTAGTAGTTCTTGTATGTAAGAGATTGTCCACCCACTTTTGCTGCATACTACATATTACCTTTATGTACTACATATTATATACCTTCTAATAACCTAGTAGTACTATGAGCCAGCTAGCCACCTACCTCACATTTTCCTTGCTTTCTGGTACATCATATCACTTGCAGCTAATTAACTCAACTCTCTTCCTTGTATTGTATTAATCCCAAACTACCCGTACTATTGTTATGTTACTGTGCATGTTGTTCTTGTACTACTCTTTTATCTCAAATCCCTTTTAGGGGCAGGCATAGCCAAAAAGAGAGAGAAAAGGGTCAGAATCGATTCCCCCGAAAACAGACTGAGGAGTGCGTGATTCGATTCAATCGAATCACGCACGCGAATCGAATGACACAATCCTGTTGACTTTTACTGACTGCTCATTCGATTGAATTGATTGATTGATTGATTTCATTCATTTCTTTTCCGCGAACAAAACAATGAGACGTTTGCGATAGTAAAAAATGAGAATTGCGATTTGGCACGAGAACAAAGTGTGACCATACGTGGTTGACGATAGAGCACAATAGACCTTCGCCATTTCTTGTAGGGCCTACCAGTTCACACAAAAACGTAATGAAAATAAGATATCATTTTGTCTCACGAGAACAAAGTGTGAATATTCTACGTGGTTGACGCTGGAGCACAAGAGACCTTCGCCACTATTTGTACAAAAATCATTTTGTGAATCAGCAACAAACTGTATTGGGATGCATGGCATGTCACATGGTTAGTAGACTTCGTCCACGCATATAACTAACATTTATCTTTGGTACTGGATTGATTACAAATGTTGCATTAATTACTGTATTGAACTTCAACCAATAAATCGTGCATGGATCCGTCATGTAGTTTTTATTTGCCAATACCGCCGCGTTTCAGAATCAACCTGTATGGAAAACTTGTTTTTGGGAGGAACCGGCAAGGAGTGATTATATATTATTGGTAATGCCAGAGACAGAAATGTTCATCATGCATCACGGATGTAGAGAGAAACCCATCTCTTGCAGATCAATAAAAGATCTGATCATATCCAAATCCTAACGCTCACACTCACAGTCTTCTCATAAAAAAATTCAATTCACAATTGAATTAGAAGCACAATCACGATCATAATCAAGATCAAATAATCATAAAAGCAGCAACAACAAGTGGCACGTAATCCTAGTAGCTATGAAGATAAATACTAATGCTCTGACTTTCATCGCCGTTGGGGTGATGATGGAAGTTCTTTTGTCAAATGCTGCTGGTATCCGAAATACCCAAGCGAAGGATCGACGTTTTGGGAGACACCTTCAAGATGAAAATGATGATGAGAACAGTTGTCTTTCGATCAGTAAGTTACCGTAGATAAATAATTATTTGTGACAAGCAATACCGTGATGTCGAAGAAATGTAATATTCGAAAAATATCTACTATTGTCAACAATGATCCTCAACAACCGCACGCGACCTTCTTTCTTTTATGTTATATTGTAATACATTGATAGTGGACTATTTGTGTTCCACTGATGATTACTCCACCCTTTGCGATGTGCTCCAAGAGTATGAGTTGGCCGATGCATTTATAGATGGTAAATGGACTCTATTTGCACCTAACAATGAGGCTTTCGAAGGAATGCCGTCATCTGTCACTGACGACTACGCTACTATTATGAAGTTTCATGTTCTTGAAGGAGAGATTATGACGTTTGATGATTTGATTTGTACTGGTACAGTTGAGACAATGAATGGGCAAGAATCAAGAACTAAATGTGCCATGAAGGGTGCCGAGAAGTACCAAACGGGTCGTGGTAATTCCGCCTTGGGAACAATGCCGAAAATTGTTAAAGCCGACATTTCCGTTTGCAATGGTATATTACATGGAGTGGACAATTTGCTATTGCCCAATCTCAATATTGCGGGCAACAACGATGATGATCATGATAGTGATCATAATATCGATGTAGTCGGTACGTGTGCACGACATAACAATTCCGAACCAGAATTAATTGATGTTAAGGGCAATCAATTGTTTCGTCGTACATTAATTGCACGAGAATTCCTTCAAGATGACGATGAAGGACGGATTATCAAGGTGACATTCAAGTTATGCAAGGATGAAAGTGAATTGCAATTTCCAGATACTGGGTATGGTCCATCGTATATTGATGTCGGTGTAGGTGATTATTTCCGCTTGGCACCCACACGTGAATGGTGGAATTATACCGGTGTACCAGGTGGTCCACGATACAGTGGATTTAAGGGTGTCACAGGAACTCGTGCGTACAGGTATGTATGTGTATAAATGGAATCGTATCATATCGTATAGTTTTAGTGAATGCATCAATTCTATGAAATGTGTTGTTTCCATTTATCCATATCATATATCCCTCACGTACGTACGTACGACGTATTGCTTCTTTTCTCGATTTGTATTTGTACTATGTTATGTGGTATGTTGTTTGTATATATAATAAAGTCCCGTAGGCCCTATGCAAAACAACACAGTTGAATTGATGGTCAAAGTAACGACGTCCAAATACGAATTTGATAAGGATGGGAACCCAAGAACAGATTGTGTGGCTGGCGAATCATGTCAATTAGGAATGAGTCGATTGTTATATGAACTTCCATTGGGGGAAGATGTGTTGTTTACGGAACGTCCCGAACAATCCTTATATGTTGGTGATGATTGTAAGGTTGGATATTTTGCCAACAATATCAATGTAAAACGTGGTCCCCTGGATGGACCGTATACAATTAATTTCATTGGACAGGGGATTGCTCCAACAGAAATTAATGTCGTAGCACTCAGTGAATTAAAAAGTCCACAAACAAAGAAGGTTACTATTTTGTTAGCGGATTCGTATTGGTCGAATGTGGAATGGGGATGGACCAAAACACCCTCGAATGATTTAGTACGTGAACTGTTTCAACAACAAGGAAAGTATGGTGCAAAATTAGAATTCAAATATGCTATCTCACGGGAGGACCGTCCCGAAAGTACATTGGGCCAAGGACGTATTGATATTGACAGAATCAAAAAAGCATTCAATGTGACTGAAAAACCAACCGGGACACAAGATCCGAACGTGAAATGGTTAGTAGTAGGTAATTCTGGATTCAAAACTACTATTTATCCAATGCTTTTGGAATTAGGATATGATTTGAGATTAGCTCCAGATGATGAATACGGTATCTATTATGATGGACCGAATTCTTTGTATACAAAGTTATTAGAAGATGACGACCCATACCTTCGTGACAAATCACCATTGTATAAATATTATGAGGAGTTGGAGGGATAAAGAAAGAAATCATAACATGGCAAACATCAAGTACTGTAGTGAGAAACTATAGCCGGAACATGTATGGATTGCTTCTATGTTTCGGAAAGAAGATCGACACCTATCTTAGTGTGAACAAAACAGAAAATCGAATTGTTATTTAATGTTGAATATATATCTTGAACGCGCAACTCAAATCTCTTCCTTCTTGAAGTGATGATCTATTTATTAAGTCTCATTCTATATATTACCCTAGCCTAGTATTATTAGATAGTATTGTATTACTGTTAATCACAAACTACCTGTATTGTTGTTATCATAAATCCCTTTCTTTTTAGGGGCATACGGTAGCCAAAAAGAGAGAGAGAAAAGGGTCAGAATCCCCGAAAACAGATTAAGTGTCTGTACTCCTGTATCGAATCACGCACGCGAATGAATGAATCGAATAACAATGAATGATCGAGTATTATTGACTACACGTGTGGGTATGATTGACTTGACTTGACTGACTGCTCATTCGATTCGATTGATTCATTCATTTCTTTTCCGCGAACCAAAACAATGAGACGTTTGCGACTTCATTCATTCTCGCTGAATTTGAAAAAAGAAATTAATCCATTTAACAACTTACAGTACGTATATACGCACTGTACTAGTAGAGTATAATAAAATACAGTACGTAGGATATTCGTAATATACTAGTAGGCTATTGTACTTTATAACACAACCTTCTAATTAAAAAAATATAAAGAACACAAAAGCCGAACCACAACATTTCATGTCATACCCCATCGAACGCGACATGCGCATCTAACGCTCTCATCTATTATCGCTTATTTACTACCGGTAAAGCGCAGCAAGTCATTCAAGAGAGAAGAAAAGTTAGTGGTTAGTACTGTACGGCGATTGAAACTTTAGACGTACAAAACAAAGAAAGCATTCTTCGCTGTATACTAGTACTGTACTCGTTTCATTGTAGGAAAGAAATAGAGAGAGAGACAGAGAGAGTGTGTGTATGAGAGAGTGAGAGAGAGAGAGAGTGAGAGACTGATCAAGACATACATTCTACGATACTGTAGTAGACGAACTCCATAGAGCATTGAGAGATATATTATCAAGCGAATACTTGAAGAACATTAATTATCTAACGCCTCACGTCGTCGTCAACGTCATCGGTTTCGTTGTTGCTTCTGTTTCCAGACTAGTTTAGTTTAATCATGTCAGATGCAATTGATTTATTACCAGGATTAGATGATCAATTTGATTTTGATGGAAATAATAATGATTTTGTGAAAGATTATATATTAGGTAATCCATTAATGTATAGAGAAGAATATAATCCTGTAAGTTGTTTATCTATTTGTTTTGTGTTGGGTTGTGTTTGTATTGTATTGGTATTCAATTGTCAACCTTCCCCCCTCTGTCCGTTCCGTTCCAAGTCCGAAATTTAATCTAACCCACAACTTGTAATGATTATTCGTTTCCTTCTTTCTTTCTCTGTCTCTCTCTACTACTACTACTACTACTACTACTACCGTACTTACAGTTATCAACGGCATCATCATTTGTGACATTACCAAGATTTAGTCATTCGAATGATATTAGTTTATTATTTACAGATTCACCAGAAGATTATGCATTAGGACTATTATTTGTTGGTGTCTTCATTACATCCATTTTTGTATGTTGGTGTATAATATTAGGTATCTTAAAATGTGTCGGACCACGTCATGTAGGTGTATTTGCAGGATATCCATATAAAAAAGAATCCTGGAAATCAAATACAGGACGTATTATATTAAGTATGTCATCATTTATGATTATGATCTGTACTATACTATTAGTCACAAAGGGATTACATGAATTACAAGGTTTATCCGATACGATACAATACACAAATAATGATGTCCAATCCATCGAAATCGAAGTCCTAAGTATTGTAGATAATATTCGAGTGGTATCCTCCAAAGCAAAACCAATCCGTGATGAATTAATTGATTTTTTGAATAGTGATATATGTCCATTACAACCCAAAGGATCAGGTACAGAAGAATCAATACGTAGTATTGGACAAGATACCTATAATGCATTAACAAATCTCGATGACTTTATTGATTCATATTTACAAGATGTATCAAATGCTGTTAGTCAAACAACTGCAATCACTACAAAAGTGGATACTATTCTACAACAAAATTTACAATTTGAAAATTCTTCCAAAGTGACAGCAATTATGTTACCTTATTTTATTATACCAGCATTTTTATTAATCGCAGTTGTTATGGGATGGTATGATGTATTTTCAGAAGAATTTTATACATTCATTACATGGTGTATCTTACCAATTATGTGCTTGTTGACATTAGCTGCTATAGTGGCATCGGGATGGATGGCATTAGCAATTGAAGGTAATTCTGATTTTTGTGCACCAACACCGGAAACCAGTATATTGAATATAATGAATCGTGCCTATCCAACTGCAAATGTAGTAACAAGTTTAGAACCAAACGGTGCATATTCTGGTAGTTCTTCTACCGTTAATGATAGTATATTTTCTACAAATGTGCAAAATGCAGATATAGCAACAACTGGTAGTAGTAATGAAAATTTTGCATATGATGTTATTTTATTTTATGCAAATCAATGTGATTCCACAAAAGGTTTTAGTAATCCATGGTTATTTTTAGAAGATCATTATGATGATTTGGTAAGTTTTTATCTATAATTTGTTTAAATTTATTTTGGACAGGGTTTATGGAATGGTAACGACATTCGTCGGCGAGTGGTATGAACGAACAAACACACACTGTGCCGATACAGGCAGGCATGGGATGGGATGGGATGGGATAGGATGACAAAGCGTCGAGTTGAACGTTTATCTTGTTTTCTTATTATACCATATACCATCATATGTTCTCATCAATTCTGTTTCTTGTTTCTTCCTTTTTGTTGCGTGTTCCCGCTTCTTTTTTAATTGTGTTTTTCTTTCAACAACAGGCTAAGGGAGAGAAGGTGTTAAACGTATTTTTACGCTCTATTGAGACTACTACATTACAACAATTATCACAAGAATGTGGACAAGAATATGCACCAATTGTAGAATTATTAAAACAATTGCAGGGACATATTGATGTATTATCCAAAACAAGTATCAGAGCATTAAATTTATTGACATGTCAAAACATTGTCCCACTATATACCAATGCTATATACGATGCAACATGCACGTACAGTATTGTTGGTGCCACGTGGGTATTCGCATGCACTGTATGCATAGCATTCTTTGGTTGTTTATGTATCATGTTCCGTGGTGCATATTATCCTCTTGGATATTATTATTATGATTCTGGTAATGGTGATGATGGTGAAAAAAGTTTATATGGTACATCGGAAGAAGATGATGACGACGACGACGATGAAAGTGCAACAGCACCTACACCAGAAAGTGGTGGTAACACAGGATTAGGTGGTATCGGTCGTCTTCCAGGTGATGAGGATGCTTTTGACGAAGATGTTTATGAGAGTGATCTGCATCTTCAAGCATTTGATACTCTTAGTGATGGAGGATCAAATATTGAAGCTATTGCATCAGAATCTATGATGGATGCAATTGATGTTGCTATTGGTGTTGATGTTGATGTTGGTGTTGATGTTGGTGTAGATGGGGATATCATTAGTAACAATGGTAGTAAAACTGCCAACAATGATACTGATACGAACCATTACTAGATGAAGTTTCTTGTATGTAATCTAATAACTTTCGCAGTTTATAGTTGAAGTGAAGTGAAGTCATTATGATGGACTTCACTTATTAATGTTGGACGGAATGGAGAGATCGGATTATTTGCTTTCTGTCGGGACGAGAGAGATACCAAATAAGACAAAGAACGAGCCAAACCAAAAGAAGAAAAAAGTGTATTGTCCCTGTTCATGCTATTTATAATTGTAATAAAAAAATGTTTAAAAATTGTACCATCTAAGAAAAATAATAATACAGTACGTGTAGTCGTTAAGGCAGATAAAGCTTGAGTAGAAGTTGGTAGAAATAATACATATTGAGTGGCTCAATCGTCCTCCTATGTGGAAAATAGTAACAGTATATGAAGTAAAAGGGTAATATGAAACTCGTAGGCATGTACTTGTTAATCCACTAATCGACCGATCGTTTGTAGTACTACTAATCAAGGGCTTCTACAGGGTGTAGGTGATATATTTAGTTGCGTGGTGTTAATTAAGCGATTAACTCCACCAAATCACCCCATCGAATCAAAAGAAAAAGAATGAAACACCCGCACGCAGACCATATCGCTACAAAAAGAAAATTCCTCAACTTTCGAACCACATCACTGATCCGATCGGTCTAGGATCACCAATAATAGAGGTAGCACACATGGAATCGAACTGATCAAGTCTATAAACTTGCACCTCTTGTGGCAATTCGAAAATTTGCCTGCCATCCCTTTGCTATACAACAACCTCAAAGAATTTTCCCCAAATGACCAAAATACACCGAAACTTTTCGACCCAGATATATTTAATTCGTCTGATAAGTTTGTATTACACAGATCGATATATCAATGGAGGTACGATCTATGGCATTCCCATGCACTGTCATGGATGGTGTATTGATGGGGTGTTTTTTTTTCCATTTAATTTCTTTAGTAATTTTCCTAACCCGAGGTATCGCGTATACCCAACAAGCTATTATGCATGCAGGGTAAACCAATGCAGAGAAGTCAACGCCGAAACTTTCTTCTTCTTTTACTACCATGACTATTTATCTGATTATTTCTTGAGCCATCCGTAGTCGCCATCGAGCATAAATAATATCAATCCTCAAACGGTATCTTTGCTGTTCGCAGTCAAACGAAGAAGCAAAATAAAAAACGTGATTCAACGTGCGTGCGTGATTCAATCTGTTTTTATTTGTCTGACATTCGACCGAGAGAATTGCTGGACGACCTCGCGCGCAAAATCGACAAATTCAAATTTTTGAATTTTACTTACTCTACACAAAAAGAGATCTTGTTAATGAAATATAAAATTACTTTAATTTCTTTGGACGCACACGAATTACTGTACTACTTATTTACAACGCAATTGCTTGTACTGTATGTGTATGTGTTTCCCCTCAAAGCAAACAACGGCAGTACGTTATTTCAAAAATCAAACCTTCTCCGAGAGGGAACTTTATTTTGAAACAAATTCAATTCAACATCATCATCATTCAACATTCAACATTCTCCATTCAAACTGATACCGATATCAAGTTCATGCCTATACTGTACAGGAAGAAGAAGAAGACACTAATAGACTAGACTAGACTAGACTAGATAGCTGTGACAATTATATAACAATAACGATGACGATGACGATGACGAAGACAATGATAATGGACGATAATAGCAGAAGCAGTAGCAGTAGTCGTGGTAACGATCATCATCATCATCAGGAACGACGTAAATTAGCAACACTTATATTCCCTAATGAAGACGATGGTAATGACAAGAAGAAGAAGAAGACAAAAACTACGGTCATGGCAAATAATACTACTACTACTACTACTGATGAAGAGAAAGAAGACGATGATGCTTTATCCGCATTTGCATATCAACCCGTAAGTACTTTTCCCAAATGATCAAAGTTCATGTTCGATCCTATCTACTGTTGATTTTTCTTTCGTCTCCGTCTTCATATCAATCCATCACTCTCTCTCTCTTTCTCACACTCTCTCTTTCTCTCACCTCACGTCCCATGCATTCTTACAAAATTCCTACTGTACAATAATTCTACTGTGTTGTGTTGTTAGTCGAATGTTGTTATAAATATGCATCGTGCACCACGAGGAATATATAATTCAAATCAAATAGCAACATTATTAGCAGCAGTAATTACTGGTAGTAATAGTAGTACTGGTGCTGGTAGTGTTAGTGTATCATCATCATCTTCTGTTTCTTCTAACATAACAAATAATGACTATACAAATGGTCTAAAATTATTTATTGGATTATTTATTATCACACCATTTATTTTATGGATACTATTATTACTAGGATTTAAAATGGTATATGGTAAAGGTTGTATTCAAACACGAGCTAGAATTAGAGATGGACGACGATGCTTGTTACGTCGTCGTCATCGTCATCATCGTGACCCTAATAGCAGCGATGATGATAATAACGTGGACGAGGACGAGGACGGTCATAATAATGGCAACATCGTTGTTGCTGAAATAACAACAACAGGAGATGAGTCAAATAATAGAGATACAAATAGTAATAATAATACAAATATAATAAATAATTGGATTGCGGGTGGTGATATACTAAATATGATACAATTAAGTAAAGCAGGTATATCACGATCAAAACGTAAATTGTATGTACTACGATCGTGGCGGATTCAATCCATCTATATGTCCATTGCACTAGTCATACCAATACTAAGTATTGTATTATTAGAAGTCGGTTGGAAATCAATCGAATCTATTGTCTTAAATGATCTATCACAATTAACTATCGATATAGATACATTAGCCTATAGTGGATATAATTCCATACAAAATATCCAACAAATACAAACAAATTTAGTTACTAACTCTAATAATAATACATTCCTACAATTATTACTGGAGTATCATGAAAATGAAAATGAAGATCATGAAAGGGATCGGAAATCAGATCCTTACCATCATAACAATAATGATGATTGGGATAATAAGCAGCATAATATTGAGAACACCGAAGACGACAACGATAACAGTAGCATGAGGCGTTATCGTCATCGTTATTTGCAACAACAACAACAAGGAACATCATTCCCTACCAACGATAACAGCGACTTTGATCCATGGAATGAATTCTTTGGTTTATCTACGGAGGAAACAATCAGTCCAACAACAACAACAATAACTACTGCAACAACAGCCGCCACGATATCACCAGCCAATGATAACAAAGCTGCTGAAAGCAGTACCACCAAAACACCCTTACTTCTAGTTACCACCAAACAACCGCCGCCGTTACTACCGCTTCTTCCGGCAACAACAACAACAATGAATAACAATAGCAACTATAACCATAGAGGCGATAATGTTCCACCAATTACCATTCCAACAAAAGGAATACTTATAGAAGAATGGTGTCCAAATGCCTACGAATATATTGACGCTGAAGAATTGATTGTATGGACGGATTCTATTAATATTCTCAGTGCTTCATTATTACCACTAGCAAAAATGGACTCAAACTCAATAACACCACCAATACCAACACCAATAATAACAACAACCACAACAAAAACAACAACAGGAACAAAAACAACAACAGGAACAAATATCAATGATTATTCCTCATTTTTATTGTTGATAACAGAAACCACCAATTATATTGATACAATCATTGACTGGTGTTATACGAATGATTGGATCTTAAAATTAGTATTAGTAGTATTAAATATTGTGAATGCATTATTATTAGCGAATGTCTATTTGGTTAGTAAAAATAATTTGATTCATTCTCCCACCAGATATTATATATCGTATCTATTAGTACCAATGTTTCTAATAGGAACAATATGCCTATTACTGATATCGATATTAAGTGGTATTGCATTATTAATGAATGTGGATTTTTGTTCTGGTGGTAATAATATTGATGATGATACCATGACGTTAATGAATACCAATAACTTTTATCATTATGGTAGTCCAAAAGGTACAATTCAAGATGTTATTATGACACTTCAAAACCAACAACAACAATTGCATAATAATGATGGTCGTCCTAAAGATGGTAACGATAACGATGACACCAACAAAGACAATGATAATGATGGACTTGATCTTGTCTACGATGCAGTCGATTATTTTTGGACGGTACGTAACCGAAAGTTTTTTTCACGATCGCGCGGGATTAAAATTAATTATTGCGCGTGTGGGGGAACCGGGAATCTTGTCTGAAGGCTTTGCTAGACCCCCTAGAAAATGATCGATTTCTAATTTTCTATTAGAATGATGTCTCGTATCGAATCTAATCTAATGTGGTATCTGATATCAGAGACAGACAGAAACTACAGTATTGTTTACTCACCCCTTTTTTGTTCTGTTTCTTTGCTTCGATCAATTCTAACTGTACCACCGTCGTATCTCTCTTACTGCACTATTGTCCTACTGTACCATGAATACTTTACCGTAATACTGTAACGTTAGGGATGCTTAACGGAGAATCCATTATATTTCTTAGAAGAATTCTCGAATGATATTGATGAGGCCGCTGCAAGAATGAATCAATTAACAACAATTTTACCAATCTCAACAACAACAACGGCATCTACTGCCATAGTTTCAGGACAACAGCTAATAGGTAACGGCACGTCTACCACTACCACAAACACTAAAACGAACGCCACTGCACCAAGAACAACAACAACGAGCACAAGCACAACATTAGAAAAATTAAATGAAGCATGTCAACGTGATATGTCATTTTTACCAATCGCCATTGATGATTTAAAACAACAAATTGATCGTATGAAAATAAATATCAATAAATTATCGGAGACAGTAAGTTGTGGTCAAATTAG
Organism: Fragilariopsis cylindrus CCMP1102; assembly: GCA_900095095.1. Lineage (NCBI taxonomy): Eukaryota > Bacillariophyta > Bacillariophyceae > Bacillariales > Bacillariaceae > Fragilariopsis > Fragilariopsis cylindrus. The sequence continues at coordinate 267,391 of FMBT01000301.1, read as the reverse complement.
TCCTTTATTGCGTCAAGTATCACATGGATCCATTTGTATTGAGGCACCCTATTCATTAACAATAATATGGAGCACATCATTTGGTATTACAATATTATGTTTGATTTTACTGACTGTCCGTGCTGCATTATATAATAGTGTCAAACCAAAAAAGAAACGTTTCACAAAGCCAAGACGTATTGTTGAAAAAGAATTTGAGGAATATAAAGTATATATGTCAAACCATTATGATATAAAAGAAATAAATGAATGGGATATTGATGGTGATAATGGTGATAATGGATTAGTAGAAGGACTTGAAGAAGAAGAAAAAAATACTAATAGGAAACCAACAAAGTTAGAATTTGTATTCGATAACAATGTTGATCTTGAAATGAAAAGTACGTTTGAAACTGCAATAACAACAAAAGATTCTGGTACTATTATTAGTAATGATAATAATGATCGTGATCGCGATCGTGATGATGGGTCCGAATATGCCGGTAATATGCATCATCATATGATACGAGATGATTCCTCTTATGGAAGTTCTTACGATTCAGAAATATCGGATGATGATGATAACAGTTCCGACGATGGCAATAATGACGATCATGATGACGATGAACAAAGTAGTGCAATTGGATCATTCATGTCAGTCGCAACAAAATCAAGTGCAAGTGCATTTCAGATCATTCAATCCATACGGAATGATGTCAAATTATTATTATCATCATCATCTGCAACGAAATCAAAAGCTACTAAATATGAACATAATCAGGGACAAAGAGAACAAAAACATCCACAAGGAATTGTGTATGAGGACGACGAGGAGGAAAATCGTGATGATCGGCTTGATGTGTCTATCAGCGATGATAGTTTATACTTACCTACTCCAGCTAATACTGCTGTAACTAATAATAGGTCGAAGAAGAAAGATACATCAAGTAGAAGATTAGTACATCCCACCCCTACTAGTCGGATCATTGAAGCATTATTAACTCCATCAAGTGTGATATCGGCGTTGTCACCAATAGCACCACGAAAAGCATTTACATTCTTAGCACGAACGAAAGCTAAATTAGTATATGGCGGCAACGATAATGATGATGATGATGATATGTTCCTTGACGAAAATAATTATACTGAGGAAGAACTTAATTCATTAGTCCAACCAAAACAATTATCTACTCTAACTCCATTCAAATCAAAGAAAGAAGATGATACATCAAGACGTACCGGCAATATTGAACAAAAGGATATCTTACCTACAGGATCTAATCATCGTTATAACAACAGGAGTAGGAACAGCAACAGCTATACTACTGCTAGAGTTGATTCTACTGTCAACAAAAGATCGTGTTCGGTTTCGGAGAAAGATCTCACGAAACTATCACGTCTTTGTCAGCCATTATCATTATCAAAAGATACCGGTAAAATCGACGAAAAGAAGAGCCTTTTGGATGCTGCTGCACCATCATTCACATCATCATCACACCTACGCGATGATACCGTGAAGAGAAAACATTACTATGACCAATCTAATATTTCACGAAAAGACTACTCAACAAATAATAACAATGATAATGATATTACTAATAGTTCGACCAAGTCAAGTGCGAAATTATCATCAGGACAACGATCTCTGATATCTTCTAACAACAACTATTCCTCGCATGATAAATATCATTATACTGCAGCCAAAAGAAGTAACGGACTTGGTTCTGCTCGGCCTATAGATGATTCGGCTACATCAATATCATCATCTCTTCAACGACGACCTGAGTACCCAAGCTATCGAGCATCACAATCATCACAACTAAATTCGGCTACTACGAATACTGGAACAGTAAGGGAATCATCATTCCGACAAGGAGCAGCAGCTGCATCATCGTCATCGTCATTAGGGTCAACCAAACCTTCCAGAAATTTTCATTACCGCACGGATTCTGGTACAACAAGATCAAGACCTAAGAAATGATATCATATTATGCCATAATTTGAAAGTAGAAGAAAAGCTACATGCAGTTGGATAGAGAGTTGTAGATATTTCTCGTAGATTAATATCATATTATGCACTACTCTAAGATTTAAGCAGCGAAAGAATAGATTCGAGCACAGTGTGTTTGTTTGTATATGAGATTTAATATTCTAGCTAATTATTTACGGTTAGCACTACGATCTGATGAAGTCGGCCTTACTAGCCTTGTTCGTCGCGGGTATACGATCATATGGCAAATGCTAGACTACAAGTATGTATAAATCGATAGAAGAAGAACGTCTAATTTTTATTTTCTCAAAACTGCATCACTTTTTTTTCTAATGTCATTCATTCATCCAAAGAATTTTAATGAGACGAGAACCAGATGAAATGTTGCTGGATAATAATAGAACCTTACAATCCAATGATGCAAAGCGATTGGAAAAAAATCGTGAAGATATGCAAAGGTTGCAATACGGTGGTGTATCACAGCACAGAATGCATTGAAAAGTATTGGTATTTGCACAAAGAAATTTGCCAGTCTATTCAACGACAAAAACAAAAATCAACCGTACGGCTCGGTTGGACCGAACCATCGGTATTACGATTTTCTATGGGACAAATCGTCGCATTTTCCTTTCATAAAGGATGGCAACTCGGTACGATAACACACTTGAATTATACTCAATCGGGATGGGATCATTATGTACCTTATCAAATTCGTTTTGACGATTGTGAAGACGAACAGACAACAAGTCGTTTGATCTTTGCACCGAGAGATTCGGATACATGCATCCGTGCTACTATTCCAACAGAGTCGGAAAGTTTGGAGGATTTGATGACCGAATTTCAATTGACGCACTTTTTGAATAAATCGAATGATTGATTCTTTTCGTAGTTGTCCACATGTTAAATTAACAAACAATCACATCCCGTTCATTCCCGTGAAGGACTTTGTATTCCTTAGGTTAAGGAATAGAGATATCTACGCCGACGTACTTAAATTGTATCTACAAATTTATATTAAAACATAGATCAATCATTAGATGTAGTCTCTCTACTAGACTAGCTAGAGTTGAGGGACGACAATATATATTTCCTGATATTTTGCTTTAAATTAGTGCATGTAGTAGGAGGATTTTTCCCAATGGTATGGACGGTAAGTTGAAGTATCACGCGTAGAGGGCTGGTTGGTGATTCGTCGAACATTGGTGTACTCAACACCATCTTCAATAGTAACAGTTGACATGTTAGAGATTAAATTTTCGATTCCGTCCCTATCGCTACCATCTTTTTCATCCAGGAAATACGACGACGCCGAACTCTTATTCTTTGCCATTTTACGAAATAGATCATCCAATTCATTCACTTTAAAGGCCTTCTGATAAAGTAATTCATGTTGGACGTTAAGGCCAACAACTTTTAGCATGACGAATAGAATATGCTTGCACAAATCCTCGCGTTTCCGATAGTCTGGACAATTGCACGTTTGTAATTTACCAATTGTAACACAATACTTATTTCCAGTAGATCCGGCAATAATAAATTTGCACTGATATGTCAGTGATGTTTTCTCAATGGGATGACGCCCTACAACGTATATAACTTCGGAACCAGCACGTCCGATCCTTTCTTTAATTTGTTGTGGACATTTGGATCTCCAACGTTTCAGACGATTTTCTTCACCACGGCTGTTCCTGGTTAGCATGATGACGATGATTATGCTTTTGCTTCGATGATGACAGTATTTTTTTCTATGATTGCTGATTATTTGCTAACAAATGAAAATTGAATGATAATGTATTTTCGGCGAGCGGACGCAACGATATATCGTTTTCTGACTAGTAATATTATCGTGCGTGTAAAAATTGGCATTTAAAGCGATAATGATCCGTTACAGTCGCACCAGGTACAACCAAAAACCTGTGTTTAGTAATTATTGCTGGTTTTTCTGATAACCATCGCGACCGATTGAATTGCGTCGATCACGAACTTGCGTGTTTGCTCGCTCGCTGATAAGAAACGCTTACTACCATCGATTATGCAATTATCCAATCATCGTCGTCGTAGTCGTCGATTTCTTTTCCTCCTCCGTTATTGTATGCAAAATTGTTAGACCCGCTTCTAATTTTGTTCTTCCTATTGTTGGTGGTAGCGTCTTCGCCATTTGTTCCAACGATTCTTCGATTTCGGTGGATTATGTTTTCACATCCGGATCATCACCACCCTTGTTCTTATTCTTTTTCTTCTCATCCTAGAGGATATTTACCGTCTTCGCGTCGTTTTGAGCATTACCCATTTTAGTCTTGGGCGGAAGTTGTCTTGAAAACGACAACACATCAACACATCATCATGTTTTAATGCCGAGGGAGATGTCCTTCGGTTCGAAATCCTGCCTTCAGTTGCTGGCGTAATACTAATAGCTATAACGATATCTCATTTCATCTCACATTTATTTTTTTACAAACAACGAGGGATATAAGTAGTAGTCTTTGTGTGCGTGTTTTATTTTAATAATCTCTATCGTCTTATTACAAATAATGGTCTTCCGATAAATTCTTATTATTCATGCATTTCCTACTTGTATCTATCATTTGGATTTAGGGCAAAAATATCACGGGCCCAATCTTCTGGTATTATATTATTCGAGTGACGAAGATGATGCTCCGTCGTTTCCTTTGTATTGTTATCCCTCCTAATACTAGTAGTATTGGCAGTAGAAGCAAACGTAGAGAGGATTCAATTCACTTTCAGCAATTTTGTGTACACATAATAATAATTATTAACTTTTTCCTGCCGCGTGTTTACAAATGTTTACAATTTTTTTGCGCGCTTAAAATAAAAAAAAATAACAGCGCAAAATGCTAGCATTTTATCATAAAAAATATAGATGAAATTCCTCCTCCCATGGTAACCTCCAAACTGGCTCTATTAGCATCAATAACTGGACCTATCCAAAAAACCAAATATGTAGAAGGATGTAATACTACTTCAAAAAGAATCGGACAAAGTGGTAGCTCTCAGGGATATGATCTAATGGCGTCATCACGCGAGCCAAACCATCCTCCTGGTGGTTGAAATAATTAATTTCAATTCTAACCAAAATCTTTCATACGCGCTGTCGGGTCCTGTATCTCCATTGTATCCGTTTCCTGGGATGTACAACTCAACGATATTCTTCTTGAAGTATAATCACAACCTTCTACACCTTTGGTTTATTGGTTGGGTCCAAAAATTGATGTAGTTGGAGCAACTTTAGTGGTGGCAATGGGAGTGATATCTTGGAACGAAAATTGGCAGATCCATATGCGCGCTGCCGGGTCCTGTAGCTCCGTCGGTACCCATCCCTGAGACCTATCACTTTCTTGATGGCTGTTCGAAGTATTTTTATGGCCTGCTACATATTTGGTTTATTGGATAGGTCCCGTTATTGATGTAGTTAGAGCAAATTAGGATTTTACCATGGGAGGAGGATTTTGGAGAGAAAATCGATTCATAGGCGCGCGCTGCCGGGTCCTGTAGATCCATTGGTACCTGTTCCTGAGAGCTACAACTTTCTCGATATCTTTTTGGAGTAGTATTGTGGCCTGCTACATATTTAGTTTATTGGATAGGTCCCGTTATTGATGTAGTTAGAGCAAATTTGGATTTTACCATGGAAAATAAATTTGAAATAATATGGGTTTCTATTATGTCATAAAAATAGCAGTACTACAGTACTACAGGAGAACTGCCAAAAATAAAATGATATTAACATCAAATACATGTACTATAGACCTCATTGGAGCTATATGATGGTTGAGATTTCTCATAATGGTCTTTGAATGATGTATATTGACCTTGTATAACATGGTCAATGGTCAAGAAATTGCAATTTTAATGACATTACTAGTAATTTGTGAGGTAAATTATTTTTATTTTCATGCGCGAATCAGAAAATAGTGCGGCGGCAGGAAAAAGTTAAGTAACCGACATGTGTGTTTTGTATACTTACTTCCTCCGTGCAACGCTTGATTCTTACGCGCTATCGTATGAAAATTTTGCGCGAAATTAAGCGTTGCACGGAGGAAGTACTCTATCATTCACAGTGAAGATTTTTTTTACGTGATTGCTTTTTATTGATGATTATTGCAAGAACGCACTACAACACAGTAATAATATTTATGACTGGCGACAGACGTTTATGACTGGCGACAGACGACTGCTCTTTATCTCTAGTGTGCGTGTGTTCCCGTCTTTCGTACACACTGTAACAGAAAAGCTAAACGGCGGAGCAGAGACAACAAAGACTACTGTACTACAGACGGCAAATAAGTATAACAAATAAACACACAAACAAAGCTAGTCATTAATTACTGTAAGCCAAGAAAAGAAAGAGACGATTTGATCAAATCTTTTGGTTATATTGAAATTAATAACCCCGTTCTAGCTATTGCTCATCTTTGTCATCGTCACTTTCGCTCGCTGCTTCATTCGATCGTCCCACTCACTCACTCACTCACTCACTCACTCACCAAAACTAAATAAAGTAAAACAAGACAAAACAAAACAAAACAAAACAAAACAAATCAAAACAAATCAAAACAAAACAAGACGAAATTAAATCAAATCAAATCAAATCAAATCAAATCAAAATCAAAATTATAGTAGCAAAAGTTGATTTTAAAAGATTAATTAATATGGGACGAAAACAAAAACTGCGACAGGAAAAACGCAATATTAGAAACAAGGCAGCGGCGGCGGAAGTTACAGCAGCAGCAGTTGCAACAGCGGCGGCGGAAGTTACGGCAGCAGCAGTTGCAACAACATCTTTAACCGAATATTCAATATCTGAAAGGGTGATAGTACTACAAGATCAATTACCGGAATCGGACATGTATGATCAAGCTGCTGTTATTAACATTAGTTATGAAGAACAATATGAGTTATTCAGACGAGGCATCACAGAAGATGAGTGCGTACATAGCATGCAAGCTATGGGGGAAATATTTTCGGGTCAATGGGAATTAACAATGAATAGAATGCAAGCTATGGGGGAATTAACAAGATTCAAAGACAAGAAACGTATACATTTAGCTCTTCCTTGGTATTTGGAAGCAGCAATTCGTGGAAGTGTTCTATCTACAAGGTATTTGATGGCGCGGTTTTATATTCGAAATGCAGCTGCATTGCATGGCTACTGGGGGGAAATCTACAAAAAATACTATAGCAAAAGGGGTTTTGCTTTGGTGGAACACCAAGATTTAAAAGATCTAGTGGAACGAAAATGTGTCATTTGTTCGAAAACAGATACTAAAACATTAACACTTCAACAATGTAAAGGGTGTAGTGCGTATTGTTATTGTGATGAAGGGTGTCAGGCTATACATTGGGAGGAACGCAAACACAGGAATGAATGTAAGCAAGTGCAAATTTTTAATAAGTACCATAAGCCTTATGCTAAGGAAATCCGTGATGCAGTAATTCGTGGTGATAAAGAAATCCCTTCATTAGAAAAATTACGATACAAATTAGGGTTGACACGACCTCAAGAAGAATACATTGAATTCTTTGAACTTACCCACAATGGTAAAAAAATTGATCCTAATGATTATCTTGTTGGAAGGGAAGATGGAACATTATGGGTGGGATCCGTTTCCAATAGTCCGATCAGACGGAATGATACTATCATAGTACTGCCTACACTACGTCAGTGGAAAATAAATAATAGATAATCTTTTATATTATTTCATCCATGTATTTATCCTATACTTTTTGTAGTTTATCTTATACTTTTTTATAGTTTAATTATATTATTTTACTACAGTATTATTCCATCTTATTTTACTACTTTTATTTTATACTAGAATATTCAGATGGTATGTGACAGCAACAATTTAAATCAAAGTCGAAAATCGTTTAAAAAAATCAAATCAGGCGGGGTGTGGTATATTATTTATTGATGTGACAGCAACAATTAAAAGATCAAATCCGAAAATCGTTAAAAAAACTCAAATCAGTTATGTAAGTTACTTACGGTACGGCATGGCGGTGCCTTGCCTTGCCTTGCCTTTAATAGTATCTTGTACTATTCATTGATTGCGATCGTATATGAATTACAGTCAGAGCTTCGTAAAAAATGTTGACAGGTCAAAAGAACAGAATGTGCAATAGAATAGAAGAGACCACCCATTTGATGTGTGTTTTGAAGGAAGGAAGGAAGGAAGGAAGGAAGAAGCGGGAAAATGTTGTAGCTATAAAATATACTACTAGTATTAATCATTTTGTAAGATACTATTTATTTGTGTAATAATATGTACGCTTTTTACTGTTATACTATTATATGTATTGAATAGTATATATATATATATATATATATGATGATGATCCATTCTACTTCTGATATTCTTCTTACTTATTGCTGTTGTCGTCACTTGTGCTCATGCTCATACTCATACTCATGCTCATCGGTGTTGCTACTATTGCTGCTGCTGTTCTCATCATTCTCGTAGTTGTCATCGAAATCCTTTAAAATCTAGCAACAAAATGCGACATGTACGAAAAATAAAAATAAGCGAAGGTTTTACGAACATATCAAGGGTTCACGTGATGTCTGTTGAGGCTAATAGACTTTTCCATACCGCACTGCCTTATTGCTGCTTGGCAATTGACAAAGATAGATTCCCAAGGATATTTAACACCATTAAGAATATCAAATCGTCGTTTGATCCCGGCAATTGACCTGAAGAACTTGATAGGACCTGATGGACTGGATATACACTGCATCCCGGCAACAGTGACAGGTAGGGCACTACAGGCATCTTGTCTGCTGACGACGTTGTAGACTTTTGATTCGATGTAGTTCACTCCTTTCAGTGCTGTAAAGCCAAGTGGTAACGCGTCAAAGTGATTCATAGCTGCAGCAAACTTCTTTTCAATGACCTTGAGTGGTTCAGTATCCCAGTACTCCTGTGCAATGTATTGAACTGCTTATTTAAGATTTCGTATCGCTTCCATGTACTCCTACTTGCAGTAGTAGCAAGAAGATCCTGCCTGGGTGTAGGGTCCGGAATTTTTGCCAATAAGCTACCACATACTCTCTCCTTTTCACTGCTCAATAGTATCAATGAGGTATGCATGTCCTACAAGATGATCGTTGTGAAAGTATTTTGCAAGTACATTTCCAAGTTTCGTCCGGAACCTAGCATCAGAGATGTTGCACTCGCCTTGGAATGGTCTCAGATCTTCGGGTCTAGCATCGTATCGATTGATGACCTCTCCTCTTCAGTTGAAGATGTGATAATTGAGAAATCGTTGTCGTTTTCGTCGCCGCTTCGTTCTCGATTCGAGTGTTTCTCCTACCTCTGTTCCTACAAGTCTCGATTCGAGCGGCGTACCGAGTTTTGTCCCAAATTTTGTCCTCTTAATTACTGTTCCTAGTTCAAGACCGATATTCAGGTCCAGTCATTTACCAAGTTATATCCTCTTCGTCTATAACATAACTTTGATCTGTGTGGTATCAAGAAATGAATATCTTCTTTAATCTTCATGTTGGTGCAGCGCGTGCACAAAATTTGTTGAATAATATTTTAAATTTTGATATGATTTTTACGAGCGCGCGGACGACGGACGGATGCCGTTTCGCCCCCCTCTTTTTATGACCCCTGGATGATGGAACAGTTTCGCCGTAACATTTTCATTCACGCTCAATTAAGCCTTAGATCACACTACGGTTGTTACTGTACTACTTGTACGTCGGACACACAAATCAAAATATCGACAACGACGAGAAGAGAAGACATTATTCTTTGTGCAGCAGTATCAATAATCGACTGTTACTCTGTAGTAGAAGACAACGGACGCATTAGTAGACAGAGGGAGAGAGAGAGAGAGAGAGAGAGAGAGAGAGAGAGAGAAAGAGAAAGATAAGACAGTTTATTTCATTTATAACTACAACGAATGATGATGAAAAATAATAATAATAATAATACGAGCAGTTTTATTAGTAAACAACGACAACGACAACGACGAAGAGACAAATGTATTTCAATTGTCGCCCTTTTATGTTTTTGTTTTGCTCCATTATATTTGTTAATGAATAAATATTACTTGAATCAATCATCATCAACGATATCAAAAAATAACTTCACAACAACAACAACAACAACAACAACAACAGTAAAAGCAGAAGATTTCATAAATAACGCAAAAAATTCAGGCGCCACTGGGATACTATTTAAAGGGGATATAATTCGTAAATATAATGGACCACGTTATTTTAATACTACGACGAGTACGACTAACGTTACTGAGAAAAACAAAAACAATGACAATGATAACACTAACAACAAGGACAAGAACAAGGAATATAATAATTGTACAAATTGGTGTGTAGTAACAACCATATATGAACCAAGTGAAGCTGTACGAAGAGCTACACAAATACAAATTGGTAATAGTGACAATAATGACAATACTAATAAGTGGTGTACAGTCATTGTGGCGGATACAACAACACCGAAGGATTATATGAAAAAATTAGATGTAATGACGAAAACTCCAGTCGTGAACGACAATATTATAATATTTTTATCTGTCAAGGATCAAATGAACTGGATTTCTTCTGAAAATGAAGCAACAAAAAGTAGTACAAGCGATACAGCTTCTTACGTGAGTCAATTTCTAAATCAACTACCCTATCAACATTTTGGACGTAAAAATTTGGGGTATTTATATGCTATTCAACATGGTGCAACATTGATATTTGATTTTGATGATGATAATTTATTACCATTAAGTAGCGAGGTTGGTAGTACTAGCGATGATGAGGACAATAACGAAAACAATAATGACAACAACAATAACAACGATATAGTATTACCACCAATATCTAATACCACTCATTTATCTGGTGCCAGTAGGATTGTGACTGGACCAATTGTATTGAATCATCATGCACTTATGGGTGCATCCACAACAACTACTACATCGAGTTCAAGTTCGAGTTCGAGTTCGAGTTCATCGTCTACTGCAATACCAATATCAATACCAATCGAAAATTCATGGCCCAGAGGTTTTCCATTAAATGAAATACAAAATAAAGCAACCCAAGGTCGGATACTGTATGAAAATTCTGACAGTACTAATGCAAATAATGTAATAGATATACAAAAAGAAATTGGTGTAATGCAATATGTTGCCAATCAAAATCCGGATCTGGATGCCATACATCGATTAGTACATCCATTACCTATCCATTTTCAAAGACATCCTTATACTATTCAATATGAGTCTGATTCTACTGCTACTTCAAGTGAGAAAAATCAAAAACAAAAACAAACTCGAACAACTGGATCCTTAATGGTACCAATCCATACAACATTTATACCATATAATGCACAAGCAACACTACATACGTACAAAGCATTATGGGCAATGTTGTTACCAATTAGTGTAAAGGGACGTGTCTCCGATATATGGCGATCTTACTTTTCACAAAGAATTTTTCGTGATATTGATACATCTAGTACATCTACTACTATTACTAGCAGTGGCATTGGTGGGAGTACAAGTACGTCTAGTACGTCAGGTACAAGTTCAAGTACGGGTGGGAATGGATTAAAAATAATTATATTACCACCTGATATTAGACAGGAACGAAATGAACACAACATTATTGCTGATATGACTGCTGAAGAAGATTTATATTATAAAACATCGTCATTACTACAATTTTTAAATGACTGGACGTATACTCATACTAGTACTGACAATGACAATGATGATAATGACAATAATGAAACACAAATACAACTCCAATCGTATATGGAATGTTTATGGATTGATCTATATGAACGTGATTATATTGGTATAGATGATATTCAGTCCATGCAATTATGGTTATTAGCTTTAACAGAAATTGGATATATCTTTCCAACATTACAAAAAAATGAACATCAAACAATTAAAGATGTGATTTTAATGGGACAATATAATTTTGGAAATTATTATATTAATAATGATAAACAACATATTCTAACTGGACAACAACAACTTCAACAACAAGACCAACAGCAATATGAGAATGAAGTTTTGTTGTTAAATGAAACGATAATAACCGATTTATTATTTTGGGTTCAAAAATGGAAACAAAAATTTCATCATGTCCAAATCCGTGGTCCATTTTCAACTACTCTTGTAAAACATCTTCGAGAAAAACATTCTATTAATATCTATTCGACACGATCAACACCCATTATCCATCCAGCCGATTCCCCGAACCCGAATTTAAAGTATGATAAAGGGTATATATCACCAATGGATAATTTATTAATAACATTAAAACAAGAGTATTACAAGAATAAGAATAGTACTACTAAATCAACTAGTCAGTCTAAAATTAAAGGTGCATTGTACGTTCATGATGATATGTTTGTGAATGTCACAAATATATTTGATGGTATTAATAAAGAAACCACTATATTAGCAACTCATGATGAAAGTACTATCACTAGTAATGATGATGATGATGATGCTGATGATATCAATTATAATAATCTTAATGCTGCTTATGCTGATGTTGAGGCTGAGGCTGATGATATGATATCAAGATATTCCTATCGTATCCATCCTCCATCACTCAAAAATAATAAAACCTATTTTACAAAAGTAAATGGTTTTTATACTGATAATCCAACTGAATTATTATATTCATTAGAGTCTTGGGAATTTAATTGGTTATGTTTACATACCATGATTAATGTTACAAATGATCTACGATCTTATAAATATATGAATCATTCTAGTAATAGTATTGATGATAGAGGTGATGATTTTTATTTTACAGTACCAATAAGAGCACAAAGTGATTTTTTGTATATACCAACAAGTCTAACAAAAGAATATATGGATATAGCACAAATATTAATTGATCATAATGTATTCTTAGAATGTGGTTTTCCAATCATTATCAATGAATTATTGAAAATAAAACGATCAGACGAAGAAGAAGACGAAGAAGAACAACAAAATTCAAAAGAACAAAAAATCCAAAAACGAAAAAAAAGTAAGGTAAATGATGATAATGATGATAATGATAATACAGCTACTACAGCTACAGCTACTACTACTACCGCTACGGCTGAAAATACTAGTACTGTTGAAATAATTGAACTAAAATCAATTAATTTATGTACAAGTTGGGATTATGTCAGTATTAGAGGTACTTTATCTATGATAGAACAATGTGCTAGGACTACTAGAAATAGGTATACTGACAATGCTAGTGACAAGGCTGCCAGTGACAGTGAATTATCATTGTCATCATCATTGTCATCGCCATCATATATTTATTCTGTGATTCATCCTGTTAAAATAACAAGACTTGGATATGAAACATGGGATCGTACATTTGATTGGATAACAACAGGCTAATAAGGAAACAACAACAACAAAACGTAACATCATCATTATCCATCATCATCAAGCAGTAATGACATGACATGCATATTGATATTTATTTGGACGTATGTACGTACTTCAAGTACGTACGTATGACAATAATTAATTAAATTGATTTTTCTATAGCTACTTTTTTTTTGACTATATACGCACACTACGTACTGTAGGATACTGTACTGTACTGTACAGTACGTGTTTGTCCATTTGTTTTTCCTTATATTTGCATACACCTACCGTACCGTACAGCCGTGTTCTAGTTGCTAACTAACTTGCTAGGTATTTTTCTTGTTTCTATTTTATTGTTGTTCTGTTACTACTGTGTGCTCTCTCATGAGATGGATCAGCATAGACGGGCATGTACCGTACCGTAAACATTATTATCTATAATCTGCTTGGATGGGGACTTGCCTGTGATGTGGTATAAAGCATTGATGATATATATTAAAAAGTGACAGGATTTAATTTTGTAGAAAAGAGTAAAAAAATAAATCTCACCCCACCTACTTACTGACTTAATTAACTACAGTACTGTACTTTACTGCAGTTTTCCACAACAACACGTGCCTGCCCGCCCTACACACTGATGATCTCGATAAAAGATACTAGGAATGTACGTGCGCCATTACGAGAAATGGATGGCTGTGGTTGACTTGACGCGATTGATTCATTAATAGGTGCGCTGTTTTTGGTTTACAGTTGACGTCAAACGTATAAAATTGTATGTTCTTCTACAGTACTATTTCAAAATTGATTTAAAGGAACTTATATGATGTCATATGACTGGGTCGTAGAGAACAATCACCAGTGGATTACCCACCAATCAATCGTTCGGGAATACTTATTTATTGCTTTAAATTTTAATGAATGAATGAATCATTGGCAGTTGCCAATCAAAAATAATGACTCCGAACCCAGAGCGAATCAATCAATCGAATGAATCTACACTTTTTTTCATCTGTACTGTGAACTGCCTCTGCATGCCTCACCGTGATACCGTAATACCGCGAAAGGACTTGCTACTCTGCAGTACAGTCGTAGGCTATGCGTTTAGCTGTTCTAGGATAGATTGAGGAACGGAGGATGTTATTATTGCTAGCTAGATAAAAGTAGTAGACTAATTGTTAGAGCAATGATGTTTTTATTTTAATAGTTTAACTTATTTATAATCTTTAAACTCTATGATGTGTGTTTCTAGATTTCATTTTAATTTATATCATTCTGCTTTTGTTGCTTTCTATTTATGTACAGTATATATTTGGATTATCTTAGCGTGTGTGTATTGTATATGTATGGCTCCCGTCGATCTTTGAAAAAAATTACAATTCAAGATCAAAAATTTCATCACTACCGCTTTCGTATCCATCATCATCACTTGGATAGTAGTACTCACTTGAAGGAACGTCGTGACTATACATCATCGATGATGCTAATCCACTACTATATGTACTACTTGTAACATCATCACCGCTTCTTGATATTATCCCTTTACCAGAAAAGCATAAGGTGGATCTCGATGTGCTGCTTGAAGAGGAAGATGGAGAATTGTTTATTCTATTCTTTTGATTTGACGACGAAAGTTGCTGTTGATGAGATTGACGTCCACTACTACTATTATTATTTCTTCGACGATAATCAACAATTCGATTGTACATCCTCCACGTAGCGTAATCATACATTTCGTTTCCTTCACGACCCTCTTGTTGTTGTTGTTCTTGTTGCTGCTGTTGATGTAGAGATGTATTTGTATCCCTCATTATATTTGTTTCGTCGTCGTACACACCACTGCCATAATCAGGACGTGAACGTTTATTAATAGCAATTGATCTTGAACAAGATCGGGGTAAAAAACTTGTTACCTGGTGATGTGTATTCGCCATCATGATGTTGTTGTTTGTGAATGTAGTTGTAGGTGTTTTAGCTTTCGTGTTCGAATCTTGTTATGGATTATAAGTATGTTGTTGTTGTGGTTGTGGTTGTTTGTCTATTATGTTTTTGTCTTTGCTGTTGTTGTTGTACGAAGCCGTCAGACATTTTTGTGTTTTTGCTGATCAGTTTTTCGTAAAGAGGAATCAGTGATACTGAATATGTGAGATTCTTCATCGCCACTGATGATGCCTTGTCACTTTTTATGAACTTTTTTTGCTGATTCGTGGAGAGATGGAGATTTTCTGCATGGTGGGGATTGATTCGTTGTTTGCGTGGAACACAGGCATCAGCCTCAGGTTTGAAAATAATTGGTGATGCCGCGTTGTTAAGTGAAAAGAAGAATCGTTCGTACTTGTTGTTATCTTCTGGTCGTAAAATACCGCTTTTTATAAACTTTTTTTGCTGATTCGATTCTAGATTCGTGGAGAGATGGAGATTTTTTGCTTGGTGAGGATTCGTTGTTTGCGCCAAACATCGTCGTTGTAGAAAGAACAAACCAGGCATCAGTCTCAGCTTTGAAAATAATTGGTTATGGCGCGTTGCGTGAAACACGGGCATCGGACTCAGGTTTGGTTTGAAAATAATTGGTGATGGCGCGTTGCGTGAAAAAGAAGAATCGTTCGTACTTGTTATCTCATCTACAAAAATACCGTCACTTTTTGAATCTATGCTTCGCGTGATTAGCACGCGCGTCTGATCATCTTCCGTCATACTTGTATTATTAACTGATATTATTGCTCGTGTTATTACTGTTGTTGTTGTTGTTGCTTCTCTTCTTGAAGCCATTTCTATCGTTGTTCCTTGTTAACATTTGATCCGATGTAATGATCTCGCAATTGTCGTTGTCATATTCCGCTGTTATTGGGAGGACTTCATTACTATTATCACGGGGAGTCAGGGGTTATAACCCGTAATTGGTGTTATCGTATGCGTAAGCATTAATATTAGCGTCATACTGTTGCTGCTTATGAAGCGTCGTCTTTGTCGGAAACGCTCATATGGTTTGCCGCATCAACGATGTTAACGCTGCTGTTTATGTATTCCAGAGAATTATTCATGATTATACTGGCACGAGTTTTTTTTCTCTTTTTTTTCCTATTCTTCTTCTTCTCCTTCTCGTCAAAACACGATCAGCCTGCACAGTACGAATGCCCAACGAAATGTGTGAATACGTGCGTAGGCAGCTAGCAAGATATGGCACAGTACAGTGTTGAATGGATAGTAGCTTGTGGAGTGCAGTGGTATGCACGTTAGCGAGGAAATGCATGTATTGTATTGCACTCTATTAGTGAAGCTAGCTATTAGAATAGATCTGATAGTGCATGGGTTTATGTCTAATATATTTATCGCCTCGCTCTAGCAGCTGTAAATCATTGACCAAACGAACGAATGGTAATAGGAACGTTCGGCATTCCTACCATCGCGCTCGCAGCTCTTTCTCGTCGCCGCCACCACCATCATCACACGTCTACTCATCTACTCAACACGACCGTTGGGGTAGCAAGTATCCGAAAGCTGAACCGATTCCTTGTCCACGTTGTCGAGATATCCCTTCAGACGAATGCGATCCAACAGCTTTTTAAAGCCCTGCTCCTTCGCGCTGGCATAGTCGAGGGTCTTGGCGAGAGACAAGCGCTGATGTACCTTCCCGTCTTGGAGAATCTCAAAGACAGTCTTCATCTTAGCCGTCAGTTCGCTAAGGATGGTTTCTTGAGCTTGCTTGTTCGTTTCGACCTCGGGAGCATTTCCCGCTTCGTCGCGACCCAAATCGGTCAAAAAGACGACCATCTTGTCCGAAAGATCAACATGGTCACGCTTTTTGGCACGAGAGAGGGCTTTCTTGAAGGAGGCATTGTCTCCGCGTCCGTATCCAGCACGACGGGCCACAAAATCACGAGGAGGTTTTCCTTTGTGCAAGGGAGCAAGCTGAGCAATGACACCGAGGAGCTGGTTCTTGGAAGTGGCCTTGCCCTTTTTGGCCTTGTCGGCGGGAACCTTGGCCTTGACGGGAGACTTCTTCTTGGATTTGGGAGATGTCTTTGTCATCGTGTTGATGTTTGGGATGTTGTTGAATTATTTTAAATTGAAAAGCGACACTGGCGAGATTATGAGACTTGTTTTCAACAACAATAAACTACGATAGCAGCATGCCTCTTTAGAACCGAAACGAAGAATGTGACCGTGGAAACGCCAACACGTTGCGAGATCGGAGCAGGGCGTTTCATCGCGCGACCACGATCTACCGAATATTAGATTAGTATCAAAAAAATTGATGCCAGAAGAAGTGAGATATTGTATTAACTCATATATTACATTCTTCCATAACAAGACAATATGTTGAATATTATAACAGTAGTGGCTTCAATTATTGAATTCTTCCTGTTTCAACTAGCGGATTGACGCTCATATGCTTATTAGATCTCATTTCAGCACAATTAAAAAAAGCTTTGTGATTTGAATCTGATGTGTGTTCAACTATATGAGATACACATAAAAGAACAAAGACCGACACTGATTCGATCATTCTTCACGGACCGCTTATGTTTTATAGAGATCCCAAGTTGACAGCATCATCAACACCATCAAAAGAACTACTGTATGTCGTTAGAAATAGGTAGTATTTCGTTCCACAGTCATCGTCATCCCAGTCTAAATGTATTGTCCTTTTTTTTTGGTAGAACAAGATGGCGCTACCACATCGTTGTTTCTTAAAATGGAAAATATAAATACTACCTTAAGTCCATCCGATTCGCAATCTATTTCCTCTTCTACACGATAATCAGAGAGACAACGCATGGATCATGATGATTCGACTTGATTCAATTCAATTCAATTCAATTCAATTCAATTTAATCCAGGTAATTCGACCAACGACAAGATCCTTAATTTATTTTGACTAAGAAAGTTGTTGCGGATTTGAATGTGTTATTACTTTATCATCGACTTCTTTTTCTTCTATTTTCTTCCTTCCTTCGATATATTTTTGCCGACGAAAACCGATAAATATATAGCTATTGTGAATACTTTCTAAACTATTGTTTGTTTGTCGGGGGGGGGGGGGGGGGGACACAAAGCAACAAAAATAAAATGTTGCTTCTTGCATGCTTATTACTCTTATGAAAAGATAAATGATGAGATTCTAACAACATCATTCAATACTGCATCAGCCATATACTCAGCATCATCATCGTAAACATTATTATTACTACTACTATCGTTGTCGTCGTCGTCGTCGTCGTCATCATCATCTTCATCATAATCGTTATCGTCAGCATTATTGTTACTAGTAGAACAGCAATCAAAGGATCGACGACGACAATACCGACACCAATAAATAGGAAGACGTCCAATACTTATCCACCCTACATCGTGTATGTTAGACGCACTTACGATAAATGACGCTACCAAAATAGGTTGATGCCAGAAGAAGTGAGATATTGTATTAACTCATATATTACATTCTTCCATAACAAGACAATATGTTGAATATTATAACAGTAGTGGCTTCAATTATTGAATTCTTCCTGTTTCAACTAGCGGATTGACGCTCATATGCTTATTAGATCTCATTTCAGCACAATTAAAAAAAGCTTTGTGATTTGAATCTGATGTGTGTTCAACTATATGAGATACACATAAAAGAACAAAGACCGACACTGATTCGATCATTCTTCACGGACCGCTTATGTTTTATAGAGATCCCAAGTTGACAGCATCATCAACACCATCAAAAGAACTACTGTATGTCGTTAGAAATAGGTAGTATTTCGTTCCACAGTCATCGTCATCCCAGTCTAAATGTATTGTCCTTTTTTTTTGGTAGAACAAGATGGCGCTACCACATCGTTGTTTCTTAAAATGGAAAATATAAATACTACCTTAAGTCCATCCGATTCGCAATCTATTTCCTCTTCTACACGATAATCAGAGAGACAACGCATGGATCATGATGATTCGACTTGATTCAATTCAATTCAATTCAATTCAATTCAATTTAATCCAGGTAATTCGACCAACGACAAGATCCTTAATTTATTTTGACTAAGAAAGTTGTTGCGGATTTGAATGTGTTATTACTTTATCATCGACTTCTTTTTCTTCTATTTTCTTCCTTCCTTCGATATATTTTTGCCGACGAAAACCGATAATTATATAGCTATTGTGAATACTTTCTAAACTATTGTTTGTTTGTCGGGGGGGGGGGGGGGGGGGGGGACACAAAGCAACAAAAATAAAATGTTGCTTCTTGCATGCTTATTACTCTTATGAAAAGATAAATGATGAGATTCTAACAACATCATTCAATACTGCATCAGCCATATACTCAGCATCATCATCGTAAACATTATTATTACTACTACTATCGTTGTCGTTGTCGTCGTCGTCGTCATCATCATCTTCATCATAATCGTTATCGTCAGCATTATTGTTACTAGTAGAACAGCAATCAAAGGATCGACGACGACAATACCGACACCAATAAATAGGAAGACGTCCAATACTTATCCACCCTACATCGTGTATGTTAGACGCACTTACGATAAATGACGCTACCAAAATAGGTGGAGCCGCAACAAAAAATGCGCTGACAACCATTAATTATGATTTATTCTATCTTGTGTAATAGTACATGCAGTCCGGTACTACTTAAACTCGCTTCTTCTAGACTAATCGCTCAAAGTAGGTGTGACTATGTCTGTCCATACGGTACTTGAACCCGCTTCTTCTTGACTGATCGCTCAAAGTAGGTGTGACTATGTTGTCCATACGGACTTGACTTGACTTGACTCGATGATACTCTACTACAGTAACCCTCGGGCAGAATAAAGGAATACTTTGTATACAATATGGTATATGGACGTCGTACACAATTGTACGATTGAATTCCGAAAGAAAAAAAACTTTTGGTGTCACCATGCATACTGTACAGTACACCATACTTTTCTTTGTAAGTTAGAAAAGATCTTGATGAGATGAAAAGATGTGTCGTGAAAGGTAATCGAAAAAAAGACACAAAAACACGCACATTCTATATTCTCGCGCAACACCCAGTTAGAATACGGTCTTCCTCTCAAACCTTACAAGAATAAATAAAACTACCCTATACATTCCGTAGCTAGTGAGAGATCTACGTCTATTCAATAGAGAAAGATGGATATTAAAAGAATTACTGCCTTCTTATCTTGCTCGTGTACTCCGTAGGTACTACTATAGGTTTATCATTGTCTTTTAATTTCTTTCTTACGTGTTTTAATTTGTTTCGTTGTTCTGAAATTGTATCTTGTGTGAATCCTCCTCCTCTGCCGCTGCCGCCACTGTTACCTTTGAAATCAGTTCTATCTTTATTGTTGTATTTTAAATTGTTTCGCTTTAAATTACGTTTTGAAATTGTATCTGGATCAATCTAATACTGAAGGCAATACCAAACTCAACCCGAAATCAAAATCGTTAGAATCAATATACGACCCCCGCTGCTGTACATGTCCAGCCGGATCTCGTTGTAAAGAAGATTGCAGCTGTAAAAAAGTTGGACTTCTTTGTTCTTCCTGTGAAGAAGTTGATTGTGGCTGTTCAAATTCTTTTCATAATAAAGAATTAATGGCTCCACTTCCTTGGAATGCTGCGACATCTTCACCACCGTCACCTGTCCCATTAACTAACGATAAGAAAAAGGATTCTACTCTACCTACTGCAACATCAAAAAATTTATCCAAAAATAATAATAATAAAAATAATAATACTAATAGGATTAATAATATTAAAAATAATGATAATACAAATGATGGTTCTAATAAGATAAATTTGAAACTGCCCCCGGCAGCTGTTAAAATCACAAATCCTTATAAGAACAAAAAGAAGAACAAGAAGAAGAATAACGCTGGAAAGTCGAACCCCAAAACAAACCAAAATCCAAATTCAAGTCCACTTTCGGATAATGATGATGATGATACTGATAGCTCAAACATCACCATTAATAGACGACTAAAATTTGGTACTGATGATTTAGCACCTCCAAACCCACCGTCAAATACTAATACTATTGGTACTGCTACTGCTGCCACCGCTGCCACTGCTACAACTACGGCAACCGCAGCGACTGCTACTACTGCTACCAACACTACTACTACTACTACTACTACTAATAACACTACTGGAGACAATCTTGCAAGTAATATTAATAATAATAATAATAATAATAATAGTGGCAGTAACAATAGCAACACCAATAATATTAACAATACCGATGGCAATGGTAGTAATAATCGCCCACCTCCCCGTGTTTACACAGTCGATCCACGAAGCGACCTTCCCGGTGCAGAAATCTCTGCTGCAAATAAAATGTTAGATGAAGTATATGGAGACCATGTCCATGACAACCCCGGCTCCCATCTCAGCGGACTTATTAGCAGCTCTCAAGATCAACTCTGGCAGGGTTACTTTCGTCGCCTTATACCTCACAACCAATCTCTCTATGACTGCCCTAAGGGAAAACTGGGTAAGGATATAACGAATGAATATTCAAACTTATTTGAGGCAATCATGAATGGCAAGTGTAATATGGAGAAGCTACTCGTGTTTCCAGTAGTGGTTCTACAACGGAGACACGGAGTGACTAAGAATGCCGACGTTAAACGCCGTCTTCTTAGCCGACTCACCGCTTGGAAGGAAGGCAAATTCAAGTATCTTGTTGAAGACACACATCGAGATCTTATTGCCAAACAATCCAAAGCAAGAGGAGATACAACCCCCGCGCACAGAGCTAAAGTTTACTCAAGTAAACTCATGCGTGGACATCTCCAATCAGCCGTCAACTACATCACTGACCGCGAAGGAGGGGGCATCCTTTATCCTTATGACGTCGATGAGAAATCAGGCCATACTGTATCAAGAGTGCTACAGGATAAGCATCCCAGCATGCGTGATCCTGGTCCCACAGCCATGCCTGCCTACGAGTCCGTCCCGGAACTTCCAACACTTGAAATTACAGCTGATACAGTTGAGATAGTCGCTGGAAAGCTCAGTGGTGGTGCAGGTCTGAGTGGAGTTGATTCAATACAACTCAAGCACCTCCTCCTCCATCACGGTCAAGCAAGCCAACGACTGCGCAATGTTTGTGCAAAATTTGGTAGATGGCTTGCCAACGAGCACCCCCCCTGGGCCTCGTACCGTGCCATGCTAGCAAATAGGCTTATTGCGCTAGACAAAATGCCCGGAATTCGACCAGTCGGTATAGGTGATACATGGCGTCGTTTCTTCGCCAAACTTGTTCTAGCAGTCTCTATGTCTTATGCTACTGACTGTTGTGGGTCAGACCAGCTCTGTGCCGGACTAAGAGCCGGAGTTGATGGTGCCATACATGGACTATCGGCTATGTGGAGGGAGATGGAATCTGAGGAAAACACAGGTTTCGTACTTATTGACGCAGACAATGCATTCAATGAGGTCTCACGCATCAACATGTTATGGACGATCCGCCACGAATGGCCTGCTGGAGCTCGATTCGCCTTCAACTGCTATCGGCACCACAGCCTACTAGTGGTACGGAATCCAGGCGGGAAACCCTTCACTTTCTTTTCTAAAGAAGGTGTCACACAGGGCGACCCATTTGCGATGATAGCATATGGTGTCGCTCTCCTACCACTCATCCGCAAACTGAAAGAATTAAATGTATTATTAGTTCAATCTTGGTATGCAGATGATGCTAGCGCAGCTGGCAAATTTGATGAAATACTACGCCTTTTTCAAGATTTATTACGAATGGGACCTGATTTTGGGTACTTTCCTAATGCATCTAAGAGTATCCTCATCACCCATCCCGACAATGTGGTTGCAGCTCACCACTTCTTCAACGAGACCCATGGCCTAGGTTTCAAGATCAGCACAGGAAGTCGTTTCCTGGGTGGTTTCATTGGAGATACCACAAGTCGAGATGAATACGTATCAACAAAAATCGCCGACTGGATCCACGGCACCAAGGAGCTAGCAGCAGTAGCAAGATTGAAGTATCCACACGCAGCTTACACAGGCATTACCAAGTGTTTGCAGCACAAGTGGAGTTTTACTCAACGTGTTATTCCTGGCATTGATGACCTCTTCCAACCACTGGAGGATGAACTCACCAATAATTTGCTCCCCGCCCTATTTGGAGACCCCCCATCCACTATGGATGACAAGCTCAGACTTTTGACCGCTCTGCCAGTCAAACATGCTGGGCTTGCTCTCCCGAATCCAGTTACCTCCTCCGCAACCAACTACAAGAATAGCACTCTTATGAGTTCTCATCTTCTGTTGGCTGTTCAAGGCAAGATCAACTTCAGTTTACAGGACCACAGAGATACCTGTCAATCCTCTCTCTCCGCGTCCCGAGAGCTCCGACAAACCGAAAATGATTCTTCATTGACCAACCTCCTTGCAGCTCTCCCTCCAGCTGCTGCAGGTCAACCAAGCACAACAAGAGCAATCAAGCGTGCTGGGGAAACCGGTCTTTGGCTTACTACTATCCCTAATCACATCAACGGTAACATTCTCGGATGTGACGAATTTATTGATGCTATTCGATTGAGATACCAAAAAGTGCCACACAATCTCCCTGCCAAATGTGATGGCTGTGGCTCTGCATTTGATGTAGGGCACGCGCTCCAATGCAAATCCGGGGGCCTAATCATTAGACGTCATGATGAACTCAATCTTGAGCTTGCATCTTTAGCAAAGATGGCCTTGAGAGAATCTGCAATACGTGCTGAACCTGAAATCAACCCCAGCGCCTCTATTATGGATTCTCCCACCACCATCACAGCCATCGACACAAACGGAGACCGAGGAGATTTGTTGATCAAGGGCTTTTGGGACAATGGAATGGACGCTATCATCGATGTCAGAATAACAGACACAGATGCCAAATCCTATCGAACAAGAGACCCAAAAAAAGTCCTACAGTCACAAGAGAAGGAGAAAAAGAAGAAATACCTCGATCAATGTCTACTCCAACGTCGAGCCTTTACCCCTTTTGTTGTCTCTGTGGACGGCCTGATTGGTTACGAGGCCAGCAATGTGCTAAAGCAATTATCAAAACGTTTAGCAGATAAATGGAATAAGCCTTATTCAGTTACATGTGGAATAGTCCGCTCACGTATCAGCATTGCATGTGCGCGAGCTTCCAATCAATGTCTGAGAGGTTCTCGAATACCATTCAAAACAATGAGCAGACAAATTCAATGGGAGGACGGTGCAGGCGCCGGCCTCTATAGAATTGTCCGCTAGCACCACCATCTATTCATATCCACACACTGACCACCTCCACCTTCACAACTCCACTCTCAATTCCCCTGACTACTAAGAAATATTTCATGGTGGTTACATTGGAGGTATCCCAACACCAAGCACAAAATGAACCCACTAACCCTCTCATCCTATCCACGGGGACCACCTTTGAGCAGAACACCATTCATATTACAACCTTTAGCTAGATTAAGATAATTATTTAGTACATATTTTATACTATTAAAAAAAAAAAAAAAATAGGAAGACGTCCAATACTTATCCACCCTACATCGTGTATGTTAGACGCACTTACGATAAATGACGCTACCAAAATAGGTGGAGCCGCAACAAAAAATGCGCTGACAACCATTAATTATGATTTATTCTATCTTGTGTAATAGTACATGCAGTCCGGTACTACTTAAACTCGCTTCTTCTAGACTAATCGCTCAAAGTAGGTGTGACTATGTCTGTCCATACGGTACTTGAACCCGCTTCTTCTTGACTGATCGCTCAAAGTAGGTGTGACTATGTTGTCCATACGGACTTGACTTGACTTGACTCGATGATACTCTACTACAGTAACCCTCGGGCAGAATAAAGGAATACTTTGTATACAATATGGTATATGGACGTCGTACACAATTGTACGATTGAATTCCGAAAGAAAAAAAACTTTTGGTGTCACCATGCATACTGTACAGTACACCATACTTTTCTTTGTAAGTTAGAAAAGATCTTGATGAGATGAAAAGATGTGTCGTGAAAGGTAATCGAAAAAAAGACACAAAAACACGCACATTCTATATTCTCGCGCAACACCCAGTTAGAATACGGTCTTCCTCTCAAACCTTACAAGAATAAATAAAACTACCCTATACATTCCGTAGCTAGTGAGAGATCTACGTCTATTCAATAGAGAAAGATGGATATTAAAAGAATTACTGCCTTCTTATCTTGCTCGTGTACTCCGTAGGTACTACTATAGGTTTATCATTGTCTTTTAATTTCTTTCTTACGTGTTTTAATTTGTTTCGTTGTTCTGAAATTGTATCTTGTGTGAATCCTCCTCCTCTGCCGCTGCCGCCACTGTTACCTTTGAAATCAGTTCTATCTTTATTGTTGTATTTTAAATTGTTTCGCTTTAAATTACGTTTTGAAATTGTATCTGGATCATCCACGTGATGTCGTAATTTTTTCTTTTGTTGGATTGTATCTTTTCGTACCTTTTCTAATCCTTGATCTATAAAGTTATCTTTCTTCCGTCTCGCATACTGATCGGCTTCCTTACAACGAGATGCTATCATCGACGGCTTACCAAAACATATACCCATAATGAAAAGAAAAAGAAGAAGATGGAATAGAACAACAGTATATAATAATAGTACACGTCTCGATCGTCGCTACTCAGTTAATACGACGGCGTATTTATTAAAGCAGGAGGAAAGCCTTTGCTTCTCATCGATCTTCGTTACTGTTAATAATAGGCATTCGTTGACTTGAGTGATCAACAAATAGCATTACATACATGTTCGTTCTTCCTTATCATGCATGCATTGTCGATAATATCATCTTTGTGTTGATGTGTTACTGTGCGTAATCTGCAATTGACGAGATGACGAGATTTGTAGTGAGATACTGTAGATACATGATCGCGAGGGCAACGCGCGCGATAGAAATCTATCTGCAAAAACTAAGCGGGTATCAAAATCTTGTACAGTACACGATAAGTACTCATCAACTTAACTAGATTATTGTAGCTCGGATAAGCAACAGTAAACATGCCCCTCCCCCAAATCTCTATAGGATTAATTCCTCTACCAGCAAACTAACTAGAGTAACTATATACAGGGGCCAAAAATATTTATGACCCCTGTATGTATAGTATATATAGAGAGAGGAACAAATTGAAAAATTTCTATTGTACTGCGACGCGTAATTCTTTTATTCACTTCATATCTGAGAGTCCCGTTTTTATTTCGCTTCAAATGGAGCATATAGGCTCATTTGTATACGCAGAAGAAATATGTTTTAAAATTTTGACCTGTGGTCGAGACCAGACCAACAGGTGCAGTCTACAACAAAACAGATAAATACAACAGCAGTGCGGAAAGGTGATCGATATCAATATATATATTGAGGATATTATTACTTGTACTGAATAATTATTATATTACTATTTCTTTCTTTCTTGGTGGAATTACGATCACGTATGTAGTAACATACTGGTAAGTTTCTTCGAATCGATTCCACTTTCTTCTTGTATAGTAGCCTTGTGTTGTTGTTGCTGCTTATGTTCGTACCAAGACTTGTTTTTCTTTTTATACACGTATACACTAATGTTGATCCCATTCACTTTTCTTCTCTTATATTATTTCCCATGCATTAATAATCAATTTTGCTTTGTTCAGATTTCTTTTTTCCTATGAACTATGAATAATAAAATCATCTAATCCAGATGATTCCAATGCTAATCCCTTTTCATTACACAAATGAAGAATACAGATGAAGTAAAATGGTAACGTCACATCGGATTGGGATTCATTCATTTGCATATCACGAACAGTATCTTGGAAGGAAAGAGTTGTTGCTGTAGCAGTAGTAGTCTTAGCAGCACTATCCTCGTCGTTATTGTTCTCGTCACCACCAGAAGTACCGGCAAGGACAGGATCAGGATCGGATACGGTAGATGCTGTAGATAAAGCATCGTCGTCGTCTTGACTCTTCGCATCCTCATTTTCTTCGTTCTTGTTGATAGCATTGTTTGCAAATGTCTGTTCGAGTTCTGTCCATAAATCACGTTTTAAACGTTTCACATCAACCTTCTTTGCTATCTTAGCATATCCAATTTTAATTTTATTGACCTTACGTACATCATCTAATTCTGGAACAACAAATTCGTTTGGATTATCATTATCACCATAATCATCATCGTCGCCACCACCAAAGTTAAATCCTGCTCCATCATCATTATCGCCATACGAATCATTATCACCAGCACCATGCTCACCCCAAGTTTCGACACCAGAAAATCCAACCACCTTGGTTGATCTTGTATTGGTACCTCCTGGTGCTAGTAGCGCTGCATCACGTTTCGCTTTTGCTAAATCCATAAGATTTGATTTGGGACGTCCAAATAATGTAGTAAATTCTTTGACATCAATTCCAGCATCCATCGGCAATAAATTATCATTCTTCCCGTATTTAGTTTTCATTGCTTTTGTTAATTGAAGTGGATCAGCCTTACCGCGACCTGTCTTCTTCGGTGGGGATGGTTTCTTAAGTAATAGTTCATCTAAATTATCAATCGGTGTGTTAAGTAAAACAGCAACGCGTCCCGATGAAATTGATGATAATGCCTTAGATTTTACCTTCCGTCCCTTCTTACTTTTGGCAGGATCTTTACCGCCAGTAACAGTATCGTCTTGACTAGTACCACCAGTACCGGTAACGGTACCACCATTAGTCTTACGGCGCATTTTCTTCCAATGTTCTGCACCCGCCCATAAATTACCTGATGATAAATTTGCTAATGCTTGACTGTTAAAATATTCATAATGATTAGTTGATTCCATTGTTGAAATATTCCCGGATGCGATTGCATCCAATAATACAGTTGCTTGAGAAAATCCTACCGGTAGTGTTTGCAAGAATGATGGACGATTATTGTCGGCACCATCTGCCCTATTGGGATTATTGGTGTTGCTACTGTTGTCACCGTTGCCATTGGTACCATTGTGACTACCAAGCGATGAGAATGAAGTACGTCCAGCTTGAAAACTCGATGAAGAAAATCGATGATCCCCATCGTGTAAATCACCAAAGTCATCATCACCATCGCCACCACCGCCGAAATCAAATCCACCACCATCATCATCATCATCATCGTCACGTGCATTGAGAGATCGTCCAAAATCTGCCAGAGAGGCACGACTACGTTCGATTGCTTCGAGGTGAATGGACTTATCTGCCTCAGCTTCCTCCTCGTGACTACTTGCATACCGTTTCGACTGTGATCGATATCATATAGTATTTGATAGTAGTTGTAAGGGAAAGAATTTGGTTTAGGGATGTGCGAAGGCATAGGGTGTTAGGTAGGAAATAAAATAGATATCGAGGAATATAGTGTTTTTCGAAAGAACAGTAATAACTTGTACAACAAAAGACATGTTATGTCATGTAAATACATATATACGTATACGTACCGATATACCAATGTCATCAACGAAACCATCATTTTTTAGATCAGCAAATTGATCACGTAATGATGCAAGTTGTGGAACAAGTGACATACTACCAATTGTATTATTATTATTATTATTATTATCACTGGTAGTAGTATTATTGATTCCATCGATTCCTGATGATGATGATCCTCCTCCTACTCCTGATGAAATCAAAAGAGATTCTAATTTTGTTACTAAACTAGTAACATCAACAACAGTAGTATTGTCGGATAATGATACTGCTGCTGCTGCTGCTGGTGGTACTTCTTGAGGTAGGACATCTTCGGGAACATCTTCCAACCTGATACTGCTATCGTTCTTGTTCTTCTTCAGTTGTTGTTGTTCTTCGTGATCATTTTCTTCATTATCATTTTCAACTTCATCATCATCGTCTAATGTGGAATCAAAGATAATTTTACATCCACCATATCCAACACTCAGATTAGCCAGTAATAAACCTTTTGCACCACCTTCATCAAAGTTTTTGGACATTTTATGAAATAATGGATCAATATCGAATGCCGCATCTAGTTTGTGAATATTAATATTGGCTTTTTTTGTGTGTATGTGTTTTTGTTTGGTATGATATGAGTTGAGTTGATTTGAAAGGAAAAAGAGTGGAGTAAAGTGGAATGGAAGGAAATGGAATCAAGGAAGCAAGTTAGAACATCGTAAGGGGGTTAGAGAGAAGTAAATCAAGACTGAAAACTCGTATGTATAGAACAGAACAAACATAGATAGAGCAACATGTCACGTCACGTTATGTTACGAGTGTAGAAAAGTGAAGTAGCACTTACAGGTGTTATGTTCCAATGTATTAGCAGAGCTGGTATTACTTCTTGATTTATTACTACTTCGTCCTCCGTTATCTTCGCCACCGTCCATCGATTCTCCTCCATTACTTCCAGTTTTCTTCTTAGAAGTAGTAGTATTGCTGCTATTGCTGGTTTCAGTACGATTTAAATTAGCTAATACCTTGTAGGATGTTAAATGTACATCATCCACACGATAAGAATAAATTTTCACAGATGCATCTAATGTACAACTTGCTTTTGTAAAATTAACACCTGTTGCACTATTAGATTGTCCTCCTGTTGTCATTGTGGAATCCATCGTACTATCCATGACATTGTTCGTAACATTACGAGTACTGTTGTTAAATCCACGTTTACTAGCATTTAAACCACTTCCACCACTATTCGATCCGGTCCGTAATTCCGGTGCGACAAATCGATCTAAATGATCAATTAAATTAATATTCCAAGAATTGGTTGCATTAATTCGATTCTCGGCATTCATACGAATCGCATTCCGATAGACTTCACTTAAATTATCAACAGTTCCGCCAGTTCCGCTAGTTAAAGCTCTAGAGGATGAATCATCCTCATTATCATCATTATCATTAGCGCCTATTTTCAAAAAACGTGCAGAAGAACGACGACGGCGACGACTACTTCCCTGTTTCTTCATGAGTGAACGACGATCTTTGATCTTTATCGTCATTCCCTGTTCTTTCTTCTTGCTCAGATTAGGATGAAAATTCTCACCATCGTCATCGCCATCGTCGTCTGGATTATAGTCATCTTCATTTTCATTTTCTTCTTCATCGTCATCATCGCTTTTATTTTCATTTTCATTTTCGTAATCATCCTCCGCTAATAGGATACCTCGTTGTCGTCCACCACCACTACTACCGTCATGATGAAAACTTGTTTCTTCAGGAATCATGAATGACATGATTATTGATTATTGATTTTGAATTTTGAATTTTGAATTTTGAATTTTGTTTCTGTAGCTATTTTGAATTCTCTTTGACAACCGTTTCGGATTTTGTTTTTGTTCGTACAAGTTTAATAGAGTTATTGTCTTTTGCTATTCTGATGCTGATGCTGTTGCTGTCTTTTGTTGTTGTCTCTTGCTGTTCTTGTTGTTGCTCTTACTGTCTCTTGTTTCTTTTGCTTTAATTTTTCTCGAAATTGCTATTGTTGTTCTTGTTGTTGCCGTAATTGTTGACGTTGTCGTTGTTGTTTTGCTTTCTTGCTGTTCGTTGACGTTGTTGTTTCGTTCCTCCAAAAAAATAACAACGGCATAATCGAGCCTGTCTAGCTTTTTTTAATGAAAATCACACCGGACATGCATCGCATCGCATCACATCCACGACTGAGTAATTTGTTTTTGTACCTTTCAACAGTGCTCTGTGTTACTGTACGGTATGTGGTGCTTCTTTATCTTCTGATAGTTATGATGAAAGATGAAAGACTGTATGTACTGTACTATTTGTACAGTATTCTCCATCATGAAGAAATAATAGATATAATTGAACCTATACCATCTATTGTTCTCCTTTTGCCCTGATAATGCAACATTTACATGCAGAAAAGTAAGTTTACAAAAGAGAAGCAAGTAGTCAGTGTGCAACCAACAATGGTTCTAAAAAAGCAGCTAGCAGCAGCAACTGTATTTCTTGTTTTGTTGTTACATTTACCATATTGTTTGGTTAGCATAGTAGCAGGAATAGAAAATAATTCTTCATTCTTGTTGTTGTTTTGTACATTGTTTGGTTGACAGAAATAAAACCAGCCACGGGTTTGTTTTTGTGAGTGTAGTGGATCTTTCAGTAGCTACTATTTACCTAAATACAACATGACAATGGAGGAGTGTACAAGAAGTGAACAGTAACTTCTATTGAGTTGCTAGCGCTCCACTTACCCAAAGTTGGGACTCACGCGCATGGCGCATGAATCACTCCACAAGCTCAACCATTCAATAGCAAAAGCATCAAATGGAGGCAAAGTAACAATAGCAATAGAGATCATCATAATCTAAATATAACACAGTTAATAATGGAACTCAGATATCTTTCTCCATTGTAGCCAAGTGTAGATGTCTTAATAAGTTCTAACTTTGCAGCACTTCTCTCATTGTTGAAATTGACAGACATAGAACCACCCAGCATATTGTACACATGCACTTGCTTCAGGAGCAGAGTGGACCCACCATCATCAGTGATACAACAATACAACTTAGTAGCAGAGTTTCTTGTTATTACTATTTCGAATATATTGTCGTTGTTGTTGCTGTTGTCAAGAAAAGATAGGACCTGTATGGGAACAGGTCAGGCAGGAGTAGAGATGCAGAGAGGTTTATAGTACAGGAAGTAAGTGTGCAGCAGCCAATTCTAACAAAGTATCAGCAGTTCTGCAAGTTTGTGTGTTGGTGTTATGTATTGCATTTTGTTTGGTTGACAAGAAAAATAGAACCTGCATGAGCACTATCTGCCAGTGATGATACATTAATATTATATTACTGTTGGAAAACCTCTTTATATGTAAAAATGTAAGAAAAGTAGTAGGTTCACAGAAGTAGAATCTGTATGGACATTCATTAGGAATGGGTCCAACAGTGATCCACCAATATCATTATTGATTGGTTGTTTGTACAAACTTTACCTGCATGACAGAAGTTTACAGTAGTAAGTGCAGAATAAATTCCCACACAGCAGAAGTTCTTATTGTTGTTTCAAAAGGAAGACTATTAGGAAAAGATAAAGCCTACATCATAATGGGTATCACAATGTTATTAGGCAGCAGTGGACCCACTATTGATGGACCAAAAGTTTACAAGAAGTGCACAACAAAAACTAACACTGCAGCATTTCTTGTTTTTGTTTCATAGAAAGATATAGAACCCAACACCCTGCATGTGCATCCTCAGGAGGAATGGACCCACCAGTGATACACCAATATTGCAGGAGGCTACAAGGGGTTCACAGCAAGTAAATGTTCACACAGTAGTAGCAGTTCTTGTTGTTGTTTCAGATCTTTTGGTTGACAGAAATAGATAGAACAAGTACGTGATCCACCAGTAATACACTACACCACTATTGTTGCTATCATTTACTCCTGGAGTTCATCCAACCTTTATAAATGAAGAAGAGCTTATAGTAAACACACATTTAAATCTCTCAAAGCAACAGCAGCAGTTCTTGTTGCTGTCTGGTGGTATAAAATGCACAACAGATGCTTCCAAACAGCAGCAGTTTCTGTTTGTTGTTTCATATTTCTGGGTTGACAGAAATATAATCAGCATGCCCCAGAGAAATATACCATGCCAATGTTGTTGTGCTTTGCCTCATTATAATGTTTTAGATGCAAAATAGTCTACACAAAAAATGCTCAACATAATCGTTCACAGCAACAGTTCTTGTTGTTGTTCTTTCTCATTGTGTTGTTTGGTTATCATCAATGGATAGAATCAGCATACCAATATTATTGGACAACCTTTACACACATGGTGTAGTTAGTTAATAACAAGAAGTGTGTGACAAAAATTCTATACAGCAGCAGTTTATATTGTTGTTTCATATTATTATTCTTTAGTTGACAGTAGTAATTGCTAAGGCAAGCATGCGTCAGGAGGAGTGGGTGTACCAGTGGTATACAAATAATGCTGATCCTATATACAACTGCAGTAGGTAGTAGTGTTTGTTGGTTAGCAGAAACCCTACATACAGTTAATTCTAATCAGGAGTGTGTGGATCCACAAGTCAAGTGATCGCCAATATTATTAGACAGCATCCTTTCCATGCAGAAATTTACAAGTAAGTGCTCAGCAAATTATAATACAACAGCAGTTCTTGTTTTGTGTTAAAATTAACAGGAGCAATATTAGGTAGAACCAGCATTTGCCAGGAGTGGATCCATGTAATCCACTGCTAGTCTGACATAACATAATAGTTATCGCCCCTTCCCTCAATGCTTATACGCAAAAGCCTATAAGAAGAGCAGAACAATTCTAATAAAGCAGCAGCAGTTTTGCTTAAATTTTAGTGACTCTGCTGCCAACAGTAAACATTAATAAGTTAGCATAATTTACTAAGAAATTGAGAGGAAAGAGGGCAGGGAGAGCAGTGAGGAGGAGAGTGTCCTTTAAATTCTTGTGATTGTTCAATGCTACAGGGGATGCACTTTTTTCGTAACATATAATAATAATAACACATTAATAGCATCACATGGTACTGTATTTTTTAGGAAAGTGGTACAAATGACTATGTGTAGCTCCAGAGCAGAGAGGTAGAGTCAGCAAGTGAGCGTGTGAGGGAGTTGTGCTATTTAATTTTGGTCTATTTGGAATTTTTATGTCAAGAAGGAAGGTGCCATGAGAAATTAGACTGTCTTAAAAACTCAACTGTTGTTCAATGCTACTGGAGAAGTAACCCCCCCCCCCCTAACAGAGAATGGATTACATCATGGCAGTACTACTGTATTTTAGAGGCATGTGATAGAAAATGTATGATATTTTATGCGTAACTCTCCAAAATATCTATGTAGCTCTGTCTGAGGGTAGAGGAGGAGGAGGAGCTACTGTAGTAGTGATTACTAATGATGTTTGACCACTTGACTTCACTAACAAACAGACAAAGATCATAATTTAATCTATATAGGTGAGTGAGACACATTAAGTACCAGTAGGAAGTAATTGTTTGGTAAAATAGATCATTATTTATTTTTGAAGATATGGTTCTTTTACTATATTTAAGTTATGTATTGGGTGGAGTGAGTTTTCTCTCTCGCTTCCTTTCTCTCTCTCTCACGTATTTATTTATTAATTTATGCATATTGTATCATATTGTACTATTCTTCATCTAGCTACAAGTAATTCATCGTGTAGCTAGACGATAACAACAAACTTCCTCTTTCTATGCTCTTGCCATCGTGTATTAGTTTTCTGTTTGTATTGTCGTTGTCGTTGTCGTTGTCGTTGTCGTTGTCGCTGTTCCTGTGATGTTGACAGCAATGATGCTGCTGGTTGATGTTGTTGTAAACATACTATACTGTCGTCATTGTCATTGATATCGACATCGTCGTTGATGTCGACATCGTCTTGAAGAATAGTAGTAATAGCGACATTCATCGTGCTACTACTAGTATTATTATTATTATTATTGTCACCACTGCCACCACTAATATCACAATGACTACTACTACCACCACCACCACCACCAGCGGTAAAGTAAGATAACGCCGTTAAAGGGAATGATGATGTTGACGATGACGACGTTGACGACGACAGTGACGACGATGACGATGGTATCATCATCATAGAAACATTACATAATGCAATCGTTATACAGATACATTTGAATAATAATTTTCTTGGATTGATTGATTTAATAGTACTATTCACACCAATAATCCTTATTGTTACTAACTCTGCTAAGTCTGTAATTCGTTTCGTACAGGTTGTAGTAGCAGCAGCAGTTTTATTGTTAGTTCTGCGTCTATTAATATAATTCCTGCTATTGTTGTTATTGTAATAACCCATAATGAATGTAGTTGCTGCTTTTGTTGTATGCTTGCTTCGAATTTATTATTATTTGGATCGATTGATATAGTCTTGTGTGAGTTGATCGCCGCCTGATAGATAGATAGATAGATAACGTTATTGTTCAGTAATGTAGAAGCAATTTGATGTTCGATTGATGAAAACGAGAAATAATTAATTTTTTTGTGTGCTTTAATTTTAATTGCTTCTATCAATTTGAACGAGAGATAATTCTTTATCTATTTATTTGTATGTACTTTAATAACTTCTGTCAATTCATTTGATGTTTTCGTCAAGAAATGCGAATGAATGTTATCTGTACCAGTATGTATGCATGGTTCGGGGGTGTTTGCACGATTAGAAACGCAGTAAGAGTACCAGTACTTACTTGAGTTGTATCACTATGACATTGATGTTTCTTCTTGTGACTGAACGATGAAGTTATGTATGCAGAGAAATATTATTGGGCCTTTTTAATAATGTCCCATTTTCATTTTGATATAGATATTTCTCTGGTCAGCGTGCGATACGACAAATTAAGCCCAAGTGTTAAAGTAAGAAAATTATAATATTATTGCCTTTTCGATATTTTTAATAACTCCGCTGCTTGTTCCATCATTCATGTTGTCGTGTGAAAGCGAAATGCTTACAAATTCGCTGTGCTGTGTACAGTATCTCTTTTCTCTCGATCTGCTCTGCTCTGCGCCTTCTCTTGTGTTCTCGTTCTCGTTCTCTACTCACTCGCCATCCTACCGTCCTCTACTCTTGTGTCTCTCACAACCCTCTCAGGATTCATTCTTTGATAGTGATGGTAATGTTATCGCAACTGGATTAGCAACAATACAATTAGGTGATCATGTTGATATAATGCATATAACACGAACACGACGTATGATGATGCTCAGAACGACGACGCATAGTAACAACAACAATAGTCGTAATGATAATAATGATCGTGCTTTACAAGATACTACTTCACCTGCAACTTTATCAGAGGACGTATGTATTCCCATTCAAGTGAAATCCTCCAAAGGCAATAGTGGCGGTAGTACAAATAATAGTCATAAGGTTGATGGTACGTCTTGGCTGAATCCATCAGACTCAAGTAATGGTGGTAGTGGTATTCTTTAAACAAACATGGTTCTTTCTTTCATAGAAACAAAAACTATCGTACTATTGTGCCGTACTGTGTGTAACTATGGGAAAGGGGGTTAAACCTAATAGGAGTAATAATATACAACATATCTTTTCTAAAGTATTAATTCAATTTAGCTGTCTCCACTCCGTCCGTTATTGAAAACAAATATTAGTCAGCATCATTCATTCAATTTCAATGAATAATGGAGCACGAGTAGTAATAATGGCGTTGGTAAAATCATCTAATGTAATTGAACAAAAATTCCTTCGACATGTTGGGCATGGATTCTGTTCAATGATGATAGCACTAGAGGTAGTAGTAGTAGTAGTAGTGTTGTTTTTCTCTTCTTCGTGGTCGTGGTCGTCGTCGTCGTCATCGTCATCGTCGTTGCTGTTGCTGCTATTGACACTACCACTGGCACTACCACCATCGCTACTATTTGTACTAGTGTCATTCGTGTTATTAGTGTAATCACTGTGCTCAGTTTCAGTTTCGGTTGCATCCTCACCATTTGTATTAGTACTATTGCTTGTTGTTATCGTTTTCTCTGGTCGACGTTTTGTTGTTAGATAGTCTATCATACATTCTTCATGATATACGTGTGGACAGTCATTATTGTTTTCTGATGACCAAACAATAACATCGTCCACGGCAAAATCTTCAAGGCATATAATACATGACCCATCATTTGTAGTAAGGATATCCAGCGGTTGTTGTTGTTGTTGTTGTTGTTGTGGTCGCGTGTTGAGCTCCACGTTTATTGATGATGATGATGATGATGATGATATTCCTGTAGCCGCTGTTGGCATCGTAATCTCGTCAGTTTCATAACTACTACCACCAAGTTCGACATCTACAAATATTGCACTGTCTTCGTGATGATTACTAACGTCTCCACTGCTTGAACTATTTTTTTTCTTCTTCTTTCTCTCGCTTCTACTACTGCTAGTACTAGTACTAGTACTAGTACTATAACTAACGTGGAAATGATCTTTGGTTAATACTATTCGATTCCCTTTTGAATTGAATACTTTTTTGTATACTTCTTTTCTTCTCTTAGTACTTAAATTTACCATTGGATTTGCTACTGATGAGTTTTTTGCTTCCTCTTCTTCCATTCTTCCTCTTCTTACTAGGGATCTTTCACGGTGTTGTTGTTGAAGTTGTTGTTGTCGACATTGATCAATCAAAAAAAGAACAACAAATGATACAACGAATAATATAAACAATGGAACAGGAATGAATACCTTCCATGATATTTGATGCTGTTGTTGGCCGTAATGATCATCGTCGTTCATTCCTGATGATGTGATGTTGTTGTTGATGATGCTACTGATATGATTCATTGTACTAATGTTTGTTTGATGGTTAATATTGGTTTATTGTGCTTTTAAGTTATGTTATGATAAGAACAAACGTATTTGTGTGTGATACGTTGCTGCATGGTATGGTGTGAGTCAAGTTCTAATAAGTCGAACAGATTAGATCACTTCTACTCTAGTTCACGCAACATTATATCTTGCATGTCGATAAGTCCTGATAAGTCGAAGAGATTACATCACTTCACGTATCTCTACTCCAATTGAATGGGTGAAGGAGCGAAAAAAGAAAAATCTTGCTTGCCTTTAAGTTCTAGTAAGTGATGCTTCACCTAAAAAATGTTCACTTTAGCTTCATTTACTTAACTTCCAATAAACCCTTGGGTGAAAAATCCCTAAAGAACAAGATCACAATAACTAGTTTAATCTAATTAACAAACTGTTCTTTTGTCGCTGATGCACCATCACATTAAGTGAACTATGCGTCTTTTTATCTACTTAAAATACGCGAAATATATTTTTGTCCGTAAAGAACAAGATCACAATGAGTAATAAAATCTAATTAACATTCACGTCACCTCTAGTTCACGCAACATTATAACATCCTTTAGCAATAAATCAAAAGATTGAAAAATCTTCTCTCAAGCGCGTCCAAAAAAATTCTCAAGAGCTAAAAGGTTTCTCAAAGAAAAAAATTGCCTAATTAATTATTGAGTCTTCACCGCATTTATCATTACAGTACCGGTACCGGCAGTTAAAAAAAAGATATTCACACATTTTTGTCCGTGAGCAAGTACTTACTATGAACTGAATTTTGCGTAAAAGAAGAAATTTCTTTAGTTCACGCGCAACTTCCAAGAAACCCCCTCCTCAGCATAAATCACGACGAGTGATGGAAAAAAAAATCTGTCAGTTCTTCATGTTCTTCTATGATAAATCAGATTTCGGTCTTTCCCCGAAGGTGGGCTTTTTACATGGTTTAATAAGGTATACAGTACGCGTAGGCGATCTTTTACGAAGCTCTTAATAGGCAAGCACGGCTTGATTCTACTACGTACAGTACAGTAGTTGATGAAATACTAATAATCATGAGTGTTAAGAAAGGCTAATAGGTCCTACTGCATCCTGTATTAGGAGTAGTAGTAGGATCTACTTATGGCTCACAACTTAGGTACTGTACTTTACACCTACTTCACAGACTATAAATAAATGGGAAATTGTATTGACGGACCGGACCGTGAAAGCAAGTACGAGTAAAACTGAACACAGCAACGAGGAATGTTGGCTTTATTTTTATAGTTCCTTCCATTCTTTTTTTATACTATAACACAAATCGTCATCTGTGTACATATTACATCTCCGTCTTCCTTTTCTCTCACTCTCTCTCTCTCTCTCACGTTTTTCCTTTTTCATCATTTCTTTTTGTTTATATTGCTACGAGACACCGTTCTTTATAATGATATCATTATAAGTTCCATGTCGCTGTTGTTCCAATCGACAAATTCAGTGTATCACCTAGCCGGGGGGGGGGGGGGGGGTTGACTGCAAACGTACTGTAATGCATTTGTGCATGCCGTAGTAAACTGTAAACTTTTTCTTGAAAAAATCTATCGTACAATCCTCATAGATTGTTGACGTTTTTTCCCTGGTTGATTCCATTTTGCATCTTTATATTTATTATATAATTCTTCTAATTCATGTACATACTTTGTATGCCATTCTATTAATATTTTTCCATGATTATTAATTGGTTCATCTGTTGTTTTATCAATTAATGGATGGAATTTCTTATTCGATATACCATCCAGTTGTTTGAATGTCGGTGGTGGTATTGGTCTACCAACAACGACCACAACAGGTGACCGACGTGGCATTATACCTAAACTTTTAAAGAATAAACTCCGTCCTGTAAATAATGGTACAGCAATACCAAATGTATCTTTAACAAGTTTTTGTATTGTTGATATTATTGTTGTTGTTCTTGTAGCAGCAGTCGATGCCGTTGAAGAATCATCGTCGTCGTCATCATCCTCTTGATGATCATCATCATTGTTACTATTATTATTATCGTCGTGTAATGTATACAAATTTGTTTCACCAAATCCTAATACTGGAACTAAATTAGCATTTGCCATTATAGCTTCACGAACAAATCCTCTTCTTTTTTGTAGTACTAATTCCATTCTATTGGAATGTGCAATCATTGATTCTGCTGCACCACCCACAACCACAATCATCGCACGACCTTCATT
Organism: Fragilariopsis cylindrus CCMP1102; assembly: GCA_900095095.1. Classification (NCBI taxonomy): domain Eukaryota; phylum Bacillariophyta; class Bacillariophyceae; order Bacillariales; family Bacillariaceae; genus Fragilariopsis; species Fragilariopsis cylindrus. The sequence goes on along the minus strand of FMBT01000301.1, from coordinate 227,546 downwards.
TGGATTTGTTTTACAAGTACTATTCATACTACTACTAGTACTACCAATTGGTAGGTCTAAATTTAAATAATTCCGAAATGTTTCTTTTTTACTATCAATGGCACCTAATCCTAAAAAATAATCACGTAAAAATGGTATTGTAAAATTAATTGGTAATGTCACAAGTCGACGATCTAAATTTGGATATAATGTACTAAATCCACGTTGTTGATTATTATTATTATTATTTTGATTGCTACTACTACTACTGCTTTGAATTTGTTTGTTTTCCTTTTCTTTTCCTTCTAATTCTAATAAACTTAATGCTGATGGTCGTAACGAACGTTGTTGTTTCGTTGTCGTTGTTGCCGTTGTTGCATCATCTGTTTCTTCTTCTTTAGATTTTGATTCTTTTGATAGATCTAATGTACGTACACTATCCGTTGCAAATGAACAAAATGCCCCAACTGATATAATCCCGTGTGGATGATAACCCAGTACATATTTCATTGGTGTGGTAAACACTTTATTACCAATCCGTACAGTTTGTGTTGGTGGCAATTCAGCTGTTTTCACTAATACCACAGGTAAATAATCACAAGCATAATTCCACCAATTCCAATTCCAATTCATATTCAATTTACCAACAAATCCATTTCGTAGCCATGCTACACGGCTACCAGTGATTGGTGATGTATCAATGAGGAATGCATGTATCATATAAATCCATATTGATACACATATCGTAGCAGTTTTTAATTTATACCATGATGGTAGAATATCATAATCATAATCATTATTGTCAGTACTATCATTAGGTACGAAAAAGACATGAAATGGTAATAATACACTAAAATGTAATACGGTCATCCAACATAGTAAAGACCCAGGCATAACAAATGCTAATGAACAGGAAAACATTGATATTGTTTGTAGTCGTCTTTCCCATGATGTTCCTGTTGAGAATCCCAATGAACGTATATTTGGAATAGTAGATACATTGCTTAAAGAACTCGTTAGTTGATTTAAGATACTGGTTGTTGAAGATTCGAAGGAAGGTAAAGAAGGCCGCCAACTGCTGGATTTCTCCTCCTTGTCATTGTTGGGATCGTTTGCATTGTCTTTCTTTGTCATTGCTGCTGTATCCTTTTCTCCACGTTGCTTCTTCTGCTTCTGTTTCTGTTTCTGCTCTTCGTCTTGCTGACCATGAATGAATTCTTCTGTGTTTTTAATACGATCGGCACGAATCGTATACCAGGAACATGTCAACAATAAAATTAAAATTAAAAGAATCAATTCACTCAACGTCCATGATCCATGATCTAATAAATACGACAACTCGGGTAACCAATGTTTTGCAAAAACTTTTGATTTCATAAACAATAATTCCCACCGTGATTGTGGTGCGAAATTATCAAACGACGATGAGACAAAGTTCAGGAACGAATCCAATATAACATTGAATTTTTCTTTTGTTCCTTGTCCTAATCCTTCAAAGAGTTGATCATTATTGGATGTTGATGGCATTTTATTTTATTTTGTTTGTCTTCTTACTTCTTTGATTGTTTCCTTGCTTCCTTCTTTTGACGTATGTGATGCTGGCACGATCTACCGGTAGGAGAGTTAAGAGTTGCTAGTTTACTGTACTTCCTTGCCCCGTTGTTGTAGAATACTGTATATGGATTGTGCAATTATATCGGTATCACTCACTATTTGTTTACCTTCATTGCTTCATTCACAAGATCTTTTTTCAGTGTATATTTTCATTTTTCATACCGGTGCCGGTAGTAGAGATTGATTATTATTGATTGATGATTCAAGATCTTTTCTGCGGCGTTCGCATAATTCTATGCCTTTTTTTGACGTTTCTGTCATAGGGACAGACAGACGTCAATCGTTCGTCGTAGTAATTCAAGTTATCATTTAGGAAATTTATTTTAAAAATTATTTTGTGTGCAACGACGTACTTAAGCGTGCACTCCACAGAACCAGTATCTCATAATAATTTAAAGCAAAAGAACACAATAAGCAACATCACGTAATGATCAAAAAAAAATTTCCATGCATCTTCTCTCTGACTAACTCTCACTTCATTCAATCGCAACTTTCGATTGAACTCTTGAGCGCGCTGCACTGCACTGGTGAGAGGAGAAGAATATGCAAGATTCAATTTTCTGCGTGAAGCAAGTATTAGAGGGTGACGTGATCTGTTTCTGTTCGATTCGATTCATTCGACGCAACCATTCCATAATAAAATGTAACTGGTAGCAACACATCATAGAACACACTCCGTTCTCGCATTTACATGCACATAATATATATGCAGTGTACTCGATCACTATTATTTCCCTATCTTCTTCTTAAAACATAAACCCATATAATTAACCAGCAAATAAAAATTGTACAATGAATAACAGCAGCAGCAGCATCAACAACACCATCACATCATCATTAGGAATGAACGACGATGATCATCCTTTTATGGCCCTCATCAACAACATCGCTCAACAGCAACAGCAACAGCAACATCCACAGCAGGAAGAAACTATCACTATTCCATTTATCTTAATGCTTATGTTTATGTTCACGCTATTCTTGCTGTTTATTTTATTTGATAATTGTTTATTACAAAAATATCGCGACAAATGTCAGCAGCAACGTAGTGCAAGATCCATCCAAATAATAAGAGAAGGAGTAGGAAGAAGAATGGAAGAAGAACAACAAAAACAAGCAGTAGTAAATGTAAATCCAATGCTACAATTAAATACTAAAGAAAGAAAAGAAGTATACAGAAGTGTCTTCAATTCAAAAGGGAATAGAATCATATTAACAAAAGATCATTTTATTACTACTACTAGAAGCGAGAAGAAGAAGAAGAAAAAGAAGGAGGACATGCCAAGCACGAGTAGTGAAAGTGGAGACGTTAGTAATCATCACGAAGAAAGTAGTGAGATATTTGTAGATATCGAACTTGGTGACAGCTGCTGTAGTAACAGTAGCAGTAGTAGTAGCAGTAGCAGTAATAGAATGAAGAAAAAAAGAATACTACCACCGCAAAAATGTATTATCCCTACTACTACTACTACGACAAATGATGGTACCTGTATCATTTGCTTTGAAGAACTTGCCGTAAATGATGTGATTGTTTGGTCCGAAAATAAGGATTGTCCACATACATATCATGAAGGTTGTATGATTGATTATCTCACCACAAAACATCGACCAAAAGAAAAAACAATAACAACAACAAGCAATAATACGAATGATGATGACGATGCAACTGAAGATGCAACTGGAAACGAAACTGAGCACAGTGATAACACTGATGACACTATTAGTAGTAGTACAAGTATCAGTAGCAGTAGCAGTGACGACGAAGAGAAACACCGTAGTACCACTAGTACCTCTAATACTAGTACTACGAATATCATCATTGAACAGAATTCATGTCCAACCTGTCGACGAACTAATTTTTGTTCTATGACATTAGATGATTTCAACAATGCCATTATTACGACTCGTATTCCATTATTTCCGGAACAGGAATCCTGCTAAATAACTGACTGAAGAGTTGTTTTTCAATACAGGGGATGGAGTGGCGATTACGCATAATATATTGTATATACTGTTCATAAAATAGAAGAACACTTTTGATATTACTTTTAGGCTACTGCATAACTATGCTAACTATAGCTAGACTAGCTAGCTAGAAGTCTTTTTTTTTGCACAGTGGTTTATGTTTCAGTCGTTTGCCGTTTGTGTTGATCATAATAGTTTAGTTTATGCATATAGATAGATTAGTAGCTGATCGATCGCAAAATTGTTATCATCGTCATCATCATCGTAGCAAGTTATTGTCGATGTTGTATCAGTAGTATTAGTAGTGATATTGATTCAAGACGATTACTCATTATTTCAATACCAAAATTAGATGGTAAAATGCAGTGTTGCTTTGTTAGTTTACCTTATTAACAAGAAGAGATATAGTAAGTCAATGCTTAAGTCAAGTTCATCTTATTGTCGCCCGTTGGATTTTCTCACGACGGAGGGGGAATCCATCATCGAATGATGCAAAAAAAAAAAAAAAAGCAGTTTTGTTGCTTTGCCTGAATTTTGAGTCCGATTTGAAAGCACGTTTGAAAAAATTGATATGAAGCAATTTAGTCGACTCAGTCGAATTATAAAACTTACAGCGTACAGTAGTTGAGGGAGATCCTCTCCTGCCGCCCCCACAAATCTTAGGAAGGAACCCGGAACATTCTTCAAGAGAGATGCAATTTTTTTGTTTTACTTTAAAACGTGTAAAGTACTAGTACAGCGCGCAGTAAGTTACTGCAGTTCAATCACGTGTCATTTTTGTTTAAATTTTGAGGCTAGCTGGCATCCTCTCTCACCGTGTAAAAGCAAGTGTTAATTCTAAAATAATTATTTATTTGTACGGTGATTTTTGCAAGTGCTGTACAGTGTACCGTATGGAGAAGAGAGTTGTTTGCTTTGCTTTCTGTCGTGTTATTTTACGATGACCGGACAACAACACAGGTGCATGATAACATAAATGAAATATTAGAACGACGATCATCATAGCTAGACAAAGACGACAAAGACAAAGACAAAACAATATGATGGAACCGAATAACAAGAATACTAATACCAATAGCAATACCAATACTACCAATGCCAATAATAATGACGGCAATGCCAATAATATGGCTCAGAATGAAAAAAAGAACAGTAGTGACAAGAATAAGATGAAGATGAAAAAGAAAAAGAAGAAGAAACTACCGCCTGCTGTTGCAACAAAAATAATAGCACACTCCGCTAAAAAGAAGAAGAAGACGACGACTGCTGCTACGAAGGCTGCCTTAGCGAAGACGGCGGCAGTAGCGAAAAAGACTGCTACTCTTAATAGAAAGACTGCCTTAGCAAAGACCATTGCTGCTATTAAGATTGACTCCGCCGCGAAGATTGCTGCTGCAAAGATTGCCGCTCTTGCTCCTACTGGAAAGACAACTACTGCTGCTGCTGCTGCTGCTACTAAGACAACTACTAAGACTGAGACTACTGTTACTAGTAGCGCTACTGCTAGTAAGAATAACAATAACAATAAACGAAAAAGAGGATTCGACACTACTACTGGGGAACGACGGATCATCCATGTTCGTGCAATATTAATGGAAACGATGTCGTGGTTGCCATTATCGTTATTAAATCCAAATTGTGCGGATCACAATCCCGACCCCAATCCCTTATTATTATATTTAATGAATGGACGGAAATTAAAAAGTGGTTGGTTACGGCGACGTGAAGCACGGAATATCTTACAAGAACAAGCCCAAGAAAAAATAAAATATCAACAAGAAAAAAAAGTACAAGTACAAGCAGCAGCAGCAGCTGCAGCACAAGCAGTAGCAGTAGCAGCTGGTGCGGCCAACAACAGTAATACTGACATGAAAAAGAAGAATGAAGCAGCGGCGGCGGCAGGTAGTGGTGGTAGTCGTGATAATGATGATATCTTCTATGATACGATGACTACGGCGGCACCGGCAATAACGACTACAGTAGCAGCAGCAAAAGAAGAAGCTAGTGCAGGCCCAGATAATAGTACTATCAACAAGAATATTGATTTGAAGATAAAAAATAAACAACAACAACAACATCATGAAGCGGTCATTAAAAAAATGCATAGTGGTGTCGCAGGTGGTCATTCAATTTCTCAATTAAAAGCGGAAGAAAAACGTTTAGTTTTTGATATTTATAGTCAAGCGATCTTATTATCACATATTGGTGATCCAAAAAAAAGATTAAAAAATTGTCATCCATTAATTGATACCGCCTATGCCTTTGGGTAAGTTTACTACGAAGTACTAGTAGTCTTCAAGTCTTAAGTCTGTGTGTGTTTTTTGTATTGTATTGTATTGTATTATACAAATGTATGTATTGCATTTTTGTTTGTGTTCCTACGTATATATTCTCTTATATCCTCCTATTCTATCGTTCGTCTTTTTAAACCTCTAAACACATTCCTTGTGCATGCTGTCTTTTCACCTGCTTTCTTTCTCCTTTCTTTTTCCAGTATTTCCATTGCGGCTGTGAAACATCTCTATGATAAATATTCCAAAACAAATGGTACATTTGCAAGAACTACACGATCCGATAAATTTCGATTTGATGATACGGATGAAGCTAATGCGAATCGAAAACGTGTCCAACCACGATCACGTAATGGTACATTTGCGAGTGCCTATAAAACAGTGGTTAGTGCTAGTGCAACAACAATACCTACTGGAACAAAGAAAACAGCAGCTAGAACTACAGTAACAGGGGATGGTACTGCCACTGCCGCTACTAGTACTGCTGCTGCTGCTACTGCGGAAGCAAAAAACAATGTTGCGCTGATCAATCCGAATAATTATAATCCACCTCCTGCGAATGACTTTTGTAACGTGAGAGCAGTCTAAAGTTATTAGCATTTATTTTTAATTCATCTCAGTAGGAGGAGGGGGGGGGACGGACGAACAAACGAACGGACATGTATGACATACTGCATCTTATTCTGGAGTGGGTTGCGTTGGCCGGTGTCAGTAAGCAAGCAAGGAAGTAGCTCTACGTGTACAGTAGAATATAATATAATTTATGTATAAACTAAAGTAAACCATTTTAATGGCTCACATCTCCTCTCCTCTCTGTCGTACTAGAGTAATTAATTGTATTTTAGTTTTACAGTACGTGCAAACCGTAACTTAATAATACCAATCAAGAATGATCGGTTCGGTACACTAATACTAATACCTCGTTGGTTGTTGGATGCGACTGAGACGACTGACTGACTGACTCGTTACATCGAAGGAAAAGAAGTAACAACAAGCAAACTGCTTTAAGGAAAACACAGTATGTGGCGGAGCTACTATTAGACAAACTGCCGACCAACTCTTTTTTTTTTGAATTTGTGTACAATGTATTTGAATAAAATGAGAGCCAACTATGATTTCATAAATAATTACGACGAGCGATTGACGTATGTCCCTCGACAGAAACGTAAAAAAAAGTTATCACACCAGGGCCGGGCCAAAAGTTAATTAATACGCACTCATATTGAGGAATAATGCGAAGCGAATGGTAGAATGTGTGCGGAATGAATGAACGAATGAATGAAATCACAATGATACCTTCGCTTCGTTATTTATTCATTTTCTTTCTTACTTCACATAAACCTCCACCTTCTTTCTAGTACAACAAAAGAAATCTTCTTATTTTATTGTTTCCTCACCGGACGAGACCATCATCGATCGATCGTGTACAGTCGTAGAAAACGAAAACTTTGCTTTTATCTTGATCTTGATCTTGATCTTGGACTTCATTTGTTTTCCCTAAAGTTTGAAATAATATAATAAATTCCATGAATTCCATGAATTCCATGACGACGATGACGAAGATGACGACGATGACAACGGCAACAAGTAACACTAACAAGGAGCAGCTTTCTGATGTTACTGAATATAACAAGAAGAAGAAGGCAATCATAAAAGACGACGACGACGATTATGACGATGACGACGGCGATAACTATGAAAGTGAAACGGAAACAACGAAGAAGAAGATAAGTAGTAGTAGTAGTAGTAGTAGCAGCAGTCGCAGCATCCACCGCCCCAGTCACCGCTCCAGTCACAGCAGTACTACACGCAGAAGAATAAGAAGAATAAATCGAAAAAGAAGAATCAGAATCAGAATCAGAACACCACATCCATTTACACGGATACAAAATCCATCTCATTATGAAATAATGAAAGTGATTTTCGGTGTCGTCAGTGGTCTAGTTCTAATCAAATTAATATTGATTCTAATTACAATTCTAATTGGTGGTTCCATTACAATCTTATTTCATAAATTATTGACTAATAGTAATAAACATAAACTACTACAACTCAATACAAATACAAATACAAATTATACACATACAAATTATACACATACACTACTTATACTTAACACACTCAAAGTATATTCATTACGTATGTCATGTCGTATAATATTATTTTTGTGTGGGTTTTATTCCATTACTTTGATTGGTGAAATACCGAGATGTGGTGATTGTCCAAAAATTATTGTCTCCAATCATTTATCAAATATGGAAATATTACATTTATTAACATTGCCATTTTTTTATGTCTACGATGATGACAATGACAATGACAATGACAATGACACTAATAATGACACTAATAATGACAATAATAATGACAATGACAATAATAATAATCCAACAACAGGTATACGTAGTACTACTGCAACTGCAACTGCAACTGCAAATAATCGAAATCGAAATCGAAATAAAATTAAAATGATTCCATGTTTACCGGTATTTGTCACAAAAGAATCGGTATTTCAGATGCCAATTATTGGTACAATTACAAAAGATGTCTTAGGTAGTATTGGTGTATCACGTAGTAGTGTAAATATAACAAATCCTACCAATACAAATAATAATTTAACAGAACAAATTATTGAACGTGTGAAAAGTAACAATTCTACGGGAACGAGGACTAGTAGAGGATGCGGACCAATTGTGATATTTCCGGAAGGTACCACCACAAATGGTACATGTCTAATAGACTTTAAAACTGGTGCATTTGTTCCTCTATTAAATGTGTTACCAATCTGCTATTCATTTGTGGATAGTAAGAAGAAGAATTGCGACGATAGTAGTAATGAAAACTCAAAATCGAAATCGAAATCATTACCATCATTTATACCAACCTATGAATCAATATGGACACCAGTCTATATAGTCAGATTATTATGTCAACCATATAATCGATTAAAATGTGAAATATTACCAATACAATCTCCACCAGCTACACCTACGTCTACGTCTCCGTCAACGTCAACGTCGACACCCAAACCTACACAGTCATCGTCGTCATCGTCGACGTCTACACCTACGCCACTGTCTACGTCTACGCTATTTTCTGCACCTACACCTACCCCTACACCTACACCATTGTCTACGTCTACGTCATTATCTTCACCACAATCTATGACGACGCAAACGCAACAAAAATTACAATTACAACATGTCTTATATGCAAATTTAGTACGACAACAAATGGCAGATACATTACAAGTACCATTAGTCAATAATATTAATTATTCTCCACATAAAGTAACATATCATACTCTATTACGTCATCAATATAAAAATACTAACAAATATTATCATCCAATATATGCAATGTTTTTTCAACCAATGCAAAAGGTGTTACCATTATTACCAACTTCAAGAATAGAAGAAGAAGAAGAAGAAGAAGAAGAAGAAAAAAAAAAAGGAGCAGTATTAGTAGAAGTAGAAGATAATAATAGTAATATTTATAATGATGATGACGATGAGAAGGATGTGGAGAAAAATTATAAGTATAGCAACGGCAACGGTAGCAGTGACAAGGACAACGACGACGAGCAGGAGTATGAATATGAATATGATACAGTTATTGGTATCACTACTACTACTACGGCTGCTACTGCTACTACTGTGGTTGTTGCTGCTGCATGTAGTAATCACGAAATTGACGACGATACAAACAAAAAGAAGAACTAAAAAAGAAAAAAAGAGAGAATAATAAATTGGGGTTTTATACATTATTATTCATTACAATAATTCCAATTTTTCCATTTCATGATTGTGATCGTATTCTTTATTATTATCCATCCGTTCTTTATTGAATTCTTTGTCATATTTTGCGACAATCTCTTCAATATTTAAATTAAAATAAAGGCCATAACATAATAGGAAAATATACATGCAACCTATTATAATAAAATGTACACCAAGTATAAGCATATAAGCTGTATCGTTTTCTCCATGATAATAATAAAAAACCGCATAGTAAACTAACATAAAACATATAAAGCGTGTAACAAAATATACTCCCGATGTCAGATGAATGAAGTGGACTACAACAGGATGAGGGGATGGAGATAGAAATCTATCTTCAACTGATACAATCAGCAGTCGACCAATAGGGTAACCAAACAATAACCAAGCGACTGGGATACCATACATTTGCCAAGAGAATGGAATAAAAATTGAACCAAAAAGTATAAAAAATGCACCAAAGATAAACCCAGCAGATCTGAGCAACATATTACTGTTCGTTGTTTTTCCTCTCCGTTCTTTGTTGAATTGTTTGTCATATTTTGCTACAATCTTTTCTATATTTATATTAAAATAAAGTATATAACATAATAGGAAAATATGCATGTACCCTGCTAAAGTAAAGCCAGCAACAGTTGTAAGCTTAGGACCAGCTGTTACGTTTTCTTCATGATCATGATTTAAAGATATTAAAGATATTAAACCTATAATGCGTGTACCAAAATATACTCCCGATGTCAGATGAATGAAGTGGATTACAACAGGATGAGTGGATGGAGATAGCAATCTATCTTCAACTTGATGTGATACAAACCACAGTCGACCAATAGGGTAACCAAACAATAACCAAGCGACTGCAATACCAATCAATTGCCAACCGACTGGAATAAAAAGTAAAACAAAAAAAATCAAAGCATATCTGAGCCAAATATTATTATTCATTATTTGATAAGAATTTGAAATATGATCGTATTCTTCATTATTATCCATCCGTTCTTTGTTGAATTCTTTATCATATTTTGCTACAATCTTTTCAATATTTGTATTAAAATAAATTCCATAACATAATAGGAAAATATACATACAAACTATTAAAATAGAATTAAGACTAATTATAAGCATATAAGCTGTTTCGTTTTCTCCATGATCATAATAAAAACACGCATAATAAAATGACATTAAACCTATAATACGTGTACCAAAATATACTCCCGATGTCAGATGAATGAAGTGGATTACAACAGGATGAGGGGATGGAGATAGAAATCTATCTTCAACTGATACAATCATCAGTCGACCAATAGGGTAACCAAACAATAACCAAGCGGCTGGAATACCAATCAATTGCCAAGAGAATGGAATAAAAAGTGCACCAACAAGAACCCTAGCAGATCTGAGCCAAATATTACTGTTCATTGTTGGATAAAGTATTGATATAACTACTATAGATGCTATTTTATTGTTGTCCTATTCAGTTCTGTGTGTTAAGAAATAATTTCGTCTTCTTATTTTGGTTCTTTTCGTTTTGTTCCTTTTTGCTTCGTTCCTTTTTGTTTTGTTTGTGATTTTAATCTTATGATATAGAGATGCTCCATTTATTCATTCGGATTCGATAGGAGGAGTTCTGTTGGAATGACCCGTTACAAGTACGATACGATGACCTATTTCTATAGAAATGTATGTTTCTGTTTAACTTTGTTTCCTTATTTTACCTTTTCATATTATACACTATTCCTAAGTCTATTGTTCTTTACGAATACAATTGTGTTCTTTTTTGTATGCAATTGTTCTTCATAAAATAATGTGTGATACAGCAACACTTCTCATTCAGTGTTACACTTCTCATTTCCGTGTTCTCTTTATGTTCTCATTGATATATCAAAGTCAATATGAAAATTCAAAAGGTAAAGGTTCGTGACGTATAAGATTAAGATTTTCTTTAAGTAATATTGCAGGGTTCATAAGTAACATCTGTCAGACGTACACACGATATTTCATTCCTGCCAACAAGTTCGCTTTTAAGAATTCGCTTGCACTAATTCGGGTTGTAAAATTCAAGGAAGGCGTGTTATACTTCCTCCAGTCAACGCTTAATTCAACCGCGCTATCGCCTGAAAATTTAGGGTGTGTTATTAACACGCTCAAGAGTCAATCTTGATTTTTTTAACGTGCATTTCACACATGCTAATTTAGTCTATCAGGTTGCCTATTTCAGCTAGGGAAGAACCTTATGGATGTTGATATATGAAATCTGTGTAGAATAGTAGTTTAGATGGAAGCTTCAGATTTTGAAAGAAATTGTTTATTGATAGAGTTGCACACAGTTGGATGATGTATAGTTTTACTAGTATTTGCTAGTTATTTTTTGGGCATTATTTAGTTTTTTGAGTGATATCGTGTTTATTACACGCTAAATTTTCACGCGATAGCGCAGTTGAATTAAGCGTTGACTGGAGGAAGTAGTATATATTATGTGATACTGTAGTATTTAATAATCATATTATAAGCTTAACACATAATACTACGGTAGAGATATCTCAGTAGAAGCCGAGCCGAAGCTTAACGTATAATATTGTTTTGATAATATGTTCTTCAATCATTATCTTATTTATTTAAGCTTCATTCTTCGATCATCTTTTTTGGTTTTATGAATGCATGAATGAATCAAAGAATATAGGACACAATAACATGACATTTCACAACCCTCCTTTATGAATAGAGAAGCTTCGATCGGCACACGACATGGGCATGCTTAGTTATCAGGACTAAAGTATGTGTACGGTACTACGATGTATATTTATAGTGTTTATATGTTTATATTTTTAAGTTTATCTTATTTAGTATTAGTATTAGTACTAGTATTTTAGTAGAAATTAGATACCATTAACATTACATTTCTGACGAGGATGATGATTGAGATTGATAATGATTCCATACCATTTTTTTATCAATAGTTTGATATTGTTGAATATGTTGTTTCCGTGTCAATTCTTGTTCCTTTAATGCATGTTGTATCCAGTCCTTACCACCCACACCCCAGATTTCCATATCAATGATATCAAAATAATATAAGGATTGTGCAAATAAATGATTCGTATTAACACTACTACTACTAGGACTACTACCATCATTTGTAGTATTGTTATTATTATTAGTAGTAGTAGTAGTATCAAATAAATCACCATCTTGTGTGCTACGTGAGGAATCATAGGTTAAACATCGACAATCTTCAAAATTTTCGGTGAGATGTAAACGTGGTTGAGTTGGTTTACCACCAATACCAATACCAGTCACACCATTACTACTACTACTACTACTACTACTATTTGATGTAGATATTGGTGGTCGACAATACATATATCCACCCTGTTGTTGTGATGGACGTTTTTCATTCTCATTCTCGTTAATTGGAAAGAATTTAACTCTTTGTTGTTTCTGTTTTGATTCGTCGTCCAATAATAATGATGACGACGACGATGATGATGATGATGATGCTTCATCGAAAGAAAATAAAAATGCTTTATCGGACGACGAATCACTACTACTACTACTACTACTACCACCAAAATAGTCAGAGGATTCAATCCATGGTGTTGTTGTATAAAAACCAATACAGGCGGTGGATGGATATTTCTGTTTCTTCTTCTGGACTATTGACGACGAAGTCGATGACGTCGATAACGATGTTGTTTCTGATACTACTAGTGATTTATTTTTGGAGGGTATACAACGTAGAAACATGATAGTGGGTCCAGTATAACCCATAATTGTCTTCCATACATTCCAAAAACCTAATCCATCTTCATACGAGGCATACAATCGTTTCCAATTTGGACTATACAGAATATCTGGATCACTATATTTTTCATTGAATATTAATTCCTGTAATAAGAAACAATCTTCTTGCGTTCGTTTATTACGGTGGTTATTATTCGCAACAGCACTTGCACTTGTACTTGCAACACTTGCAGAAGAAGAAGTAAAGAATGTACTAGTTTCACCATTCAATATAGTATCAATAACAGAGTTGTTTGTTGTGGAAGATAGATTTGCAACAACAGGCGAATAATCATCATCCTTTTGTTTTTGTTGTTGTTGCTGTTGTTGTTGACTACTACTACTCGATCGTGATTTCATTTGTTGTTGTTCACGTTCATGACGTTTTTTACGTAATACAAGTCGTCGTTGATTAAGTGAAATATCAGTTGTTGTTGCTGTTGCTGTTGCTGCAGCATTAGTACTAATTTCTTTTTTCTTCTGTCCTTTTAAAAATTGTTCTACCTGCCATGCCTCTAATTCTTCTTGTGTTGGTTCTTCTTCTTCTGCTAATGATGATTCTTCGTCACTATCTATTAGTTCCACAGTTTCTATTCCTCCTAATTTGATTTCTTCTTCGGACTGTTCTTTTCCACCTCGTCCGTCTCCGTCGTCTCCAATAATACCCAATCCTAATTGTGTCATATCAAGATCACCGAATTGTGCACCTAGTCGTGCCATTAATGCTGCTGCTGCTGCATCTGCTGCGTCAGTGGGAGGTTCAACTGTCGCTTCGTTACTGCATTGCTGCTGCTGCTGCTTCCGAATTTTTACTTCTTCTTCCTCCTCTTCTTCTTTTTCTAATACAGCTAATTCTTGAGCAGCCACCCTATCGTCATCATCATCCTCTAAAGCTAACATTTTCAAATCACAATCAAAATCAATATCACCACCACCAAATTGTTCACCTAATCTTGCCATTACTGCATCCGCTTCCTTCTTTATTTTTATTGCAGCATCGTCGTCGGCATCGGACAATAAATCATTACTACTACTACTACTACTACTCATCGCTCGCTCTATAATTTATAATATAGTATTACTGTCTAGTTCGAAGTAGTATTTTTTTTTTTGAGACAGAAAGATGAGTGATCTGATCGGCAGTTAGTTATTGGGAGTTGTCAGTTGTTGTTGTAGTTGTTGATGCAAAATGGCTGTTGTGTTGTTTATTATTGACGAGATGCGAGCTTTTGAGAGCTTGTTAGATGGCGGCGAGGCAAATAGCTAAAAGGTGGAAAACATTTCGGGGGACATGCATGATTACTGTACTATTATATCCCCTTTTGAATCGAACTTTTTTATTTTTCAGAGTACTACTACCGAGAATCTGTCAGTAATCAAGTAGACATTAGACAATGAAGAAACAACCAGATCTGATCGGCAGTTGTTGTAGTTGTTGTTATTGCACTGTGTGTATGATGCGATTGTATTGTAATGTTGTTGTTGCTTAGTTAGTTTGATGTATGTTGTTGGTTTTGAGGTTCAATTGACGAGAGAGCGTTTCGGGGGATACGATTATTCCCTTTTTTCATTTTACTTGTACCTAAACCCAACTATTCTCATTGTTTTTTTCTCGATCCGCGAACGAAAACGAAAATCTGTGTGAAATTTCCGATTGAATAGAGTAGAGTAACGTTAACGTTACAGTACTCAATTATTTCGTTGTTCTCATTGGTGTAATATAAAGATTTCAAAACATCTTATACGTAGATCTATAGTTTTATCATCCATAGGACCTTTGAAAGAAACGTTTAGTTGATAAAGATACAAAATAAATGTATCATACTTCAGTATCGAACGAAACTACGGTATGCTCATTGGTCCAATGGAAGTTTCAAAATGTTAAAGGGATAACCACATTCAACTGTCTAGCTAGCTACTACTCTACGTGTACGTAAAAAACAAAGATCCGTCATCTGTGTCTAGTTAAGATTTCAAAAGTTCCTATATACGTGGATAGTAGTACCATCCTTACCATCTTGAAATACCAAAACAAATCTATCATTCAATGGAAAACTTTATTTCGTCTGCAACGATGCTCATTGGTCAAAAAAAGATTTAAAATTTGTTACGTGGTAGTATCTGTACGACGTTGAAATAGACAACAAAATTCAGAAGAAAAAAAAACAATCACATATTGGCACAGTAGAAAACTTTCAACGCAACGAATGCCTAGTAAAAAAATTGATGAGCACATAGTTTACATGAAGTCTTGATCTAAAAGGTCAAACTATATACACACAAAAACATTCTACTGATCATCGCATCTTAAAGAAAAGACATTATGTCACTTCAAGTCAATGGATCGTCGGATCAAGACGATGCTTCGTCTGAACGAATGTAAAACGATGCTCGATACTATTGACAGGGTGCGAACGACGCTTGGTGGTCTGAAAGAGAACCAAAAGTCTCATTGAGACCTAAGGACGGTGGCAGCCATATCACGAATCCTATCGATGCGTTATGGAGCGGAGAGACAGCAAATATTAAAGATATGGTTGATGACATTAGTGAACGTGCTCGCAAACGAGGTATGCGAAATCTAATAAATACCGATCGATAATCTATAGTCGCAGTTTATGCAAATGAGTTTGCTGAATACTACAGTAATATTTTAGAAGGTGTTCTAGAAGTCATCAATACAAAGTTGAATACATTTTATGACAAAGTGTTCTCTGTAGGTATTAATGATATTGCAAAACCAGTAGCTAGATTTCTACGAGAACAATTCGAACGCGAGACGCATGAGGCAATCAAGATGTCTGAAACAGCTATTGAGGCCATGTCGACCCACAATACGGATCCTAACTTAGTATTTACACCAAACAACCATTATCTTAATTCTTTGGTCCAAAAAATGGTCGGAGTTGATAGCGGTATGGCGTCCGATAGCAGTGGTGCTCGGCATATATATCATAACGTACGTGCTAATATTAAGGTCCAGCGTAGATACATCTCAGAAATGGCCTCAAAAGGACTCATTCGTACAACAATCATAGAAACTGGATCACGTCTTTTAAAATTGCTGAGTTCTATCATAGGTAAACATGAGCTATTCGCTTTGATTAAGGAACCTTCGAACGTGGCCCGAGAAAGACAAACCTTGTTCGAGGAGGCGCTGACTGTAGCGAAAAAACCGAGGCATTCATTTGCAGAGATTATTTCCGTCACAAAAACATGTACCTTCATACCTTTCTTATTTCTATTTATTTATCTATTCTGCACCTGTAAACAATACCGTGAAGGTTGAGTATACGACAAATGTACTATCTGTATAGCATTCGTATTCATCCTCCTCTCCCCTATAGATCATATTGCTGTTGCATACTGCCTTGGATAGTAAATTAAATCATCGCATTCTCTCAATCAACGAAGCAATGCTGATCTCGATGTTCTTACACTTTTGTATTGTCGTCCATGGCGGTTCGTATGTGTACACGACCTTGGTGGATTCGCGCTCTAATTTATTATTAAACGTTATAAAATATTCTACCGTGTACAGTTGTCATTAAATTAGAATGAATTCATAACAATTGAATAGAGATTATTTAACACTGGAGGCAGAACAATCTATTAACATTTATACTACAGTATTAAGATTAACGACTATTGTTTGTGACTTAATCTACAAAGTAAACATCCTAAATTTAAATGATTGCTTTAGTTATTATTTTTATTCTGTTTTATTTTTCGTCACAATGGACGGACTGGGCGACCCAGCCAATGTGTCTTTTGGGTCCCATTTGTGTGTGTGTGTTATACTGTATTTCAATATATATTAAATTTGAGTGATACAGTAGTATATTAACGGATTGAATGTTTATGTTTTTGATTTGTGTGCGTGTGTGCGTGGATGTGTGCTGATTTTGATGTTATAGATCTTACAAAGTCTTGCATTTCTTTTTGCATGTAGCAGGACAAAAGAATTCTACTTTCTTTAATTTACCAGTGACTTTATCCTTTGTACCTTTCTTTCTACATCTTTTAGCAGGTTTTATAGCAATGTATGAATCACATGTTCTTGAAAAATCGCCTTGAAATCGGAATGTAACTAAATTTTCACACTCACCTCGTGGCTTCTTGCATTTCTTCTTACATGTACCAGGACAAAATTTTCTAACCTTCTTACCACCAGATTTAGGTTGTATCTTTCTGCATCTCTTAAAGGGTTTGAAGGCAACGTATGAATCACATGTTCTTGACAAATCACCTTCAAATCTAAAGTCAAGATCATTTGAACAGTCAATGGTGGGTCCAGGACTAGGCGTCTTGCATTTCTTCTTGCATGTACCAGGACAAAAAATTTCTACTTTCTTTCCTGTGCCAGGCTGCTCTTTTTTACATCTCTTGATGGGTTTGAATGCAACGTATGAATCACACGTTCTTGACGACTCTCCTTTAAATCTAAAGTTAGGATCATTTGAACAGTCAATGGTGGGTGCAGGACTTGGTAATGTACTTGGTACAGCACTAGGTAATGAACTTGGTTTCGAATTTGGGACAAAACTTGGAGCTCTGCTCGGATAGAGACTAGGAACAGAACTAGGTACCATACTCGGCGGAAGACTTGGCTTTTGACTTTGAATAGAACTTGGACCAGCACTAGGAACACCACTGGGCATAGAACTTGGTTTCAAACTTGGGATAGCACTTGGTTTTCTACTCGGATCAACACTAGGAGCAGTACTAGGTACATCACTTAGTGATTGACTAGGCTTTTGACTTGGAATGGAACTTGGAGCTCTGCTTGGATCAAGACTTGGAACGGAACTAGAAGCAGCACTCGGTGAAAGACTCGGAAGGGAACTAGGGGCAGCACTTGGTGAAATACTTGGAAGGGAACTGGGTGCAAGGCTGTGGCTTGGTTCAGCAGTTCTGGTGGGTTCAGAACTGGGTACAGTGCTTGTGGTTGGTACATTGCTTAAGCTTGGTAGACTACTTGGAACAGCACTGGGTGAACGACTTGGCTCAGCACTTGGTGAATGACTTGGCTCAACACTTGGATTCGAACTTGGTGCAATTGATATACTTGGACCTGAACTTGGTTCAGAACTAGGCTCCTCACTGGGAGGCAAAATTACCGTAGCTACTATCTGTGCCACTTCCACTAACTTTGCAGCATAATTTCCTGATCTGACTGCCTCTTCATTCTTATCTGCTGCTTCTGCAGTGTCAAAGCCTGAACAAGCAAAAGCAGTGATAGTACATGGTACATTCCAACACTTAGAACCAGCTGTATCTTCACCTTCAAGATCTGAACAAGGTATTACTGTTGCAGTACATTCGGAAACAGGAGGTGGACAAGTAGATAGAAAACGCTGGCGTCTAGTTGAGTCTGTTGAGAAACCAGCAATTGCATTTGACGTATCAGAAGCAGCTATAGGAACAAAGAACAAGTGAAAATTGGTTAGAAATAGTTAATGATGAAAAAAAAGACAGTGTTTGGGGGGGAAAAGAGAGGGTTTCGGCTTACCTGCTACAATTTCGGCCTGAGTAACAGATGGTTCTGTTCCAAAATAAAGAGCATAAGTAGTGGAAGGTTTCTCAGTTGGAACATTTGAGGGCATTGTACTCGGTTCAAGACTTGGAGCAGAACTTGGTGCAAGGCTTGGTTCGAAACTTGGGACAGTACTTGGTTTGTGACTTGGATCACCACTAGGAGTAGAACTAGGTACATGGCTTGGATCAGCACTAGGACCACTACTGGGCATAGGACTTGGTACCAAACTTGGGACAGTACTTGGTTGTTGACTTGGATCAGCACTAGGAATAGAACTAGGTACATCACTTGGTGATTTACTAGGCTTTTGGCTTGGGCTTGAACTTGGACCAGCACTAGGAACACCACTGGGCAAAGAAGTTGGTTTGAAACTTGGGCTAGTACTCGGTTTGCTACTAGGATCAACACTTGGACCTCGACTAGGAGCAGAACTAGGAACATTACTTGGATCAGCACTAGGACCAGCAATTGGACCAGCACTAGGTGATGGACTTGGTACCAAACTTGGGACAGTACTTGGTTTTTGACTTGGATCAGCACTAGGAATAGAACTAGGTACATCACTTGGTGATTTACTAGGCTTTTGGCTTGAGCTTGGACCAGCACTAGGAACACCACTGGGCAAAGAAGTTGGTTTGAAACTTGGGCTAGTACTCGGTTTGCTACTAGGATCAACACTTGGACCTCGACTAGGAGCAGAACTAGGAACATTACTTGGATCAGCACTAGGACCAGCAATTGGACCAGCACTAGGTGATGAACTTGGTACCAAACTTGGGACAGTACTTGGTTTTTGACTTGGATCCAGACTAGGAGCAGAGCTAGGTACATCACTTGGTGATTGACTAGTCTTCTGGCTTGGACTAGAACTTGGACCAGCACTAGGAACACGACTAGGTGATGAACTTGGTATTAAACTTGGGACAGTACTTGGTTTGTGACTTGGATCAGCACTAGGAGTAGAACTAGGTACATTACTTGGTGATTGACAAGGCTTCTGGCTTGGACTAGAACTAGGACCAGCACTGGGTACAGAACTTGGGACAGTACTTGGTTTGTTACTTGGATCCTGACTAGGAGCAGAACTTGGCACATTACTCGGTTTGCTACTTGGATGCTGACTAGGAGCAGAACTAGGTACATTACTTGGTAATTGACTAGGCTTAGAGCTCGGACCAGAACTTGGACCAGCACTAGTACTTGGTTTGCTACTTGGATCCTGACTTGGAGCAGAACTAGGTACATCACTTGGTGATTGACTAGGCTTAGAGCTCGGACCAGAACTAGGCTCGGAACCAGGAGCAAAGCACCCCTCTGAATAGTTTTGACACCATGGTCCGGTGGTTGCATCTGGACTATCTATACCATTAGGACAATTAGTGTCATACAACATATCTGCAGTCATAGTATCAGAAGTCTTTAGAGCCCATGTGGATAGACATTGGTTGAATTCATTTGCACCATTAAACATGTCTTCCATAGTCTCTACCTTAGAGACATCCCATGAGTCAATTGGTTGGTCGAACGGTGAATCAATAAACATTCCATACATAAACCTTACTTGTGAGGTAGTCCAATCACCAATAGGTTGGTTGAAAGAAGTTGCACCACTAAACATAAATCCCATTCTCTCTACCTGAGAGACATCCCATGTGTCAATCGGTTGGTCGAACGGTGAATCAATAAACATTCCATACATAAACCTTACTTGTGAGGTAGTCCAATCACCAATAGGTTGGTTGAAAGAAGTTGCACCACTAAACATAGATCCCATTCTCTCTACCTGAGAGACATCCCATGTGTCAATCGGTTGGTTGAAAGAAATTGCACCATTAAACATTCTATTCATATACTTTACCTTAGATACATCCCATGAGTCAATCGGTTGGTTGAAATAAGTATTATTTAAAAACATATTTTGCATGTTTGTAACCTGTCCAACATCCCAACACTCCAATGGATCATTGAAAGAATTTGGGCCATTATAGGAATCAAACGCATATCTCATTTCATAGATGCCTGTTGTATTCCAGCAACTAATATCAGGATAATCTGATGTACAATCTCCAACTATTTTGTTGTAACACATAGTCAGTTTATAGAAGTCGTCACCAAAACTAGAAACGTCCTGACGAGTACCGTTGCATTTAACAGCACAATTCAACGGAGCAAAGCACCCCTCTGAATAGTTTTGACACCATGGTCCGGTGGTTGCATCTGGACTATCTATACCATTAGGACAATTAGTGTCATACAACATATCTGCAGTCATAGTATCAGAAGTCTTTAGAGCCCATGTGGATAGACATTGGTTGAATTCATTTGCACCATTAAACATGTCTTCCATAGTCTCTACCTTAGAGACATCCCATGAGTCAATTGGTTGGTCGAACGGTGAATCAATAAACATTCCATACATAAACCTTACTTGTGAGGTAGTCCAATCACCAATAGGTTGGTTGAAAGAAGTTGCACCACTAAACATAAATCCCATTCTCTCTACCTGAGAGACATCCCATGTGTCAATCGGTTGGTCGAACGGTGAATCAATAAACATTCCATACATAAACCTTACTTGTGAGGTAGTCCAATCACCAATAGGTTGGTTGAAAGAAGTTGCACCACTAAACATAGATCCCATTCTCTCTACCTGAGAGACATCCCATGTGTCAATCGGTTGGTTGAAAGAAATTGCACCATTAAACATTCTATTCATATACTTTACCTTAGATACATCCCATGAGTCAATCGGTTGGTTGAAATAAGTACTATTTAAAAACATATTTTGCATGTTTGTAACCTGTCCAACATCCCAACACTCCAATGGATCATTGAAAGAATTTGGGCCATTATAGGAATCAAACGCATATCTCATTTCATAGATGCCTGTTGTATTCCAGCAACTAATATCAGGATAATCTGATGTACAATCTCCAACTATTTTGTTGTAACACATAGTCAGTTTATAGAAGTCGTCACCAAAACTAGAAACGTCCTGACGAGTACCGTTGCATTTAACAGCACAATTCAACGGAGCAAAGCACCCCTCTAAATAGTTTTGACACCATGGTCCGGTGGTTGCATCTGGACTATCTATACCATTAGGACATATAGTGCCATACAACATTTCAGTAGTAGTAACATCACCAGGAGACTTTCCAGCCCATGTGGAAAGACATTGATTGAAAGAAGTTGCACCATTAAACATGTCTTCCATAGACTGTACTTGTGAGACATCCCATGAGTCAATTGGTTGGTCAAACGGTGAATCAATAAACATTGCATACATAAACCTTACTTGTGAGGTAGTCCAATCACCAATAGGTTGGTTGAAAGAAGTTGCACCACTAAACATAAATCCCATTCTCTCTACCTGAGAGACATTCCATGTGTCAATCGGTTGGTTGAAAGAAATTGCACCATTAAACATTCCATTCATATACTTTACCTTAGATACATCCCATGAGTCAATCGGTTGGTTGAAATAAGTATTATTAAAAAACATATTTTGCATGTTTGTAACCTGTCCAACATCCCAACACTCCAATGGATCATTGAAAGAATTTGGGCCATTATAGGAATCAAACGCATATCTCATTTCATAGATGCCTGTTGTATTCCAGCAACTAATATCAGGATAATCTGATGTACAATCTCCAACTATTTTGTTGTAACACATAGTCAGTTTATAGAAGTTGTCACCAAAACTAGAAACGTCCTGACGTGTACCGTTGCATTTAACATCACAATTCAACGAATCAAGTTGACGGTGATGATGGTCATAGTGTGGGTGGTAATGATAGTAGGAATCAGTCATTTCCATCTCCTTATTGAATTTTTCCTTATAAATGAGGGACATGGTAGTAGTAACAACATTCTTGTATTCCATATCTTCTAGGCGACGTTCATCACGTGCAGCAGTAGTAGAAACAGTATCCTCCCAATAAGAAGCTGGAATATCAGATGAAGCACTGGGATCACTGGTGTCCCAATACAAAATTGGGATATCTATGATGTCAGTACAAACTCCAGACTCCTTTTCAATAGATGAAGATGACTTCATATCTTTGTTGATACAAATCTGCTTCCTTGAGGAGGAGCATGAGGACAATGGAAGACTACCAGCATCAATCTTGCTGGTTTTGCTGACTGTAATAGGAGGGAAACATTCTTCCTTATGACCACCAGAACTAGAAAAGGCAGACTCAGCAGTAGGATGGGAAAGCAATGCTTCTTCATCCTTCTTGTTGTAATCTTCAACTTCACCATCCAAGTTGCGAACTCTTGTTGGTTCAGAATGGACTTGAAGAGAAAAAGCAGACTCAGCAGTAGGATGGGAAGGCGTTGCTTCTTTATCCTTCATGTTGTAATCTTCAACGTCACCATTCACTTTGCTAACTCTTGTTGGTTTAGAATTGACTTGGAGAGAAAAAGCAGACTCACTAGTAGGATGGGAAGGCGTTGCTTCTTCATCCTTCTTGTTGTAATCTTCAACGTCACTTTCCATGTTGCGAATTCTTGTTGGTTCAGAATGGACTTGAAGAGAAAAAGCAGACTCAGCAGTAGGATGGGAAGGCGTTGCTTCTTTATCCTTCATGTTGTAATCTTCAACGTCACCATCCACGTTGCGAATTTTGTTTGGTTCAGAATGGACCTCAAGACGGTTAGTAACTGATAACTTAGCAGTAACAAGGACTGGAGCAAGTAAGGCGCTGACGCACGCAGGAGAAAACTTCATTATGACAAATGATAATTTATTTGCTATGGGTTGTATTGTAGAATAATAGCAGAGCAAAAAATATAGGAAGAAGGGAAAGAATTGAATTTGACAGGAATGTGAGTAAAATTATATGATGCCTGATTGATATCTAGTTGTATGTACAATACACATCGCACATAATGGAGACATTGATGGTGAAGGCAACAAGGATGATATTATGATAAAATATGTTGCTGTTGTTGTTGTTGTTGTAATTGTTGTTGTAGTTGTTGTTGTTGAAGTTCTTCTTCTTGCTTTGGTGGTGGCAGTACCATATTATATACGTAAAGGTTTTTGGGTGTGCACGTCACAGGATAAATGTTTATGTTGATGGATCACCATTTCATATACTGGATTGGCAGTGTTGATAAATTTGTTGGTGTATCATCTTTAATTATACCGAGACCACAACGTTTGATTATTGGTTCTACATATTGTACAACACAATCAGTGGTACTACCCTACCATGTTGTTGTTGTGGTGGTGGTTGTTGATGGAATGGATACGACGAATAGGTTACCATGTTAATTTGGAAGTAAACGTTGATCACGGGTTTTATTAAATTCAGAATGTCTATCTTCAACGAGTTCTTGGGCATGACGGTAATGATGTGTGTTTCAATAATTTTTCACCATGTCCATTGTTGTTGTTGTTGTTGTTGTTTATAAAATCATTCCGTAACTAAATAAAAGAGGTATCGTAAAGTGATGTGGCAGCGTGACGTATAGTAATTAGTTCTAATTGTACTGATATTACTGGTATACCAGCAGCAGTTGTTGTTCCATTTGTACTGGTTTGGCTGTTGATGGTGTTGATGATGTACTAGTAGGTAGAATGATATAGTTATAGTTGTATTCTTGGTATAATTCGTACATCATTATTTGTATTGCTGCTGTTGGTGTTAGCAGTAATGGTTCTTGCTATTTTTTGACTTTTGTTCGTATTCTTGCGGTACTGTAGTTGCAGCAGCGATTGCACTGATGTAGTTGTACTAGACTGTACATGAATGTACGCCCACACATGATTCCATATCGACTTGACTCATCTCGACGTGATGCAATTTTCTGTCCTTCTTTATTGTATTGGTGGCACTATTATCGTCCACGTCCACGAAGCATCCTATCGCTAACATCATCTACTGCGTTCTTGTTCTTGTTGTTCTTGTTGTACTGTTCTTGATAGGAGAACTACTCGTTTTCATCATCTACTGCGTTGTTGTTCTTGTTGTTCTTGTTGCACGGTTGTTGATAGGAAATTAACTCGAAGACAAACACATTATTATTATTATTATTGTTCTAATTCAAGTTCATATTTCGACCACGCATTCGAATTATTATTGTCATCGTTATCGTCTTGTCGTCCCATCACAGCTGTTCATGAGTGGACTTACGGATTCTATTCCCGGACAGTTTTTTTTGGCACGACTGAGAAGTCGGAATTCTTGAATATTTGACTCATTCGATTATTTTTAAAGTAGTCGTTCGAGTCGATCTTTTTGGCACGACTGAGCAGTCGTATTCTTGAATATTTGACTCATTTAGTCGTTCGAGTCGATCTTGGTAGGTATGATTATATTATATAATCGTATGATGTCAGAATACGGACTTCTGGAAGCAAAAAGGTCTGTTCGTTGACCTGCCGGGTTCGACAATGTCTTAAAAATTAAAAAATGAACACCTGTGGCCGGCCATGAACGACCATCGTCCCGACGACGACGACGATATATAGTATTCATCAATACCTCTTTAATACGTTTGACGATGATGGCGGAAGAATCGTTTTCGTTTTCGTTTTTAGTGCCGTCATTGTCATTGTCGTCGTTGTCATCTTGATCTTAATCATAACTTGATCTTGATGGGCGTTTACAGATAGTCATAGTACTAACAACTAACACAACGATGATGATGATGATGATGACGACGACGATGACGATGATAGTGATTCGTTGTTGTCATTATTGACGTCATAATAATTGTATGTTCCAATAACAAAATCAATGATACCGTCATCATCGTCATTATAATCATAACCGACTTTCTTATTGTTATTGTTATTGTTATTGTTATTGTTTTTATTATTGCTATTATTACCATCATAATTATCATCATTATTATCATTACCATCATTATTATCATTATCGTTATCATTACTGTTGTTGTGTTGAATCTAATTACTTTGGCATCGTGTCATCGTCGACGTACATAACTATTAATATTAATCTCATTACAATAGCAACTACAATATATTTAATACAATTTATTATGGTACTTACATTTTTTAAGGTTATTGATATGATCGATTTGAAGGTAATAGATTTTGAAATTATGAATTCTTTACTTATTCCTTTTGTACACAAAAAGAATTGTAAATTATGGTATTGAGCTAACAAACAAGCACACAACCATTTTTTTTGGATAATAGTTTCATTTTTTTTCTTTCCTACCGGTACATACAAGGCGAGACAGGTACAGTACGCAAGCTGCATACCGTTTCATAAAGAAAATTTAGTTTGAAATTATTAACCTTCTATTTTTTTTTAATTATAGCTCTTCTGTAACAATCATTCGCTCGTTCACTTCTATTTTTTCGCAAGCTGAATACCGTTTCAAAAAAAGAATTTAGTTTGTAATTATTAACCTTCTATTTTTTTTTAATTATAACTCTTCTGTAACAATCATTCGCTCGTTCACTTCTATTTTTTCGCAAGCTGCATGCCGTTTTATAACAAAGAGAATTTAGTTTGTGGGTAAAAAGTAAAAAAGTTATTGGTGCTCTACTACAGCAGTAGGGTTAAAGAAGAACATTAGGTAGCTCGTCTGTAACAGTCATTCGCTCGTCATTTCTTTCTTTATGTTCTTTAATCTTTGCTCGATCATAAAACTCTATGCAATTATAGCACTGAAATGCCATACTGTGCGTGCCTATATACTTCAAGTATGAAAAGAAAACATTTAAGAAGTTATAAGTGTTGATTTTACTTGTGGTACGAGAGAAAGCATTTTTATGCATGGCGCATGATAAGAAAGCAACACAACCGTAAAAGTGATGCGCACATTAAAGCAATCAACGCGACGGCAATGTCAGATTCCTAGACCAGTTACTGTACTTAATCAACTTTTGTTTCAAGGTACGGTATTTAATGTTCTCTCTATTTTAATACGGTTTTTAAGAAACGAATGAATGATGTGAATCACAATCGAAAAATCGAAGAATCAATCAAGTTCAATCGATAATAAGATCCAAAAATTCTTTCAAAAAAAATCATTTATTATATAAGACTGATTGATTCACGAAGACAAGACAAGACACGAACACGAACACGAACACACAGCAGCATAGAGTAATATGAAAGGATACTTTTACTGTACACCTAACTAAAGTATGTAAACGATATATGAAGTACAATATAGATATATTGTAAGCAGTTTGAAAAAGAAAATTCATCAAACATCACTTCGTCGTACGTATCACGAAATATTGATACTACAGGAAGAGTGAAGTCTTCATCGATAATAATAATAGTAATAGTAATAATAATTGCCGAAATAATTGTAATTAAAAAACAAATAATATGTTATTGCATGGCAAGTGCAACTGTGGCAAATGCACAATTGAAATAAAGGATCCATTGTTTGCCTTTCATTGCTACTGCAATGCATGTCGAGAGAGTTATAGAGGGCCGTATTCGACGGTTCTGTTCATGTTCACCAATAATTTCATTTCTAGCAACGGACCAATAGTAGAGAAAACGACGAAGAGTGCAATGATTCCCTTCACTGGTGTGCAACGATACGACTGTGCCTCTTGTCATCAGGCTACCCACAGTAAAGGTTACGGACTCATGTTCTCGATGATGTTTGCTAATTACACTTTATTTCAACATCAGCATGATATTCATTCTATAGTAGGTAATTTTTACTACGATAGTCGTCACGAAACCGAAACCACTGTTGGAAAGACGAAGGAGGACGTTTACAAACACACACCCACCTATGGAAGTGATTTCGTATCATTAGTTGGATTTTTGTGGCATCTTATTTGTGCAGTGATTAGCAACAACAAAAATTGTTGTGTAAAGAGAAGCAAAACAAATTAAAAAGCCCTGATTTTCAAAAAAAAGTAATTGTACTACTACTACTACTAGTAATTGGGATGACGACGCATTATTTACCACTACCAGAAGATACAAATGATAAAAAGATATAAAAGTAAGATCATATTATGCTGGCTATGTTATAATAGGATTTATTTATTTCAATCTTTTTAATTTCAATCTTTCATGATTTTTCTTTATTTATTTTTGTCGTTTTTTTCTTGTTTTGTTTCTGTTTATATTCTTGATTATTTTCGGGGGTTTTTATTATTATTCTGTTGTATAATATTATTTCATTATGTTCTCCATTCCATATAGGCTTCTGGACGTTCATCTTCCCACCATGTCGTTGTTTTATAACCAACTCTTAAAAAATCTAATGCACCACCTTCGGATTGTGGTAATACACCTTCATCTTTTAATGCTTGTGTTAATTCTTCTTTAAATTCACCTAATCCCGGTCGGATATCATTACCCACAATTCTTCGATAGGATCCAGTACCGGTATCTAATAACGTTTGATATTGTCCTGGATAACTTCGAAATAAACAACCTTGATAATTCATTAAAAATGGTGGAGTTGCTAAACTTCTGGAATATTGTCTGGTTCGTAAATAATAGACTGGTTTTACTTTCGATAAGAAACGATCTTGAAAGGATTTGGGTGGAAATGCTGGTGCACCTAAATCACCACGTAAGACATCTAATTTTAAATTATAAAAGATAATTGGTACATTGGGTAATTGATCACTTAATGCTTCGACATCGGGTAATTCTTGTGCCGATGCCACAATGATCACATACATATCAATTCCATCCATGGGTTTCACAGCATCCGCACGATTTTTTGAAGAATCATCACCCATACCAAATAAATTTAAAAATGTTTGTTCTGGCTGTTAACGGTATGTTATTTTTTTTAAATATGATTGTATAAATAAATGGGACAAAAACGACAAGCAGCAAAACAGTAAACAGCAAAAATTAATTTTGGGTGTGAGAGAGAGAGATGATAATTTATTATTAACCAAAAATAAAAACTGATACGGTGAGTGACCGACGACTAATGACTGTTTGGACTAAAAAAAAAATGATGGGAGTATGATGTGATGTAATAACCAATTGATGTGATTGATGGTGGAAGTAGAAGTAGAAGGTAGAAGTTTGATATAAATGAATGATAGTCGTAGTCGTAGTCGAAGTCGAAGTCGGTCGTTGTTGATGTTGTTGTGATTTGTATTGTTCCCTTTCTTTTCTTTTTGTATTCTTCTTCTCGATCTTCCCTTTATCCCATTTCATTTCATTCCATCCCGTCGATCTACTACTTCTTTGTTGTCTGTCTTCCGCACGCATCATTTTTCCTCGTCAATCATCATCATCATCATCATCATCATAGTTCGTAACAAGCTTTCTTTTTTATACAGTAGTATATATTCTTTTAACAAAAACCAATACAAAAACAAAAAACAGCAGTAGTAGTAATAACAAAAAAAACGTTAAACGTACCTTAATTAAACGATCATCATTGGGATCACCTCGACGTAAGGAGGAGACAATTACACCGGGTTCCACATTATAGGTATCCTCATTGACTTGATCACGTGATTTACCGGAATATCGTTCAATGGCAATACATTTTTCATCTTCATCGGGTAATAAGATCGCCACATTCTTAATTACATTTGGACTATCTTGACTACTATCTTCACTATTATCACTATCATTGCCGTTTAATGACACACCGACCATTCCTTTACTAAATTCGACTGCTAAATTTAAATTTGCTTGTGCGACATCATAGGCAGACACATCATCTAATTCTAACACGGACGCAGGTAAGGGTGGAAATTCAATTTCTAATAATCGATAATTATCTTGTAAGGCACGTTGTGCAGCGAATAAACAATCTTGTTGCAATTGAAAAAATGACGACGGTGGTGATTGTTTACTCGCATAAATCTTACTCCCTTCGACATCCTTCATGGAGGGTGGTGGGACATTATATAATTGTGTTGTAGTTGTTGCTGTGGTAGAAGTTGTTGCTGTTGTGACGGTGGACGACGACGACGACGTAGTAGTAAAAGCAGAGACATTATTTAATGAAGTCGACGACGCAATAAAGACGACGACGACTGCGAGTAGTAGTACTACTGGTAGTCGTAAGGATGTCATTATTGTCATAAGTTTTTTGTGTCTTTTTCTTTCAATAAATTTCTCGTTATATCTTTTACGTTTCGTCTTGGTTGGTTACCTGCAAAAGAAGCAAAACTCTTGTCTGACTATAACACAACAAATAAATCTGTTGAATGAATGTCGTCGTGTTTATTTTCTTGTCTTGCTGTTACTCTAACTTACTGTACTGTAGTGAGAATTCTATTATTGAAATGAAATGAATGAATGAATTGGATGTGTCTGCTGACGACGATTTATGCATGTGGTGATGAGTTGGAACGTGCTGGTAATGGTATCTTTCTACTACAGTAGAGTCAGTCTTGGATGTAATGTTTTGTAGCAGGTAGAGTAAATTACGCGAGGGATTTATTCGTGAATTAAAAAAAATTCTCAACTCTGCTCTGTCTGTCGCTCGTACGATACGACACATGCACGATTGGAATGAAAGCAAAAATGAAATTGAAGTGGATGCTAGCTAGCCTACTATGCATACTATATAACTGTTTGTTTTATGATATCTGCTTTCAAACTGTAAGCAAAGTCTTGCCTTTATTAGCAATACTGTACTATGTACTGTACTCCCAAGCAACATCAGTAGATTAGATCAGATATTTGTGTACTGATCAAAATCAATACTCTAGTCAGCTAGCACATAGGATTGATTACTGTTTTTTTGTAGAATCACAATAAGAAGAATAGTAGTTAATAGTAATACTGGGATGAGGCCCAGTAGTACAGCATAGGCACAGCATAGGCACAGCATAGGCACAGCATAATGGAACAGGGAGTGAGAACTGTGCTCAACAGTTCAATGGCAACACAAACAATACATAGCATGGCCTAAAATAGATCCCCCACTCAGCAATCAATTGATCATGTCAGGGATGTGACAGGAAAACCCTCACCTAAAGGGGGGAAATCCCAGGAATAATGTTGGAATATAGAAAACCCTTGAGTGATCCCAGGAGTGATTTAGAAGTACAGACAGATGGGATGTGATAAAAGGAAGATCCCATTGTTGACGTTCAACCGCACCTCGCCAGAGTGAAATATAGGACAATGTTACTGTTCTTTCAACCATACTGCCCTACTAGTTGGTATCAAGACACACAGAGTTCACAGGTAAAACAAGGAACCATTGTGAACTTTACTTACTACTTAGTTGTCTTAAAAAGCATGTGCAAAATCAAGTGCAAAACAACGCAACGAGGATTTGATTTGTAGAGCCCGGAATTGTAGTATCTAATGTAGTATCTCTGTGTTTTGTGAAGGGGGAAATCTCAGAAAGATGTCACAACAACAACAGCAACAACAGTATTGATTGTTTGGTTGGATTGATGAGTAGAATCAGCATGCATGCAGATATTTGTGTGGTTGGAATATATTACTATTAGAACCAGCATGCAATAATAAATTGCAATTAGGACCAGCATGCATGTGCCAGAACAAATATCATGCACCAGGAATTTATAAAACTAGTTACACAATAAATGTTAGTCCTTCTTGCTGTTGTAGCTATTTCATACTGTTTGGTTGGCAGGCATAGGAATAAAATCACCATACACTTATATATTGTTATGGTGAAGCAGCATGCACCAGAATTTTTTGTACACTAGTGATCCACCAATCTGTGTTGCTTTCTATACCTCTCAATTCAATCTTTAAGATCCAGAAGTTAAAAGCAACTTTGCACACTCAACATAGTACTTTCACACAACTGCACAGTTCTTTTGTTGGAATGGAACTAAAATGGTACAATATTTTAAGAGCAGAAGTTAACAGTTATTCCACAACATAGTCTTGCACAGCAGCGCAGTTTGTATCGTTGTCTTGTACCACTTGGTTGGCAGGAACAAAAATTAGAACAACATGTGTCAGAAGATGAGATATGCCAGCACCAAGGATTTACCATGCGCATACAGGTATACAACTATAAATTTTCACTGCATAACACAGCAAGCAGCACAGCTCTTGTTACTATTGTTGTTGCTTCATATTGTTTGGATGGCAGGAATAAATTCTAGAACACAAGATTCTCAGAATTTAGAGCTGTGCAATTCTTGTACTTATTTTTTCTTAGTTTTGTTGGCAGGAATACACAATCAGTATAATACGCCAGCCCTTTACCTCAATACATTCCTTTAGATCTAAAAGTAGTGTGCAGCGCATCCAATTTTTCTTCCTGTATATTGTTGTTTGATTGGCAAGAATAAAATCAGCATGAAGGTCATGTGTTCATGTGCCAGAAAAGTATGTGCAGGTGTAGAATTTTAGGAAAGAATTGCACAACAAAACTCACACAGCAGCACATTTCTTATTATTATGCATTTGTCTTGCAGCACTGTTTAGTTGGTAGGAATAAAATATCTGCATGCATGTGCCAGAAGATGATGCATTCTTATACATACAGTACAGAAGATTATAAGTCTTGCTTGCATATAGTAGCAAATTTATACAAATCAACCAGTAGTGCAGTTCATGTTGTATATTCACATAAGTAGAATCAGCATGATTGCATCAGAAGATAATGCATCATGGATTGACCAAGCAATTCCACAACAAAGTTGAACACAGTGAGCTATATGAGTAATATTATCAAGATATATACCTGTAAACAGTCTCCAGACCCATTATCAATGTGATTGTTTGGCATTTTGCACACTAACCAGTCTGCATTGTCATGTGTGTGTATACCTACCCATCTACACCCCCCAAACCAACAATAATAACAACCCAATTATTTCACATTGTTGTCATGTGTACACAACATCATATACCTACATACCCGGTACCCCACAACAATAGGATTATTGTGGAAGCTGGACTGTATGAAACACACATAACATGTAAAAATACTGTTACTCTTTTACACATTTATAGACTATCAGTTGTTGCTGAAAAAAAATTAAACAAAAAAGAGTGAAGAACTAGATTTGAGAACACTTCTTTTTGTGCACTCGCCCCATGCCATCAGACTTTGTACTATTGGCTATTTCAGCACATAAAATAATAAATATGTGCACCAGTTTTCATGGCATGAGTTTTGCATCGTCTCTACTACACATAGTATCAGGTTCTATAGAGTGCATGTAGAGAGCTTACTACATAAAGAATTACTACTATTTATTTACTAGTAAAAAATATAAAGTCTGCTCAATTCGTGATTTGATTTTGTTATGCGGCGTGATTAGTGATTGATTCGAGTTTGTCATCTGAATTTTTTGTACGTTCGAGCGCGAATTAAACGTTGTAAACGACGGAGTATCATGATGTCGTATACTCACGTGTATGAGAGTGAGTTCAAATTGAAGTCTTGGAAGAAAAAAAATAAGCAATGCGTCATATTACGAAGTACATTATTACTAGGTCCTACGTGTACGTACGTGTACGGTAAATGCTTCGCGACAACCACACAAAATCCGATTAATTCCCAACTTTTGATGACACGCAAGAGTCATCAGTTGAGTTAGTACGTCATCTCATTTATTTGATAGCATTCAAAGTTGGCCCAACACTTCCGAACGGTGGCATGTCAAAAAAATGACACTTCCCAACGCTGTTATCATGTCTTTTTCTCAGACAATAATAAGGAGCCGAACACTCATGTATGCGGACTAACCGCGCAGTCATTCATAAAAGTCTTAGCAGTAATATGTCGTTATCATGTCGTAATTGTATGTAATAACATTCCGTTGGATTCGCTAATTACGCGACCAGATACCTTATTTAATAATAATATTATAATATTATAT
Source organism: Fragilariopsis cylindrus CCMP1102 (assembly GCA_900095095.1). NCBI lineage: Eukaryota > Bacillariophyta > Bacillariophyceae > Bacillariales > Bacillariaceae > Fragilariopsis > Fragilariopsis cylindrus. Next base: position 193,826 of record FMBT01000301.1, on the reverse strand, counting down.
TGAATGAAAAATTCATTCACAGGTGCGCGTGCATCGCCCTTTTTGACAAAGCATGAATAAGAAACAGCGAGGCTCGCGGTGCTAACATACCGCATATAAAATATTAATTAAGGGAGTTTTCATATTTCCAACGCATACAACGTCAATACACAACATATTATATTAAGCTCGACTCACCCAATCGACAAAACGCAAATATCATTTATACCATCCACGGCTATTGCTACTATTGTAGCTATCTAACACGGCTACAGTACGCCACATAACACACTACGGTACTCACATCAAAACCCTTATGACAGTGACATCAGAACTTCTCAAACACGCAACAAATCATTCATCTCTTACAGTATATTCGAATAGAAGCGAGAGAGAGAGAGAGAGAGAGAGAGAGAGCTAGAGATCTAGAAATAGTTAGATTAGATCATTGAATCGATCACGAACGATCGACGATATCATGGACCTTTCATTTCCAATGTTAAACGATGATAAGAATAAGAATCAAGAAATAATAATACCTAGATTAAGAATAAGTCGAAGTATGTGTGATGACACCGCTACTGCTGTCCCTGTCCCTGTCGCCACTACTACTGCCACTGCCACTACTACCGGATCATCAGTAGATCAAGTAGATCAATCTCAATCTTGTCAATCTTGTTGTCCATTCTCTGTAGAGATTGAACCATCATCATTATGTAGTTTAAATAGTATTGATTTGGATAATTTACGTTTATCAACTGGAACCGGAACTGAGGATGAAGAATTTCCTCTTAATGATATGGATATGGATACTGATATAAAACATGCATTATCCAATGAAGTACCAGCACCACATGGATTAGTTCCAGCTAGTAGTGATTCCGATACTACTTGTTCCTCCACAACAACAACACGAGAAGAAGATACAAATACTCACTTGGAAGATGATCACAATAATGATTCGGATGATGATGATGATGATGATAATGAACAGGATGATGAAGAACGTCTACTAAATGATCACTCGGAAGATGATCACGATAACGATTCGGATGATGAAGAGCGTCTACTTACAATGATGCCACCTGTAACACCTAGTAAAGTATTAGCAGTATCAGCTGTACCTGGAGCTGTACCTGGAGCTGGAACAGGAGATTATGATCATCATGATCGTCATCCTTTAAATTCGGTGCTTTCTCCTAGAGTTGAACCACATCATGATTATCATCCTCTCGCTAGAACACCAAATAATCGATCAGGTCATCAATTACAATCACCTGGGGCGAATAATAATAATTGTTTAACACCAATATTAAATCCATTAAAGGTATTAAATCCTGGTGTACCAAATAATTATTATCAACAAAAAAGAGTTCATAAGAGACATAATTCATTAACATTAATGTCAACACCAAAAAGAAAACTGGATCAACAACAACAGCAGAATGACACTGCAACTGCAACTACTAGTACGACTCTTACTACTACTGCATCATCAGCAGCAGCAACAGCAACTGACTGTATATATGAATGTTTTGCTATTGAAGATTTTGCACAATTCTTTTGTCCAGTAACACCATCCAAAACTATTCAAGATAACAATACTAATGCTCAAACAACAGCAGCAACAGCAACAATACCAACAAATGATGATGATGTATCAAGTAGTGGTGGCTTAGATTTCTTTCCTACGTATTGGATGAACTCCTCTGTATCACCCGCCGCCGCCAAGGAGCAGTATTCTTCTTCCTCCCCAATTAGAAGAAATCGTAATGAGAAGATGATGATAAAGAATCGTTCTTATTCTAATAGAAAAAGACATGTACAAAAAATAATAGATGTATGGCATCATGGTGAAAGTGAAACTGCAGCTACTACAACTACAACTACTTCAATATTATCAAGATCACAAGATGATTCTAGTATAGACATTAATGCAATGATTATGACTCGTAATGATCGTCGTCGTCGTTTATTGCGTCGACGAAGTAGTAGTAGTATATTAGGAGGGTTTGTTGCTGCTGCTGTTACTACAAGTGTTGTTGGTGGTACCGTGGATGCAGATATACAACATGTAATTCTAGATCAACAACAAGAAAAAATGAAACAACAACAACTACAATTACAACATCAACGATGCTGTTATGATAGTGATCCAGAACAAGAAATACAAGGAAGAAAACAACGTCGTATTGATATTCTTTCACCATTTTCTACTTCTTCTTCTTCCACTACCACTTCTTCTTCCACTCAAAGTCAAAGTCAAATTCAAACTTTACAACAAGCATATGATCTTGAGCAGCATCTGAAACAGCTCGAACATGAACGTGTGAACGTAGAACAACGATTCAAACAACATCTTGAAGAGCTACAACAGCATGATCAAGATCAAGATCAAGATGAGCAACAACAACCATCAAAACCACAACCACAACCACAACCACACTTTAAACAATTCCGTCCAAGTCCATTCACTCATCTTGATACGGATGAAGAATCTGTATCATCCTCTGATGATGACAATGCTGATGAAGAAGAAGAAGAACCTGATCAAGAAGGAAAAGAAGAATCGTCATCGGATGGTTCATCTTCGTATAAAACAGCGGTGGATGATGGTGGTGGTGGTGGAAGAAGTATTGATCGTTATACGCCTTGTTGTGCTACTACCAGTACGCCTATACCACAACATCCAAGAACACCACGAAATTCTGATCCTAAAATTTCATTTGATTTTGGTAAAACTTTTAGTATTGATAATACTACTACTACCCCTGATGATAGTAAGGGTCATTCCCATCGACGTAATGTCAGTATCACATCACTTTCTTCTACTGTTGATCCAGCAGCAGCAGCAGCAGCAGCAGCAGCAGCAGCAACAGCAACAGCAACAGCAACAGCAACAACGACAACAAGAAAAATGTCATTTGATTTTGGTAAGGCTGTTGGTGGTCGTGGTCATCGTCGTAATATTAGTACAACATCTCTTTCTACTACGGGACATTCACGATTCCATACACTCCGAATGTCACCAGCAGAAATTGTAGAACAATCTGATACATCAAGTCAAGAAGGAGGAAATACATTTGCTGATTCTTCTCCATCGTCTGCATCATCGTCCGTTACAGGAGGCTGTTCTTCGTCGAATCATCAAACTCCTCGAGCCAAAGATGGTGTAACAACATCTAAATTAGATGGAGTAATAAGTGGAACAACAACAACACCATCGTATATGAAAACTCAATCGACACAATGGACGGAATTCCATTTATTATTTTCAAAGTCTGCAGAAGAAGATTTTATTAAAAGTCATGTCCATGAATTATCAAATATTAAATTTCCATTAGTTTGGCATCCACCACCAACTGCTGTCCGTGCAGGTTCCGGCTCATGCGCAGCTTCGTGTGCAGGTTCATGTGCACCGGGTAATGCTAACAGCGATGGTGATAACGATAAGGCATCACCACCATCAACATCGAAGAGTGTTAGTACATCTTCTGCTGTTGTTCATTCTACAGCAAAGAAAATTGCTTCATTATTTAGTGATGGTGGATCAGTAACAACATCAACATCAAAATTGAATAACACGAATGATAGCAAGAACAACAATAACAACAACGACAACGACAATCGATCAACTACGTGTACACCAACACCTATTGCTGTTCATGGTTCATTTGAAGTTGGTGCACATTTAGAACATATGGTCGTTCAACCAAAATTTTCATGGTCACCTGTTGTTCAACCGAATCTGAGTAGTAGTAATAACAACGCCACCACGAATCGGACCAACAACAATCGTCAACGTCGTGAATTATTATTATCAGGATCGGCACCACCTCAAGTAGAATTATTAAGTATAATCCGTGTGAATATACCAACACAGCTCGATCGGAAGATGTATCCTTATGCGAGACTTGATCGTGTTTGTTGTATCACAACGAATGATACTAATTATCCTAGCATCGTGTTGGAATGTCCATCGGAAGGGGAGAGAGATTGGTTAGTATTTATTCTAAAATTAATGGTGGCACGATTAGCATCTATCATTATTACTCGTGATGAAGAGATGTTACATGAATTTTTTTCACCGTATTCTGCATTAATGCAATTAGAAGAAGACGATATTGATAATCATGATCATAGTACTGGTGGTGGTGGTGGAGGTGCTTGTCCCGATGATCATCATTGTTACGAAGAGGAAGTAGATGTTGTAACGGAAGATGTGTACGAATGAGGGGAGATCAATAACTGATAGCATCTGTCGCAGTTGATGGCCCTACCACCTACTACTGCTAATGATGTGATGGAATGGAATGATACGAGCATTTTCCCTTTTAAAAAAGAAGGTCAAGACAAAAAACATAAGAACAAAACAAAACAAAAAAGCAAGAACAAAACATTATAAAATAACAATAGAAACTTTAAAATAGAAAACAAAGAAGATTACAACATATTATTTATTAAACTCATTTATTTTATTTACACACTGTAGAGCTGTACTGTACCGGTATGTATGTATTCACTTTCAATCCGTGCTGTCACACCCGAACAAAGGTCTCTCTCGGCACAGCACGGCCATATGCCGATACGATCCACGTCTAGTATGTTGCTACTATACTACTTCCATAATAAAGTTCGTAGGTGTTTGATTTTGTCTACCTATAGATGGTATATATTATGGTGACACACACAAACATTCAAATTGATCATGCATGCATGTTGTGCCATTCTTCGGTAGAATTGGTCCCATGAATTCAAGGTTGTTTGTTTTCTTCCTTCTCCCATCATTCTGACAGCATTGCAGTGCAGTGATTTCTTTTGACTGCAGTACATTACTGGACCATCTTTTGCTCGGGGAGTTAAAAAAAAAATATTTAAAAAATACAGGTATTCCCCTGGCACCCTTTACTCGCGGGCGTCGACTCATTTTTTATTCACGAATGCTTATTGATCGAGGACGATTGATTTGGCCCGTGCTTGCTGACGTTTACAGTTACGAAACGAAAATAACTGCTACCGATAATTAACAACATAAATATATCCTCATACCGTACGTATCTTCAGCAGGCATGTACAGTAGCTACTTATGGTGCTGTGCATGGTGGCTAGCACTACCGTAACCAATCGATCTCTATTATCTCGTTATGCCGATAAGAAGCAATCTAATCTAATCTCACTCGTCTGATCTGCTGCTTTGAATTCAAAATCGGTACAGTATCAATCAAGTCTCCATCTCCATCGAACCGATCAATCGATTCCTCGATCCTACCGTATACGAACAATAATGAGTATCAGTAGCACACGTATTATTACCAGTAATAGTGACGGTCGTCGTCGTAATCGTTGTCATTCTTCCAGCAGCTTATTGTCATCGTCGACGACACTTATCATGGCATCAGCACAGCTAGTTACCATCATTATGATTCTACTACTAGTGTCAGTCACAAATACAAATAATAATATTGTTGCTGTTGAAGCAAAGATGACGACGTCTGCTAGTACTGCTAGTAGAAGGACGACTGCAACAACAACTGCTGCAGTATCGTCATTACCTTTTACTTCTTCTACTACTTCATTATCATTTGTAACGAAGACGTTACGTGGTGGTGGAATTGGACGTGGACGTGGAGTAACAAAGAAAGTTACTTCTTCTCGTGCTACTACTGCTACTAAGACCAAGACTGCTGCTGCTGCCGATGATCAAAATGAACAAGAACAAAATGATGATGGTGCATCAATTCTTACATCGATATTTAATTTATCGAATAATGTAGCAGGTGCAGGGATATTAACATTAGCCTCCGGAAAAGCCACCTCGGGTACGGGATATTTACCATCGATTCTGATTTGTTTACTATTAGCTGGACTGTCGAGTCATACCTTTAATTTAGTAGGTAAATCATGTCATCTCACGGGATATAATGAATTTAAAGATTTATGGAGTTATGCCTTTGGGAATGATAATGACGACACTGGTAAAGACTCTACTACTACTACTAGTAGTAGTAATACATCCTGGATTGTGGATACAATGGTTTTCATACAATGTTTTTTTGTATCAATTATATACACAGGATTATTAGGGGATGTCTTTAGTGCTTTATTAAAAGGAACACTTCAAATAAATCAATGGTATACCTCACGAACATCTCTAATAGTAATCCTGTCAACATTACTATTATTTCCATTAAATTTAATACAAGATTTAAGTTCCTTAGGATTTACATCCATATTAGGTTTATTATCTGTCTTATATACGGTGGGTTTTATGGTAATACGTTCGATGGATGGTTCGTATAGTATTGGTAGTCCTAATGGTACACCAATCATTGATGGTGGAAAAGCTATTGGTAAATTTATTTTAGATGGTTCACTTCCTTCAAATTCTATACCAAATTTTACCAAATCCACCGTATGGAATATCGATATTAATGCATTAGTCTTAATCTCTAATTTAGGATTAGCCTTTATTGCACATTATAATGCACCATCCTATTGGAAAAGTTTAGGTACCAATGATATTACTAATACAAAAAAGAAGACTAGTGGTGTAACAACAAAATCTACGAATACAAAAATAGTATCCAAATCCAAAATATCCAAATCCCATAAATTTCAATTAATTAGTCAATATTCATATCTGATCTTAGCCTGTATTTATGTCACCACTATGATCTGTGGCTATAAGACCTTTGGTGATATCTCGAAAGGAAATATTTTACTAAATTATTCTTCCAATGATAAATTGGCCTTATTTGGACGTTTAGCTACTGGATTATCTATCATCTTTGGTTTTCCATTAATTAGTTATGGTTGTCGTGAAGGATTGAAAAATATGTGTGTGTCGTTAAATATAATGAATGGGAGTGGTGGTAATGGTAAAAGTGGGGTTGGTATTGATATAACAAATCCAAAGAATCATACAATATTAGTGTTATGTTTATTAGGTATTACCACATTTTGTAGTATTATTGCAAAAGATATTGGTTTAGTGGCTGGATTGACTGGTGCAATAATGGGTAGTTCCTTAGTTTATATCTGTCCACCATTACTCTATACCAAAATCATTCAACGTAAATTTGGTGGCAAGAATAGTATCGAATATCAAAAAGCTAAGAAAAATTTATTATTCATACCATTTGGTATCTTTACTGCTATTATGGGGGTGATTATGACCATCAAAAATGCATTTTTTGTGGAATAAATAAATGAAAGAAGAAAATGAAGTATGAAAATATAAAAATTGAAAATGAAGTATGAGCATAAATAATGTTGTCAATACAATGTTATCATTTGACGTTCAACGACGACGTTCACGACGATGCTGACAGCTGACAAGTAAGTATTTTAGCAGTATACTTTGTAGCAAGTATACTTTAGTAAAAATAAAAAGTTAACCATAATTTAAAATACAAAGATAAAATAAAACTATTATATAACGGTAATACTATTTATAATAGAGTATCTATGATTGTTGTTAAAATTTCTTTAGTGACTCCGTTCCGTTAGCTTCATACATAGAAATAATGTTACAAAGATCGGCAAAGCGAATCGAGGAAGAAGAAGATCGAGGGATCCACACTGTCCGACGAAACAGAAACTGTCCTGATTGTTTTCTTCTGGAGTCTGAATCCAGCAGAGCGGCAGAGATCAGTTAGACAATCAGTCTTATAATGATATGGAAGCGGCACGACAGTCTGACAGTCTGACATGCCATTATATTTGAAGAGACATATCATATATCGATTACCACACTGCACCACAAAAAACAACAACACAACACAACGCTTAATTTTAAAGAACTGGAAAGAAAGCTAGGAATAATAATACACTCACTAGGCATATATGGATGATTATCAGGTGGATTGGTTATCCATGGAGCTGTCAGCATCGAACGAAACCATCGAACAATATCATGACATTGAGAATTTGTATTGTTGCATTTTTATTTTTATTTACGTTATGCAAGTTTAATCCCGCGCGTGAAGTTTGATTTTTTTTAATCATATTTCATTCACGAGCGAAAAACAATTCTTCCACGTGGAAGCAAGTATTTGAGACGATAGAGAGATAAAGTCTATTTTTGACAACGATTATCAAGGACATACGGGTAATAAAAATAATATCGATGTCATCGATCTTTCAAATCATGCATTCAGTGAAGCAAACTCTCTTAGTCATCCATCCTAGAAGAAAGTAGAGAGAGAGACACAGAGAGAGAGAGAGAGAGAGAGAGAGAGACGTTGTGGACTATACTAGCTAATAGAAGAAGAAGGACAGAGAACAAGAACTACGTAAACGACGACAAATAAGAAAGAATAACGCGGAAAAAGAGAAGATTTGATTATATCAAGCAGTAATAGTTTAGATGAAGAAAGTCTTGTGGATCTTTTGAGTGAAGTCCTTTTGATTGAAGATAATGGTGGAGACGAGGAAAATGATGGAAATGAAATTGAAATTAATGGATTAGAAGCTTTAATTCCATATATATCAGGACTTTATATCAACACAATTACAAGAAGTTGCAACAGAAGTACCTGCGTCGTTCCATTAAAAATCTACCCATCGATGACCTCCATTCTCATGTTTCCTTCCGGATCTCTCGATCTTAGCTGCGCCTGATATCGAAGTCCATCTAGAATTCTATCAACAGCTTTTGCACTATCACTTACAATCCTCCAGTCATGACGTGATTCTCTGCTGACTTCTACAATAATCTCGAAGGTAGGTTCACTACACCTCTGTACTCTAGTTTTTGATATAGAATTAGAATCCATCGAACTTGAACGATGCTCGCCGCCGCCTTGTTCCTGAACATGAAGTTTTTGTTTTCGTATCGCTTCCTCCTTGGCCATATCGTCACCGATAGTCACACTTTCAATACCCCCCACCAATCCAACTAAATCTTTGTTCTTGAGTAGCCGACGGAGATCACCATGAGCACTAGCTATCATTCGAACACCTCGTTGCTTGACCGTGCGTGCAGCTTGGACTTCCTTTGGACGACCAATTTCATCAATGACCATTACATGAGGTGTATGGTTTTGAACACATTCTATCATGGTAGCAGATTGCTTATCTAACGAAGGAACCATCATTCTTCTAGCAAGTCCGATACATTGGTGGGGATGTGTTCCATCACCCGCTATTTCGTTCGACGTATCCGCTACAATGGCATTTTTGGTTTCGGCTAACTTTCGAGCAGCTTCACGAACAATAGTAGTCTTTCCACTGCCTGGCTCTCCAAGAATTAGAATGGACTTATCACTCCCTAGCAATAGATCCATCAGCATAGCGGCGTTTCCGTTCACATTGCGTCCTACTCTTATTGTGATCCCTGCGATTTGATCATCGCGATCTCTCATTGCAGAAAAGCGATGCAACTGACCATTTAAACCAGCACGATTGTCCGATCCAAACTTTCCAAGCTTAGCGGATATCTCATCTATTTCAGAGTGTTGAACGAGTTTGAATTCGTCATCACAGAGAAATACACGGCAGTCGCGAGTCCAGCAATGAGGACGACGTCCTATATCCAACACTATATCACTTAAAGTTTCCATGGGAATTACGTTATTAGATTCATCATCATTCTTGAAGAAACCCATAATCTTATTTTTCTGGTTAGAAGATCTTAACTTCTTTTTGTAAATTAAAGGAAGTATAGAGAAAATTTCTTCTGTGTTGCTTTCAACATGCAGTTTCTCTCCAAAGAAGCCTTCATGTGGTCGAACCAGACGGATCAACTCCGAGCTTGCAATCGCGTAATTTTTTTACATATCAAAGCAAATTGATCGAGAACCATTATATTTTATTGCGTTCTTTGCACGGCAGCTTGATGCCTCGATTATTGTTTTCAAATCGTTTTGCTTTATGATGTTTGTTATTTCTTTTGCTGCGTTTTGAAGGAAACTTACATTCATCGCAGCGTATTCGAGGGAAGTTTGTGCAATCGGTCGTTTACTCCAAAGGTCCACACCGCTTTTCATTCTTTTTTCGACAAATTCTTTGGTTGGGTGTGTAGGTAATTCAAGTCGAGATAGAAATGAATTAAAACCCACAAATGGATGTCCCCATAAAAACTCTGCTAGCAATTGCGTGTCGATGACTTCCACCAGTTCAATACCACCGAATTTGTTCTGGAGTGCAAGGGCGTTCTTATGAATGTTATGCATCAATTTTATTGGGGACTGTTCCATCAGGAGTGGTTCGAGAGCACAACATACTTTATCCTCGCCAATAAGTTGACAATCAAAAATGTAGACTGCCTCTTGCGTTGCAATCTGAATCAGCTTTAGAGTATTTGGCACGCCTTCACAATCAATGGAGATAAATTGCGAGTCAGTCTCGCACAAAGTGATAATACGTTCTATATACATTTCTAAATACGATATTTCTGTCACATAAAAGCACCTCATACCATTCGAAAGCTTGAATGATTTGCTGCTTAATGGAACCTTAGAAGATACATTGACTAGAGGTAAACATCCATCCATTTTTCCGTTTCCATCACTGCGAATAATCACATGGGCCATACATTGAGTCCTACCACCAGTTCCAATATTCTTGAATACGAAACGTGATTTACCATACTTCTCCATTATCTTTCTAAATTTGGTTCTCCCTTCTGGATCATCTGGTCGTGGTATACCTGATTTAGCTAAGTCTGACAGATCCATCGTGCCACCATTCTGGCAGACATAAACATACAATTTTTCAATATACTCCTCCATTTTTTGTGATGGTGGGACGTCGCTGTAAAATTTAAAAAAAAATTATGCTACAGTATGATTATTCTTCTTGCTGAATACCTGTAGTCTTCAAATTTCACAATGAAAATTCGTGTATGGATGCAATTCGCCTATGATTATTTCATTGGCTCAATAAAAGTTTTAAACCACAACTACATTTGGTAGCTAGTAGCTAGGATTGCGGCTACCGGTATGATTATCTATTACTATTTGTATTATCTTTGTGTTTGTGCTTTAAAATTGTGAACCTTTTTTTGTGCTTTTTTTGGAAAAGAAAATTTGCTTCATTCACGAGCGAGAGAATTTTGGAAACCATTTCTTCCACGTGGAAGCAAGTACAATATTTGAGACACGAACGCCTTTATTTTTGACGCGGAAACAACGATCGATTGAGCCGAGTGTTTAGTAGGAAATAAAAATATATCTACCGTATGTCATCGATCTTTCAAAAATCAGTGCATTCCTATTATCCTTTCAATCCAGTGAGTGAAACTCTCTTACTGTACAGTAATAATCCTAGAAGAGAGCAGAGAGAGAGAGAGAGAGAGAGACGTGTGGATTATACTAGTCGAAGAAGGAAGGACAGAGAACAAGACCCACGTAAACGACGACAAATAAGAAAAAACGAAAAGAAGAAAAGAAAAAGATTTGATAATGTCAAGTATCATCATCATCTCATTCCGCAACACCAATACACCCTTACCATCAACCACATACACCACAACCGGTGTATGCACAAGCACAAGTACAGGCCGTAGCGGTAGCGGTAGCCGAACCGGTGATGGCATCTGAACAACACTACTATCAAACGCAACCTTCGGCACAGGCAGTTATGGAACCGCCTCCTGCGGTACAATACCAACAATATCATCAATATCAAGAACAATCAGTAGCATCTTATTCTACTATATTGGTAGCTACTACCGATGTAATGGAGCAAGATGCAGAAGAATACGGTATTCCTGATGGTGGTTATCGATCAAGCCGGGGATTCCTTTTGGTCTATCGAAGGAACACTTTTGTCTATTACGAAGAGAACAATTTTTGAAGTGTTTCATTCATTCATTCATTCATTCAATGATTCATTCATTCATTTCCTTTTGTAACAGTTATTAGTAACCATCTATACTGTATTTATTTCTCTGTCTCTCTTTCTACTAATAGCGATCAAGCAATATAACTATTTGAATACTAGAGAATTTCTAAAGGAAAAGAAAAATTGTATCTCTCGATCTATTGTTGACTAGTTAGTGTGCGCAGGTTTTATGCTTTCAACAGCAATCAGATTTTAATCTCTTTAATTTTAGCATTTTCTCTGATTGTTTATCAAATCGCTGGTCTTTCTTTGTTGTTCCCCAGTATTCTCTGTCTCTGGCAACCCATCCCATTCATCGCATGGTACAAGATCACTAGCTGTGATGATCCAACTGCCGTATTTGCTTCTGGAGAAGCACAACAGGATAAATTCATTTTACAATTGCAGCTACTGAAACTAGCTGTCTCCCTGAAAATGTCTCAGTGCTTCCATTTCTGTCTCTACTGTATGTTCAAGTAACCCAAACCTTCCGAGATCGACTCTACGTGTGTGCGCTGGTATTGATCTTGGTCAATGACTTTTTCATGGTTCATTTGAATCAAAAGGAGATACAGCTGTGACGCTGCTAATACTGATGCTCATAGTAAAACTGTATCCAAGCAGTTAGCTACGGTCTTTTTTAAGGTCTGTAATACTGGTTTCGTTCGACATTTGAATAAACGATCTATAGAATTGGTTCTTTGACCATTCAATAAAGAAGAAATAGATAATTTCTATTTGTCATTTTCCCAACGATTCTTCTTCTTCCTCTACTTCGATATATGTTCGGAGCAAATCAAGTTACTCACATAGTGGGTTGAGTTGAGCTAGCTGTCAGAACGTGTCGTTACCGACACACAAAGTGGCTTTGGATTGCATCGAGCGAGCTGGAGCAAGCAAGTTCCTTATTTGTTGGAAATGACTGTTCTTATTACTTGCTAATATAATAATCAAGATCTGATTTCGCTTGAAAGGAGAGCGATAATAAGATCTACTGTGCGGTACTAGATTAGGTCTTCTTTTTGTTTGTTTTATTGAAACTTTCTTTCTCATTCATTCACGAGCGAGCGCGAGAGAATTTTGAAGCAAAAACAATTCACTTCTTCCACGTGGAAGCAAATATCGTACAGTATTTGAGAGACGGGAGCCTTCCTCTCTAACTTACCTTTCGACTGCCGAAACGAATATATATGTATCGATGTCATCGATCTTTCAAAAATCAGAAGCAGTGCATTCCAATCCTTTCAATATCCAGTGAAACTCTCTTCCAGTACAGTAATAATCTTTAGAAAGAGAAAGAGAGAGAGAGAAAGAGAAACTCGTGGACTAGGCTAGTAGTAAAAGAGGGATACGTAATAAACGACGACAAATAAGAAAGAATAAACGCGAACAAGTAAGAGAAGATTTGATAATGTCAAGTAGTAGTAGTAGTAGTAGTTTAGATGAAGAAAGTCTTGCAGATCTTTTAAGTAAAGTGCTTTTGATTGAGAATAATGATATTGGCGGAGATAATGAGGAGGAGGAAATAGATGGATTAGAAGATTTAATTCCATATATATCAGGACTTATTTCATCAGCATTGGAGGAGGAGGATGGACGAGCTACAGCAGTAGTAGAAGAAATTCTTGATGACAGTATGGTCCCATTTTTAGAATCTGTTGGTGTACCGGATGATCGGATTGCAACAGCAAAGTCAGCCATTTTATTGGCAGCGACGACGACGACAATCGATAATTCTTCTGCTACGACGACGACGGGACAATCATCAACGTCAACGTCAACCACGAAATTAACACAAGATCGTATTGTGAATATGTCATCCGCATTACAGGATGATTATACTGTTCAAGAAGAGGAAAATGAATCGATGTGGGCAGCAGCATCAACACAAGTAAAAGCAAATGCAAATACCGAAATGGATTCCTTTGATTTTAATACCTCTGCGAAAGATCGAAGAAAAGCAAAACAGGATATTATAAGAATACGACGTGAATATGAGATAGCTAATGAAATTGCTACAAATGATGCTGCACAAAATGCAACAACCACTAAATCAGGTGTGGGATGTATGATATTACCCACTGAAAAAGGAAATGATATGGATGTCAATTTACAAAATATCTCTGTGAATTTAGATAATGGTACCTGTTTAATGGAAAAAGGAGATTTAAAATTTACCTATCAAAGGCGATATGCTGTAGTTGGTGAAAATGGTGTTGGTACGTTAATCCTTGTTCACTATATTTTGTTGTTATGGTATGGGTCGGTCTCCATATACCACCACTCCTGGTTACCTATACTCACACACGATGAGGCATGCCTGCATCTGAGGTAGAGCCAGGCTATCTATGGTACTAGACTCCTGAGCGCGATTCGACCATGCATTGCTGCACGGACGACCGGGCTATGAACTCAGGACCACACAGCATATTGACTGTTGTTGTGGTTGTGATTGTGGTTGTGGTTGTTTGCTTCGTATACTCATATACCTTCCTCACTCTCGCACTCTCGCACACTCACTTTACCCATTCTCTCTCAATCACTCAAACCTACTCAATTCAACACACAAGGTAAAACAACATTATTAAATAATATAGCAAATTGGGAAGAATTAGAAGGGTTTCCGAAACATCTGAGAGTATTACATGTCAAACAAGAATTAAATACAGAAAATGAAGAAACAACCGTGATTAATGCTGTATTAGATGCGGATATAGAACGAACACAATTAATACAACGTGAAAAACAATTAACTCTAAAATTAGAACAAAATGATAATGGTGAAAGTGGCGAAACAAAAGAAACTGAAACTACTGATGCTACTACCGCAGAAGAATTTACAAAAGATATGAAAGAATTAAAGGATGTATATGATCGATTACAATTATTAGGTGCAGATACTGGTACGTTCACGTTTTGTTGTTCACGTTTCGTTATATCGTTCTTTGTCTGCCTGCCTGTCTATCTGTCTGTCTCTGCTACCGCTTCCTCGTCGCTTTTTATCTGGTCTCTCTGCTTTCACTCTATCTCGTCTCGTCTCGTTAATTCAAATCTCTCCGCATGTTCTCTCGTGGTGTGTATCATCTTCACACTTTCTCTTTCTCATACTATCTCACCTACCCTCCCGCCTTCCGTTTATTGCTTTGCTAACCATTACAATTCCAATTCCGTGTTACATCCAATAAAAATAGCACAACAACGTGCATCAGCTATATTAACTGGATTACAATTTACAGATGATATGCAAAATGCATCCATAAAAAGTTTATCAGGTGGATGGAGAATGCGTGTCGCATTAGGTGCAGCATTACTAATAGAACCTGATATATTAATGTTAGATGAACCTACCAATCATTTAGATTTAGAAGCTGTCGTTTGGCTCGAAGCATATTTACAACAATATCCACATACTATTATATTAGTTAGTCATGATCGTGGTTTTTTAAATGAGGTATGTACTGATACCATCGAATTTAAAGATAAAAAGTTGACCTATTATAAAGGGAATTATGATACGTTTGTAAAATTAAAAACAGAACAAACTAAGAATGCAATAAGAGAATATGATGCCTATAAAAGTAAACGTGATCATATGATGGAATTTATTACTAAATTTAGAAGTAATGCCAAACGTGCAACTATGGTCCAAAGTCGTGTAAAGACAGTTGAAAAAATGGATGTTGATGCACCAATAAAAGTCGAAAAAGAAAAATTTTGGAGATTTACTATACCATCGTCAGAACCATTAGGACGACCAATCATTGCTATAAATGATGTAACATTTGATTATAGTTATCATGTCAAAGATGAGAATGGGATTGATACAACAATAAAGAAACCTTCTGCAGAATACTTACTACAAAAAGTTAATTTTGGTGTAGATAATTCATCCAAAATTGCATTATTGGGTGCAAATGGACAAGGTAAAACAACATTATTAAATTTAATTATGGGTCATATCCGTCCAATTGGTGGTAGTGTTACAGTGAATAGTGGATTACGAATTGGACACTTTACACAACATCATTCCGAACGATTTGATTTAAATTTATCTGCTATAGAAAATATGTTAAATCTATTTAATGATAAGACACAAGATGATCAAATTATAAGAAGTTTTTTAGGTAAATTTCAAATCCAGGGTGTGGATGCATTGAAGCCAATGCGTTTATTAAGTGGTGGACAAAAGAGTCGAGTTAGCTTTGCTGTTTTAGCCTATCAAAAACCACATTTATTAATTATTGATGAAGGTTCAAATCATTTATCAATGGATGCAGTGGATGCATTAATCCAAGCAATACAACAATTTAAAGGTGGATTGTTAGTTGTTAGTCATGATCAATATTTTGTCAATAAATTATGTAATGAATTATGGGTGATTGAGGATGGTAAAGCAACACGATTTGATGGTACATTTGATGAATATAAATCACAATCAGCAAAGAGAACTAAAAAACGTGTTGAAGATAGTGTTAAGAAATTAGGTAATATGAATAATTAATCATGATACGTGATAGGTGATAATGAGTCTAGCTAGAAAAAGAATAGCATAAAATAAAATTAAAACAAGAAATGGAATGGAATTATAAATAGATTTCTTATAGTATTAATGACTATTGTACCCGGTAATATATATAAATATATAAATGCTGTCCTTATAAGGTTTTTGGAAATATCTGTCATCGTTCCTCTCGTTGCGTTAAAAGTCTTCTGCTGTTACAAATACCTGTTTTCTTTCATGAGCGTGTCCGTCGGGGGTAGCATATATTATTATTATTGTAATTATTTCAGTTTGAATAAAAAAAGCATGTAGTATTATGTTTCGTTTCAGCCACGAATAGCCTAGTGTATGTATCATGGATTCCGGGTCGGTTTGTGGGTTGCTGCCAAAGGGGTGGGTTGATTTCTACCTTTAAGCCACCTTTTTTCAATTGACTATCCATCACCAGTCAGATCAGCTGTGATTCCTTAGATGCGTTTTTTCACATCAGTTCACAGGTTCCTGTCCTACTTTTTGCCCTCATTAGAATCCTGTACAAACGGGACGAACCCTCACTAATCAAACAAACATACATACCACGCCGTGCCTTTTCAATCCAACCAAAATAAATACATAATAATAATAATATTCCATTCCCCAACAAAACTTCCCAAGCAAAAGAAAACAAGTATAGTTTCAACATGAACCAAAAACGTAAAGAAAGGAACGACTCCATCCATCCCGCCAACAAGATAAGGACATACACAACACAGGACGTAATCATAAAATAATAACCATCGTCAAAAACCATCCTTCACGATAAGGAGGGAAAAAAAGGACGTAGGATGATATCATGGGACTACATCCTCGGGCCACGGTGGTACAAGTGCAGGAGGCAAATGGTAGGCTCGAGAATGTAGTCCCCATGACATATTTGCAAAGCGCAAAGCAACAAAGAAGTCCAATCAGAGACGGATGAGTGAGTAAGCGAAAGATCATGTTCATTATGTTCATCATGATCGAAAGGTTGAGTGTTAATAAAAAGAACTTACTTGTTGTTGGAATGGAGCGAAACGACGATGACGTTCGGAGGATGAGCGTGGACTATTAGCAGGAGTAGTCAAATTGGGAATGCTACCATCGGTGGCGGTGGCGGCGGCGGCGGCGGAACCATCCGAGACGGATGAGTAAGCTGAAGATCATCTTCATCATCTTGGGTTGAGTAAGTTGATCGAAGGTTGAGTTGATCGAAGTTGAAAGTTGTTGTTGTTGAAAGTTGTTGTTGAAAGTGTAAGAATAAAAAGTTGTGAGCATTTCGTTTTGCTCTAATTTTGTCTTGTGTTTTGTTACGTTCACAAAAAAAAAAATGCATCCACTATTTTTTACAATGAACTCGTGTCGAGTACTGGTAAAACTAGCGTCGATGATGTTGGTTATTTTTTGTTGGTTCTAAATCCATTGGTACAAGTGAAAACCCAAAAGGTCGTCGTCATCATTCATCTGTTTCGTCACGATAATTTTTCACTTGTACTCAGAACAGATGCCCAACAGACGCCATTATTATCGTCGTTGTTGTCGTTGTTGTCGTAGTCGTTGATCGACTCGTTGTTCCACCATCATGAGTTGTCTGTTTCTTCGTTTAATTTTATCAAAGAACACAAGATTTTAAATTTCAACACGCACAGCAGAGTGCAAAATGTTCACAACGCTAACGGCATTATCGTTTGAAAAACAATTTCTACCAAAATAATTAAATAATCGAATCCCCTTCATCGTGCAAGTTGAAAATAAATTTTGACTGAAATATATGGATTTACCTCGCACCCCAAAAGGGGGCTTCGATCTTTTTAATATATCGTACAAACTTGTATCCACGTATGAACGGAAGATGTTCCAGTACTAGTACTGCACCAGATGAGGGATGCAGTATAAATGTGCCTACTGTAAATTTGTAGTACACCTTGTGGGAACTTTTACTTCTATCATTATTCCCTACTCGGATTGGGTTCCCATTCTTTCTTCTCCTTCCCATTAGTAATCTACGAACTGCTGTTATAGAACTCAGTCAGTCAGTGCTGCAGCAGCAGCATCGCAAAACTATGTATGTATGTATGTATGCATGTGGGATGTGATGTGATGTGCAAATCATCACTGACTACTCATTTTTATGGTATCCTCTTATATATTTGTCCATGCTAAACAACTTTACCATGACAAATGATGTTAATGTATCAGTGGAACCGTATCTTCTTGCCTACAACATAACATGCAAAAGCATGCAATTTCTCCAGTTTTCAATGCAAAGGGAGGGGGGGGGGGGGGGAGAGAGAGAGAGAGAGAGAGAGAGGCTGGATCCACCACTGAAGCATCTTTCATGTGCCACTGTGCAAATAGCAAGGTTAGTTCATTTACAAGCTGATTTTCCACATCATGTGTCATTATATAAAACAACAAGGAGAACTTAAGTGGTACAGTAATACAATACTTTTTGTAACAACCATATGAAACAACAACAACAGCAACATCAATCAGCAAATGAATACACAACAATAGGACAGTAGTAGAATAAAAGCAAATTGAGTTGTCAGGATTTGTGTTTCTGTTTCAATCCATAGTCTTACTGAGAATCTGAGAATCACATGGTGTCTAAGGGGGAAACCTTTTTTCTGGCATGTTCTTCTTCCAGGCTTTTTTTGTAAACAGGAAGGACAGGGTTGGGGACAGGGGGTATCCATGTACAGAATAATAATGGTAGGAGCAGGAACAATAGCAACTGCAGCAGCTTATAGAAATATGATTCTATAAAATAATTGGGGACAGCTCACTTTTGAAGAATTATGAAAAGACCATACTGTAATTTAAAACTGGTATAAAATAGGTAGACTTTGCCTAGGAGAGTTGTGCATGCCACAAAGAGAATTCTTAAAACAACAGACCAGATTATTTAACATGGCCATTTGTTCTGAAAAATCATACTACATTTTAGCTACTAACTACATGATTAGTCACTTTTGACTGAGATATACCAACGAAAACTGCCCAAAAATGTTCGTTCAGCAGTAGTAGCAGTTAAGCAGCAACAATCTCTCTAGTTTGTACTCGTACTTGTATCTATTTTTTCTTTTGACGCAAAGGTTCTTATTTTATTTCTACTATTCTTCAAGTCAGTAGGGAAATACATGTATTTGTTCTGTTATTTTATAATTCTTCGGGAATGAAACTTTCAAAGTTCTTCCGAACATGGATTTGTTGCAATTATTACTGGCAGACTTTTATACGTACAGTATCAATGCTTTTTTTGTTGTTGGTTTCGATGGCATATTGTCAACATGATGATGTGCTAAATCATACAGTATGGATGAGGATGACGATGCAGATAATTCCTCTGAAGAAGTAAATGTTGTCGACATTGACATTGATGATGACAAATCTTCTGGTTCACCAGCCAATACTTTGCCAAAATTACGTGTTGCACGAATTCTTCTACGACGACGATCTTCTACTGTTTGAGGACGTCTGCGATGACGGCGATGACGTTTGGATTCTTTCTTGTTCTTTGTAGGATCAGTTTTAAAATTATTACACGCAGTAGTATTAGTAGCAGTGTCAATGATTTTCTTCTCCTTCTCATTATTGCCATTTTCTTCCGATTTGACGGTTACAGTATTAGTATTTTTATGTTCATCGTTGATACTACCTACTGACATTACCATAGTAGAAAATTCTGATCTGATTACATAGTAAACAGATAACCATGCCAAATACAGAACCAATTTGACTGGTGATGTAGCATCTGATTGGATAAGTTCTTCTAGATATACCATCGTTGTTCTGGTGCTCGTCATCGTTTGTGTTGGTGATGAGGGACTCGTTAGCGCTTTCGTTTTCGGTGCCGGTTCAGGTTTCAGATTTAGTTCTCCATCATCATCTCTGTTATTTCCATTGCTTGTATTCCAATATGCGAGCATCATGTTCGTTGTCATCGACATATCTGTCGTTATGGAAATATTATCTGATGGGATATCATCTTCGATCGGTAGTGTTGTTATTGGTGCCATTTTCGATTCCGTTTCTTCTTTGTTGTTGTTGTTGGTGTTGTTACTGCTACTGAGTTTGCTACTGCTGTTGTAATTGAGCATCATATCTGTTGTCATTGACATCAAACCTGTTGCCATAGAAAGCATATCTGACGTCATCGAATAGCCATTTGATTGAATCTCATCTTCGTAACAATCCATGAAAGCTGATGTATGTGTTGAAGATGTAGAAGGGATACCAGAAGTGACTGATCCATGTTCACTAGTATTATCATTTCTTTGTCTTCTGATATCCTCTTCCTTTCCATCCGTTTTGTCAGCATTGGTTTTAGCAGCATGATAAAGATTTTTCACATAGCCAATCATCGAGCTCTTAGTGGAAACGTTATCACTTTCATCGATTGCTGTTACCAGCAAATCTGACGAACCACCTGAGGTTGCTGTTAAATCGGCCGTAATTTGCGTTTCCGAAGACCTAGGACTCCTTATTCGTTGTTGATCGCTGATGGTGTGAATGTGTGTACTCGGTTCATTTGTAAGCTTGTTTCCACGTGGTTCGCGTGACATTCGATTCTTTCTGAGATCTCTATTGCGTGCGGTCATAGAAGCATCTCGGATACTATCCGCCAAAGAATAGCCGATTTTATCTTTGACTACTCCCGCTGCTCCTCCATTCAAAGATGACAGTCGACTATAATCCGAAACGCAAGTTTTCATTGTTGCTGTATCACAGTCTATTGATGATAATGAAATATGATCTCCACGACTATTACGACTTCTTTGTAGACGGAGCATAGGAGGTCGCTCGTCCTGATGATCCTGCTGATAATCGTTCTCGTTTATTAAGCTATCGCGGCTTCGTTGCAGTCTAAGCATAGGATGCAGTTCGTCTTGATCTTGCTGCTGGTAATCATTTTCAGTTAATAAGCTACTACGACTTCCTTCTAGTCGTGGCATAGAATGCCGCTCGACTTGCTGATCGTAGTCGATCGCAGTTTCAAAACCACTTAAATCATCATCATAGTCGTAATCTTTGAAATCATCATCGTTGCCATTCACCGCTTCCTTTACTTTGATGGTATCACGACTACCTCCAACATATCCAACATATCCAGCATAATCATGATCAATCAGTGAGTTTTCTTTTTCTAAATCATTGTCATCAATATCTTCAAAGAATATCGAAGTAGATGAGCACGACGGTGTTCGATCAAGAATTTTTTTGGATACAGACTCGACTGAATCTCTCCATTGACCCAACCATGCAAAAGGAGTATTATCAGATGCAGAAGATTTTTTTCTACACCGTCGCCGAGGCGATGACAGTGGAGAGGGGTATGCCCATCTTCTTAAAGGCGATAGAGGAGTAGACGGAGTCATACTTCCTTTTTTACTATCACCGTCCTTTGCTTCGTTCTTGTTCTTGTTCGAAGCACATGTTAACATGCTTTCTGTGACGGGAACGTCTTCTGTAATCACGAACAGCGACCCAGTTGTTGTTCCTGCAACTACCGATTCTGACAAAAATCCGGTCATTGTTGTATTGGTGTCATCATCATCGTATTCAGAAAAATTCGTCTCTGCGTCTTCTTCTTCATCGGAAGGTCCCGCAGAAGATTCCGGCGATAAACCAGCTTGTGATCGTACTACATGATCGGAATATGACATATCTGTAACTACTGACTCGTTGCCATACTCGGTATTAGTAGATTTTAGTTGATTCTTTGGTGGCTCGACTTTCAGCGGGTTAGAAGTACTATTCTTCGTTTCCATCTTGTTCTTGTCCATCTTCTCCCTACCAGTAACAGTTTGTATATGGTCAGTAGTGGTACCATTGCATTTGGTTGCATTTGCTACAACAGCTCGTGCAGCAGCTGCTGCAGTTGCAGGTGTGATGGTTGCTGCTGCACACTCATTCACAAGTTTTGTTGTTTGTTCTGTACATTTTTTTGTATTTACTTTTATAGCTTCACTAAATACCGATTGTCGTAATTTCCAATTCACGCGTGCAACAAACCACCGTTCTTTTTGTTTCTTTAACATCAACTCAGCACGTTCAAATGCTCTACCTGTAATTTTCTGTACCTTTGCTTTTTGTTTCTGTTTCTTTAACATTGATTCGGCCCGTTCAAATGCTTTATCTAATACATCAATACTAATCTTACTAGCAGCAGTTGCCTTGCTACTAATACTTCTTGGTGAATAGTCAACATTCACTTCTTTTTCGTCATTGGTCTTCTTGTTGTTACTATTAAAAACTTCCTCCATCCTTTCTGTACATCGTTCAAAATATGGATCAAATCTTTCAACACGATCTAATAATTGACTAAATGCGATAGCAGCATAATTTGTTACAGGAGCTGCTGTTCCGTCCTCTGCTTTCGCTGCTGTTGTTGCACATACCATAGTAGATAGTTCATCAAGGTCGATGACGCCGACGCCTTCGACGTTGCTTATTTCTGTCTTATCATCGTCGTCATCATCTTCAGGACATGCTAATTCTTCTAATTTTTCAAATACAGGATCATATTTTTCAAGATGATCTAACATAGGATCCAATAATAATTTACAAAATAATGCATCTTGTACTGTTACATCATCGTCATCTTCTTCTTCTTCTACTCCGTTGCATCGTCTTCTCATTATCTGCTTTCCACCTCTACTATTTGATGTTTCTCTACAAATACGATCATGTATATTCTCAAAGAATGCATCAAGCAGATCTTCTTCGTATGCTGTGTGATGATGATCATCATCATTATCATCATCTTGATTTGAGTTCTCCTTGTTTGAAGCAACATGACCGTTTATCTTGTTGTTGTGAGTAGACTTAGACATTTCTAATAGACTTTCATTCCCATCGTTGTTGTTATTAGCATCATCAGTATCATTTCTAGCTATTAGTGTAACATTCGTCATTGCAGCAGTAGTTGCACTATGCTGTCCCGTAGTCCTGTATGTATGATTTGTATTACTATTCCCTGTTCGATTTGTAACAGATGAAGATGACGTTTTATCAAGAAGTTTCTCATCCTCATCATTGCTATCAAGATTCGTCGTTGTTGTTCGTGCCGTAACAGATACAGAACTTGCCGATGAATGCTTTTGAACGTCATGATCAAGAAAATTTATATCTTTAATCTGGATATTACCGTTAGTATTATTGCTGATGTTGATGCTGTCTTTTAAGTTGATGGCGATATCACCTTCATCATCGACAACGTCAGCATCATCATCTTCGTCAAAGTCACTTTTACTCCATGCGATGACATTATCATCTGTGTCATCTTCTTCTGCTGCTGCTGCTGCTGCTGAATCTCTGCCTGTAACTGCTGCTGCTGCCGAATCTCTACCTGTATCAGCATGACTGTCGTCGGTCACAAGACCATTATTATTTGTTGTACCGATAATATGACAACTATCCACAATATTCTTATCACAATCATCTTCTAAATCACTTCCACTCCATGCGATATCATTAATACCACTTGGTGTAACTGGGTCTCGTATGTCAATAGTAGATTCTTCTCTTTGCTGCTGCTCAATCTCGTTATCGCCATCATCTCTTTGATCATCGACTTGCTGCTGCTGCTGCTGCTGCTTGATCTCGTTATCGTTGCCACTATTGTAGCTGTTACGATGATGATTATTGCTGCTAATGTTACTTCGGTCTCCTCCTAGTACCGATGTTGAAAATCGGGTGCTATCATCAATAAATTCATCTTCTACGTCATCGTCCAAATCACTTCCAGTCCATGAAAAGGATGATTTATGGTCATCATCGTCATCATCATCGTCATCATCGTCAACAGCAAAGTCTTGTTCTTGTTGCTGTTGCTTTTGTCGATTTGGTTGGAGTGCCGATACTATTTCCTCTCCTCTGTTTGCGTTGTTGCTTGGGTTGTTACTGTTGCTGTTGTTTGTGTTATTGTTCTCAATTCCATCAACTGAAGAAGTACCGAAGACGGGCGACGTACTACTATGAACATTGGCAACGAAATTCTTAGAAGATGATTTCACAGATGATGACGTTGATGTTGATGATGTTACTGGTACTGGTTCTGCTGTTGATGGTACTGCTGAAGCTGCTGGTGATGGTGTAGCTGAAGCTAATGAAGCTGAAGCAGAAGCTGACGATGATGATGGTACTGGTTCTGGTTCTGCTGGTGATGGTACTGCTGAAGCTGCTGGTGATGGTGTAGCTGAAGCTGGAGCTGGAGCTGATGAAGCTGATGAAGCTACTGGAGCTGCTGTTTTATAACTCTTCTGCTTATTATTGATCGTACGCATTTTAAATAGTCGGTTGTCGTGGTTGTACAGTATATTATATATCGTCAAGGTCAAAGTTTCTTTCTTTCTTCCGAATTGTCTAGTTTTTTTCGGACGATTAGCTAGACAGTAGTCAGCACGTAATTATATGTTTTTTCTACCACTACTTCTTGTTTAGAAGTATGTATACTTTTTGTTTTTTGCAAGTTGGTTGGTTTGTCCCTACTGCTGCTACTACTACTACTACTACTACTACAATAAGGTCCAGTAGTAAGTAAGGTAAAGTATGGTATCGTATCGTATCGTATGGTATGGTGTGACCAAAGTAAATGAAGGAAGGTTTGATGTGCGTGATAGATAAAAGGTTTAGTTAGTTCTTTATTGATTCGATCATCCGATTCCTTCATTCATACGGCAGTACCTTGCTTGCATACCGATTGGAAACAAAGCAATCAGAAAATCTCTTGAAATCGCTAAAACATAGTTATGTGAAATATTTTAGCACATCACCTTGTGTGAATGTCAACACAGGCCTGGTTAACGGTCAAACATACCTTCGATTTCGCGCATTTTAAATTTTCGCGCATTGTTTGAATTCTGTCTGGTTTGGTCTAGTCTGGCATGCATACGTTAACGGCCCACGTTAATGTGTAGATTTTATATTTTTTTGCATTTTATTTTGGTGTCTGTTGTATAAACTACCATCAGAATCATTCTTAATAATTTTCAAAAGATATTATTTATTACCATTAATATATGCTTTATAACATTGTATATTATGGATGTTCCATTCATCAAGTATATTATGCTCTTTATACATTTTTACACAAAAAATTAAACATTTTGGGGATAGTGAGGTATGTTGTATTTTATAGTCATTAAATGCAGAAAAAAATCTTCAAATCATCAGTATATTATCTCTATTAGATCCATCATGTTTCATAAATTGGGTATTCTGAATTGTTGGATGTTCTTTCATTGTCTAAAGATGTTGCACAATACTAGTAGCTAATAATAATTTACAATATTATTTTTTCGAAGTGTGTCGATACATAGCTACTTATTGTACCCTATGATTATATGAACGTAGTAGTACGTCTTACGTCGGAGAGAGTGTCTGGCATGCTTACGTTAACGGCCCACGAATGCAAGGGCACGCACCTCACTGCTTGAAAGCTGTAAAATATAATGGGTGCATTTTAAGAACCAGAGTACTAAACAGTACACAACACATCAGTCTCACAACCACTCATTCTTGCGTGACATACTGTGCGTAAATCACGATTAGCTCACGATTAGCTTCCTTACATTGGTCCCATTTTGTGGTGGTAATTATCGGTACCGGTTGCTTAAGTTTTATGTATACGAGATCTCATGGAAAAGGACCATTTGGAAAATGTACAGGAAGTCTTCGCAGGAAGTCTAATATTTGATATTAATAGCCCTATTCTAAATATATAGCATTTTTCGTGTTTTATTTTTATTTATTGTTATCATCTTTTATTTAAGTGTCTGACGCAGAGTTAGGGATGCATTTTGGAACATCATAGAAAAATAAGGGCGCGATGGATTAGAACGCGATGGATTAGAAATGAACAACCAGGAACTAAATATGGGATGTTCTCTTTCAATATGTTACGCCGAGGTTTACTACTCCGTGACGTGTAAATTCTAAAAGAGCGAATGATAGGATTATCTCAATTATTGTAATTGATTGAAGGTATAATAAACGATCGTGATATGAATTGTATCGAATGAGTGTATCAATACTCGCTTGCGATTACTACTATTATTTACAATCATAAGATAAATGTATCATCCTCATATACCCACCAACATGCAACAGTAAAACAAACAATAGCATCATCTACTACCATGCCAATAATGCCACTCCATGTGTTTGCGCAGAAGCTAAATAATAGAGCAGCAGCATTACTGACAGGTAGTAATTATGATGAGGGGATTTTTCTTCTAGCAGAGGCATTAAATCTAACAGAACAGGCTTATCATTTTGAAATTGGAAATGAGTGGTCGTCGTCATCATCATGCTGTTCACGGTCGTCAACCTCATCATCATGCTGTTCACGGTCGTCATCAGCACTATCATCATCCTCATCATCGTGTTCAGGTTCATGCCAATATTGTAGTCTCGAATCATGTCTTACAATGGATTATTGTCTTAACAATAACGTTAATGGATTCAAATCTGAATCATCAAGATCGATAGCAGCATTAGAAGAAATAGAAGGTACTTGGTTTGTTTATAATAGACCAATTCTTGTTCATGAAGATTGTATCGAAGGAATGCATTTCATGGGAGCTACCTTAAGTATTATCATCCTATTCAATCTTGCATTGGCACATCATTTAAAAGCTATAGCAAGTATAAGTACAATGAATATAAATATGAATCTGAGTATGAATACTTCGGAGATAAATAAATTATTACTACAAGCACTACAACTATATGAACTTGCGTATCAGCTTCGTGTCGATATTATCCGATACTCCGATCAACATGAACAACAGCAACAACAACACCCGTCAAGTAACAACAACAATAACAGCATCAACAACAGTCAAGATATTTCAGACACAGCATCTTTACGATTGACTATGATAATTTTCAATAATTTAGGTGACATACATCGTATTACTGGTAATAAACGAAAACATATACTGTGCCTACAACATTTACTATCTATCATTATGTATATTGTAGATTCAAATATCTATAGTAATACCTATTCGTCGACAGCAGGCGAATATTATGATACACCAAATTCAACAAAAGAAATGATGGATGGATTTCATCAGAATGTATCAGCAATTATGTTTGGTAATGATGGATACGATAATTATAACACATCAACTAAGGTGTATGCACAAGCAGCCTAGCATAGTATAAAAGCTAAACGCTAAAGAACACGATAATTATTACAAAATTACCATACGTACTCCATTATATAAGTAGCTCTATCTAGCTAGGAAGAATCGTGAGACCGTTTGTACTCGTTATAATGCTCTGTTTTATTCATAACAAAGACGGCATTACCGTCTCTCGTGTGAAAAAAGTGGAGGAAAACGAAGAATATCAAACAAGACATGGATCTGGCTGGGGGTGGGGGGTGCACGTTTCTGTAAGACCTGATCATTTTTAAAGACAATACAGTAATGCGACGTCAGTCTCGTTGTCTTCTCATACTGGCATCAACGCATGATGTCAATCAATATCGTTTGCATCAGCGTATCATGTTGTGCAGTCAAATAAATAGGAAAATTAGATTTAAGAAATAGATATGCGTCTATATTAATGTATGCTATTTGCGTACTCTACTCTAATTTAATAAACTCTGCTTTATTCTGTACATTTCCTACACCAATTTGATGTGTAAGTTGGATCATTGTCCACACGTTCGGGACACGATGTTCCTTCAAACATCCTACTTGCATCCTTATTGTATAATTTCGCATCTTTGTTGTTCTTAGTTACGGCCGCCGTCTTTCGTCGTCCTCTACGTCCACCTGCTGCTTTAAATAATTGTTCTTCTTTGTTGTTTGCTTCTTCTTTTATTCTGCCTTCCACCGATTTAAATTGTGTCCATGCACAAAGATCTTGATTGAATTTAGAAGCGTTTTTCAGCATTGATGACATATAATGTGCATTGCCAATATGCCATTGTCCTAATGGTTGATTGAACGATATTGCTTCGCTGAACATACTTGTTGTATCTTCTACTTCTTCTACATCCCATGACCCAAGAGGTTGGTTGAAAGATGAGGCAGCTGCGAACATAAAGGCCATATTCTTTACGTGTGTCGTATTCCAATCCCCAATTGGCTGGTTAAAAGAAGACGCAAAAGCAAACATACCCTGCATCGCCTGGACCTGTGACGTGTCCCAATCACCAATCGGTCGATTGAAATTCACTGCAGAATCAAACATAGCTGTAGTCGACGTAACCTGTGATACGTCCCATGTACCAATGTGATCGTTGAATTTATTACAGCCAGCAAACATCTGATCCATATTTTGTACAGCAGCAGTATCCCAACATTGTAAACTACCATCACCTTCAAATGTTTTGTGATTTAAAAAGGCATTCGACATATTGTTGACGTGTGAGACGTCCCAACAACCAATGATGGGTCCGTAGGGGGATGTATCTGGATTTTTGATCCATGTTTGTACAGCTTGACTAAAATCATTACCATTCACGAGTACTGGTTTGTTGTATTTTTCATTTTTATTCTGCTTCTTACACAATTTTCTACAGTACTTATTAGACGGAGTTGTTTTATTTACTGCTGAAGACTTTTCATTTTCATCTTCTTGTTTGGACTCAGATTCGACGTCGACGACGACGACTGCACTACTGCTGGTGCCGTCCTTATTTGAAGATGCTTCAGCAGTATTCGTATCTGCGTTGGTCTTTGAAGTGTCATCTTTGGCAGACTTTTTATCCACATCAGTATTAGCAGTTGCTGTTGTTGCCTCCTCAATATCTGCCTTTTTGTTGGCATCTGTTTTGTCGGTAGTTGTATCGTCTTCCTTGTCCTCTGTTAGAATCTTTTCTTCCTTGTTAGAAGACGACGATGTCTTGCTATCATCGGTCCCCTTGATTATGATGCTCTCGCTTTTCTTTTCTTCTTCTTCTGCGGTGTTGATAACGACCTTACTATTATCATATACTACTGACAACAAAACTTTATCAAGTGATGATTTAAATTTACGTGCTTGTAATGTTGTCATACCAAGATCATGTATTAAATCATCATTTGATAGAGAAATCAACAACGATCCATCAATATCATTTTCTTGAAATATCTTCAGGAGTTTTTTTCCTCGTTCACCATCCCCAAAGGTGGCACGTAAAAATGTTGCGACATCCTCTGGTGTAAACTGATTTGGGTGTTGTTGTTGTTGTTTCTCGACGACATCCACAACAGCGGCTGTCGCCATTGTTATGAGAAGGAACATTATCGTTTTTTTCATCATCATCATCATCTTCGTTTATTTAATCTGTGGTTTTCTTTTTTGCTTTGTACTGTGATCGTCGTTTTTATGTGATCATAATATCTTCCAATATCGCTTTCGAATTTGACTTCACTCATATCTACTGGTTCATTCATGAGGATACGCTACGTGATGCTGTGAGCTATGAAGTTTTTCGAAGCGAAATCAAGCACGATTCAGAAGAATCAATCAATCATTGCACGCGCGAGAACTTTTTAGTTTTACGACGCTCGAATTTTTTCGATGATTCTTTTACGATACGAATTACTAATTCAGATCGCACCACCATACTTGTTCTTTGAAATAGGCGAAGTTCATGTTAATCGCTCTGCTGCTATTGATGAACAGGGTGAATGAATCGAATAAGACTGATATCGATCAAAAGGAGATAGAAACAAAATGAAAATGAAACACACTCGATTAATCAATCAACTTTCACACAGTATGTCATCTTCAGTTATAAAATGTTCCGTCAACAGAAGATCATCATCACACTGTATAATTTTGAGCGGCGGCCGTACTAAAACGATAAAACGAAGAAAGAATAAGAATGGTGGTAGTGACACTTGGTTCAAATCATCAGCAGCAAAATTCGTACCAGGTTTCATCATTGTACACAGCGACAAAACGAGAAAATCAATCCCATACCTGATTGGCTTTAGTTTGCTGTTAGTTGTACCAGTTTGTGTGGTGTTGTACAATATACAGTAGGGGTATACATGTATTGTACGAAAAATATTATTCATGTTTATGTGAAGATGATACGATACATGCTAAAGAAAAGAGCTGCTGCACAAAGAATAGGCATAGTTGATCAAGCTTCTAAATAGGAGTGCATTTAAAAAATTGATTTATTTATATTTTAAATGTGGAGTGGGGACTTTAGAGCAATATTTTGGTGAGCTTCAGGAGTTTTCTTTCACCGTTTTATCGTTGTATGTAAAAAAGGATCCACTTCAACCTTGGCCTCTAATGCAATTGTACACACATGTCCAGTACCATCTCTTTTTTTTTAAGGATGGTAAGAAATTTCAACAATGATCATGCCGTTTTTACGAAGGAGATTTCGGTCGATAGTCTTTTCAATACGTTTCGGGGAGGCTGATATGCCTTCGTGTTCTAGTTTGATTTTGCAGTTACCACACTTGTCGTCACGTGAACCAATATCCTCATCAAAAACATTCAAACTAAGGACCATATTATCGAGTGTAGGAATATTGAATGTAAAGTCCTCATTCCAGACCGGATTGACGTCATTCTTCTTTTTGGAACTGACCTGAAATCCGTAATCATGATCACGAAAAACATTATCTTGTTCCAGTCCAATTTTAACATATGGATCTGTTTTTCCAATAAAATCCGTATCGGCTAAATGAGTTGCCTTGACTAGTTTGACTTTAAGAACACCCATGATTAGTATTTGCAGCTGTTTGAATTGTATATAAATTGGTTTGAAAGTTTGTGTTTGTGATTTACTCTTTTCGATATTTATGAGTTGTTGAAATAATGAAATAAATCGAGAAAATGTTTAATTACAGAAGTATTTTATTCGTGTTTTCGTACACACGATTAAATGAGGTCTGAAACTACATTGAAATGCATATCTTAAACGTTTCAACGGTAAGTTAGTATCATACACTACAGTACTAGTAGTATGAATAGTCAGTAAGAAAGTTGATGACGATTTGAGTCGATTGAGTCGAACAATTTTTATCATCTCCGAAAAGATTTTTTTGAACATTGTTTGATGTGACGACCGACCGGTAGGGTATTGTAACACCACAACGAAGGAATGAATCCTGTGGTTGGAATCCTTGGTGTTGCTCGTATTTTGTATTTTTCACGCAAATCCGATTGTGGTTAAAAGTTTATGTATTCTTAGTAGGGATTGTTCAGCACTTCTGATATTGCATCAACTACTCTGCACAGGTATCGGAAGCCATGTGCTATCCTTGTTGAATAACTGAAAAATGAAGCAAATTGGTGTTGCTATCGCTACCTGGAAATGATGCAATGGTTATTATTCCATTTTTATTCATTAGTCAGACTATAGATTATAAAGATTGAAATATAGAAGCATTCGCCACACAGGATTTGGTGGCATTCATCATGCATTATATGCTGATTATTGATGAGGATGAGGATGAACACTGATATACTACTACCATAGCACACCTATGCTCACCATCTTAGAATATTTTGATGGTAATCATATCGCATTATCTCATTATATACGCTCTGCTTGTTTCATGACAATCCCTACCATAGCACCCATGATTTTGTCACACACAAAATAGAATGGTGGATGTAATGTGGCATGGTGAAGCTGAATTGGTTGTTTGCCATATCATTGTGTTGACGCCAACTTGAATTTTGAATCTGAATTAGTGGTCGCATGCAACATATACGCTGCTACTGTATTCTTAATCATATGTGGGCGGGCAGGCAGGTACGTGTACTTACTAAAATTTTACGGCGAAACACGGACACTAACTTTAGTTCATGACCCAAAGGCAATGAGTCCATATTCAATGTAGCCTGTCAGATTTTTCTTTGGTAATTTCCTTAGAGACTGCATCATCCAGGGCTCCATGAATAAAAGTAGTTCAACAGGAACGGAGCAAGAGCGCGCCCACATGATAGCACTAACCTGGCAATAGATGATTCCAAACGTGAAACAAGTCATTGCGGCAGACATGTTGTGGCACACTGACGATTTTAAAAACCATGCGTAGAATCTTTTCCGTAAATCCTATTTACATTTCAATTTTCGTCCGGTGCAACAATTGGGACAGTTTGTCCAACTGCTTTCGCCAACTCGGATCGAGAGGTACGATACGCTGGGTCCTTTGCCCACCGTGCATAGTCCGTTGCGAGTCCGTGAAGAAACGATCGCATGATAAAATTCATGCTCAGTCGCATGGCTGTGTCACCTGTCTTTTCGATCACTCGCTTGGGAATGGCGCGAAAGGGCATTGGAGTGTCGACATCAACACGGATGTATGTTTCGGCAGAGATAGAGTCACCGCTACCCCTACTGCTCTCTGCTGCAATAATTACAGGTGCTATCGCTCCCCCCCCCTCCAAACCAGCAGTGTACGTATCGTTCCACGTCAGTTCGGCTGTAGCAAAGAATTCGAAGCGTTCATTCAATTTTACTTTAGATATAAACGGTGACCCGAGGAGTCTGCACTTTTTAGATGATATGATAACGCGACTCTCTTCTAACGTAACTTGTGCCTCAACCACAGGTTGCACCTCCAACCACAAAAAACGGACCGGAGGGACAACGAGCTCAAATTCTGACTCTGACCCACCGGGTAACCGGGAAAGCGTAGAGTTAAGGGGCATGGGAACAAGAGCGTATTGTGCTACCGGGAGGGTCATGTACTCGGTGAGTGTCGGGGGCGTTGCGTTCGCGATATCAGCAGTTGGCAGAAGGGTGAACATGGGCAATACTGGGGTTATCACGGACCCACGGACTCGAACCTTTGTGTCCAGATGAAAGGCCAAGGCTGCAGTTATTGCTGTTCGTCTTGCCATGGAGCACGATAGAAGAAGTAGTGCACATTTGAATATGGACGGCATGATGTGTGCACGTACCAAACGACAGATCGGCATTTTGCTATTTGACTGCTGTTGAATACATGACATGATGCATGATGCTTTGAATGCTGATGCATACCGTACATCTCCTTTTAGATAAATAAATTACTTACAGTAGGCATGCATTACCTCTCTCTCTCTCTCTGACTGTGAATGAATGATGTTGCCACGATCGACTTCCGTACACAGCCGTTAAATAGGAGTGCGCGTGCGATTAAATTCTCGCTCAACGCGCACTACTTGTACGACTACACTACACGTCACGCATCATGTCACATTTTTTTTAAGCGACGCATACTAACTTACACACTAAAGAGAACAACAACAAGATGGCATGTGTGTGGTGTCTTCAAATCAAAATCGCCAGATCTTATGTATCCCCCTTTTTCTTTATCGCAGAATTTGTTTTTGCGATGTTCCCGTAAAAAAAGAAAGAAACAACACACTGATAGCATGCATCACTCTGAAGTAAGATCATCATCGAGCAGAGCAAAACGCACATAGACGCCTGATAGTGGAATGACACACGATTGATCCATTCATTGTCGCGTGTACTTCTTTTTTCACTTAAAGTTTTTCACGACGGATGGGAGAGTAGAAGAAGTTATTGTAGGATCATTATTCTTATCATCAACCACACAACAAGAACAGCAACAGCTACAACACCAGCAACAATAACAACAACAAAAGAAACAACAGGAGCATGACCATGAACGATCTTGTTGTTACTAGTGCAATCTGGAGACAAGATAATACAGATGATAATGTATCTCTTCCATCTCCTACAAATGTTGATTCATTCTTGACACAATCAATGCATCAAAGATCCTTGTTATGCGCTTCATCGTCATCGTCTTCATCTTCATCAAATAATGAACAAGATGATGATGCACGCGACGCTGATGTGCACGCAGTTGATGTGATGAAAACAAATACCACCACAGCAGCAACAGCGACGACGACGACATCTTTGTTGATGATGCCATTCCAAAAACCTCCTCTTGCTAATAGTAAGAACAACAGTAGTAGTCATCACACAAGAATTACTGTAGCAGCAACTCAATCAACATTAACATCAGCCCCATCAGCATCGTCATCATCAGCATCGTCATCGTTAATAATAACGGAATATAAGGAGGACGAGGATAATAAACACCATCAGCAGCAGCAGGACTACGTCGACGAATATCATAACGAGCAAGAAGAGGATGATCAACAACAGGATTATGAATCAAATGAAGACAGGGATACAGAAGAGTCAAAAGATCAGGATCATAACATGCTTTGGCGTTCGACGATGTTATTAGACGCTTCTGTAACAACAAATGCTGCAACTGATATCACTACAATAGTTAAAGAGGCAGAGGCAGTGGCAGAGGCAGAGGCAGA
This sequence comes from Fragilariopsis cylindrus CCMP1102, assembly GCA_900095095.1. Lineage (NCBI taxonomy): Eukaryota > Bacillariophyta > Bacillariophyceae > Bacillariales > Bacillariaceae > Fragilariopsis > Fragilariopsis cylindrus. Next base: position 159,223 of record FMBT01000301.1, on the reverse strand, counting down.
GGCAGAGGCAGAGGCAGAGGCAGAGGCAGAATTAGAGGTAGAGGCAGAGGCAGAGGCAGAGGTAGAGGCGAATAATGATATAGTAGGGGATCTTCTACTGCTAGAACAGAAAGTAGAGGAAGAAAATCTACGAAACGATGATGAAAACAAAAACAACAGCAGCAGCAGCAGCAGTACCTGTAGCAGTAGCAGCCACGGACTAGTAGTAGATCAAATGGAATCTTCTGATAATGAAAATGAAAATAAAAATGAAAACGAGATAATATATTATAATAATGATAGTACTGATGATGAATCAAATTCATTATGGTTTATTAATACATTCCATAGACAAAATAAAAGTGGAACTATCGAAGGAAGAGGTCAAGATTCATCTGGAAGAGGAGGAGCAACATCAACAAGGACAGAAAGAACTATTGCATTTTCTTCTGTGGTGAATATTAATGAATCTTCTTCAGATGATACTACTATATTCCCTAAGGATGACGATGACGATGAGAATGAGAATGATAACAAGGAAGTGGAAGTGGAAGTTGCTGTAGAAGCAAAAGTGCAAGGCAATAGTAGTGATAAAACGGAAATGGAACTGGAATACTACGATGGTATTATCATAGACGATAAATTAACACTTGAAGATCAAGAGGAAGAAATTATTCTATATGAATATTCGCATTCATATAATTGGTCATCATCTGAAGCCGAAGATACTATTCATGACAAGGAAGACGAACAACACCATCACCATCATCAGCATGATTTTGAAGATAATGATGATGATTTTGAAGATAGTGTTATGGAAGAACAAGAGGAGGAGAAGGAGGAGGGTAGGAAAGATGAAGAAATATTCTTTGATGCATGTGAAGATGTAGCAGATGAAAAAGATGAAAAAGATGAAAACGATAATCATAATAATAATCGTGATCGTGGTCGTGAAAAACTTTTGAGTGATTTAGATGATCAATATTTATGCTTAACACCTCAATTTAAAGAAGGTAGAGCTAGGGGTAGGCGTGGACGTGGACGTGAACGACATCATCGTCGTCGTCTTGTTGAAGATTATTTAGTTGCACCTTCAGTAGAACAAGACTCATCGAACGAGGATGAACAAATCGAGGTTGAAATCCATCCTAACAGTAATGATGTAGAAGATGATACAATTATTGTTGTTGATGCTGTAGCAAAACAATTACGAAAAAATAAACGGAATAGTAAGAAAGGACCATCTACTGCTGGAACAGCTATAGCAATAGCAACACCATCGACGGCAAGGAAGGGATGTGCTGCAGATGCATTATATGTGTTATCGTCATTAGCACTCATGGAATGTTGTGGTACAACATACGTTGTCGTCGATGATATTTCTGGTATTTTATCTGATGCTTCAACCACTACATCAGCTTCTCTTTTGGTAGGCGAGGAGGAGGAGCCATTGATGGTGCCATCTTCGGTGCTTGATGATAGTGGTAAGAGCAACAACAAGATTCAACCATCATCGTCATCACATCCTCGTCGTGCGGATTTAAGTGACGGTCGTGATAATTGTCGAGATGAAGACCACGGCGATGGTTCAGATGATGATAATGACCATGCTGCTGGTCCGATCGTTGTCGACCATCGCAACTCAAATGATGATTCCGAAGAAGATTATAATAACAATAACAAGAGAAATGCAATAGTAGGAGAGAGTGGTCACAAAAAGGATCCACCAACATCGTTGCACTGTGTTGATGCTGACGACGACGATGATCATGATGATAATATTTCCGTTCTCGAAAGACAGGAAAAGAAGGTGTTAGAAGAACTCATTCACGAGGAAGATAACTCAAACATTACTGTATCACACGGATCCTTCGATGTCAAGCAAAGCTTGTTGATCTTGGAAGACTTGCTCGATGAAGGAGAAGAAGAAGAAGAAGATGCAGAACTTACTACCATATCATTTGATGCAGTCGATTGTGATAGCTTTTCAGTCGATGCATTCCATGACGATGATGATCATTCATCACATGGTCATCATTTGCTTCGAGTTCCACGGCCACCGGTGTTGTCATTGCCTGCAACAGGACGAAGTAATGCTTCGTTCCTTCAAGGTATTGATGTAATGAAGGGAATCACGAAGGCAACAACGGCAATAGGACCAGTTGATCCGCCAGAACAAATCAGTCAAACATCAGTCACCACAACGACGAAGATAATTCCTCATCGTGACTGTAACGGTACTAATTTCAACGGCTTCTCAACGTCCGCATCTTCTTCGTTTGATGTCCCAACGCTATCATCGTCAGACGACTTTCTAATCCCGTGTCCTCCTCCAGCTGATGTACCAGAAGCAAATAGTAATACGACCCCGAGATTCGTCCCTTTGCAGCTGACAATCGGCAGTATTGCCGAAGACAGTCTACGAAAGACTAGAAAATGCCTTCCGCTCGTTCCTTCATCTCCCTCAAATAGATATCTTCTATTGAACACAAAAAGCAACAATGTCGATATTGATGACCAGGAAAATTGTACTCCTCGTGGCGGACAACAATTAAAGTATCGAAGTAACAACAACATATTTAAAGTCTCCGATGCCGATAACAACAACGACTCTCCATATTTTACAACGAGCAAAATTTCCGTGAACATTGAGAGGGTAGCCAGCAGCATTGCCTTGAAGGGCATTATGCGGAAAAAGCAAGAAGGTCCTATCGACGATGGTCGCCATCAACGACGGGTACATTGGGATGAACAACAACTGGCAAGTAAAGTAGAGAAAGGGGTCATGTTTTCTTCACGTAGAGGGCGTCGATCGATATGTGCATTGGATAGCCTCATGTTACAAATAACTACCGTACAGGATGGTTACACCAACGAACTTGGAATCCACTCGAGTCATAGTAATGACACGCATGGCTACATTTGCTAAAGGAATAGAGAGAACTGAGAAGGAGGGGGTCAATGGAATGTCCTCTTCTGGGATACATGAGTGGATCACACGCTATCATAGTTATATTACATAACTAGAAAGAGAAAATCACAGACAATATAAAAAAATCTATAGAGAAGAATTAAACTCAGTACATATACTAAACTCTTCCTTATCAATGGTAGCATGTCTATCTCTAAGGAAGATACAATTACTAACATTATACTCCAGTCAGTCCCTTGTTTTCTTATGCTCCTTTAACCTGACCCTTCCTGGCATGTACAGCAATCAGATATCTACTGTCATGTTCAAAAGGTTATGTCATTTTTTCTACCTGTTTGGCCGTATCTCTGTGTGATATCCTCTTTTGCAAATGCGCCGGGATATTTTAGCCTGTGATTGGATTTCTCTAATACTTGCCAGCACTTTTCCAGTTCCATTCAGGTAGAAGACAATGATAGATTACTAACCTGTTGTGAACAATATTGTTGGTGTTGTATGCATGAGCAATTACACTATGAATTTCTACCATCAGTATCATTTTCATTCTCCATTTTCAGCTTATCAAATATAGCTTCACTCTTCAGACTAAATATATGCAGTAGGTTATGTGTGTGTGTGTGTGTGTGTGCTCTGGAACTGTGAGGAGGAAGGATCATTGAATTGGATTGAATGGATGTGGCAGTCCAGCCAATACAGAGGCCCCCATTATGGTGGTATTTACCCCTACCACCATGATGGGATAATTCAATGCTCCAGTATGTCCATGTTGTGTCCCATCTAATCTTCCTGAGGCTTTTTATTGTTAATGATCATGCATTGTGCCCAACAAGAAAAAATGGAAACATCAGTTTCTGTTTCATCAGTTTCTGTTCTAGAAAATATGATGTCTGATTTCTGTGGTAAATTGTTGTCCAATTGTACCCAAGTAATATGCAATATAAAGCAAATAACTAACAAATGGCTAGATTTCACTTTTGTGTAACATACCCTACTATAATACCAAATCCTAGTCTTTCCCTCTAGAACTATTGCTACTGTTGGTATTATTCAATTTGGTAGTTACCTCTTTGTTGATTTCACTATGATCCATAGTTTTACTACTGGTGGTCCAAACGGGAATGATTTTTTTCATTCCCTAGTAAACCGAGAGATGGACATACTTTTTAAAAGCAATACTCCGTTGACACGAGTCGAACCGTTCTTACTGGTAAGTACGTATCAAAAATTTGGTTATCGCGTTTTAATGTAATTAGAATAAAAAAAGTAAATGACATGCGCATTTAGCGAGGTTAAGCGATGTGCTTTTTTTGATTTTACACTCACAAAATCCTTTCAACGGAAGGTAATCTCATCCCTATCTAGATGACACATAGATCTTCCGCAAAGAAAGCTAAGTGATCGGAGGACTGCTTGCATCCTCCTTTTAGAAGTTTCATTTTCGTATGTACTGGTAGTGTGGGTTGGTGGCATATTCATTGTACAAGCCGTTAGTGATCAGAACAAACAGCACGAAACGACACGACACGGGTGAGTACGCCTCATTGTCGCTTGACATTTACCCGCTTGTACCCGTTATTTCTCGATAAAAGGTAGACGCACAAAAGTATTAGAATCATCGCTCTCTCTCTCTCTCTTTTGTTAGCGTGACGTTACAATACTATCATCTATCGTCTCTGTATATCAGTGAGAAAGAAACAAAACCAATACCAAAACGTAGAGGATAAAAGGAGACAGGAAACAACACAAAAGATTATCAGTTAGTATTCAAGTAGTCAAAGATTAGGCATCATGGTGAAATACAAGAACTTTGGTCGTAGTCCAAGTGGAAGTAGTATCAGCAGTAGTGATAATCAAGCAACTGGAAGTTTTTCTTTTACTACAGCAGCTCAACAACAGCAGCAGCAGCAGCAGCAGCAGCAACAGTATCGTCGAGATCATTCATCGGAACATTCAACAAAAACTATTTCAACAGGAACGAGTAAAAGTAAGAATAGTGGTGGATGCGGTGTTAGTAGAAAACAGCAGCATCAACAACAACAAAATCAACAGCAAGAAATGATGATTGATTCACGTTGTGATGATGATGAAACCCAACACGATGACGATGATGATCAAGAATCAGCAACGTTGTCAACAACATCTGATTTACGAGTACTTTCTACAGAAAGTAATTGTTATAGGGAAGGTGAAGCTGAATCATTATATGATATGACAACCTATAGTCGTGTTGGTGATAATACTGGTGATGATGAAGATCATTCAACATCAGTTTGTGGTGCATCATCATATGGATATGGTGATAGTGTTGGTGACTGTACGGATTCTTCTGCAGGAACAGCATTGTCTTCCACCAATGGTGGAGGTACAGGTACAGGTGGAGGACCAGGAGGAGGAGGTGATCGTGGTGGTGGTGGTGGTGATTCAACTTTATCTCCTAACACAACAGGTTCAACACGTGGACTATCACCAGATACAAGTAGATCAGAGAAATTATCTTATATGGGATACGTTCCTGTTAGTCCAACAACGGCAGCATTAATGATGCAAACAGATGAAGGTATGGCAATGATGAATAATATCCGTAACAATCATAATATCAACGATGATGGTCCTTTCAAGAAGAAGACGGGTATTAGTGGTAACAATACTACCACCTTAAGGAGTAACAACAATTCCATCGCAGCAGCAGCAGCAGCAGCAGAAGCAGAAGCTGAAAAAAATAATAACAGTGGTCATACAACTGGTGCCGCAACGTACGCAACAGGTGCCACAGGAACATCATTCCCATCAATTAAGATTGATGATACATCAACATCAAGACGTAAACAACGTGTATTCGCTGAAGAACGTGTTGTTGGAGAACAAGTACCACGTGAGTCACAGTCACAACGAGCACAGCAGCTCCCATTGTGTACGTCAACAGCATGTATTGGTGATACTTGTGATGGCGATGACTTTTCTTCTGTAGATGGTGGTGGTGTAGCAGCTAAAAGCAGTGGTAATAGGAGTGCTAATATTGCAGAATATATTTCACCTGGTCAACAGCGTTTACTGGAAGAAGAAGAAACAGAACGTGTACAATATCAACCAGCGTTGTTATTATCATTAAGAGAACAGCATACAGCGATGGCAGAAATTGGAAGACAACTTAATCATCATCATCACGAAGATAATAATGGAGATGATGATGATAATGAAGAAGAAGAAGAAGAAACTATTGGTGGACTCGTTGACGATAATGGTTGTGAAGGAACAACTACCTCAAGTCATAATGGTGGTGGTGGTGGTACTATGGCATCACGGACAACAACAACAAGTGTTACAAGTAGTGTTATGCCAAATCCATGTGACAGTGCCATGATGGGTCGTCATCATCATCAGCCCGCAACAATGGGGATGGTTAGAAATAACAACAATATTGCATCACCTCCAACTATTCAACGTGTTGCGAAAGTTACGACGACAGAAGAACCATCGTCTTCACATGCGCAGCAACAGCAACAGCAGTATCAACAGTCAAGAATCGCAGATGGGATGGTTTCACCTACATTGAATCATATATCACCTCCATCGATGATGACAATGGTGCAGCAGCAGCAACAACAACAACACCAACAACACCAACAACAAACCGCCCAATACCAGCGAGAGCAACAGTATTTGATTCAGCAGCAACAGCAACAACAGCAACAGCAGCAATACGGATATAACAGTAACCAGTATCAACATCAACCGTCAAAGCAACAGAATTTTCGTAGTCCTCATCTTCAACATTTGTATCCACCTCCACATCAACAACAACAACAACAACAACAACAACATTATCATTATTCAACGTCATCGCATCATTCGGTATCCGGTAGTAGTTTTGTTGCAAAAAATCCTGTCCTTGCTGAGCAATTACATGCCTTCCATCAATACCATCATCAACAACAAGATGAAACAAACAGTGCTAGCAGTAATCAACCCTTTTTGATTTGTGGACCGGATGGACCAAAATTAAGAAATGTGAAATTCGTTACACCAGGCGGTGGTTGTGGTGGAGCAACGACGTCCTCTGGAAACAACAGTACTACACGAAGAACTACCAATGGCACCTATGGTACCAATAATAGTGGGACTAGTGTTGCGACTGGTGACATAACGGCGACCAGATATGGCGGTGATGGAGGTATCTGTGTACAACACCCAGCGGGGGTAAAATGTGAAACGTTATTAACAAACTTTTTGAGTACCTGCAATGCTATTGTTTCACATGGATATCAAGATACTACTACTAATGGACATGGTAATAAGAAAGCGTCATCTACGAAACAAAAACGATCCCAATTTGAAAAAATTGCAGACAAATCTATTGCAGGATTAGCTCCCCCATCTCAACACAAACAACAACAAGAACAACTTAAGGACGATAGCGGCAAATTAGATGATTCTTTTGCGGCGAATGCAAAGAGGATTTTCCATAACGCTGGAAGTAATATGATGAAAACATTACCAACAGATTTTCAAAACTTAACACAATCGGCTGCGTACCATAATGTATTCGATACGTTCCAGAAATATTATGAACCAGAAGAAGCTCTGTACGAAGATAAAAAAGAAAATAATTGTGGCACAGTAAGAGAAGGACGTGCTATGGTTAACTCAGCAAGAAATGAACCAATGCCTGATAGCTCCACCGTGATATCAGACGACAGTGACGCTATTGTATGTCGTGAACTATTAAGCGACGATCCCGATGAGGTTGGAGAAGCAAAGAAACACCCTCACCATCTCGATACAATACCCTTATCTCCAATGAATAATACTACCGCTGGTCCTCAAGTTTTCGATGGTGCTCAGTCTAAGCCTATGATAGGTAAGACAGAAGAAGAACCAAGATCTCCAAATCCAAAGATAGAAATATTTAAGAAACTTCGTCAGCGTCGACGGCGTAATCGAAACGAGTCTCAGTCACCCATTCGAAGGACAAGTAGTGCACCAACGTCCCCTACTTCTATGTCTTCGGTAGACAAAGAAAAGATATTAGAATTATCGTACGATACCTCTCAATTCAAGCAACAATATATCCGAAATATCCACACGAAAATTCAGAACATCCAAGGCAAAGAAGAAAAGCAGCAAGATCCTGCAGAAAGTCCCATCGTGGAGACTGTCGAAAGTCGAGATGACGATAGCTTCCGTGATGCGAACGAAGATTCCACCGAAATCCCCTCTAATGTTTCGATGCAAACTTCTACGTATTCGTGGGCAACTCCAGAGGAAGAAGCATCATTGAAGGATAGTGCTGACGGAGATGATGATTTTTTGTCGGTTCAATTGGTAGAATCTAATGCTCCTGTACTTGAAGTTGCAGGTGAAGGAGAAGAAGGAAAGATGACGGAAGAAGTTGTACTGTCAACTTCTTCTGGTATGTCCGAATCGTTAGTTGGAAGTGATATGGACGATGAAGAGCCCTTGGACTGTAATATCAATTCCTCTATTTCTGAAGAGGAACAGGAAGTACTGTCTGAAGTGGACGACGAAGATGTTTCCGAAGACGACATGGAGAACATGCTACTGGATTCATTTGAGCACGACGAATTTCCTCATACCCCTTTGGATGTGATAATGGAAGGATCAACCGAAGAAACTGAAGACGACACGCGTACTATCGATACTAGTTTGTCATCTACATCAGTCGATGGAAGAAAGGATGATATCAACGTGTTTAGTGATCTCGACCAAGTCAGCGAAGAAAACGAGATGGATCTTATATTGGAAGAGACTGAAAGTGATCCTAGAAGCTTAGATGACATCGAGTCTTTTCCCGAAGAACGTATTTCGAATGGAAATCGACATTCGTTCTTTTCGATAAAAGGTTTACTAAAAGTTTTGTTCACTTTAGCACTGATACTCCAGTGTGGTATCGTGGTCGATGTCGATTTATGGGACCACGTTGCCAATCATGTGAAAAGTATTGATGGTGGTCCTTATGTTATCGCCACACTAGAAGATATCACTATCAACATTAAGTCGAGTGGTTTGTCGTTGATTCCTACGGCAAATGACATCGCCAACCTTAAGCTAAAGGTAGAAGATATCACTGTCAACATCAAGTCGAGTGGTTTGTCGTTGATTCCTACGGCAAATGACATCTTCAACCTTAAGCTAACAGCAGAAGATATTGTTTCCAATCTCAAGTCGAGTGGCGGTTTATTTATTGCTACGACGAACGATCTCATCAAGTCAACCAGCGCCTCCTTCCTTAAAAATGTTGCAAACGATCTCGTGAAGCTCGATCATGAAGAAGTATCGCAACTTGACCAAAGGCGTAGCGTCTATCACGGCATGTCATCCACAGACGTCGAACAAAAGGGAACATCAGCGCGAGCTAAAATTAAAGTCCGAGAAATAGCCCGGTCATCAAACAACGAAGAACTACGCTTGTTCCAGCAATTAGTAGATGAGGCACTCGGATCTATTCATAGTGATACGAACTCAAAGATGGTAGTAGATATCGTTGTTCCACCAATAATGACACTGGATGATGCAACATCAAAGAGTGAATGGATTCAAGAACTAGAATTAACATTCGGAAAGAATGAGGAGGTGACTGAATCAATATAAATGAATGGCAGATGACGAATAACGAATCATAAACTATCTCTGCATCCGTAGAATAATTAAGTTGTACCAAAACTAATAAGTAAATAAAATTTTAATGTCAGAAAGATAATCGAAACTTACTAGATATCCGAGTTGCACAATCCTTTTTGCTGTCGCTTTTGTAACGGAAACCATCATCATTAGTGCAGTTCATCGATGGAGTTTCAATAGGGACTTTACTAGGAGAAATTGTAGGAGTAATCGTTAGTGGAAGACTAAGCCGCACGCTGGATCCTGAACTAGGAACAACATGGATGGAACTGGGTGCATCAGCAGTAGTGACCGATGGAATAATTGAGGGTTTTATAGGAGCCTTACTGGGTACATCAGGAGGTACATATGTAGGTGACTTTGTTGGAGTATTGCTGGTTACATCATTTGGTGCATCCGTAGGGACAAAGCAATTTTGTTTAGCACCCTGACACCATGGTCCAAAAGTTCCATCTGGAGTGTTAATACCATTAGGGCAAGCAGCAAATGTACCAACCTCATCTGAAGTTATTCCAGCCCATGTGGTTAAGGAATGATACACGAGCAAACAAACAAAAAAAACATAGTGTTTACATTATCAACATCACGTGTGTCAATAGACTGGTGGAAAGCTGATGCACCAAACAACTTTGCCTCCATTCTTGGTCCTTGAGAGGTTTTTCATCTTAGAAAAAGGAGAGGATGTACTACTAGCATTGTTGTTTTTGGTCTTCTTGCAGTTGACTTCAAGAGATTGTTCAAGAATCGACGCCCTTCCACAGCCATTCCGACCGTAGTCAAAAACCTTAAACACAGAGGAAAATCTCATCATGTATCTGTACTGTACCACAAGACGAACACTACTTAATTGCTGAACGTGATATGCTTTCGTTCTTGTCCTTTTCAAGAGGGGATGATCGCGGATAGAAGCAAGCATACTGTACAATGTATAAAATAATAAATCATAAGCTCCATGGAAAGTCGCGGAAGGCGAAGAAATATTTTTTTCATTCTTGCTAATTTCATTAGTTTTTAGACTGAAGTAGTTTTATTTTATTTTCTATTCTTTTATTTTCTGTTTTTCAAGACGTAACTTACAGTAACGTTAGAGATTTTCAAAACATATATATCCAAAAAGAAGGTATTATTAAGCGCATAAATTCTAGAGACTCACTCAATCATAAAAACACAAACACCCATGTACCACGTTCAAACAGTTTAATTGTTCAACCTTTTAGTAATATAAGTATATATCAATTTCATCTATAAAACAAGAACCCCCCCCCCCCCCCCCCCCCCACACACACACACACACACACGAACGAACGATGAGATTTTCCTTCCTGTTGATTTCATCCCCTTTCAGTCTTTTCAGTAACTTCGGTTATGTTATTGTAATGGCTGTCGTGGAAAGAGACAAGTTAGTTAGGGTTGTCGTTGTCGTTGTCTTTGTCTAACGATTCTTTTTCAAAATTCTGTCGCCTTCACTTATTATTTCTTTCTCGTCGTCGTCGTCGTCGTCGTCGTCGTCACCCTCACCTTTATCAAATCCATCCAGTAATGTGGATGATGTCGAATGACATGGAGTAGTTCGTTTTGAAGAAGAAGAAGAAGAAGTAGCAGTAGCAATAGTAGCAGTAGCAGTAGACGACAATTCTGTTATAGTAGTAGTATTATCTCAATAATGATGTTGAAGAAAGCGGAACTGGTGGTGTAGTCGTCATCGTCGTCGTCGTCGTCGTCGTCTGTGAAATATTCCTATTAATCTTCTTCTTCTTCTTACTATTATTATTATCTCTAATTCTTCGAAAATAATGTGATATTTTTTCACGTGCAACATTCCTTTCCACTTCTTTCCAACAATAATTACAATTATGATTGCTATTATCTTTATCTTTATCGTTTGTACTACTACTATTATCTTTCCTATCTTCTTTTCTTAAAAATCGTCCACCATAGTCATTATGAATTTTTGTGATTATACGTTCCGCAATATCCGTCTTTCCATATTTACTACCAACATTTTCATAGTCATTCTGATAGTTTACTATTAATTGATTCCATTTTCTATTCCCTGGATGTTGTTTTGATATTCTATCTTTCCCAAATAATACATCATGTAATCCCACAACAATAATAATAATACTATTATTTTCTTCTTCTTCGCCATGACCATGACCAGCAGCAGCAGTAGCAGGAGGTTTCCGTTTTACTACTGTTTCTTTATTATCTTCTGGATTTTTTTGCATACTTAATCTATCTCGATGCCATGCTATTGAAGATGATACCATTGCTGAGTCTGATTCTGATTTTGATGCTGATTTTGATTTGGATTCTGATTGGTATAAATCATTATTATTATTTGGTGGGAGATGATGATTATTCACGGGTATACCATAATATGTTTGTAATTTAAATATAATTTCATTATGATTCCCCAAAATGGGATCGCAATCGTTTCCCGATGACTTACTTTTACTGAACATATATAATTTTTGCATTGCTATTAATGGTCTTATTATTATTATTATTATAACAGATATGGATAAGCATTTAATTTAATTGGCATATTGATTTTTTGTCGTCGTGATTGTATATTATCACGAACAACAACAGCAGTAGAATTATCTGAATTATTATTATTCATATGATTATTATAATTCGTCATATACAATCCAACCATATATACTATCATAACAATACCTTTCTTTTGAACTTCATCATTCTTGAACAATGTATTGAAAAAATAAAACCATGCACGTTTGAACAATTGTCATCTGTTAAAATCTCATCTGCTGCTGTGTCACCACCAATAGAATGTGGTTGTTGTTGTTGTTGTTGTTGAAAAGTACCGGTCGGGCTACTAAAATAAACCGTCCAGCTGTATCACCTACGTACGTATAGAAATAGATTTAATGTTTCAAAAAAAAAAAGAGAGAGGAGCGAAGCAGACGGAAGCAAAACAGAATGAGAAAAAGCGATGGTGCTAGGACAGCGAGGCGAGGCATGCCATGTAGCATGCAAACTTTCGCACTCCAAGGATGAGTTAGTTGGTGTATGTAGACTTCGACTTTTTGGCTGACCCCCCCCCCCCCCCCCTTCCCCAAAGTACAGTACAGTACGTGCTCTCCACTCCACTACTACTTGACTTGACTTGATTAATTTATCTCTCGCTTTTTCAACTTTCGTTTCTATTCAACCGTTATCACCAAGTTCCCTGCTTCTTTCTGAAATCTAATGACTCACTCGACTCGTTATTTGTGGTGGGTGACAACTTATCTTCCATCCATATTTCCCACAGAAGTCTGCATTGCACTGCACCACTTTCATCTAATTGATTCTTGCTTGCAGCAGTGCTGCATGCCAACTTGATGATACTCCAAAAAAACCAGCTCATGTACTAGTACTAGTTGTAGTAGCTGAACCGTCATTGTTGCATCCGCAGGTCTCGTCGTGATGAGTGGAGCTCCAACAACGCTTATATATCATGATTCAAGCATGCACACACACACACACACACACACACACACAGTACAGTATTATTAGACTATATATATATATATCACTTACGGATAGGTAAAATTTGTATCATACCACACTTCAATGCTTTCATATCAAGTAGAGATAAATCAGATTGGATTACATCTCTACCCATAATAGTATTATTATTATTATTATTATTATTAGAACTGTCATTATTATTATTCGAACAGAATATATGTTTGTTTATAGTTAAAATGTTTCATCATTTTCCTTGCGGCAACTTTTGTATTATATATCGTTCTGCTCTTAAAAACTTTATAAAACTGAATCATGATAATAGGTGGGATGCAATATCCTTATATTATATATCATTGTTGTTACAGTAGCATCTCTATTATCATCTATACTATTATTGGTGTTTTTTGTCTTCTTTTTCCTACTTTTCTTTTTCTTACTTTGACTCATTTTTCGTAATAATATGTTCTATTTCATTATTAAAATCAGTAAATTTCATTTCTAATTCTACTACGACCCCCGCTGGTTCTTCCTCATCCGGAGACACTCGATCTATAATCCATGTACCTCAAATGTTACTTTATCCTGATCTATCTATCATAGTCAAACTAGCCATTTCTTTTGCAAAGGCATCATCCACCATATCTGCATCATTTTGTGTAGTTGGTAGAATAATAGGATGATGAATGATATTCATATTCGTATCGTAGTCTTTTTTATCACGAACAGTAGGACAAATAAGTAATGGCTTCGAGACAAGCAGTTCATCGTCATCGTCATGGTCATCGTCATTGTCATCGTCATCGTCATCGTTATCGTCATGGTTATGGTCGTTGTTACTGTTGCCATCCCACAACGACCACGACAATGGTGACGATGACGATGACGATTGAGAGAAGGAAATATCAATATCATCAATATCATCAATATCATCAATATCGTCATTGCTTTCGTTTATGTTTATGTTTATGTTTACGTTTACGCTTTCGTTATTAGTATTAGTATTCATCATCTAATCTAATCTATCTTCTTGCTTGCTTGTTTGCTTGTGTTATCGTATTTATTGTGTTCTTGTATTTTTCTTGAGATGTTATGGAGTGGTATTCGGTGGTTTCTAGTATTACTACTTCTATTCTTACCTTTTATTAAAATATCTTTTATCATGATATTTAAGTCGTGCGTGATCTAAGCTTTTTTAATTTTAATGTTTGGTATGTGAATGTTTAACACGTATTGTAATTGCTTGGTTCTATTTTTTTCTTCTTTGAGACGTGATCAAAAAATCAAATCAAATCAAATCAAATCAAAACTAGGAAGACTACAATAGTACTAGCTAGTACTTGTGTAGTAGAGGTACACCGAGCCCTTTTTTAAACACGGATGGAAAAAGACTTTGACTGCGGTTACCACAGATGACGTCATAGAACGAGGTATTTATATTATGAATTCAGACAAGCAGCCAATACAGACAACATAAAAATAATAATTACAGTATAGTACGAAGGAACTAGAATTTATTCTTGTTCGCCATCTTGTATAATCAATGCCACGTTGGTCTCATGAGATGTGACGATCGCTTGTCACTTCCTCCTTTTTTTTTTTTAAGAAAAACGAAGCAGATTGGAATTTACAGGCAGATGGAGAGCACATATTGCTATCTCCCCCCGCCCCGCCACGCCTCTGAGGTTGGCTGGCATCCAGCCCTGGAGTGATATTTTCGTCAGGAATACTAGAGAATGGTCAGTCTTTCCGTTAAAAAAAAGAGTTATCAAAGAGAATGTTCGAGCAATACTGTATGGTGCGTTTGTTTAATTAATTAGAATAAGCAGAAACCAATTGCTATAAATAGGTGTGGACGAGTATTATCGAATACAGTACTCTATGTATGTGAACTTGTGTACAAGTACAAGTATCATTCTATCGTTTGTGGAATACTGTATGTATTGATCACTTCCTAATAAACTACCTGGTTATTAAATGTTTGCCATGCGATTGATTTGGATATATAATAATCCGGCCGACTATTACATTCAATTTCTCGATTACTTATTCTGACGTTAGAGAACAGATTCGATTCGATTGTTAATAAGAATAGCAAAGAATCAATTGCTATAAATAGGTGCGGACGTGTACTTATCGAATACTGTACGAGAACTTTTACAAGTATTATCTATCGTTTGTGGAATACTGTATAATCACTTCCTAAACTACCTGATTACTAAATGTATGCATGCGATTGATTTGGATATTTAATAATTCGACCGACTATTACATTAAATGTCTGCGATTTACTTATATCGAACGATAGAGAACAGATTGGATTCGATTTCGACTTCATTCGCTACAATAATGTGTATAAGTAGTATGAAAATTCGCAGATTATTGATAAACAATATTATTGCCTTCAATGGCGCATCAACGCGGTAACGAACAATCCGCGACGAGCGATACGGATGAATGACCGCGAAAGATATTCCAATCGTGAAGAGGGGATGATAATTTATGCGAACTGTGAAAGTACTTAAATATAATCTCAATATTCGCTTTTTTAATTACTGCATACAAGAACTCCATTCAATTAAGTGTCATGTCACTCGTCGCGACAAAGACCATAACATTCAATTAAGGTGCTCACTGACAACAACATCACAATTTACTTATGTACGTTCATCGCCACAACATCTTATCATACATACCTTTCTGACAATAGAAGTGCATGGTACTACAGAAACAGAAACAAAAAGAACAACTTGATGACTAAGAATTTATCTGGTGCGGTAGAACAAGGACAAATTAAATTACGTACGTGCTGCATTCAATTATATGTGCTCGTCGCCACAATAACATCGCATGCAATTACGACTTGTATGATGCATGCTCTCCACGCATTTAATGTACAATCAGAAACACCATAAGAAACAAAAACTTGTTAAATGAGCGGCTTTGGAGACCTATTGTACAATTAATTTGTAATTATTACGACCAACAAACTTGTACAGCTTCGTTAGAATTCTGACTATGAATCAATTTTTTTAAGATATTTGTCACTATATTACGGGGTGTTCGTGATCAAGAAGGAGAAGGGAGAAGGAATCACCGAAGAAGCGATATCGATTAATAATGACTGTACCAAAACGAATGGATGAGAAGAAAAAGAAAACAAACATCACTACTCTTTATTGCCTGGAATCTCGCATCCTATTTTACTGTGTACCATCGACGACTTTTTTTCGAATTGAATTGAACACAATTGAACACAATTGAACCAGTATAACAGTATTGTATTATAGTATTCTACATCTCATCTCATAATTATTACATTTCATTCAACAGATGTCAAACCAAAAACCTCGTTGTTCTTCTCTTTCGAACACAACAACAAAACGTAACGGTAGCATCATGGACGAAACCACATCTACAACAAATAAGGTACAGGTACAGGTACAAGTACAAGTACAAGTAGCACATAAAGTAACACATAATCGTCATGTACGATTCAACAGTAAGGTAAAGGTAAAGTCAACCAAACATCTGAAAAATTATACCAATAAACAAATAAAAGCATGTTGGTACAGTCCTGATGAATACCACAATATCAAAAAGGCATTGTTTTTGACAGTCGAAGTAATGACAAAAACATCATCTCTATCACAATCATCATTTTCGTCATCGGCATTAGCAGTATACTGTTTTAGAGGTCTTGAAAAGGTATCAGCGAAAGGTGGATTGAAATATTCAACACGTATGCGTCGCCAAAATGCTATTCGGTCTGTATTGGATGAACAATATGAACAGCAACGAACAATAATGTATGATGTTAATAAAATTAAAAACATATATAGATACCATACACGTATATCAGAAACAAATTCCTATACTATGGGAGTATTCGATGCAAAAGATGCGGATGATGGAGATGATGCAGAAGAAGAAAAAGAAGAAGAAGAAGAGGAAGAAGTATCACTATCAGATCTATTAATGGATATAGACAATAGTATAAACCACATTACTATTGACGACTACTACAAGGACGAGGACAACAACGAAAAACTGATGATGAAGTCGTTTTCATCATTAGAAACGACCGCAGCAGCAGCAGCATTATCATTTCGTCAAGGAGGACTAAGAGCTCAAAGGAGATGGAGTTTCGGTACTACTAAAGTACATTCATCACGTGCGGCGTGACTATATAAAAGTAAACTTATAAATAATTAAAAGTTGTATAATATTTTCTGATTCATATAAAGATCAATTTTCACTTCACTTCACTTTAGTATTGGGATGGGATGGGATGCTGTAGTAGTTATAGTTTTTTTGTTTTTTCATTGATGAGCTCTATCCCCTAATTAACTAGGGGTCGTACTGTAGAGCGGCCCGTAACCCGCAAGCTTTTTTTTACAATTGCTATTTTTTTTCCTTCCACCCCTACAAGGCAAGACCGGTATTGCCTGATAGCCAGTGATGTTTAGCTAGCTGGCGCCTACTAGGTCCTACTAGTACTGTACGTAGGGTACTTTCCCACCTCCTGAAAAGAGTGAGTCGTCGTGTACTTGTAACGTGATTGATTCTACCGCGATTCGATTCGCTCTTTCGAATCATTTGCTTCGACTCAGTCGACTAAACTCAACCTGAATAATTCTGACGAATCAATCGAATGAATCTACTTCGTCCCCTGTACTACGACTGTTTGCTGCTAGCTATTGTTGAGATGATCGTCTACAGTATTACTATTACAAAGACTATGGTATAGGATACTATACTATATACAATACATTTTAGTTCGTTTCGTTTTATGAAATATAGTTATTTTACATATATGTATGCGTGCATCGCTGATCCAACAAGTCCAGACAGAAGAAAGGAAGGTATGCTTGTTGGCTCTTTAATGGATGCTACACTCCTTTCTAAATCTGTAATTTGAACTCGACTCGATTCACATCCATCTTAATCAAGGGACATGACACCACTGAGTGTACTTTCTTTGTAACATATAGCAGCGAAATCTCTTTCTTGGTCTTTTGGAATAATCAAGGGCGAAACCACAACATTCGGATTTGTTTCTTTCGACGACAACGACAAATGATGTTGTTCTGTCGTCGTCACATCGTCTCCACCTCGTTCGTTGTCTGGAGCACCATCGTTATGGATGTCGTCATCGTCAAAAGTAAGAGCATCGTAGAATTCATCATGATCAAGATCCTTTGATGCATCGGAATCGTTTCTGCTTTCTACTCTCGATTTTGTCTTCCTTGTTTTTGTATTATTAGTAGTTACAGCTTCAGACTTCGAAGTATTCTTCGAGGTGGACGACCTTAACTTTAAGGGACTAGTGGATGGTGATGACGATGTCGTGGCATTATTATTACTTTCATCTTTTTGCGGCTTATGATGATAATTTGATTTCGAGAACATTTTTGTTCTCCTTCGTTGTTTAATTCGAGATCGAATATCTGCCAAATTGTGGCTCGGAGAAGAGGAAGGTTTAGTCTTTGATGGCGACGCCGCCAGTTCATCTTCCGTAGCAGTTTGGGTAGCGATTTCACTTGTCTCGTCGTTGGTTTTGGTGTAGCATTTATCGTCCTTTGAAACGACCAACTCTTTCGATTGAGGTCGTTCTTTCGTTGGAGATCTGTTCTGTGATCTTTGCTGATTCGAAGGAGATTTAGTTTCATCGTGCCGCTCCGTTGCTGCTTTTTCTTCTTCTTGCGGAAATTCACTGCAATTATTACTATGCCGTTGAATCTCAGGAGACTTGTTATTCTTATGAAATCGGCGGTTCTTCATCCGTAGTAAATCGGAATGTTTTCGATACCTTGATGACAACTTTCGTTTGGCTGGTTCGTCCTCGGAACTTTTCTTCTCCGTCGGTACTTTCTTTTTCGGACTGCGGACGTCGTTGGCTGGAGTGCAGCTAGTATCTTCTTGGTCCTTTTGCTTGACATTGTCGTCGTTTGTTGTTTTGTTCTCTTCCACGATAACTGGACTAGATAGGAAATCTGACATCGGTAAACTGGTCGCTTCTGTGTTTGTAGTCGACAAGGAAGCTGCTACAAATCCACTGTCAAATGCTCTCCAAATTTTCTTAGGTGATAGTTGTAAAGGGATCCCGTCCGAGTTGAAACGTGCATTGTTATTCTTTGTGGTACTCCTTGAAACTCGCGTTGCCTTCGGACTCGGATCCGTCGCCAATATTTGCTCATCCGATATTTTAGTCATATCACGTGATTCTTTGGTGATATTACCAGAGGGTGCTGACGAGTTCGACATCTTGGATGGAATATCTGATGGAATCTTCACTACACCCCCAGAAGTTGTTGAGATAGGTCCCGACGCCTCCGAATGGATCGCAGTAGGACGGGTGACAGGGCTAGGATTATAATCGTTACATTTCAAGGCACCACCCTCTTCATTCTCAAGATCGTTTTGAGATTCTAATATAAGTGGGGTTTCATCTTTCTTCGTTCCAAAGAAATTGTAAGCAACTCCCCAAGCGTTCTCTGCACTGTTTGATGATGCAGTATTGATGGTGCTCTCTTTACCTTGGACACCATCGGTTGAACCTGCATCAGTATCATTGTCATTCACATACTCCGTCTTCGGTGCAGACTTATGATGAGGAGTAGCAGATATAGCAGCAGCAGTATTTCCATCGGGGGACATCATGACCGTAAACGCATTACGGACGAGTTCCATGAGTGCATCGGGCTTGCTATCGTCGGCTGGAAGAGTTGCATCATCTTGCAAAATTGAATTTGTGTGAGTCGTTAGGTCGCTGCTGTTACCACCCTTTTCGTTAACAGAGGGTATTGTGCTGGTCGTTTCATGCTGTTGCTGATGGTCGCCACTTCCATCTGGGACGGCTATTGCTTTGGATTTATCTTCAGCGACGTAAGACTCGCCACCATCATCTCCTTTAGTATTCGAGATCACGTCCTCATTCTCCTCTGCTGTCCGGCTATCTTTATCGGCAGGAATATCGATAAATGTATCTTTACTATACGATCCGTATAGGAAATCACGGTGTGCTTTCAATGCACTTTGTCGGCGAGCTCTTCTTTCACTTGGGTTGGTGGAAGGCAACGTTGTAGAAATTAAAGAACCGTCTTCATTCTTCTTGGATTTAAATGCTCTTCTTCCGTGCACAATCTCGGAGATATCGTAGTTTTCTAAACATTCCGCCTGTATACGTCGTCTGGTAGGACTATTATTGTTGTTATCGCTATCGGCTTTTTCAGAAACATCAACATCGTTTTCGTCGTTGATGTCGTGCCCGCCTCCACACGAACCTAATTCAATTTCGATATCTTCCGCACAAATAGAATCGTCTTCATTATCATCTTCGTAATCTTCAGTATCGACAGGGATCATGACAAAATGGTCGCTTTCTTCTGCTCCTCCAGTTGGTCCATCTCCTACCACTCCGTTCGTTGCGATAGTTTGTGCTGCCATAGAAGCGAGTTCAAGTCGAGACGATGGCCTCTGAAGATCAGCTGTATTTGTTTTCATATCCTTGAATAATTCTTGTGAGCAGTACGCTTGTGTGTTGATGGTAGAAGCACACGTTGCATCGTCCTCCTCGTGGTAGTCATCACCACCGAGAGTAGATACGGCATCAATATTATGATTATTACTACCATTACTATTGATATCAATACTGTTGGTATTGTTGTCGATACCACCGTATTTGGATGTACGACGTTCAAATTCTTGTCCAAGTGTTACAGACGAAGAAAATAACCCATCAACACCATCAGCTCTTCCTTCTGGTTTTGTTTGTGCTCCTGTCAGTAGTTGTTCCTTACGTATAAGAGTGGGTGGATCTTGATTTGGCGGAAAGCAACAATACGAGAACGATGATGTATCATCTTCCCCGTCATTAGCATTATCATCGGTCTCCGTCGTCGCTGTTACCCTTTTAGAATCGTTACTATTCTTCTCCTTCTTCGGCGCGAACGATATTTCTTGAGGAGTATTGTTGTTAGCATTGTCATTACCCTCATTCTCATCATCCTCGTCATCAAACGTAGCGGAACCTCTCATCGTAACAGACAGTTGTTCAACAATATCATTATTGTTATCGCCATCATCATTTCGTTGTTCTTGTTCGTGTTGATCTTGTTGTGAAAAAGAATCGGTATGATTCGATAATAAGAATTCACCATTCCGTAAACCACCGTATGATTCGGCAATACTTTCTTCACCATCTAATATATGATTCATATCGCAACCACATCCTGCTGATGTAACAACATTTTCTAATTCTCCTTCCTGTTGGTGTTGCTGTTGGTTCATCATTCCATTGTCGAATGCAATATATGTAGTATTTCTACCATTTTTATTGCTATCAAAGGTAGAAAAAGTAGTACGACGATCATCACGGACCGCAATAGAATTCTCGCCATCATCATTATCACCATCATTGAAATCTTTCACATTGGCTCCTTTTCTTCTCGGTGAATGTATTGTTGTTGGTGCAGCCTTCTCCTCGTCTATATTTTTCTTTGCCACCATCGCCGAGGATGACGACGGAGATACTGGTGTGGTTGTTTCATTGTTATTACCACTACCCTTCTTGTATGATCCTAATATTCCTACAACATCATTATCTCCTGCTCCCGCTCCTACTGGCTCAGCTATTGTTGGCGGCAAAGAACCACCACCAAAACCACTGAAAAGCCATGAACCCCAGCCAGATACAGTACTATTGTTTTCATCAGAAGCATCAGCAGCATCAGCAATTTCCTTTTCCTTTTGTTCTTTTTGTTGTTTGATCTTCAATATCACTGATAATTCTTCTTGACGTTTTTCAGCTAATAGACGTTTAAGATCTAATTCAATTTTTTCTATCTCATTCTGGTCTTTAACAAAAGCTTCAAATTCTTTCTGATCTTCTTCTGTTGAACCGAATGTACTAAAGCTAGCTGCAGGTAAAGTATTAGTTTCGTCTTCTTCTTCACCACCATTAATAGCATCATTATTGTCATCATCATCATTGTCATTCGACATCGTAAAGTCATTAATAACAGTAATAGAGTCTCTACTTCGAGTAGCAGTAATCATACCATCCGATGATACACCACAACGTCTTTTGATAAAATTACTTGATGTAAGATTTGTACGTTCCGTTTCTTCACTACCAAATGTAGACGATGGCAAATGATGATGACGCTTCTGTTCTATTTCATCTCGATCTGTATCATCTCGATCTGTATCATCAAACGTAGTATTATTATTACGATCGCTGTCGTATGATGTTGTATAATATTCACTTTGACTTTTACTTCCATCATCGGAATCGTCATAACTTGTACCTTCCGAGATATAACTACTATCATCACTGTTTGTAAGTACATCAGAGTCAGAGTCATCATAACTTGGCTGTTGTTGTTGCTTCTGGTGTTGCTTTTGTTTTGGTTGATTCCGTCGTGGACTACTGATAAGTGCAGCAGTAGAAGCAACAGAAGCAGTAGCAGAAGCTACAGTTACTAGTGACTCAACACGAGGACGTGGATTACGACTTCGTCCCCTCCTTGATTGAGAACGAGAATTACTACCACCGACAATAGATGCAGATGGATTACGAAAACTAGCACCGCGTTCTGTTTTTGTTCTAACATCATCTTCTGAAGTGCAATAGGAAGATGATGATCCGTCGGAGGATGAGACTGAATCTCGTGAACCGTCATCATCTGAACCTGCTGAAGAATTGTTATCATCATCATCATCATCAGAACTGACAAAACTTTCTAATCCATCATATAAGGATGATGAATCAGAATCATCATCATCATCATTGCCACCATCTGAGTTTGATGACGACGATGAGCCAGATGATGAGCTGCCAGAACCGTCGTCGTCAGAGTCTCCCGAGAAGAATGAGCTCCCTTTATCATTATCAAAGGAGGAATAGTCATCATCATCATACGTTGAAGATTGTGAAAATAATGATTTATTATATCGATTATGATGACTTTTTTCTTTTCCTCTAGAACGTTTCAATTCAACATCAGCATCAGATGTAGTAATTGGAGCAGATGTCTTTTTCTTGCTCTTTTTAGTTTTAATAGGCTTCGGCTGATCTTGTTTCGTGATACTACTAGTAACAGCTTTCTTCTTCCTCATTAATGATGATGACTGCGGTGATGGTACTACAGCTACTTCAGCTGATGACTTCTTCTTAATCGTCTTTTTTGATTTCGATGGTGACTGTGACGTACTACTCTTTTTACTGCTTTTCGGTTTGGTAGTAGCCTTTTTCTTGACTACTGCTACTGATGAGGTATTATGTGGAGGATACAATATTCCATCATTCACATCCACAATATCTCTTGCAACTTTTCCTCCTCCTTTTGTACCATGACCCTTATTATTGCCATTGTTCTTACTCGTCTTCGATGATGAGGATGCTGACTTTTTTATCTTTTGTATTTGATTACGAATTGATTTCTTTATTGACTTTGTTATTGGTTTTTTAGTATCTTTTTTTAGGACTGTTGTTGTTCCACTATTACCGCTTCCACTACCACCAGCAACAGTATTACTCCTCCGTTTTGTTGTCTTTTTCTGCTGCTTATTTGTTCCTATTCCTCTTCTAGAGGAACGCTGTTGTGGTTGTTGCTGTTGTTGTTGTTGATTCCCATTATCACTGCTTATCTTGTCTTGGAAGACATACAAGGGAGAAGTAGCTACCATGGCTGGCTGCTTCAAACTAAAGTAAACTAAATCTAATTAGTACAATTGTAAATACCGTCACAACAAATTCTGACGATTCTTCACACTCAAACTTGTTAGATTGCTGCTGTTGCTGCTGTTGCTGTGTTGTTGTTTCGTTGATGTTGTTAGTAATTCTACTATTAAAAAATTTACTGAAGTCAAATTGCTCGGTTATGATTGTCAATTGACATTATACTCTCTCTTCTTTGAGGTAAGATACGGCAGGGTGTGCGTACTCTTGTTATCACTATTGTTCCGACCGACAAGTATGTATCGTTACCTCTTTAGCTTGATGTTAGCTAGTACTCGATTTCCAATACTAAAACCCAACTTGCAGTGGTGGTAGGTAGAATAGAATATAGACGGCGAGCCCGAGTACAAGAATTGTAGTATCAAAAGGAGTGACATGCAGTTTTAAATCTGCGAAGTGAAGTTGTTTGGCGTAGTATGTCCCCATAAAAACTTACCGTTGAGAATAAAAAACAAATGAGACGGAGATCGATGTACTAGTACTTGTACACGTACATTTTATTGATTTGAAAATTTGTGAAGCACTACCAGGTATCGTCATATATCTAAAAATCCGTCGCTCATTTTATATAAATGTATTAAATTTCGCCATAAATAATAATGCCTTTTTGAAATGATATCTATTGTAAGCAGTTGTATCGGTTGTAATCAGAGAAAATGAGTGAATAATGATCGCTTACAACGCCTTGCGCGAGGAAGATGATATATTTTCTGTTCGAACAGACAGACTTCGTAGTTACCGGCACAAAGCAGGAGCTGTCGTAAGCTAGAGGCAGGTAGAGTATCGATCACGCGCGGAGGCAAAATGATGAATCGTAAGATTGAAGATTCTTGATTCTTGTTTGACTCACTCCCTCGACTCGACTCAGTCGACTAGATCAAACCTTCGAATTCTGACTCTTTTTTCAAACGTGGATTCGATTACTGACCTCTTTTGTCATAATGGTACGGTATTTTAATCTGATTGTCAGAATGTAACGACTTGGTGTACAACTTGCCTAGTAGGAATATTAGGAGTAGGAGTATCAGCAGCTAGCCATGAGTGCTCATAATATACTCTGTTCATAGTGTGCAGCTCATTACTGTGATGTACTGAGTAGCTACAGGCTAAGGAGGGCGACTCGGGGGGAAACGCGCACTTCTCCGACTTCGGACGTTGGATGCAAGAAATGATTTTTTTTTTGCTCACATTTTTAAACGACATGTCACAAAGGATGATTACTTTTACCGGTAGATGCCCTCAAGGTTGCTAGAAAAAAATCTAGAATACATCTTGTAATTTAATTTAAACTACGGTAGTTATTCGTATATCAAGGACAAAATGATGTAGCGTACAAGGAATGTCACAGTCACTTATCGGTATTAATGCTGTACAAGGAATATGGAATGTCACAATCACACAATGGTATAAACGGTATTACTAGTAGTAAGCTTTTTTCCTCCTTGTCTAAACAGCGCCAATATCATGTTAACTACAGTACTACTGGAAATTCTATCTAGCATACTCTATCACCATCTGTCATTCATTACTATTTTTTTATTGCATTTAGTATTTCTCAGTGACTTTTTTGTGTGGTTTATTAGTGATTGTTAGTGATTAGAGTAGCAGTAGTATATAGCAGTTACTACTAGCTAGTAGTATTTATCTAAAAAGCAACGAAAAAAACGATGCACTCATTGTCCCATCGTAGCTCAAGAAGAAACAAGACAAAACCTTCCAAACAATAAATATAGAGCTGAGTAGTGGAAGGGAGAAGACGATCACGTTGTCGTATTTTTTCTTTGGTTTCGACAAGACATTGTACCGCACTAACGTGGCCACAAAGACCGCCAGGTTGTTGAAAAATGCGGTGTTGAGAGCTAGATTCGACAACAGAGACTGCATGTTCGGAAAGGCGTCCATAAAGATCGAAAACTCGCCTACCGAACAAGATCGACACGCAATAATGTACAAAACGGTTCCCATTTGAAGTTGCATCCAGAGAAGATACGAAAACTCCACAAGAATGGCATTGTGCGCCGACTTCTGGAACCAGATACTGTCCTGCTTTTTATTGCTGCCACTGCCACTGCCACTGCCACTGCCACTGTCACGAACGCCGGTCTTGCGTAGAATCTCCGAGAGCTGCCACACCGTCAACAGCACGTTGGATGTCGTAAAGGCAGTGAATAGAGGATTCTTCATAGATATAAACGCACCCGATCCTTGTCCCCACTCCGTCAATGACACCGATGCCAGCCACAAACTCTGTATCGGTGCCGGCCAGAACATGGCATTGCGTGCCGCCTCCTTGTTGCTTTTGAAATTCAATCGTCGTATTCCCAATAGACCCGCAAGGGTATGAATGCCTCCGGTGCAGACTATTGCCGATACCTTGCATTCGACATTGGTAAAACTACTGAGTAGTAGTACTTTGCTCATGTGATGCAGGCCCACGAGGATGGAAGATAATCCCACGATCGAATGGCATATCCTGGGAATATCCAGAGTCCCCGCCTTGAAGAATTTGCGAATTTTCCGATAGGATTTTGTTGTCCTCGTTCGTTGGTGATTCGTGTTGTTCTCCTGTGATGATGACGATGATATTATTTCGTCGTATGTTGTCAAGGATGGTAACGGAGCTGATGATGGTGCTACTAGTACTGTTTTTGGTGGAATGAGTAGCAAGTCGATATCGCTTCTCACATCGTACCGGTAAGAAGTCTTTACTAGTTTTCTTTTACATGCTGCCCGACGACCAAAATTGTTATCCATTCCTCTGTTATTGGAAGAGGAAGAAAAGATGAATAGGACCGGGAGAACACCACCTACGGCCACCATTCTACTGTTGCATTGTTGTTGTTGTTGCGAATCTTATTACGATGCTTGTCGAAAAAGAAATCGAAGTTTGATGCCGGATAGTAGTTTTCACAAATAAATCATTTGCCGAGAAAGTAGATATTGATAAACCGACTGACCATAATGTTGTGTCAGCTGTTGGATCTTTCCATGAGCATTTAGTCGTAAGTGCTTATTTTTCATGGAGATCGAGTGTCAACTTTCTCGGGATGACGCATCGAGTCGTATTTTTTCGTTTTTTCATTTTAGAAGAACGTGCGTTGTACCGCGCTACTTGTTCTTAAAAGTGCGTCGTAAAAGTGTGGTGCGACATTTCAACAGAAGTATGCAATCACTGTTCTTTGTGATTGCCTAAAAAAAACGAACCCCTAGTACGCAGGATGTGTCAGAATGAATGAATCACAGAAATCTTAATAATATTATGCTTTCCGTTCTCGTGTACACTTCGTGGAGGCTTGTGCTCGGAGGAAGGTGTGTCATACACGGCCAAAGATTTTCTCGATCTGCTGATGTGAAATCTTTTTTCTCCTTTTTATCGTACTACAATGCGAGAAATCACGGCAATTTGATGCTGTGGTCAAAAACAAGGACAACGTGTGGCCATTAATTCATTTATCACAAATTCCAATAACGTAAAAAGAAAACAAAAGCAGTCAAAATGATCAGCGGAACTCAATTCACCATTGTCTATGACGTATTATCGTTCTCGTTTGCCACGATGATGGCTACTACTATCTTCCTTTGGATGCGTGTCGTAAGTTGATACATACCGTTGTGTAACGAAAGTGTATTAAAGATAATGCACATCGATCGATCAGTCAACCCGCCGACGAATAATGAATCACTATCTTACCCTATTCTTCCTCTTCTTCTTCGTATTATACCCGTTCTTATTTTCTTTCACAGCCAAGTGTACACGAGAAGTACAAGAGTGCCTTGATCATTTCTGGATTGGTCACCTTCATTGCATCCTACCATTACCTACGTATGTTCAATTCGTGGACCGAAGCGTATGAATGGACCGGCGAAGGGGAACTGGCGAAAACCGGTAGTCCTTTCAACGACGCGTACCGTTACATGGATTGGCTGTTAACCGTGCC
The DNA here is from genome assembly GCA_900095095.1 of Fragilariopsis cylindrus CCMP1102. Taxonomy (NCBI): domain Eukaryota; phylum Bacillariophyta; class Bacillariophyceae; order Bacillariales; family Bacillariaceae; genus Fragilariopsis; species Fragilariopsis cylindrus. The sequence goes on along the minus strand of FMBT01000301.1, from coordinate 131,514 downwards.
ACTGCTTTTGATTGAAATCATCCTCGTCATGAAGTTGCCTGCAGATGAATCAAAATCGAAAGCCACTACTCTGGGAATTGCCAGTGCTGCCATGATCGCAATCGGATATCCCGGTGAACTCTTTATGAGCGAAGACAATCTAGGTGGTCGTTGGGTCTATTGGATTGGTGCTATGTTACCGTTCCTCTACATTGTCCAAACTCTCCTCGTGGGACTTAACGATGCCACTCAGTCGGAAGCTGATCCTGCCGTCCGTAAACTTATTAAGGGTGTTCAATGGTGGACCGTCATCGCTTGGTGCACGTAAGTAGTTCCTCTCTTTTTCCGTCGTCGTTTTTTCGATGTTTTTTGTGTGTGTGTGAGACAAGTTAACTCACAATGTTCTTCATTTTTTTAACTATACAACAGGTACCCTGTCGTTTATATCTTCCCTATGATGGGAATCTCCGGTTCCAATGCCATTGTCGGTATTCAATTGGGATACTCTGTCTCTGATATCATCTCCAAGTGTGGCGTTGGTTTGGTACGTGTAATATGATTGTTTTCACACGCCACGGTATTTTGACGAAAGTGATTGTACATCCGCTCATGTTCTCATTTCTTCTCTATTTTATCTTTGATCTCTACATTTTCTCCCGAACCACAGTTGATTTATCAAATCACCATCGCGAAGTCTCTTGCGCTCAAGAATGGAAACGAAGAAACTCCTCTCCTTTAGTCGGCCACTGATTATCCTAGTAGGGCCGAGTAGTGTCACATTTTGTTTGGTTAAATTTGGTTGTTCTCATCCAAACATCATTCAAAGTCAACTCACAACATCCTTTCGATTGATTTGATTCCATTATATCTACTCGGGATTAAATCACTCAGTTTTCTTGGAACTGGAGAAGAAACGTTGTTTTGTTTCGACATTTTCGTATCGTTCCTACACGTCCCAGGGTACCTTCCATTTGAAATATGATCGCGTGGACGTAATAGTTTGTCAAGGAGAAACCCCGGCACCAGTTATTATATTCTTAATATTTTTAATAATAATATAAATATCTAGTTTTTGTAAAAATTCTTGTTAGTTAGATCAAATTAGTAATAGAATTAGAATTGAATAGGCAATATAGACGCGACGTTTTCTTCTTTTTCTCGCACTCGACACACACTCCGACAGATTAATAACAAACATCCGAAAGAGACATAAACATCCGATGGCATCACCATCACCACCGGCATCACCATCACCATCACCATCAGCATCAGCACGGATCATGCTCACCACAACTACAACTGCGACTACAATTACGACTACAACTGCGACTACAACTGCAACTGCAACTCCATCCAGCAACAATAACAACAACAATGTTCGTGCATTGTCTTTCTTTTACTTCTTCTACAAAAACTATTAGTACTATATTTACTTCCGATAACTATGATGATGATGATGATGATGTTGATAATTCGACTGGTATACAATTCATCATTTTCAGTAACTACAGCAACAACAACCTACTCCTTCCAGATAAATCAATCTGTGTAGTCATTCTTGTTATGGTAAATTTCATTTGTTATAGTGAAGTGAAGTGAATCATGATATGCATATATCAAATTATATGAACCACAGCATCAAATGTATGCATTCCGTCTCATACGACAAACAATGTAACTGGTAGGTAGGCAGGTAGGACAGTTCGACGTAACGAGGCAGGTAGGCAGGCAGACATGTTTCTTTGTTGTTGTAAGCGGTCGTGATTGATTGGTCGTGATAGCAACAAGTAGACAGTTCTAATTCATTCTTAGTTCAGATTAGATTAGATAAGATTAGATTAGATTAGACTAAAAGACTTCTTCTTTTCAAAAGTTCTACTCATACTGCAGTACTAATAGTTCCTCTAAATATATTGGTACAAGCTTTTTGATGTACTACTGACTGTACGTGAAACCAAATTGTCTATTGTCTATTACAGCTGTGCATGTGTGGGCGTGGGTGTGTATGTGTGTCCTTACCAGAAAGAATCAATCACATATTCTTCCAAACCAGACTCGACTCGACTACAGTAAAGTATGGTAAAGTAAAGTAGCTCTGCCTACCTGCTTGCACGACACATAAAAATGATTTTATTAAAATGAAATGGTGGACTTATTTTTTGTCAGGAATAATCAAGACGGGATTACAGTACGGTACAGTGCAGTACCACCTCTTTCTCCCTCTTTTAAACATACAAAGATCTTTCAAATCGATACAACTCTTGTATTAAACGGACCAGTAGATACATGGAGCTTCGATCGATCCAACTTTTCCCAAATGCTGGGTCAATGATGTTCGATTGAAAAAAAAAGCACATAACCGTGGTACTTTTGAAGTATTGGGCCGTAAACCTACAGTAATTGATTTGATTCGATTGATTCGATTGATTCGATTCGATTGATTCATTCATGATTCATTCATTCGTAATTTTAAAAGCCACGACTGATGTTCTTTAGTTTTACTAGTAGAGTACAGTAGCTATGTAAAACATAAATAAAAATCCACGACTGAAGGTGGTATCAAGCCTGTGAAGTTCGTTCTATTACTAGTACTGTAGGTTAGTTGCAGAATTGATGGGCCAAAAAAGTCCAAACGCAAAATGCACATCATTGTCATACTACAATTCTTTTATTACGTCACTCGCTTCGACATTGCATGCTCCTCACGTGAAGGAATATTTAGAAGATGGAATGATGCTGAGTTTTAAACAAGCAACGTCGCTAAGCTAGCTCGGGCAACAAAACAAGGAAAGTGAGATAGGAAGAAAAGAACAACAAAGCAAAGCGAATGAATGAATGGAATGACTTCACTGACTTGCTTTGACTTGGAATCGACTCGAATCAGCCAACTAAAGCAAGCATTACAATACAATACCAGCAAGTATAAGAATAGAACTACAGTACCCACGCACATTCTTCTACAAGCGCAGTAACGTTATTCGAATGAATAATTCAGAATTCAGAATTAACAAAAAAGAACTGGCAGCTACCGGTACAGACGAACGATAACGAATAACGAACGACCAAACGATAACGAACGAACGAGCGATAACGACGACTATGATTACTACTACAACCCGTAACAGGGACAACAACAGCAAAGCCGCCGCTGCCGACAGTAGTAGGAGTAGTGATAGTACTACTCACAGTACTAATACTGTAGTAGCTATTCGTAAAAAGAAGATCATTAAAATCAAATCAAATAATATTAAGCAAGAAAAAGAACACACAACAGCAGCAGAAGAGACTGAAACGGAGAGTAGTAACAGTACTGGTTCTTCCGATTCAGAGTCAGAATCAGAATCGCCGGAGGATGAGGAAGAAGAAGAGGAGGAGGAGGAGGAGGAGGACGACGAACCAACAGCGTCAATAACACCAATAACAACGCCAAAGGAAGAAGCTGCTTCCCCTATCGTATTATCGTCTTCTTCATCTCAAAAACAACAACAAATACCGTCGTATTCTTCTTCTTCTTTTGAAAATGTTACATTTGAAAGACCAAGAACAAAAACAAAAACAACATCCAGTAGTAGTCATCGCAATCGTGATCGTGATCGTAATAATAGCCATCGTCGTCGCCTTCGTAAAAAGAACAAGAACAAAGAGCAGCAGCAGCAAAAGCAGCATCAGCAGCAGCGGCAGGAGGCTAAAACTATTACCCCAAGAATAACTAAAACTACTACTGATCCAATATCAATTGAACGTGTATTAAAATTTGCATATAAACGTTTAAAGAAATCAAATGCCGAAGAATATTACTACAATAATGCGATTAATAATGAAAGTAATGGTAGTACTGGTATATTAAATATCAAACATTCGGACCTAAAATTAGACACTATAGTAGGAAATGGATCGTATAATGTGGTATATAGTGTCAAAAGTATTACTACTAACACTGGTAATACTGGTAAAATTAATAGTATTGATCCAAATACGATTGTGGTAAAAACATTACGTAAAAAATTACTCTCTAATTTACCTATGTTAGCAACCTGTGCTGCTGATTTACGAAAAGAATCCTTAGTATTAGCTGCACTATTGCAACAACCACAAGATGATTCACAACAACATTCACACGATGACGATGGATCAAAACATATTTTGAAAATAATTGGTTGGACCACAACAGGATTATCGGCATTGCGAAATGGTCATCATGATTCTTATTTTATCGTATTAGAAAAATTGAATTCTACCTTAAGTGATAAATTAAAAGAATGGAATACTACTAATGCGAATAGTAGTATGAAACATCAACCACAACAACAAAAGCAACAACAACAAATTGTTTCCTCGCATATGCCGAACGTAGTAGCAGCAGCAACTACTATTACTAAAAGTAAAAATTCCTCCAGTTCCAGAAGTAAAATCAGCGGCAGCAGCAGAAGAAGTAATAGTATTTTGTCATCGATCAAGAATACATTATCTTTTCGTAGTAGTAGTAATAAACGACGTTCTCCATCAACAACATCAGGAACAGCATCGTCTCTTCAAAAGCAACAGCAGTTACGCCAGCCATCATCATCATCATCGTCATCAAGAAGACACTTACAACAACAACAACGTCAACAACAACATCAAGCCACCACCACCACTACCACCGTTGGTATTATTAACGATGGCGTGGATGGTGGCGGGACGATAGATAATAAATTATTTTGGAGGAAACGATTACGAATTTTAATTGATTTAACAAAAGCTATCACTTATTTACATTCCAAACATATTATTCATCGTGATTTAAAACCTGATAATGTAAGTTAAAATAGTAAGATAAAGATGCTATACTATACTATACCAACAATGAATGAATGAAAATGTGAGGTTGTTGTTATTCTTATTTCTATTTCGTCGGAGGTGGGGGGGGGGGTGGGGGGGGGGGGTTGAGTCGCGCCACTTACCCAAATCCGGGACTCACTCGGTCACGTCGAGGGGGGGGAGGGTATCTTCTCTTTTTTCTTATTTTACGGTACTTGCCTTTTTCTTTTTCCACGCCTTCACTCACTCGTCTCCTACTTTCTTTCTGTCATTTATTTTTCTATCTATCTATCTATCTATCTATATCTTCCCACTAACTAAATTAACGAACTAAACTGTGCACTGTCTGTCTGTCTGTCTCTACCATTTCTTATATATAAAAAGATTGGTTTTGATCGTGCAGGTAATTTAAAAGTATTTGATTTTGATGTTGCAAGAATTATACCAGATACAACTACTACTACCACTAGTAGTAGTCGGACAGGAACATCATCATCATTCAAGAAACATCATCCATTATTTAAATTCACAAAAAAAGTTGGAACTCCACGTTATATGAGTCCAGAAATTGCTTTGGGTGAATATTATAATGAATTATCTGATATATATTCATTAGGTTTATTATCATATGAAATATTATCATTGAATAGACCATATGAAAATAATATTGCTGTGGTTGATGATTGTGCTACTAATACTACTCAAGAAGTTGATAATGATAAAAATGGAAATGAATCATCGAAATCAAAGTCGTACAGAAGCAGAAGACACATCCGTCGTAATAAGAACAACAATGACAACAACAATAACGATAAGAAACAGCAGCAAGATGATAATGAGAACAATAATAGCAATAACAAGAACAAGAACATGAAGAATGATGATTATAAATATTTAAATGTACGACCTTTGTTACCAATTATGACACCACACGAAGAAGAAGAATCATCAACATCATCATCATTCGCATCATTGTATTGGACAAAATCATTACGATCTATTATATTACAATCGTGGGATCGTAATATACAAAATAGACCAACAGCAATAGAAATACAAAAACAATTTCAAATCGAATATGATAAATTTACTTAAAAACCTGCTGATTAAATGTTAAATGCTATCTAATGCTGCATGCATGTTACATCAAGCAAGTACAGAAGTACCAAGTGACAGACAGTACGTGACAGTAAAAGTTAACTTACATCAAGTAAGTTAGTAAGTAGTAGTAGTAAGTTAGTAGTAGTAATACTTCAATAAAGCAAAGCAAAGCAGTACTCAGTAATCCGTGATGGTAGTACAGTAGTGGTAGCAATTATTGTAATCATAAATACATAGTATAATATCTACCGTACATTTAAGAAAAAATTCTTCGTTGTGCTTCTTCTGTTGTCGAAAACAAAAAGTCAATCAATCAATCAAGAAGAACGAAAGAATGATTCGATTCGACTCACTCTGGAAAATTTACTATAGTAGAGATTACAAAAATCTAAATGTTTTATATGTGAACAAAGAAATAATGAAGGTCTTGGATGCTGCGCATGTTGTTGTCGTCAAATATCCAATACAGAGCATGCACCGGGATGTGGTTAGTGATTTTTGGATAATTTTGTTCCTAAGAATTCTTTCGCCATTTCTTTTTTTACACGAGGACGTACAGTAACATTTCTATTGTACCAGTGAATGAAAGAAAGAATCGAATCTACCTCCATGCTTTCAAAGAAGGAATCAATCTGCCTCCATGCTATCACAGCGAATGACAATCCATTCGCTCATCTGCTTCGCCATTTCTTTTTTTTACACGACGTACAGTAACATTTATTGTACCAGTGAATGAAAGAAGGAATGAATCTACCTCCATGCTTTCACAGCACAGCGAATGATAATTAGCTCATCTGCTTCCTTTGAAGGCTTGGTACTTGATTCATTCAATGGTGATTTACTCAATGAACCCTACCTGCGATGTAACTTCTTTTCATCGACGACATCCATAAAGTCAACAAATCTTTTATTGATTCCTTCCTTCGATGATTCATTCCTCGTACACACAGTTGTACCAAAAGATATGTATGGTATATACTATACTATGCGTTTGTATGTATGATACATATCTTTGAAGTGTGATATCTCCCCCCAAATCAATCAAAACTGTCCCCTAAATAGTAAATATCCTTTGTTCGTTCGTTTTCCATTCACGTTCAAATACTGTAGGCGCACAAAAATCTTCACATAAAAGTACCGTACGGTAAAAGGATACAAGAACGACACACTCATCATCCTCATCATCATCATCATCCTCATCCTCATCCTCAAATATCAAACGATGAATTTAGCGTCATGAACAGTCATGAACAACAATCCTGAAATCTGGAAAGAGTGCAGAGGGAGGAATACAACGACACACTAGAATGAATTCATTGTTGATACTACGACTACTACAGTTTTTCGCTGTACTAGTCAATGTCAGTGAGGCCCTTAGTAATAGTGGTAGTAGTAGCAGTAGTAGCAGCAGTAGTTCAAGCACTAATAAGAAAGGAATAGCATCACAGCTACCACCACTACGATCACCACCACCACCACCACTTTCGACTGACAATCCAAATGATGATATATATCGTGCCATAAGAAAGTCACATTGGCCTGTGGAACTGGAACACGGAATGACATCGAAAGGAATAACTCGTTTCATTAATGATGCATTAGTGATTATCGGTATTCCGTTCTTTCTTCAAAAGTATCCTTCTTCACTCTTGGATTTTATCAAATTATCATCATCAACAACAAGTATTAATACCAGAACAAGAACAAGTTCAAGGAGAACGAGAACAAGAAGGACAAAGATTTGTTACGGAAATGGCAATCACAAATCACAATGTATTGATCTTTTGGAACCAATACACAATCCAAGTGGTGTGGTGGTATTTGTTCATGGTGGTGCATGGGGGAGTGGCATGCCATGGATGTATCGATTAGTAGCATTACCTTTTTTGCAACAACAAGAATTGAATTTAGCGGTAGCATTTGTAGGATATCGTACTTATCCCGATGCCGATGTACAAGGTCAAATAAATGATGTGAAAAGTGCGATCGAACAATTAGCCAAATCAAGACCTGATTTGTTATCAAATAATAATGATAGTAGTGATCATAATAATAATAAGAAGAAGAAAAGAAAGAAAAGTATCGAAGCATTGATCGGGCATTCATCCGGTGCACACATTGCACTACAACACATGCTTGATGAATTAAACAAACAACAAACAACTGATAACGATCATGATCATGATCACGATCCAATATCAATCAAACGATATGTAGGTCTATCCGGTGTCTATGATATCCCATTACATTATCAATTTGAAAAAGGACGTGGTCTGGATCAGATTAGTCCTCTTCGAGTGGCATGTGCTGGTGATAATTCGAAAAATCAACATAATGTGACATTAGGACCCTCACCACGATATCATCAATTATTAACACAACGTAATGATAATGATGACAATGATGATCTTGATCTTGATCCTGAATATGATAACGACAACAATGATAATAATAATAATGATAGATGTAGAATAATACCTCCTCAATCATTTACTTTTGTGCATGGAATCGATGATGATACCGTATCCTATCAACAAACTTGTGATATGGTGGATTCGTTTCGTACCAGTCACTACTACCTTTCGAAACAACAGAAACAGAACCGACCACAACGGAAGAATCAGAAACAGAATCAGACGATTAATACTCATATTGATACTACGAATATCGTGCAGGCACCGATAGTAGATCTAGATCTAGATTTAAAGGTGGACAAAGTAGTATTGGATATCAGGGAAATTTTGTTAGAAAATGTTGGTCATGTTGATACAGTAATTCAACTGATGGTCGACAATGGTCCAACTCGTGATGTAATTGTGAATTTATTCAAATGATAATAGAATAGTAATCATAATAATGTTATATCATGATGATCGAACTATAATATAATATATGATAATATTTCCAGTAAAGGAAAAAAAGTCTGTGTGTAGAAATTTCAACTTAGTTCAAGTACAAAATATAAATAATTGGGAAAGAAAATGAAGATATCATTACTACTTCAATGCCTGCTATCCTTTTGTTTGCTTTTCTCCAAACGATGCTTGAATTATTTCCTTTCTCAATCTACAGTACTAAACGTCAGTTTATCCTTCAGGTTATCTTATCTGCGTGATTACATGAACTTACAGACATCTTCTTGTCGTATCGACTGTCTCTCTCTCTCGTATGTCTCGCTTCCTTCCACTGCGTGTCTTGCCTTCCATTTGGATCACTCCATTGTCGAATTTTGTGTTGGTGGTGGTATACATGATATCGACTAGTACTACTGTAGTGTGAGTTGCATATTCCAAACTCTCTTTCCGACGGTTGTGTTGTTTGATGATCATCGATCCGTCCGATTTGTAGGATGCATTCATCACTCCACTCCCTCGGCAAGATATCGGGCAGGGACTACTGGGGTGTGTTGCGTTAGGCGTTAGGGGCGGCCATGCCATCATTTCTGCTGGTGTTTCTAGCTCTGACCCAAATAGTTACTGTACCGGCACGCATACATGCTTGTCTGGTGAGGAGTACAGTAGGAGCCATGCAGTTCCACAAATTTCATCTGATTGGTTGGGCTTTAGTATCGTTTTACGATTTCTTTTAAAGTGTTTTGGGTATATCTTGTTTCTTCATCGAGTGTAGGTAGTTATATATATAGGCAGAATGATCGGATGATATGATCAGTTGTCGGAATGATTTTGCTTTACTTGTCTCATGTCAAGCGTTCAATCCCTCTAATCTATAATGTTCAACGAGTTGGTTGATCCGTGTTTTCATTCTAAATTAGTTGGGCAGTGTTTTGCTTGATAGGCGTCGGGTCGAACGCTGTTATTCATACGTACTTGACGGTACCTGTGCAGTGCCCTGCACCAGTGCCTTCTTGTATCTACAGTACTGTAGTTGAATCTTTCTTGGCCGGCGTTGGAGCTTTTTGTAGTACTGTACATACCATCAGTATCAGTTAGCTCCATTAGAGATGCAGAGAGCATTAGATGCAGAAAGCAGTCACCAGAAAACAGCACTAGATGATCACACTAACAAGTCAATAACAAGTCAAGTCAACTAGGTACCGTCAAAAAAATCGCGCAGTGCGATTTTTTAAATTTTTCTTACAAGTTTATTTTTATCCACGTAGGAACGGAAGATGGTCCAGAATTGAAGCAAATAAGCAAAATAATCGTTGTTGTGAACATGATTGATTCTAATGGTAGCAGTAAAAGGATACAAGAACGACACATCACATCCTCATCCTCACCATCCTCATCCATCACAACCTCGGTAACGGTTCCATCACATCATCATCATCATCATCACCACCACCTATACAGTAAAAGGTACTGTACTTACCACCCATCACGATCGTATTGTAACGTTACAACCACCCGCCCATACCCTCTCATTTGAAGCACATTGAAAAAACGAGAACACAAGAAAGCACAAAATAATGTTTGATTGTATATTAAAAGTATTATATAATGCCATTGATTGTTGTTCGACACAACAAGGTGGTGGTCAACATAATCATCGGAACGGTATAAACAGTGGGAATAATGGGAATACTGGGAATAATAATAATAATTTTAGTACAAGAGATGCACAATATAATACCTTTGAATGTGGTTTTGCCTTATGTGATATTGGATTTATGTTAATTGCTATTATCCCTATCATCTTTTTTTATTATAGTATACTCTCCTCAATAGTCATCTATATCCGAATCAAAAAATATGAAAATAAATGTATTGTCTTACTTTCCAGTTTATTACGAATTCGTGATGATAATAACAATGATGACAGTAGAGAAAATAATACAAATTCAAATACAATCACCTATCCTGGTCGATGTGATTTTCGTATTGATACCAATCGACGTCGAGCGGGTGGTGGACGATATTAACTAGTAAAATATATAACAAGGTGGTGGTAAGTGGGTAGTGGACCGGACGATGTAAGGTAATAAATATAAATGATATATGTAAATGTAAATAGATTCATGGAATAGATAACAATCGAATCGGTGGCGGTGGCGGTGGTGGTACTCCACCATTCGGTGGTTCTGGCGCTGGTGGTACTTCACCATTCGGTGGTGATTCTTAGTGCTGGTGGTACTCCTCCATTCGGTGGTTCTAGTGCAGGTGGTACTCCACCCTTCGGTGGTGGTGGTGGTGAAGGTGGTACACCGCCATTTCCAGGAGGAGGCGGTGGTGCAGGAGGTGGAGGGTTGACCACCCCCGTTTTGGTCGAGATTCTAACTCACCAGGAGGAGATCGAGGTGGAGGTGGAGGAAGGTCCTCCTGGGTTTGGTGCCGGTAAGCGGCAGTGGTAATGATGGTTTCACCATCCCCATTCGGTCGAAATTCTAATTCTCCAGGAGGAGAACGAGGAGGAGGTCCTCCTGGTGGTGGTGGTGGAAGTGGTTCACCATCCCCATTTGGTCGTGGTTCTAATTCTCCAGGAGGAGAAAAAAAACGAAAAGCAAATTAAGATGCACAAGAAGCATTAACATAACAGTACTACTACCTATATAAGCGAAGTAAGCATCATTCATTCACATCAGTAGAAGAGGATAAAGTAGTAGAAGAAAGAAAGAAAGAATAGAGCAACAGTAAAAAAAGAAAGAACGAACGAACCAAAAAAACGAAATTAATATTATGTCATTACATCCATCAAAAATATATCAATAAAAAGAAAATATTATCTTGATAATCTAGTCTAAGTCTAGTCGGAAGTGTGTTTGGTGTTTGGTGTTCTGCATCTATGCATATTCGTATGGAGACGATGAGAATGAATGCGGAACATGCTTCTTTATTGCTGCGCCTTCGTCTACGCTTTCTCGGTGAGATTCTATAATGCTCGCTACTTTTTATATTATATACTGTATACAATCCAATCCAATCCAATCCAATAATATGAATGGGTTGTCTTGTCTTGTGTTGTCTTGTTCATCGTACTAGCGTGGTCCGTCCTGTCCTCTAAAACTATTGTTGATTTTAAGCAATAGCCATTCGCGAATGCTTAAAAACAACTAATAGATTAATAGTCTCGTAGGTATGAAGCATATGCTATGCTTATCATACAATCGTGGATTACCCAGAGCTATGAATTATAAACATGAAGATGAGAAATAAGAACTACTGTAAATAACGTCATACCGGTACAACTTTGAACTTGTAATAACTCGCGATCAAATATTTGAATTTCTATATTATAGTAGTATTAGTTAAATATCAAGAATCAATCATTGTTTAAATAATTTTCGATATTCTTGAAAAAGATCATGTACTAGTAGTAACTCCTCCTGCTGCTCCTGCTGCTGCTGCTGTTCTTGTTGTCGTATCGAAGAATTATCACTATCCCTATCGTCATTTTCATTTCTTCTTCTCAGTGGTTGCTGCTGCTGCTGTTGTTGTTGTTGTTGTTGTTGCTGCTGTTGTTGTTGTCGAATAATAATTTCTGCCCATATCTGAAATGATTTATTTTTCATATTTTCTTCATCCTTTTGTTTTTTTGCTTGTTGAGCGAAAAAAAAATCAGCCGTCATATCATTAGCATCGTCATCGTCATATAAATCGGGTTGCTTACTGATAGCATTATCATCTTCGTTGTTGCCGTTGCTGTTGCTGTTGCTATCATCATCATCGTCATCATCATCATCAATTTTAGCATTTTTTCCTGTTTGTATTCGTATTATCGATTCTTGTAGCTTATTCCCTGCCAATGTGAGACACCGAACAACATCATTATTATCATCATTGTTAGCATGAGAAGTTTTTGTACAGTCCATTGTCATTGTCATTCTTGTTGCTTTCTTGATATTGTTAGTTGTGCGTGCTGTGTCTACAAGAAGGCAGGCCTACCTCTAACGGTATGCTCCTGCTCTTCGTAGTCTGCTCTGTTGGCTGTTGTCGTTTTTCTTTATTTTCTTTCGAGGTTGATCATGGGAATGAATCTATCGAATAATCTATCGAAAAGGTAGGTGGTTCCTAAAGTTTACTATTTAATTCTCCTATACAAATCCCTAAGGAGGAGATTTCGCTTTCACTTCATCAGTTACAAAAGCAAGTACGCCGCGAAAAACAACAAACTATTTTATGCGGTTGCGTGCGCGTTCACTCATCTTTTCCTCGTTTTATTAATAAAATATAAGTCCCTTGTGTGACTCATCGCACAAAAACATCATGGACATCAAGCCCTTCGGATTTCGGAGGATTGCTTGATCACATTAAGATTTATTCGATTGATCGATTCGCACAGCAAAACAAAACAAAACAAAAATCCATAACTAGCTGCTATACACACCTTGTATGTGTCACATACAAGGTTCGTTCTTATTGTCATCTTCAGAAGATGATAGTAAGAACGAACTACTGTAAATAACGTGCACAAGTAGCACAGCATACTGTACCACCATCACCACAGCGAGGTAAGATCTTCTTTCATTCAAACACATAAAAGATTCTTTTCGAGAAGGATTGTACTTCTTATTATTACGCTCAATAAGACGAGTGAGTAGCGATTACAGCTCGTTCAAGCAAAGGATAGGTAAAATAAGAACAAAAACAGATATGATTCAACGTACGATCGCTATTACAATTGTATTGCTTCTCGCATTGACAACTAGTTGCGATGCTCGGTTACAAGGCCTTCGAGGCAGTAGTAGCAGTAGTAGCAGTAGTGGTAGTAGTGGTAGTAGTAAGGAAAGTAGTAAGGATCGAAAAATAACAGAACAAGAGAAAGAAAAAGAAGAGGATGAATTGTTACTTAGGATTGATGAGGAATATTCCATGAATAATGCAGAACAAAAAGCATACCAAGATAATGATAAAAGAGTATTACCAACCCATTTACTACTTGGGGAAGTAAAGGCTTTTGAAAAAAATCCTTTGGATGAAGAAATCATGATAGCAAAAGCATTATTATTGGAAAAGGAACAACAATCGGCTAACGACAACGATAACGATAACGAGATCATCAAGGTCAATGAACTATCAGCAGCGGCAGCGGCAGCAGCAGCAGCTTCATCATCAATTACTAGAATGAAAAGTGTAGTTGAATATGTCGATAAAGAAGTAACTGATACTGAACATGAAATTTATAAATTATATATTGCAAAGGACGAAGAAAAAAACAAGATTACAAACGGAAATAAAGGAGAAGAAAAGACATTACTTTTTGGATTATTAGAGATTGAAGAAGAAGAAAAGGAATTACAACAACAAGCCTATCTTGAAGAACAAACACTAACACAAACACAAATTGATGACAAGTATGAACAACTTATTAAACAAACACGAATTGCTATTACAATGTCATCATTATATTGAACTATATTTTGAATTTTGAATGCATAAATAAATAAAAGTAGTAAAAGGAATAAATATTGTACTGTAACTGTAACTGTAACTGTTCACCAGATAAAATAAGAGATAAGTTTAAATGATACTACGTGGTGTGATTTGATACACTGTATATAGAATATAGAATTTGTCATGTCATATGCGCAGATTATAATAGGAAAGTTTACTATTGCACGATCGAATTGTACTGCATACCATTTTTTACTCAAACAAAAGATGTTGAGATATTTTCGTTTCACCTCGTCTCGTCTATTATAATTGCACAGTTGCACTGTATTGTATTGTATATACACTGACAGTGAAGTCATGGTTTTTACCACTGTGCATCGATGCATTGTACCTGGAGACATGTGTCATGGATGAATATTTCTCTCCATTATAAAACGGTATACAATAAATCAAAAATATTTTGAAAAAATTATGGCGCATAATTAATGATAAGACTTGTAGGAAGAAATTAATTTGTAAAGAATGTCGAATTTTGTAACATTTAATGAAAAGCAAAAGCAACAAATATGCCCATTATTTTGACGTATAATTGTTTAGAATAATAATATTCCGGTAGAACCTAGATGACATTACAGACATCGAGTCCATTCAGTTTTCAATATGTTCTTCACGACACAACATGAAAAAAAAGTGCAATGCTCAACAAAAACTTACTTTCATAAACAAATCACTGACTTACATTATTGCACTGTGTGTTGTTAGGGCTACGTTTATCCTTTGAATCCTGTAACGCAGTACAATATCTCGTTATCACCATAATTATTTATTATTTATTCAAAAAAAACGAAGGATTTGCATTTTATTATCATTCAAGGCTCAACAACAACAACAAGATGATGGTGATGATTCAACGTAATAAGGTTCTATATTCTTCTTCGATGATCGCTATTATAACAATTGTGGTACTTTTTGCATTAACGTCATTAGCAATAACAACAACTGAAGCTCGATTACAAGGTAGTGGTGGTGATGGTAGTAGTAATAGAATTGTTAGTAAATTATCATTGACGGAAAAAGAAAAAGAAAATGATGACTTACAACAGCATGCGAAATTTCTTAAACTTATGATAATAACAAAGCATTTACGAGAAACTTAATGGTATGAAGATCGAACAGGCAAAAAAAAGATAATGGAGGAATGAATAAACCAATCGATCGATCGATCGATCAATCGATCAATCAATCGACCAACAATCGATCAACAACAACAACAACAACAACAACAACAAAAACAAAAAGAATGAACGTACTGGTATATAAACAAACACACAAATACGTACAGTGCAGTACTTTTCACACCAATGGAGAAGTTAAGACTAATAAACTACATATGATAGATAAAAAATATTTATATACCTGTCGTATTTGTCCTATTTAGTGAAAAGATGTTAGTTGCGTACTGTAATCAATCGCTTTTGTTGATGTTCTGTTCTGTTTTGGTCTCCATATTATAGTCGCAGGCTGTGGAACTATATCGGTGAGCACATGGCTGCACCTACCGCAGAGCCTGAGTTCTATATTAGACTCCATCATTATTATGGATCCCTCGTGCTTCGGCGCTCACATCCTCCTTAAGTTCCAGGAAAACAAATTCAAGAGTAGCCGTGCCGGTATACTCAGTGAAAGAAGTTGAAGGAGTGTTTCTAAAATTCACAATAAAATAGTCGAATACTTTTACCATTAAGTCTGAAGGAACGCCGCCTCTTGAATTGGTATCGTTAATGTTGGCACACCCTGATGAGAATGATTATACTATTCCATTTAGCCGCCTCTCCCAGCATCCGGCCTAAAGAAGTTGATTCTAGCTAGAGTTTCCAGTTTGTACTGAAACTGACATAAATTTCGGATTTTTTTGTATTTGAATTTTTCGACGTAAAGGACTTGCGTGCGTATAATTTGTATATTTGAAAATCAGTTGGTAATGTACGAAATAAATATGCTCATGTGGCTCAGTGGTAGAGCATTTGATTCGTAATCAAAAGGTCCGTGGTTCAATCCCGCGTATGAGCTCCGTTTTAATATTTTTCTTTATTTTGCATTTTTCTTCTCTCGGGATGATGTACAGATGGGTAGAAGTTAGTTCAATGTAGTTTTACATTTTCTCTGTCTTCCTTTTTATCTTTTCTATCTTATTGATCTCTTTTGACTTACAGTATCTGACTTATTTAAATAAATGTAAGAATAGTAGTCTGACGTGCCTACTTCTAGTCAATGAATAGGATAGATAGATTACTTCATTCTTAGTATATTGCAAAATATAAATTGTAAATTATGTTGAAGCTTACTTACTAGTCTTCCACTGGATTTGGCATTTTGCTTCAGTTGACATTACATGCTATCTGCTGCACCATTGACGTTTTAAGTCACCATACCAAGGCATGAATTTGATACTTTCTATATCGTAGAGAGGGGGCGGGGAGGGTGCAGTTATACAGTTCCAATCTAATCCACCTTGTGGGATGGCAGGCTACTGCTCCACACAGGAAATATTATTGGATCCACTTCTACTGGTGCATGATCATGGTTGTATTCCTGTTCCTACTATCAACAGGACGAGACAGTAATTCTAGTATCAATGACAACTGCTGCTTGTCCTGTCAGCCAGCCAAACAGTATGAAACAGCAACAACAACATGTGTGAGAATGTATTGTGCACTTCTTGTAGATTATTGGTATATCACTACTTTTATGGGTCCATTCCTACACTATTGTTACATGCTGGTTGTACCTATTCATACCAAACAAACAATACAAAACAGCAGCAGTAAGATTTGACAGCTAGTGTATAAAAGAATTTGATGTGCACTTCTTTTACACATGAGCATAAAAAGGTGGTGCAATCCACTCCCCATGCAATATTATTTACCATCTATTCCTTTCCACCAAACAATCAATATTAAACAACAAACAATCAATATTAAACAACAACAACAACAACAACAACAACAGCAGCAGCAACTGCTCCTTTGTGATAATTTGTTTTGTCATCCTTGTGGGAAAAACTTTGCATGTAAAGGCATGGCAGTCTTGCGGTAGTTAGTAATATTGGGGGTATAATATTATTTATCACTTGTGGATCCACTTCTAGCTCATGCTGGGTCTGTATATGTTTCTGTCAACCAAATAGTAATATGAATCATCAACAGAGACAGTTCCTGCTTTAAAATATGCTGTGCAATCCTTGTGAAAATAAATTTGCAGGTGAAGTTTGTACAATAATAGTGTTTATTTAGTGCACTCCTGGTTGTTGAAATCTTAACACGCACGACGGACAGACCGCAAATACCGTTACTATCGCGCACCGATTCAAACAGTCAAACAAGCCAGTCAACCACTAATTCAAACGACAAATGCCTATCACTAATACAAGCAACACAGCGTCTCAAGGACAGCCTAACAGCCTAAGATAGAACTCATAAATCGTTTAGAACAACCTTAACAACTAACATTAAACTCTTGTCTAAACTAGAATCTCAACAGTTCTAAACAATATTGTCGCAGGACACGAAACTAGACCAACGAAATAAGTCAAAGGCAACAGCAATACCATGACTAAAATCGAAATTGAATACGACTACTCAGGCATTGATCGAGTAGCCGGAATACCAACAACGGGACAGTTAATAACATTCCAAAAACAGATGGCAAAAGTACAGACCAGTTACAAATGCAACATCACAGAAGCAAGAGATCATGGATGGTCATGGATAATGTGCACTCAAGCACAATGGATACTAAAAAAGGGAATTACAGCACAAGTACCAGTGCCAGTCGACCCAGGACCATATATCGGAGACACCAACATACTCAATGCAGCACACAAGCAAGCCCTCAAACTCTATGAAGAATACGAGGAACACAAGCGCAACACGAACAAAGCAATCCAAGCATGCTTTGATGAGGATTTATTTATCGAACTAGAAACCGATGGATTATTACTGGGAGTATCACCACATGAAGTATATCAACACATGTGGACAAATTTCATCCTAACCGTCGACAAGGATCGCGAAATCCTACATGCAAGAGAGCTACTCAAAGTCGACTATGATCCAGACCGAATCGTCCAACACTATTACAAGGCAATCAGTGCAGCACGGGAACTACTAACGGGTCTCCGCGAAACTGTAACAGATGCAGAAGTAATGAGGAATGCATATGCCACATTTGAAAAGAACATTGACTTAAAAGATGCGTGTCGCGAATGGAACAGAGGCACAATAACAACATGGGAAGACATGAGGAAGCACTTCAGTAAAGAGATCCAAATGAACAAAACAGACCCAGCCATCATGAAGAGAACGGAACTAGCGAATGCAGTACTAGCACAAAATGAAGCAGATGAAAATACCCAAAGACGAGCATCAGAAGTACTGGTACTGCAAACACAGAAGATTCAGGAACTAGAAGCAAGGATCGAACAACAACAACTCGCAAACAGTGCAACCAACCAGGTCCCCGGACGGATCCCAGCTTCAATCAGCACAGGCAGCAGCAACGGAAGCAGCGCCGGTGGCAGTAGTGCAACAAGCACTGTTACCAAAGAAGAAATGATGCAGATGTTTGCACAATTCACTCAAAACAACAACCAAGGTGAAGGCAATGCAGGCACAGCAAAGAAGAAAAAGAACAGGTTTGACGGCGAGTATATCCGGAATGATCTAGGAAATGGAGAACGATCGAAACGCAGATATCCGGATTCAACCAACTACTGCCCATCGTGTGGATACGACATCAAACCAACACACACACCAGGCACCTGCACCAACCGAAAAGCCTGCCACAATGAAGCAGCTACCCTCACTAACAAAATGGGAGGAGTCACTACCAATTGCCATTTCGTAACCTGAAGATGTGGGGAGGTGAATAGTAAGATAAGTCAAAATAAAATAAATAATACTGATTTAAATATATACACATCATCTTCGCGTATCAACAACAGGCATATATCATATGCAGCAGCAGTAACTAATAATAAAACTGATAGCACAACCCGATTGTCAACCCTAACAAACAAATTCAAAGCACTACTAACTAGCCAAACCACACCACAGGGCCATCCAGATTCAGCAGCAACTAGCATGTTTTTATCAAACAACCACAAGCACCTAGGAGAAGCACTACACCACGAAGAAATTAATGTAGGAGTAGCCAACACCAATACGATGAACTCGGTAACAACACGACAGCTACAACTAGCACCAGAACTGCCAATGGAAGCACAGAAAGCACACGGATTCAAGGAAATGGAAAGATCATTAATATCTGTACCAGTACTATGTGATGCAGACTGTACAGTAGTATTCAAAAAGAAAAATGTACAGGTAATCAAAGCAAACAAAATCATCATTGAAGGACCAAGAGATGCCGAAACAAACCTATGGTTGATGCCACTAGAAAGTACTAACAATAACACGATGACACCAATCAAAAGACCATTTGTGATCCAACTCAAGCACACTGCGAACAGTGCATACCAACAAAAATCAGCATCACAGCTACAAGCATGGCACCATGCAACGTTAGGAGCACCAGTTGTCACAACACTAATCAAAGCAATTGACAAAAATTGGTTAACATCATTCCCAGGATTGACATCCAATGGCATCAGAAAACACCTACCAAAATCAATCCAAACAACAATGGGTCATCTACACAAAGTAAGAAAGAACCTCCGTCCAACAGACAAAGTAACAGCAGAGGAAATAATGGAAGATGAAGAAGATGATCCAGACTATCTACCACCACGAGTAATAAAGAACCGAGAGCACATAGTACAGGTAACAGCCATCAACTTTGAAGATTTGAAAGGAATGACATCAAGCGACCAAACAGGTGCATTCCCACACACGTCATCACGAGGAAACCGATATGTCATGCTAATGGAAGACAGTGATGCAGGACCAATACTAGCAGTGGCAATCAAATCACGAGCAAAAGAACACCTATTAGCAGGGTTCATCGAAATGCATGATACGCTGAAGAAAGCAGGCATCAACCCAGTACTACATCGGATAGACAATGAATTTTCAAAAGAACTCATTGAAGAGATAGAATCAAGAGGTCTGAAGTACCAAATAGCACCAAGAGGCAACCATCGAACTATACCAGCTGAACGGGGAATACAAACATTCAAAAATCATTTTATATCAACGTTATACGGGTGTGATCCAACATTTCCAAAGAGCCAATGGGATAGGTTAATACAGGTAGCAGTACTAACACTCAACATGTTACGACCATCACGAATCAACCCAGCCAAGTCAGCCTACAATGAGTTATGGGGAAATTTTGACTTCAACAAAACACCACTAGCGCCGCCTGGATGCCTCATTGTAGCACATGAGCGACCACAGGACAGAAAAACATGGGCGGATCATGGTGTAAAAGGGTACTTCATTGGACCAGCCAAACATCATTACCGTAATTATAGAGTATACATCCCAGCAACAAGAGGAGAAAGAACAACAGATACAATTGAATTCTTCCCTGAACACGTTCAAATGCCAAAGACATCGTCAGAAGATAGACTAGCAAGTGCAACAGAGGATTTAATAGCAATACTTCAAAAACCACATCCACCTACCCCATTTTTGGACCAAGGAACCAAGACCAACGACGCCATTGACAAGCTACGAGAAATATTCACTCCACGACAACAGGACAGTGAAGCTACAAGGGTGCCGGCATGGGCAGCTACAAGGGTGGTGGGTAATCCAGAGGAAAACCAACACCAATTCTTCAATATGAACCAAGGTACGAACCAAGTGGGTGATCCAGGGGAAAACCAACAACAATTCTTCAGTACGAACCAAGGTACGAACCGAGTAGCTACAAGGGTGACATTACCAACAATTACTGAAGATGAAATAGGAACCAAAATCATGAAGAACTACAACAACACCATTCAACGGGGAGAAGTAACAGAGTACAATGAAAATGAACGTTTATACTACATCCAATATGAAAGTGGGGACAACGAACAAGTAAGCAGTACCACACTCAACCGGTACAGGTGTATTGATACAGATAAAGACCTAACACGAAGAATGACAAGATTATCAACAAGACTACAAAGGGCCAACATCGTACGACAAAACAGGAACAATCCATCAGCAGCAGGAGGAAAACTACCAGGACACTTTGCAATGACAGTATACGATGAAGCAACAGGCAAAATGATAGACTACAAACAACTAGTCAACCACCCAAACAAACAAACACGGGAATCATGGCAAAAATCAGCGGCAAACGAATTTGGCAAACTTTTAAAAGGAGTAGGAAAGAATGAAGATGGCACCCAACGAGTCAAAGGATCAGACACATTCCACTTCATAAAAAGAAAACAAGTACCAATAGGAAAGAAAGTAACGTATGCCCGATTCTGCTGTGATGTAAGACTACAAAAAGATGATATCAATCGAACAAGACTAACAGTAGGAGGAGACCGACTACAGTATGATGGCAAAACAAGCACAGAAACAGCTGGACTGGAAACAATCAAGATACACCTCAACAGTACCATATCAACCAAGAATGCGCAGTATGCAGCAGCAGATATAGGAAACTTCTACACAAATTCAAAACTCAAATCATCTGAATACATGAGAATTCACCTAAGCCTTATTCCAACAGAAATCATAGAAGAATACAATGTAATGCAATATGTGGAAGCAGACGGATACGCCTATGTAGAAATCACAGGAGCCATGTATGGCTTAGCACAGAGTGGTCGGATTGCCAACGAAGACCTCCAAGAACACCTAGCACAGTATGGATATTATCCAACCAAACGTACACCAGGATTATGGAAACATAAAACAAGACCAATCAGCTTCACACTAGTAGTGGACGACTTTGGAGTCAAATACACCAACAAAGATGACATTGATCACTTATTCGCAGCAATCAAAGAAAAATATCCACTAAAAATAGACTGGACTGGATCCAAGTATATTGGAATTGACCTAGAATGGAACTATGAAAAAAGAGAAGTAAAACTGTCCATGAAAGGGTATGTCAAGCGAGCACTACAGCAATTCCAACACCCAACTCCATCAAAACATCACTATGGACCAACAAAGTATGTAGCACCGGAATACGGAAAGAAAGTACAGTATACCACGGAAGATACAACACCAGACCTAACCCTATTACAGAAAAACCACATCCAGAAAGTATGTGGCAAATTCCTATATGATGGAAGATCAGTCGATAGCACACAGTTACACGCACTCAATGAACTAAGCATCAAGGCAACAACAGCAACAGAAGACACGCAGGCAGCACTAATACAATTCCTAAACTACTGTGCCAGCAACCCCGACGCAACCATCATTTACAGAGCCAGTGACATGATATTATCATGTGACAGCGATGCAGCGTACTGTGTAGCACCGAAATCAAGAAGTAGAGCCGGTGGATATCACTATCTAGGCAACAAAGGTGGAACTCAATTCAATGGACCAATATACGTACTAGCAAAAATAATCAAAGCAGTAATGGCATCAGCAGCAGAAGCAGAAGTAGGAGCACTATACATGAATGCACAGGAATTAGCACCAATGCGAACAACACTAGAAGAACTAGGCCACCCACAACCGCCAACACCACTACGAACAGATAACAGTACAGCGGATGGAATAATGAACAAAACAATCAAACAAAGACAAAGTAAAGCAATGGACAAAAGATTCTACTGGGTACAGGACAGGGTGGAACAAGGAGAATACAGAGTATTCTGGGCTCCGGGCAAAGTTAACCTCGCCGACTACTATACCAAATACCACTCACCAGCCACACACAGAAAACTAAGACCTATCTATACATATATCGAAGGAAAGAGCCCAACTAGCTTGCAAGGGTGTGTTGAAATCTTAACACGCACGACGGACAGACCGCAAATACCGTTACTATCGCGCACCGATTCAAACAGTCAAACAAGCCAGTCAACCACTAATTCAAACGACAAATGCCTATCACTAATACAAGCAACACAGCGTCTCAAGGACAGCCTAACAGCCTAAGATAGAACTCATAAATCGTTTAGAACAACCTTAACAACTAACATTAAACTCTTGTCTAAACTAGAATCTCAACACTGGTGCATGATGTTGCTGCTGCTGCTGGTTCCATCAATTCCTGTCAGTCAACTAAACAATTATATGGAACAAGAACAGAAACTTCTACTGTTTTAAAATTTGATTTACACTTCTTGGAAACTTTAGTAGGTGAAGGTTGTCCAATATAACCATATATATAATAACCATGTGCTGAAGCTGGAGAGCATTACTCAATAAGTTGGCCCAAAGTAAATATAGTGAGCTGTGTGTGTGATATTTAGACTTAAAAACAGAGTGTACTTTGATCTAATCCTACTTGTTTATATCAATGCGGTGTTTGGTTAGGACTTATATGCCGTGTACCAGGACTGCTTTTGAGGTTTCAATCAAGATTAAGAATACATAATCTAATCAGCACACAATAATTGCACTACTATTGCAATACCAATAATACCTATCCCCTATCTCTATAGACTAGAGTAGAAGTAGGCAAGGTATAGTTATTCAAGAAACAAATTTAGAGCCAAATCATAGTGAGGAATATTTCATCCATAATATGCTGATAAATGACAGGGGGGTCTTGGGGATAATAGTCTACCCCCCCCCCCCCCCATGAAGAAAAACCAAACAAGACAGGGGGTCTTGGGGGTTAATTAGAACATTTAGGCGTGTCTACAAAGTTACCAGACTCTGGCGCACTTTGCTGCCACAGTAATTAGTTATTTTACTCCTCAGAAACAGTGCAATGACTTGTGACATAGTATGCAAGACATCATAACACATCAATGCAAGAATCATATATAATATTTTGTCCAGCAAGTCTCAATTCCAAAGGGAGCTGAAAAATGCACTGAATACACTGCTATGCTACTGAAAGATTTCCAGTAACCATAGGATCAAAGAGGCTACAGGAAAAACTGAGAGTGCCAATGGCTTCAACTTCAATACAGTTCCACCTACACGGCAGAACAATCACAAGAGATTTCAAGCAATCAGTATGAGAACTATTATCACTGCCACAGCTACAGCAATTTACTATGACAAATTTGGATGGAGTGACACCATTTTTGACACAGTGGACTGGGATAAGAATGGGATACAACGGTTGCACAAATTTTACAGTGGAAAACTACCAAGGAGAGAGAGTGCAACAACGATATTATTATCATGACAAAAGGTGTGCCTTATGTTGGCACACCTGTAGTTGACAAAAAATTATATGACATACTGCAGGAGGGGATCATGGTATACTTCTAAGGAGAGTGTATGACCAATACAATGATTGGCTGGGATAATATCCTCCTTAGAAAATTCACTAAGCAGTGGAAGATACAACAGAGAACTTATGTCAACAGAAAGAGACCTTGCGGGATCCAGCACTCCATGCAGGAAAACTGAGGAAGAAGGAAAGGGATGAGGAAAAGAACAAAAGTAAGCACAAAGGTAAACAGAAAAACAAAATAGAAGCATTTCATTCATTCCTCCAGGCCATAGTCCCATTTATAAAAGAGATATGGAAAGATAGGTACTACATTGATAGGAGAAATGATAGATGCAGAATAATATGATGCGCTCACAAAGAAAGTTACACACCTGTACACATTGAGAGAAATGGGACTACCAGAGGGTGAACTCAAGATCTTCAACAAACCATTGGAAATGAGACTGGAAGCAACAAACCAGCAACTTAAGCAATGGCTACTCCGTGTGGAGACCAGTCATAGATCATAGCATGAAGAAGGTCAAAGAGATGGCACAGACAAGTGGCATCCCAATACGGCAGATGAACCTGCCAAGACAAAAGTAACTAGGCATGTATCCACCAGGAAACATGTTCTCCCAAAGAGAATGTCAAACAATCCTTTAACTAATGTATTCTCTAGAACCAAAACAAGCAGGTTGACCAGTTAAGCACCAGGTACAATACAGAAGAAAACTAAGGTAAACAACATACTCACTAAAATGTTTACATTGTTGGGAAAAAGGAGAACAACAAGTAGAGTGCAACAGATAGTGGAAGTTAGAGGACCAGTGTATTGTTGATAGATTTGTTGGCGATGTTCCCACTTACTAGTGACATACTAATATAGATTGTCTCACTAGTCTTTCTAAGGAGGTAAGGAGCGGCGCATCAGCTTTTAAATAACAAGTGATATATGCTAGGGAGGTAAATAACTAGTACCTAGCTATTTTATTATTTGTAAAAAAGATTTTTTTTGTGTTATTATTAGTGTTTGTTTGTTGGACCAAAAATGAAGGAGAGAGAGAGAGAGAACACAGAGAGGCAGAGAGAGAGACAGAGTTTTGTTAGAGCTACTATGTGTGTGTGTGTGTACTTGCTGATTACATTGCCCCCTATTTATATATATATATATAGAGAGAGAGAGAGTGTGTGTGTTTGTGTTGGGAGTAAAAAAAGTGAAAAGTCAACCAGTGTAATACTACTTGCTTCATAGTTTCGTTCACTACAGATTAGATGATACACAAAGCTTGGATGGATGATTCCATTCCAATCGTAAGGGGATCTCGATGTTGAACGAACGAACAGTCAATACAACACGGTAATAAATAAAAAAGGAAATAATATGGATAGGATAGTCAAAGTTTAAAAGCCATAAAATATATATATTTATAATATTTATGAAATATGTTCAGGGGGTTTCTTTTATCGTGATACAAATCAAATAAAAAGGACTCCAGAATATTTGAAGAAGCATCTCTTTTCTTCCAACGCAGTTTTAATAATATTAAAAAAGGCGAAAGAAAAGGTCCCTTTTCGAAAATTCGGTATCAACTCTTTTCATGATTTGTTTTGATGACATTTTGACAACATCATATTTATTCTTGTCCAGAATTATACAATGCGGAGTTACATAACAAACCACGTCGGTTATGAACCTTTACAATATTACCATCACAAGACAATTCACCATTCCGACGTTTCGTGACATAGACTTCACGTGGATATTTGGTAAATCCCCATTTTAAACTTTTCAGGATTTTTTGACGTCCGGCAAATTTAAATTTACCACGACGAATGGCTTCGACGACATGTGCTTCACCACTATCTTTGGCACGAACACTTAATAAAATTTGTCCAATATCGACACGTGCCGCCACACCAATGGGCTTTCCGTACGAATGTCTCATACCACTGGACAAGCGATCGGCACCTGCACACGAAAGCATCTTATTGGCACGTAATACATGATAGGGATGAGCACGGATCCGAATATGATACGCATCCTTACCAATCGTCTTGGTCAAATGTTTATTGACGGCCACACGACAGGCTTCAAGAGCTTCACTAGAAATTTGTTGTTTTTCATCACAAACTAAATGACAAACGAAGGGAAATAAATCCACGGGTGCTTTTTTCGCACCGACATCAAAAATACGAATTTTTGATTCTGGTACACCACGACAATATCGTGATTTAATGTACGGTTTATTCTTTTGATAACGATAACAACGAGCTGGACGGCGACCCATTTTGATGAATGATATATTCTTTTAGGATGAATTAAGATTAAACTAAAAAGAAGTTTAATGTGAGAAGATCAGGAGGAGAGGAGAGGAGAGGAGAGGTAACAAAAGACAGGAGGGAGATAGGTCGTTCGTTGACGATGGCTCCTGGGTTGGGAGGCGAATTTGGTTCGTAGTGAGAGCTGTGGTCGGTGATTTAAGATATACGGTAGGTACATTTCAGTACTAAAGTCTACGTACGTACTATACGACGGCGAAGGAATTCTAGATTGATTCACGGTATTCATTTTTTTCGTGCGTGCGTTAGTAGTGTGCAAACATGCGACTGTACTGTTTTACTGTAACAGCGACGCGAGAAGTAAGCAGTAATGAGGTAAACAATAAAAATAAAACGAGTGTTTGATCGATTGAGTCGAATTCATGAATCAAATGAAATCGAATCAATCAGTCGTGGGTATTTTAGTCACTGAAAATTCCTCAATCCGAATTATACAGTAGGACTTCACTCACAACATTCTTTATTACAACACTGACTGACACATCACAACACAAAGAAAAAAAGAAAGAAAAAGCCATGATGTTCCTCTTTCTATAACAACATCAGTTACCCGGTTAGCTCAGTTGGAAGAACGCTCGACTTTTAATCGTGTGGTCGTGAGTTCAATCCTCACATCGGGTGGAATGGAATGGATGCGTGACACCTTTTTTGCCAGAGGTACTGTACCATTTGTTTACCTCAAGTTAGGTATGAATACATGAATACACATCATTCATTCCATGGTTTTGCTTTGGCTCAACAGTAGTATCTTTTAATAGGGGGTTACTATATTATGATACTGGACAGTACAGTACAGTACAGTACATTACGGTACGTTATGTTACTATTATTATGGAGGCGGACGACGAACATATTAAGAGGACGACAAGTTACAGGCAAGCAAACAAATAACAAAAAATAACGGACGGATCGAGAATTGTGTGGTACAGTAATAATAAATCAAGAAAATGAAATAATAATAATAATAATATGAGCTACGAAAATCACAAGCAAGCAAGCAAAGACGGGGTAGTACAGTACAGTACAGTAATACCACAAGTCTACTGTATTGCATTTGATAATAGATACTGCTGCAACTACAACTGCTGCTGCTGTTTGTTTGTTTGTTTGTTTGTTTGTTTGTTTGTTTGTTTGTTAATGAAAGGCGAGCGATGGACTACAACCCATATACATACTATCCGGAGTGTTGCGTTTATATTATATTTCAAGGGGATACTGTATCGGACCTTCAGAGCTATGCTAGTAACAGTAAACAAGTTTCTACGCTGTACTATCCTCGATCGACAAAATCTCCCAGGAATAAATAATTCTTATCAGGACACTCTCCTCTCCTCCTACCTTATGAACAGCTCTATACTAGATCGTACTAAATTGACCGTGGATATTATCCCCGCATATCTTTTTTTTCCGGTTTGATTCGTTGTACACAATATATGATTCATAGGAAAATCTTTTGGTGGTGGATTAAGTTTTGGTTATCCGTGGTTGTAAAGTCTTTGTATGATTTATATAAGTACACCATCAGGAATTGCATCACCCAAAGCATCACCAATGTACAGTATATCATATTCATACTCTGCGTCTGTATCCTCATCAGCAAGAAGTACTTTTGGGTTTTTTTTCTTTCGCTCCATGTACAGTATGGACGTCACACGAGACTTCATAATATCCAGTCTACAAATGTTTGTCTTATTCGTACGATGGTCGGTCGGTTACGATGTACTGTACTGTAGTAAAAAACGCTTCTTAGCACGTTCTCCTTTTCTCGTTGAACGTTCCTAACTACAGTAATTGATTAGTCGAGGACTGTCGTGCCAGTCAATCCTCGTCATCCGAGAGTACACACTTTGATTGGATTGACTACCTCTACACAGCACATTAAAAAAACAGCACATCGTGTTATGTCAATTTTTCATCCAACCAGGTGCTTCATAGATTAAAAGTTTCGTTGTGTGTCGTTCCTATTTTTTAAAATAAGGTACTAAAGTTAGACAGTAAGTTACCTAGGCGAATGATTTTTACGCGTATTATCGTGTAGAAATTGTTTAATTTTTTAAATTTCCTTGTAGTGTATCATAGAGCTTCAGTCGTCGGAGACGCCAACAAACAGCATACATCTTGAAACCCTAACCTTAATGGCGCGATCTTTTTACGCATGATGAAAAGATAAACAAAGAAGAACTTGTTCTTTCCTCTCAAAGTTCTGGTGACCGACGCAATTGACACATTACTAGTACACAAGAAAATAAAAAATGTCACTGCATTGTTTGGCTTCATCCCGTCGCTCACAACATCATGCTGATTTCCATCCCCCCCCGCTAATAATACACAGGGAAGAATAATACAACGCCGTAAAGCTCCTCTTTTGGACATAACATGGTAATCGTAAAATACTGCTGTCGTACATAACATATAGCATTATGACGAGACATTCTTCCCCAAACCAAGACACGATCTGGTGTCAGTGTACACAGCAAATAATACAAGAGAAAGCAAATAATAAGTTCTCATAAATTCATTCCTAATTACCATTAATCATCCTTACTCCTTGTACACCTTCGACGGCAACAACCAGACACAGACTACAACCATGGCGAGTATAGTTTCCGGTAGCGACGACCCGAACAACCAGTTGGCATTTGTACAGCAATTAGTCAGTCAATTGCCAGCTGGTGGTGGCAATCCAATCACTATCAACGTTGTAAACAATCATCAGACTGTCCAAGGGGACTATAACAATCAGACTGTCCAAGGGGACGATAACAGCAATAACGATAACAGCAAGAACATCCTCACAAAGGAGTACTTTGACGAGAAATTGAAAGAAGTAGTAACGGAACTAAAGACTGGACAAACTGAAATTCTACACTCAATGAGATTAAACTATGAAAGTACGTGATGGATTCAAATCATTTGATCGATATCTCTTGATGATACAGATACGAACGACAAAGGATGGGATTATTTGATCCTACTCTTGATGATACCGATACGAATGACAAAGGATAGGATAGAGTAGGTAGGAGCAATTCTAAAGTTGATACTACGATATTATAGTGGGAGGTAGTCGATTTTCATTTTACAAAGACAAAAGACACACGAATAATTTCATTTTTTTTGAAAAAGACGTCCACAAACAGACCCGTTGATAATATAATGGGTCATCGATCTCTTAATTAATATATACCAATAATAATAAAAATTATCGCATTCACTACTATATATATAACACTACTAATAAATAGAGAATTACATTACGTTACGACGTAACATCACCATACCCCCTCCGGACGTCGTTCGTTGTCAGAGGTTTCGTCGTCGTCGATAGACGAACTATCGTCCGTCGTCAAACAGAGGTTTCATACCTCCCCCCGTCACAAATCAAAGCATAGTAGTACTATTACTGTTACTGTAACTGTTGTGAAGAAAGGAGAAGGAAGAAAGAAAGAGAGAAAGAGAGAGATAGTTATTTATTTCTACTCAAGATGACCGGAAATAAAAAAAAGGACGGCGATGGACGACGATAACGAAATAGAAAAAGAAACAAAGTCGATATTTTGATAAGATAGACGCGTCGTAGACGTAGGTAGTATAGTAGAAGTTTTCTTTCTCTATTTCGTTTTCGATGGATTCAAACCATATTATGCAAAATGTATGTTATATATAATGTATGTCTCGTGAAAAAGGTCCGTCCGACAGCATTTCCAGGAATGCATTGAAAGTCTACAGTACAGTAGCAGTAAAAAAATCCAAACGACGTGTTTTAAAGGAGGTATGTATATGATGCATTCCACATTTACTCTTTATTCATTGTGATATTGCTATTTTCTTCTTCTTCCGCATCATCATCATCATCATCTATCTATCTAAACATTCTATTTGTTTACTACTACTACTACTACATTCACTGAAAGATAGCGCATGCATGTAAAAATTTACTAGTTTATCCTAATATGTTATACTGTACGTATATTATTAATGTAGCTACACGATCATTGCTACCTACTTACCTACCCACCTACTGCTAAAATCGAACAATAGTAATAGTAGACAGTAGGGTCCTACTGTAGGACAAATCCACCACCTTTTTCGACCAAAATCCACCAAAACGCGCACTTCAAATTCACTATTTTTTAACGCGTTTTTCTAGTCCCGGGAAGTCCCGGGACTTGAATTAGTTAGGAAAATATTTATTTTTAACATTTACTCTTGAAATTTCACTCCAGACGTGCGCTTCATCAAGGAAAAACATGCGGTAGAAGGAAAACGCTGTTTTCAGCAACCACAGACAGAATCAAAAAGCGCCACCAAAATTTTCAGATTCAGCACCCTCATGTTAGCTTAACTTCAATTCGGCGCTTTTTGAATTTTATTTTCAAAAATAGACAACACGGGACTTTGGAGCGCTAGATTCATTCACTTAAGCGCATAACTGAAGTTGAAAGCCGCGCATTGAAAGCGGTTCTTGCGCGAATGTCGTTACTTTAATTTTTTTTTTGAATGGCGTTGCTCTTTTTAAATCAGCAATTACCGTTATGATTATTCTTGCGACAAAAGAAAAACAACAAACAAACAACCATAACATTAACCATTCTAATTGATCAAACTATAATAACAACAACGACAAATATTCTATTGCCTTCAGTATCCTCCCTTCTCTACTTGTGAGCGCTCCTTATGATATGCAACAACACAACATAACCATCTCATTTAACTTGAAAAACATACAAACGATCACAACCTATTATAATTGATACAACACAGCTTACGGTAGCATCGATTGACAGATAAGAACGAAAGAAGAATGGGGGTACAAACTATAACAAATCCACCGGCCGAAAAGCTGTATCCTGCTTTTCTCCGACTTCAAAAGAATAATCTCACCGACCTTTCATACATTATGGTCCGGTATGGCGTTCCTATTGAAATTAAGAACAGTCGTGGTAATATGGATTACGACAAAAACACAATAAGGCTCGGACGAAGCTTCCATGTAGCAAATCGATCGTTAAGGAGACACATTAAGGTGTGTTTTTTCGAAAGATACCAGTTTGTTCAGTTTGATTTTGACTTGGATAAATATGTTCCGTATTCGTTTGAAAGAATCGGGAACAATAGAAATAAGAAAAGAAACAAAACCACAAAAGAGACGCTCATAAACAAAATAGGTGCTAGACTAGAAAAATGCGATCCTGATCAGAACGAAATATTATTACTGACAACCAAGGAGGATGTGACACGCTATTTCAACGAGTTGTCCCTTGCCGACGATGTTGATGATAATTTAAATAGTTTGAACAACGATGATGCACAATTACCAGCAGAAGGAGGAGAAGAAGCTGCCACTACCGTTGATGAACATAATCCGAATGAAGATGCGCCTCTCGTACTCGATTGCCATGCTAATGGCGTTGACGATGACGGTGAGGATGACGGTGACGGACAACAACAACAACAACAACAACAACAGCATCAACAGCATGATTTCCAGGCATTATATTTTGTTCCTGCTGCAACATCATCAATCAACGATGTCAACGATGATGCTGATGAAGATGATGACAATGACAATGACAATGATGATGATGATGATGATGATAGTGCACGTAGTAGTAGTAGTAGTCGCAACCGTAAACAAAAACCCTCTCGCCGATCCGTCATTGATTTAATGGACGATACTGATGACGAAGACACTGATGATGATGATCTTCCTGAACAGTCCATCACAGCCCCTGCACTTTTCTCTTGTCGTCGTCGTCCTGCTACTACTGCTGCTACTACTGCTGCTACTACTGCTGCTACTGCTGCTGCTGAGATCGTTGATCTTGTCGACGACGATTCCACAGATGACGATAATGGTAGTAATGGTAATGATCAATTATTATTAGATGATGCTGATGATATAGATCAAGAAAACCCGCTTGCTTTGTTACTGAAGCAATTGGAGGAATATGGATCATCATCTGACGAAGATGACGACGACGATGGCGATGATATTTCTGCCGACTTAAATCTTCTCAACAACAACAACAACAACAACAATCCGTCGGCAGGAGCAGAAGCAGCAGGTGGTAGTAGTAGTAGTAGTAGTGTTTCTAGTATTATTTCTGATATTACTACTACTACTACTACTACTACTACTTCGAATACGAATACGAATATGAATATGAATATATCTGATGGTGGTGTAGTTGGTGGTGATGGAGGTAATGGTAGTAATGGTAATGATCAATTATTATTAGATGGTGATCTTGATGGTGAACTTGATGGTGATGCTAATGGGACAACTGCCGACGATGCGAATGCGCAAATGGTAACAATGTTGGCAAGAGTGGAGGCACTCGAGGCCAACAACAACAACAACAACGATGCGAATGCGCAAATAATGGCAAGAATGTTGGCAAGAATTGAGGAAATTTTGGTCAACAACAACAACAACGATGCGAATGCGAATGCGATAATCGCTTCTCCAGCTACAGCAACCGTTTCTGCTGCTGCTACTGCTGCTGCTGATGATCCTGATGACCCTGATGACCCTGATGATTATGAAATCCAGGCAGTCGTAAATATTTTTGGTTTAGACATTCCTTGCTTTGCTAGACAAAATAGATCCTAATTAATTTTGAAGCCCTGCAGAATGTTCATAGTTGCCCCCCCCCACCCAGAAGTAGAAGTCGAGGATAGAA
Organism: Fragilariopsis cylindrus CCMP1102; assembly: GCA_900095095.1. Taxonomy (NCBI): domain Eukaryota; phylum Bacillariophyta; class Bacillariophyceae; order Bacillariales; family Bacillariaceae; genus Fragilariopsis; species Fragilariopsis cylindrus. The sequence goes on along the minus strand of FMBT01000301.1, from coordinate 97,991 downwards.
TTGATAGCATATGGGTAGTATGGTTTTGAATTGAATATGTGTGTGTTTCAGCAGTATAGTCAATCAAGTCTCAGCTATATATTTATATATATTATAGTCCACTTTACTTATTTATGTATTATCCACTATTTTTTAACGCGTTTTTTCTAGTCTCGCGCAACACCCATTACGGTACCCATTACGGTATCCACTATTTTTTACTGATTAACTTCACATCACATGCCATCACGAGACGACATGGATTGACGGAACGTCGCTTCTTTCGTCGGTCACCTGTTACACTGCACCGAACATGTATATAAAAGATTGTATTGTATGTGCTATTTACGTGTTATTTTGTGTTCGACGCGTTATTTACGTGATTTTTTGTGTGGAACTAAAGTATAAGTACAAGTTATCTTTAGGAATATTATAAATAAAATTAGTTAATCTAGTGTAGTGTAGTTGTGAACAGCACCAGCATTAGTGTGAGGTCAGTGGTTCGAGTTGGTTGTGTGACGGCGATAGGGGGTGACGTAGTAGGTGGAGGTAGTAGGGGGATGGAGGAAAGGAGGAATACCTTTTAAATTCTACTATTGAAATTAGTGGATTTGGTATAAATTAATTAGTGGATTTGACCCCCCACCACCTCTAAAACCAGCATCGAACAATGAATCAATCGAAGAATAGAATAGAACGTACGAAGAACAAATTCCGTGACTTGACTAGTGACTCAATCGTGTCTGTTTACTAGTAAGCCAAGAAATAGTATCTTCCTGCCCTTTTTTTTTAGCGAGCCATTTTTTTTTGATTTTTTAAATTTTGTATCACAATAAATCTTGTCGGAATGTTCCTTTGAATGATTTGCGATTTCTTTCATCTACTCTCATACACATCATTGATTGACAAACCACCATAAAATAAAATAACGTAACGTAACGTAACGCAACATAACATAACATAACATAACATAACATAACATAACATAACATAACATAACATAACATAACATAACATAACATAACATAACATGACCGACCCAAAGTAGTAGTACTCTACTAACAACAAAAAGCAAAAAAGAAAACCAAATAATGGATGATGAGCATGAGCATGAGCATGAGAAGGACGACGCGATTATTTTACCTACTTCTCGTCCATTGTTGATCTTTAATCATAATCCAAAAGCAGGTACGGTATGTAGGTTTGATTTAAAGTTTACGTTTGCGTTTTGTTCAACATATGGCATCTCACCTGCTTTCATCCCATCCCATATCCCATCCTCTCCTCGTCGTTGTCTGCACTCTGTATGGGATTTACCTTTTGTTCCATCTTATTTTCGTCCTGTTCTATTCTATTCTATTATCATCCCATTCACGCGAAAAAAGGTGGTGGGTCAGTATTAAAGATAATAAGAGGATTTAAAATAAATGAAATCAAATGTAAGGTAGCCTTAAGAAATAAATATACCGGTAAAATCAATCCATCTGGTTGTAAATCAAATCAATGGGATCATATTTCATCCATTTCTTCTTCTTCTACTTCCAGTCTAAATAATACATTTATCAATAATGGTGAATTTTCAAGAACTACTCATCAAGATAAAGACCGTGGATATATAATTGGTACAATACGTGAACCATGTTCACAATATGTTAGTTTATGGAGTTTCGGTTCATTAGGTCATGGTCAATTTCGAAATCAAATATTACCAGATACAGAATTATATGGCACGTCACCACCATACTTTAATACAACAGATGATATACAAAGATTTCATAAATGGATGAATCATACATTAGTTATTGCTGAAATTGGACGTCGGGTTAATGTTAGTTATGGTAGTGATGACGAGAATGACAGTGATAACGTTGCCAACATTGCCAACGTTGACCTTGATTCCAGTAATGATAATATTGTAAATAACGTTGATTGTTGGGTTGTTGTTGAAAATTTCCAACAAACTTTATTCGAATGTCTTAACAGATATGAAGATCAAGGTGGGTATGTTGATTGGACATCAGAAACTCTATCCCAACTGAAAGATGAGGTAGAAGAAGAAAAACAGAAACAAAAACAAATTGAAGTAAACAGTCATCATCATTACCATCATCATCTTCGTGGCCGTAGTCGTGAATTACGATATTATACAGTAACAAAAGATGATCCATTAGGTGATCCACGATCAAAGCATCATGCATCATGTGGTGTCTTCTTTGCTCAAAATGATGATCTAGTACAACAAGTGATGTCACCTAAATCTGAATCATTTATATATAAACAATTTGGTTATGATGGATGTTGTAATCCTGGTTCAAGTTATTTGGGTTCGCCATCTTCATTTACGTTGACGTCTACTACTACTAATAAATCTACCGGTAGTACATTATCAACAACGTCATCGTCATCGCCATCATTGACATTGGCATCACCATTACAACGTCATCATCGGGAACAACGACAACAATATCACAAGCAACATCAACAACAACCACAACTACCTGATTTTGGACCAGTTCATATCAGTCTAAAATCAATTGAAGCAAGGAAGGTATGGAAGAAAGTACCATTAGCAACAACAACAACAACAACAACAACAATATCGTTGTCGTCGTTTGGCAGCAATAATACTGAATCTACTGACGGTTCGTCGTCATTATCGTCACGAACAACAACAACAACTATGGACCCATCATTTATACCATCAATGTCATCGATTTTCAAGCACGACACGACAACTTCGAGTATATTTTTTAGTTTGTTGTTAGCAGGTGGTTTCTCCATTATGATATATCGTTTCATATCTAAGAAGAAGCGGACTTCACTCTTACGACAAATAAACGAACAGACGAATGAATGAATGAATGAATGAATGGAGGGGACGGATGGATGAATGGATGGATGGGTGTGTAAATGGGTGTGTGGGTGGGTGGGTGGAAAAAGGTCCGATACATTTACATTATAATATGTGTATATAAATACTAACAATGATATGCCTATTATTCTAGCCAGTAGTAGTAGTAGTAGTATCTACTAGCAGTATTCAAATAGTGGTAGATAGATTAGGACCGAAGATGAATTTGACATGAGACGGGCGGACATAGATACACAACATAAAACTACTTAGTAGTAGCCAACTAGTAGAAACACGAATAAATTGATAGTCTTGTACTTGTTGATCTTAACTGAACATCACACAAGTAAATGCGCAAGTTGATTGGAATATCTTTGATGTGTTGTATTTATATTGAGCACAGTTGAAAATATAGTCCAATCTTTACTGGAAATCTTCCAGTAGCATAGCAGTGTAGATAGTGCATTTTTTTAGATTCCCTTGGAATTGAGACTTGCTGGACAAAATATTATATATGATTCTTGCATTGATGTGTTATGATGTCTTGCATACTATGTAACATTACTGTTGCAAAGTGTGCCAAAGGCTGGCAACTGTTCTTGTTTGGTTTATCTCTATTTTATGGGGGATAAACTTTTACCCCAAGATCCCCTGTCTTGTTTGTTTTTTCTTCATGGGAGGGTAAATTATTGCCCCCAAGACCCCCCTGTCATTCATCAGCATGTGGATGAAATATTCCTCACTATGATTTAGCTCCAAATTTGTTTCTTGTTGTTTCTAGAATAGTTATACCTTGACTACTTCTACTCTAGTCTACAGAGATAAGGGATATGTTGATAAGTAGGAACAAGAAACACAACCATGATCATGTACCAGTAGGAGTGGATCCAGTAATGTTTCTTGTGTGGAACTAGTAGCCTGCCATCCCATTAGGTGGATCAGAGTGGAGCCGTATAACCCCCTCTCCCCGGCCCCTTCCTACAGGAGAAATTATCAAATTCATACCCTGGTGTGGTGAGTTATGAAAAGAAACCATCAATGATGTAGCAGAGAGCATGCCATATTGACTGAAGAAATTATCAAATTCAGCGAAAGACTGGTACAAGTAAGGATCAAAATAATTCATAATTTACACTCTTTTCAATATATACTAACAATGAGTCCAAGTAGGCATGCCAGACTACTACCCCAATATTAACATAAGGAATATAACCTGCATGTATATGCATCAGGGAGAGAGTGGATCTACCAGTCAGTGATAAACTGATATAAATACTATTGCTGGACAACCTTTAAAGATGCAGAAAATTCTTACACAACAGTATAGTAGCAGAGTTATGGTTATGGTTGCTGTTGCTGTTGCTGTTGTTGTTTGTTAAGATTATTGTGTGGTGTGGTCAAAAGGAGGAATAGGTGAAACCAGCATGCACTAACTATGTAGTATGCAGAAAGTTACAGGTAGAAGAAAAAGTGCAAACTTTTTCAGTACAACAAATAATTGTCACATATTAGTTCCTGCTATTCTTGCTTGATGAATGAGCGCTAGCTGGATACATTATAACCTGCTAACTATTATATGTGTAGGTAGGTGAAGATGGATGGAATATAAAGTAAAGCCACCTCCTTATATTGCTCTTCTTGCTTGAGCAACTACTGTATGCTGCAGTGACCAACAACAACAGTATAGAAGAGCGAGCGACAGACATTCCTTTTTAATCGAATGAATCAAATCGAATGAAATCCACGTAAAATATCGTTGTAGAAAACGTGGACTTGCACTTTTGCGACTGAAAACTTCAAAAGAGGAGATGTTCTTTTTCTATTGCTTGTGTGTGATTTTACCGGTAGCAGTTCTATATTTTCTCACCGTGGAAAATATTTTTATTACCGGTAGTACCGTATTATATATTTATTTTGCTTACCACCATGAGCGAAATCAATCCTTATACATACACGTTCTTGCCTGAACTAACAGGCGATGAATGCTGAACTGACAAACAAGAAACGGCATAGATTTTCCGTTTTTGGTAACATCAAAAAACCTGAAGTGTTGGTTGTAGGGATGTTGGTTTTCCTATTTTAGTCGGGTGCAGGGCGGCGTTGTGTTGTTGTGTTGTTGTGCATTTGCTTTGCTTTGCTTTGCTTTGCTTTGCGTCGTTACGTAAAGACGATATTTTCCACAACATGAAACACCCTCCACTAATTTATTCATAAATCATATTCATTGTATTTGCAAAAGCTAAATACAACGACTTTCCAGCCTATAATACTTTAAACTTCCAACAAGTTTTCTTTTCTATTCTTAATTGCATTGCAACTAACTGTACTACGCCTTCCACCTTTCAAGATGTTTAATCCTAACTTGAAGCGATCTCGTGATCTCGACGACGTTGTTGTTGAAACTGCTGGTGGCGAACACGAATTCGATTCGTTGCCGCCTACGAAGAAGCGTGCCAAGATTCACAAGAAGACTACTACTACTATCATCTTTGATGGTGTAGATCCATGTATCGTCACAAGAATGAACTGTGTCTTTCCGCTTACGGATATTGTGGCTGCTTTTTTGGTTGCCACTTCTACTTCTGGTCCAATCCGTCCTACTGCTGAAAAGCGAAAGAGATCCAATAACGACGATGCTCCTTCGGCTCCACGATCATCCTCCGCTCTTCCTATTGTCACGGCAACACAATTGATCTTTCCACCATCCTCATTATTTTTGGAATTATCTTCATCTTCATCAGCACCATCTCCTTTCACCGAGTCTTTATCAAAGAAGAGAAAGGTCAACAACAGCAGCCATGATGATGTTTCCGTCGACTTCGACGATGACGACGTTGTTGAAGAAGAGGATCGAAAACCATCCGCTTCTGAAAGATGGAATCTTCTCAACAACAACAAGAGCAACGCGAATAACGAAGTTATTTGTTTGGATTGTGATGATGATGATGACGATGCAGTGGTACCACTCCCAACAATGAAAACAGCATCTGCTGCTTCTATGCCAACAACATCAAGAGCAATTGTATCGTCGTCGGACGATGATGATGACGAGGTTCAAATTGTTGGATCGAAAGGTGATAATGCATTAGCAGATTATGCTCATGCCCGTGCAGATTGTGTGGTATGTAAATTTGATAACAGTAGCCGTCATGGCTCAGATAGCAACAAGGAATGTTGCAAGAATTGTTTTTGTTTTGTCTGTGATATTCCATCCTCACAATGTCAGGAATGGACGTCCGGCAGCAATCATCATTGTAATGCCATAAGTGGAGATGTCAATTCGAAATGGTCCAAACTTCGTCGACAACACAAGATCTCGAAAGCGAAGAAAGTTGCTACTACCAAGAAACGTCGTGCCACTGCCACTACCGTCACTCCTCCTCGTCGTAAGAAGCAAACTACCAAGACGAAGTTGACAACAGCAACGAAGGCAAAGAAAACAACAACAAAAGCAGCAAGAGAAGAACAACGAACAGAGATCCGATTACGATTGAAGGCAAAATTCGATGCGGCACAGAAGAACAAGAAGAAGGCAACAGCAGCACCGAAGAAAGCTCCACCAGCACCAGCACCAGCAGCAGTCGCCACTATCGCCGCCATCCCTGCTCCACCTCCTCAATGCTGCTCCGAGTGTTCGAAGGGTATGCAGCAACGTGATGTTGCAGTGACTGATCAATTCGGTCATCAATTTTGTTTTGATTGTATCATTACTTCTGTCACAAATAATAATAATACTGGTACTGGTAATAATGGTAATGCTCCTATTAATCTAACGGGTGGTGTTATTGATGGTAAAAAAACTTGTTCCTCGTGTGGTCAAGATGGACATTGTCTTCGAACAAGTAAAAAATGTCCAGTCTATTGGCAACTTCGAAAGGAATCTGCTATTAGAAAAGCCGACAGATTGTGGTAAATCGAATCGATTCGAATCGAAGGGATTATGATTTCTCGGATGGTTATTTAAATATTATGTTGATGATGACGTGCTTATTTCAAATTTGCATGGGATATATTCTACTTACTATTAGTTTTTGGTTTATGTTGATTATATAATACGGTTTATTTTGGTCGTTGGTTGGGGGATTATTATTGTCATTATTATTGGTTTTAAAAAGGTATTGTATGTATATATGTTTGTTTGATTAGTGTAAAAAGGGTTCGTCCCGTTTGTACATGATTCTAATTAGGAGTAAGTAGGACAGGAACCTGTGAACGGATGTACGCATCTGGTTGACACAGCTGTCTGAAAGGTGATGGATAGTCAATTGAAAAATGGTGGCATAAAGGTAGAAATCAACCCACCCCTTTGACAGTGACCCACAAACCGACCCGGAATCTATGATACATACACTAGGCCATACGTGGCTGAAACAAAACATAATACTACATGCTTTTTTTTAATTTAATGATAGTGATAATAGTAATACACCCGACGGACAACTAGAGGAAAACTGGTATTTTAACAACAGAAGATTTAAAAACAACGATGAAAAAGAGATATATTTCCAACAAATACAATGGTACAACAATCGTTTATGTATATTTATTATATTTTACCTGGTGGTATAATCATACATTCCTTCATTCCTAATAATGCATGTTAATAAATAAGAGTAGAGCATCTCCATATCGATCGAGACGACTCCTCCAAGAGATCTTTTAAAGAATTAATACTTATTGTACAATAAATACATTCATATAAAAAAATGATAGAAATAAAAATCAAATAAAAAACAAATAAAGAAGAATTAAAAATAGAAACATTTCTTCCACTATACTTGTATTTATAGCCATATTATCCTAGTATCCTAGTTGCAGGACTGTATTTCATTTAACGTGATTTAGTTTACATCTAATCTGCATTTTATTGTTAACTTCCGCATGCACATCGGATCAGCAACAAACATAGCATACCTTTCTTCGAAGCCAGTTTCAATTTTCCCCTCCTTCTTTCAAGCTTCGTTTCATTTTACAAGCTAATACTAGAATACAATTGTACTATAGAGTCAGTCAAATAGGCGATAGATTATACGCATTTTAACTTATTGAATTCGTACTGACAGCATGACGTGACGAGCGGTTTGATGACTGTTTTTGCATTTTTGAAGTATGTCCTCGACTAGCAACTTGTAGTTTTCGCAATGATAGTTTGCCGATTCAATTCAATTCAATTCAATTCAATTCAATTCAATTCGATTCGATTCGATTCGATTCGATTCGATTGGACCAGTGCGAATATCGTTTGTTCTATATCGTCGTTCTGTTCTGTTCTGTTCTGTTCTGTTCTGTTCTGTTCTGTTCTCAACGTGTTCCTCCTCTTCGTTGCACTTTATTATTGCCATCACTGAAGTCAATCAATCATTCTCCTCGTATATGGATTATCGCTGTATTCGGATAGGTAGTGGAGGGACTGCTGTTGACGTTAACGTTGACGTTGACGGAAGGAGTAATGGGGTAGCTAGCTTGTTCTCGCGTCTCGCCGTCGCCCTATTAGTTGATATAGTGATAGGTAGGTCCACCAGTAGTTTTCGATGATCTCGTTTTAACTAAGTTACTGCAGTTTTAGGACTACGCAACGAATTAATAGCCAGCATCAATTAATTACCGTTCCATCTCTCCACGATGTATACCATCCTCCATCATTGTCACCTTCTTTTGTTATTTTTATTGTTATTGTTATTGTTATTGTTATTGCTGTTGCTGTTGCTGTTGCTGTTGCTGTTGCTATTGATGTTAATGTTGATGTTACGCATCTTCCTCTTCCTCCAAGGTTTATTATTGCTCGACAATAACGTCTCATCCTCTTTTTTTGTGGTGGTTGCTTCTTTGTTATTATCATCGTGTTATTTCAGCATATTATCTCTATTAGATCCATCATGTTTCATATACATGGTATTCTGAATTGCTGGATGTTCTTTCATTGTCTGAAGATGTTGTTGCACAAATAGCTGATAATAATTTACAATATATTATTTTCGAAGGAGTGTGTGTCGATACATATCTAATTATTGTACGTACCTTACAAACATATGAACGTATAGTATATTTCTTCTCTTGCTTACTGGCGGGGGGAGGATTATGTATTGTATTTTATTTTGAAAAGAATAAGAACGAGGACAGACTTTTCGTTTCAAAAGATTATTCCTTCATTCCTTCATTCCTTCATTCTCGCTACTGCGTAGAACATGCATACTGTAGATGGCAGCTAGCGATTGTTGTTGTATTCATACATACATTTATTTGTTGTACAAAACAAGAAATGGCTAATAATAGAACTCGATTGCGATCGTAGTATCACTCTTCGATCTCAACGGGTTCAAAAGTCAGGTTATGTGAAATGTGTAGGAACCCCTTTCTTGTATTGGGTGTATCTGCCTCCTACTTCTTCCTTCGAGACGATTCATTCATTCAGAAGGCATTTCGTCGACTTGCCCTTGCAGTATAACACATCCTGACACAAGTGCAAGTGTGTCATCATCATCATCGTCATCTCTTGAGCAACACAATTCCATACAGTAAGATTCTACCAGGCTTACGAGTAAATTCGCGACGGCAACAACTACTTGCTTCAATCTTCTGATCAAAATAATACAACCATAACAAATACAAAGACGAGGAAGGGACGAAGCGAACAATTCCTTCCACAAGAACAAAACGATACGAGTATTACTAGTATAGTAATCATCACTCGTTTGACGAAGGAAGACTTTTTTGCAATATATAACTTTGCACAGACGGGCCAAAACAAAAAAAATTCGTCCACACATAAAAAGACGAGAGCTTGATCGAACTTGACAAGGAGGAGGATACCAGTACCAGGATGGTCGGTACGGTACGAAGGTCCTGGATTATGACTGAGCTCGACGAGTTAGTTGCGATGGAATAGGAACTCTTCATTCACCACACAACAGAGAAATCAGTGTTATGCCGCCGAAAACTCGAACAACAATAAAAAAAAGCAACACTCACGAATCGAATCATCTTCCTTGGAGTATAATATAATGCCGACAATAGTTCTAGCAGGAAGAACAATACAAATAATGCGAATAGTATGGACCTCCCGTCCGTCGGAAGCGTCGTCGATGATCGATCTTGCTTTTGGAAATCGTTTTTTTTCTGTTCAGCCCGATCCGATCCAACTTCGATTGTCGTGGATTCGATTCTTTGTTTTTTATTGAAATATGTACCAATTAATATGTGATGGTGGCGATATACGTGCTAAATTTCTCGAAGTAATGGTTCGGAGAGTCAATAATTTGTACAATGACTTAAACGCGATTAAATTGATTATTTCTATTTACATTATTTCTATCTACTACTAGAGTAGTACAACGTTCAAGAAGAAGACAAAACGAACATAACCACAAAACAGATCCGAGTAGACAGGAAAACAAGATACAGCACAGGAGACGTGTTGGTGAAATGGTACTGGTAGAGAAATATCGAAAGCATCAATCAGATCCTACGGAAAGAAACAAGGAACCTTCCAGTCGATCGCATTATTGTGCAGGAAACGAATAGATATAGAAACGATGCGGATAATCAAACAAGATGATTAGGACGACAAAACAATATGGGCCTTGTACAGTATGTGCCAAAGAGACGGCACTTCGGATTACAGTCCTTGATTACGAGATTGCGGTCCATGCTAGATTTGGCCGCAAAGGAAGTGTGTGTATGTGTCCATCTATCAGCCGCATACGGTAGTAGAAAGAAATACCATCGATTGATCGTCGGTCGATTAGATAAGGAACAATGATACTGCCGCCGCCCCCGGAATAGTCAACATCAATCCAACGGGAGGAAACAAGCAGCAACAGGACACAATCCCATGGGTCGAATGCAAAAAAAATGTTGAATGAAGTACAACAGTAAACCCCCTGAAATGCGGAACAAGCATTGAACAATACAGGAACGAAGATTCCTCGAATCGAATCGAATCGAAAAATCGAATCTGTCATACATTAGGAATGGTACCAGATTACAAATAAGTAATAGCAATAATTAATTGAAAGTTCAAACAATAACAATAACAATTGAAAAAATGATATATACAAAATTGTGCAAAATCTAAAACAAACACGAGCCGTAAAACCAAACGATAGTACAAATCATGTTTCAAATCCATTGTCGCAATTGAAATAGAGATCTTTCAGTTTCTACTAATATTCTTACGTGTAATTGGGAACACGAGGAAGATAACAAATAATAGTAGCATGGCATTGCAGAGCTACAAATTGTTGAGAACAATAACCGACAACAGATTCGACGATACGGCATGACTTCAAATATGATCAAAGACACAATGTGGGGAGCACATGTACAGTAATATCAAAATGATTACAACAACTACAGGAAATTGTTAGTTAAGCATATAAAGCATTAAAAGAAATTTATAGATTGTTGGTACAAGACCCTGGTCTCTTCTCAACGCCAAGCTTGCTATGTACAAAGATGATTTTCGAATTGACCCTAGACCAAAGGATGCAATCAGAAAAATGCAACATCAACCTCTAGACAATGATGATCCAGATTTGGAGAATCTTATCCATTTAGATTGTTCTTATAGGGTCTGCTAGTTGTGTCCAAAATTCGAATTTTATTAATAGTAATTGGTCAAAGATTCTTAGAAGTGAAACTATTTGAATATGATTCAAGTTTGTGAGGGTAGTTAGTGGTGCAGATTAGGAGAATCATGTAACATTTCACTCTTGAATGCTCCGTCGCACGCTGTTTAATTCCCCCATTAATATGTTTCTAATGATTCTCCAACATTTCTCTACTTGCTGCTTCAGATACTCATTTGTCGAGCTATCGACGCTTATTGTTGCCAAGCTGCAGCAGTATTATTCTCATTCTGGCTCTTACATTCGTAAAGTGTCTCTAACTGTTTCGAATATACCTATCACCTCGTGTGTCGTCGTCGTCGTTCTTGCCAGTAATAGCAGCAGCAACTGGTTCATCATCACCATCTAGTGTACTTTAATCGATACATTAAAGTTAGCGAATTCATTTCAAAGCAAATGGGAAAATTTGAATTACATAAAAAGATATTCATAGCCTCTTTTTGGAGGCTATGAATATCTTTTTCTTTCTTTCATCAATATTTATTTATTTTCTCTTAAATAATAATGATAAAAAGAAATCGAAGATCGAACTAACGCTCGCTAATAAACAAGTTTCCGCGGGAAATAACAGCGATCGCTTTACATACCTCATTTTTTATACACAAAAACACAGTACACAACAAAAAACACAAAAACAAACCGTGAATACATACTCGTCAACTCACAACAACTCTACTGTAGCTAGTATCGCAACAGACACATAAAACGGTGCATCATCAATCATCCATCTATCTTACCTATCTCCACTACTATATCACGGAGTTTTTTCCAGATTACCTAACACGCTCACTGTGACAACAACAACAAAATACAAAAGCACAGCATCGAAAAAAAGTTCATCAAACAAATACTGTACTACAACTTGCACTCGTCCAAGCTAAGCCTGACAACTAGAACGTCATCTCTGAAGAAAAGTTAAAAAGTAGTGTAGGTGTACAGCATAGATACCCCTATCCATACTTGTACCGTAATAGAAGCAGCTTGTATTATCATGATTATCGATAGACGAGGAATTGTATTTTTCCTTGCGTTGGCAACAACAACAACAACAACAATAACTTATGATTATTGCGATGCATTCACACCTTTCATCGGGGGAGGACGACGAGGAATATCATCGTCATCATCGTCATCATCACTTCGAGCATTTCCTTCGGACGACACTGAGCATTTCGCAGTTTCTAAGACGACGTCATCTTTATCCCAAGATACTAATACTGTCACGACGAGAACAAGTACAACAACAACAACAATTGCTCCTCCTCTCATGGCTCGTCCCTCTACTGAAACTAAAACGAATGCTAATAAGTTGGCTACTGTTAATATCGCGGCACCTCCTGTTACTGAAATTGAAATTGAAACTGAACTTCAACAATCGTTGCCATCGGTTTGGGAACGGAATAAACATTCTGAGATACACGGTGGATCACAAAAGACGTGGTCCTTTGTACAAAATAGTAATATGGTACAAGTTCATATGAAGTCCGATGGTAATCCGATGAACGCGAACATTGAATTGTGGCAAGGACCCGGGAATACACCTCAAAAGGTGACGTTATATAGTGAAGATGGTAAGGCCCGGCCATTCCGTTCATTCTTTTCAACACCCGATAGTACTAATGGAAGTTCGAATTCCATCTCGATCCGTAATACTGCCAGTATGGAATTTCCGATCCAAGCGGTATTAGAAGGTGGGAAAGAGAGTATGGATATAGCAACAAAAAACAAAATGAAACGTATTGCGACAATAGCTGCATCAACATCAACACTAGGAAATAATAATAACGAAAAAATGGTCCAAGGTGGAGCAACAATTACCGAACGATTTGAACCGAATGTAAATTCTGTTCAGGTCTTTATCTCCAGTGAAGGACGGCCAATTAATTGTCGTATTGAATTAATTTCCGGTCCGAATAATATAAAACAAGTGATGGAAGTATATTGTGAAGAAGGAAATACACGACCATTTTATACCATCATTGAAACACCAGGATATACCACCGGCGTGGTCCGCATCATAAATTGCTCGACGATGGAATTTCCATTTACCTCGATCGTCCAACCATGGGATGTGGTCTCTACTCGTGAGATGAATCATCAGATGAATACTAATCTTGGTGGTACAAGTAGTAGTAATCCATTTGAAATTTCGGGTTATGGTGGCGGTCCTGGTAGTACATTTGGTAACACTGTGGCACAATTGGGGGGAGGAATTAACACATATGCAAATAATAATAAGGTAGCACCAAGGAAGATGATGGCTGTACTACCACCGGCAACAACGAATAGTGGAAATAAAAAAATGACGAAGACGTTACTACCACCCGTCGAACAAGCAGAAGAAGTAATAAAAATAGATGATGATACCGATGATAACAATGATATTAAAGAAAACGACGACGAAGGTATCGATGTCTATAATATCGATATTGAATGTGCTATTAATGAAGACGACGATGATATTGATATTGAATGTGCTGTTGATATTGAAACAAAAATAGAAGCAGAAGTCGAAAGACGACTACTGCAAGCTAAAATAATGGAGAAAGAACGGATCATAGCTGAAACAGAAGCTGCTGCAAAAACAGAAGAGGAAAACAAACGACAAGCGTCATTAAATGAACTTCGTATCATGAAAGAAAAGCTAAAAGAACGTATCAATGCTGAAGCAGAAGTTAGATTTGAAGCCAGATTAATGCAAGAAAAGGAAGAGATAGAATCGAAAAAAAGGGAGATAGCACGTATCAATGACGAGTTGGAAGCCAGGCGCCTTGCGGAAGAAGACACTGCACGGCAAGAAATGGAAAGAAAAGCCGCAGCAGCAGAAACTGCAGCTGAATTGAAACGTGATCTTGAATTAGAACTTGCACAGAAAGAAAAGGAACTTGAAGCAACAGTTGCAGAAGCAGCAGCTAAGTTGCAACGTGAACAACTCAAATTGGAAGAAGCGGCAAGAAAGGAAAGTGAAAGAAAGGCAAGTGTTGCAAAATCAGAAGCTAAGTTGAAACGCCTCTATGAAGAAGAAGAAAATGCCATACGACAAGCTGCTGTTGCTGCTGCAGAAGCAAAGGAAACGGAAGAAGCGATACGACAAGTTGTAGAAAAGGAAGAAGGATCTTGGAAAGACACCGTCGTACCATCGCAGTCCTTATCCAAACCAGTAACCTTTGGCCAAGGACATGTAGAAACAAAGAAAAGATCTTCTACCTTCGTATTTTTGGACATTGACGATGCTTTTAAATAAATCGGCTAAAACTTTGTGTGGGCCGCCGTTCCTCTAAGTACATATAATTTGAATATTTTAACTGCCAAAATTAGTAATTATTTTACGATCCGATTTGACTAAATCTCTATGCAAACTGTTAAAAGCGCATAGATTGCTTAAGAGGATGTGGTTACTACGCAATACTTTTCGTTCAACTGCAACATGTGGTATGCTTTAGTTATGCCTATTTCCAAATGAAATTGTTCCATTAAAAAGTTATCACTCAACAGAATGCAGTGTGCGTGTGTCAGTGATTAAACCTCCTACCATACTTTCAGCAAACTATTGTGAGAGCAAAAGGAGAAAGGAGGTGCGGTGAGCACGTGCGGGCAGAGTGGGGTTCATGAGTATGTACAAATGATAAAAGGGAAGGTGTAGGCTAAGCACATGAGTTGCTCCAACTACATCAATTTTTGGACCCAACAAATAAACCAAAGATGCAAAAGGATGTAATAATACTTCAAGAAGAATATCGTTGAGTTATGTATCCCAGGAAACGGATCCAAAGGAGCTACAGGACCCGGCAGCGCGCATATGGATCTATCAATTTTCGTTCCAAGATCCCAATCCCATTGCCACCACTTGTAAGTAGGTAGGTACTACTACCTTCGAAAAACGAAGAGAATACATTGGAGAAGGAGAAAACAGCAGTAACAATTCTGCTACCAGTATAAGCATAATCAGCAGTATCAACGGTAGAATCAGCGATGTAGTAGCAGCCGTATCATTGGTAGACTCCCGGTAGATTTAGCAATAGCAGAAATAGTATCAATGCCTTCCTCTGGTGATGTTGTACTGCTAATTGATGGACGATGTTTATCACAATCACAATCATAATCATAATCATCATCAGGACCATCATCATCAACACGACTTTTTCGTTTTTAATGATCATCACTATTAACGTAACATTATAATTCACGATGACAGCTCCCACCACTACTTGAATCACTAGCTGCTTACGTATCATCTGTGCTTCACTTATTTATTTTTTAATTTCTGTATCAATATTATTTTTAGTAGTAGTATTAGTAGAACGTTGTCGTCGTGTATATATTGAAGGAATGAGAGTGACGAGTCTTTATTGTTCTGGGCTGGGGTCTCAACTCAACTCAAACTCAACGACGTGAAAAAAGAACAGCAGTAGTCGCAGTGGCAGCAGTATAGCAACCAGTAAGGTAGTATAACAATACAACAATAAAGTACGTTTTTGCACAGTACAGTAGGTCGTCGTTGCTACATTTCTTAATTGCTCTCTTCTAAACGCGTGTCATTCATTATCTTCTTAGTGCATTTATTTTGCGTACTTTTCAAAACCACGATTGAAAAAGATTTAGATTCTTTGAGTTACTATGATGCTTTGGTACGTATAGTACTCTACTACTTACTCTAAGTAGTCGAACAAAATTCATGGAACAGAAATTACTATTATTATTTCAAGATACAATTCCGAGAGTACATACTTTAGTGTGTGAATTCACTTATAGCACTTTTGATAATATTATGCCGCAAAAGCTAAAAGTGTTAACCAAAGAACAAATAATATCCAAATAATATTCTTTTTATCAGATCTAGTGAAGTGGTTGTGGATTACAGATTGATGATAGCCATTGTGTTATTTTTTAGCAAAAAAAAGATTTAATGTTCGCTGATATAAATATTTTCTATATTCGTTCGTAGGCATTTTGTTCCACAAAGTTTCATTAACCTGACATGATGTTCTTACCGGTTCGTCAAATTATTTGTAGACTACAGTATTACAGTAAGTAGTTTAGAGCTTAAGTGAGTCGAAATGGCAAACCTACTATTCCTCAATCTATTATAGTATTATTCAATGATCGTAACCGCTATCAACACGTATTAACGTTACACAAGAATCGTTTATTGTTTGGGCCTGTTTTACTAGTATTAATTGAAGCCAAGGTTTTTATATCTTACCCACCCATTACACAATGCTGTACTTTCGTCATTGCTTTTGTGTTTTCTTTTTTCTTTCTTCTTTTTGTGCATAACAGCGACTACTACTACGTTATTTTTACACTGTAGTGCTTACATGCACATACTGTACTGTCGATGTTGCCTCTGTTCCTGTTCCTAATACATCTATCATATAGAATAATCGTAAGGAAGTAAACACAAAATACAAATACCAATACTATTAACTATTAAACAACGACCACAACAATGAAGTTTTATTATTGTTATGCCATTTTGACAATCGCCACCTTATCTTGTAGTAGCACTCGATTTGGTGTAGTAAACGCCCAATCGACTGAAGCACCATCAGCTACTGCAAGTGGAAGTGGAAGTGGTATTGAACCAAATCCAACTGCAGCACCCACATCAGGTGGTACATTTCCAACAGCTAGTCCAGCACCAACATTGGATTTAGCAACACCATCACCTTCTGACAATCCTTCTGACATTCCATCTAATGAACCGTCCGATTCTCCGAGTTCACCACCGTCCGTTTCTCCTAGTTCAACACCGTCGGCTGCACCGTCTAATGAACCGTCCGTTTCTCCTAGTTCATCACCTTCCGTATCTCCTAGCTCATCGCCATCGGCTGTACCATCTACTTCGCCATCTAATTCACCAAGTTCAACACCGTCCGATTCGCCGTCTACTTCGCCGTCTAGTTCACCAAGTTCAACACCGTCGGCTGCACCGTCTACTTCGCCATCTAATTCACCGAGTTCAACACCTTCCGATTCGCCATCTGATTCACCAAGCGAGAATCCCTCCACAAGTCCAAGCTCGTCGCCGAGTGATGATCCCTCCACAAG
This sequence comes from Fragilariopsis cylindrus CCMP1102, assembly GCA_900095095.1. NCBI lineage: Eukaryota > Bacillariophyta > Bacillariophyceae > Bacillariales > Bacillariaceae > Fragilariopsis > Fragilariopsis cylindrus. The sequence continues at coordinate 80,483 of FMBT01000301.1, read as the reverse complement.
TCCAACTTTAACACCAAGTGATGATCCTTCGTCAACTCCAACATCATCACCAACATCATCACCAACAGTTGATCGAACAGGTAAAGTTTCAGTTGTTTTGTTAGGTGATAACAATTTTGCACTAGGTGCATTTTGTTCTGTTAATGGTGGTCAAGATAATAATGGTGGAAATAGTATCGACAAAATTGATACACGAAATTATGCAAGTATTGGTGGTGGGAAAGGTAATACTGCTATTGGTGAATTATCTATTGTAAGTGGTGGAAATGAAAATGAGATAGCAGCTATAACAGCTGTTATTAATGGTGGGGATAAAAATTCTATTGCCAATACTAAATCGGCTGTCATTACGGGAGGTACATCGAATAGAATAGGACCTAAAAAAGATAGTGAAAATAAGGGTAGCGCATTCAATTGTCCAACTATATCTGGTGGACAAGATAATACCATTCAAGATTCTTCCTTCCAATCAAATGCAAATGGTGCAACAGTAACAGGTGGGCATAAAAATAAATCTAAAAAAAGTATCGGTTCTGTTGTTACGGGAGGTAAAGGTAATACTTCAGCTGGAGAATATTCTGTTGTAGTAGGTGGTACAGATAACATCGCTAAACGAGATTTATCTATTGCTCTTGGTACTCAAGTTCAAGCTACCAAAAGAAGCTCAATGGTTATTAATTTAAATACTGACCGGAGCTCTAACTCTAAAAGTTGTAAAAGTTCCAAAAATAACCCTTGTAAGAAGAGTAAGAAGAGTAAAAATGGTGCTAAAAAATTGAAAGCAGATACAGCTGGTCAATTCCTAGCGAATGCAAAAAGTTATCGATTTCAAATTGGAACCAATGATGAAAATCTTAGTATTGATATTACAGCAAACAATATTCAAAATCTTATTGATGCCTTAGATGCTGCTGCTGCATAGTATAGTATGGCGCAGCGGACGCATGCATGCGTGTACATATGAAGGAGTGTAAAATGAAAACATATATTATGCATGTAGATCAATCGATTTTAAGATAAATAATTGTAGTATTTATAGCAAATAAAGTTAAGTACCGTGCAGTAAATGAGTTGTGTGATTCTACTTTTTTTCTCCAGTTAGGATGCATACACAAGCAATGCAAAATATGTAGTGTTTTCTCTCCGTATGTTTCCGAAGCTGAAGTGTAGCTAGTGAAGTGTAGGTAGTGTAGTGTAGATAGTGCAGTGTAGATACATAACTTGTAATTTAAAAGCTGCTGCTGCAGAAGCAACTGATGCTGCAGAAGCTACAGCATTCAGCTGCAACAACTCGGCCGCAGCATTCTGCACAAGAACTTTGTCGACCACCATCGTTTCGCTTTGTTACTGGCACTACTTGTTCGTCAACTTCATTATTATTATTCTCTGCTCCTCGAAGTTTTCTATTATTCCTATTATTCTTGGCGGCTTCAACACCGTTCATTTGCATCATTGAAGTGAACAACACTAAGAAAAGTGCAGCAATAACAATAGTATTCATTTTTGAATTCATCGTTTAGTTTTGTTGGTAGTTTGGTTGTTTAGTTGTTTAGTTGTTTTGTTGTTTTGTAGTTTGGTTGTTTTATTGTTTTGTTGTTTGAGTATTTTTAATTTGTGAGATGATTATAATATACTACAATATTAATTAATACGACATGCACCTTCGCTTTTTTTAATATGAAGTGTCGTATTTTTTTTTACAGCAGTGCGTGAAGGTGACCAAATAAAGCGAAGCGCCATAACTTCTTTCTTCTTGGCGTGAAATACTGTACTGTACAGTTATAGCTATTCCTGCTTTGCGAAAGGACCAAGAAAAGGAATGTCGCGCGCGCAAATTTCATACACTGTACAGTAAAATACAGTACAGTCGTATGTATGGTACAGTAAGTTAGTAGGCCCAAGCAAGCAACGCACAAGCAACGTAATAAAATCTACTAGTATCACGACAAAACAAGACAGATCGAGAGAGAAAGAGAAAGAGAAAGATCTATGAAGAATAGTAGTAGAGAAATATAATTTGATACACCACAAACGATATCGATATCGACAGTTCAAGTGAAAGCTATACGACAACGACAACGATAACGATAACGACTCTCAACGATCAATTATTTATAATTACGTTTCTAATATGATGAGTAATAGTGTTGGTGGTGTTAGTAACGTTCCGAGGACGAAGACGAATAATAATAATAATAATAATAACAATAAACAATTAAAGAAGAATATGAATAAGAAAAAGCAAATGAATAGAACAAAATCGAAAAAGAAGAGACTACCACATAATAACGATGACGATGACGATGAGGAGGAGGAGGAGGCAAAACAATCAGTCATGAATCTACGACGTCGTAGTAATAATAATCGTATACTTTATTTATTGATCACTTTTATTATGATTGCTATTATTGCTACTACAATAGTGACGACTACTTCTTCTGTGACTACTTCTTCCTCGTCTTCGTCATCGTCCTCAACAACAACAACAACAACAACAACAACAACAACAAAGTCACTACCAGCTACTAGATCAGTTGATACTACGGTAGTGAAAGAAGCAGATGCAGCAGCAGAAGAAGAAGTACCACCACCGTCAATGATTCATAGTATCGATGATAGTACAAGTACAATAATGACAGATAATTGGACACTACTCAAAAAATATGCACATGATCCATTCTCATTTACACAAGGATTAGAAGTGGTACCATTTCACATTGCCTCCACTCTATTCGATAATTATAAAGCACAACAACAACGGCAGCATAAACAAAAGCAACAGCAACAGCAACAGCAACAACAAGAACAAGAAGAAGAAGAAGAGTGTAATGCAGAGGACAACGACGACGACGACGGAACTTGTAATAGAAATACCAACGTAAACGACAATACAAACGACGACACTACCAGCGATAATCCACCTCAACCACTTTTAGTAGTCGAATCTACTGGTATGTATGGTGATTCTTTAATCCGAATATGGGAACCAACTACCGGTACAATTATTAAAGAAACGAGGATGAATCAAACATTATTTGGAGAAGGATTATGTTTCTATACAGATACACTTATTGAAATTGATGGTGATGATACAGACGGTATTAATGAAGTTGAACCAGTAGAACGTGACTTATATGTTCAATTGACATATCGGGAACAAACAATATTAATTTATGATGCACATACACTGGAATTATTAAAAACTATACAAACATGGCCATCCGAAACCACCACGAAGGAAGGTTGGGGTATTACCTATAATCCTACTGAAAAAATATTTTATGTCACTGATGGTAGTGATTATATCCATTATTGGAATCGACAATTTCAAGAAATACGTCCTAAACAACGTGTATATATCAATGAATTAATCACATATGAGAATGAGAATGATGATCAAAAAAGTACCATACTTTGGCCAAGAAAAGAAGATTCAACGTCGTATCCAATCAATTATATTAATGAATTAGAGTATGATATAACAACAAATACGATACTTGCAAATAAAATATTTGATGATATTGTATTACGAATTGACCCTGAGACAGGTTTAGTTCTAACAGTATATAATTTTAATAGTCCTAATGGTAATGATAAAATTTTGTATCCAAAATCATTACGAACCAATAAGAAGAAGACAAAAGAAGTTCATCAAAATAGCGAGAATAATAATATTGATCAAAATAATGATATAGAATTAGAATTAGTAGTATTACCGGAACCAGATGTCTTTAATGGTATTGCTATCATACCAAATACAGATGGGAAAGAATGGTTACTAACTGGTAAATATTGGAATACAGTATATCATATCCGTATTAATGAATGAATAAAGATGATATTAGATAGGAATAAGATATGAGAGGATATAGATAATAGAAATAAGCCGAGTCGAGTCGAGCCGACAGCTGCAGAAGAGAATCGAGGTACCGTTAGTTAGTAATTGTATTGTATTGTATTTGCTTTCAACTCAACTTCAACTCAACTTCAACTTCCTTGATGTCCATGCATGCATGCCGTCTGGTCTGGCATATCCATTAATAAAGAAGCAAGCGAATCAATTCTAGTATTGTTATTATTATTACCTTCCTGCATGTTGAAGTAGAATCGAATCAAATCGAACCCCATCGTCATGGTAATTAAATGGATTCGATTCAATTCATTCAAATCTTATTTTGCTGTCGACGAACGTGTCGTTAGCAGCTGTACTCGACGCAACTCTTGCTGCAAGTATAAGTACTACCGTCGTCGTCATTGATGCATTTGTTGTTCCTCGTCAAGCCATTCCTTTCACTAACTACCACGTCAACAACAGCTAGTACTAGTACTAGTACTGAACTAGATGCTAAGAAACGTGTCGTCGTTATTGGTAATAGTATGGTCGGACAAAGATTTCTGGAAAAGATTTTCTTAGAAGATACTGATCCAGAAGATGTTCAATTGTCGACATCTGTGAAGAACCAAGCAAGGCTGGAACTGCCATCACCTTTTTAATTACCAATTCGAAATGTATGGCTGTGCACTCGCTACCGTATATTTGAAAATTAAAATTTGAATCAAGAATCAATCATCACTCGACTCACTCGACTCACACCTTAGTTTTAAAAAAAAATTAGACCTCTCGAGTGATCGATCAACAGATTTTATCAAGGAATACCGCCGAATATTACCGAATACTGTACCAAAATAAATCCATACAGTACAGCAACGTTATATGATAGTGCAAAGCAAGACGGAAAAACAGACTAAGACAGCAAAACAGAACAAGCAGCTTCAAACACTTTCTTAAAAGTACAGCACACACACGACGAACACACGACGCACATTTACATTTACTTCAAGGACAACTGAATCGAATCGAATCCGCTTTAGCTACCTTCATAATATTTACTTTCATTCAGAGAAACTTTGACTACGTACTGTACTGTACTCGGTCAATATTATCAACTCATCCACCTCCCCACTGCACTGCACTGTACTGTACTGTACCGCTTTTATCTAATTTCCTGCAGTAAGACCATAAATCAAGCAACGTCTTTATTCACATTTCCAAAAAAAGTAAGTCGATAAGATAATACTACATTTACAGTTACAGTTACAGTTACATTTACATTTAAATTTGATCGCGTCGTACTGTGTGGTAAGAACTGGATCAATTTTAGAGACAGACTTCGACTACTACTCGGTCAATATTCTCAACTCAATTCAACTCAACTAACCCCATCCCTTCCTCACCACATTCCATTCCATTCCATTCAGCACTTATAATCTCTTACGTCTTTGAATTCCAATTAACATCATCATTATACTAGTACTCCTGTACAGTACACCTTCGAACAAACAACGCCAAAATACAGCTAATGGCAACAATGTTGACAAGAATGGAGGCACTCGAGGCACTCGTGGCCCCCGCCAACAACAACGATGCGAATGCGCTAATGGCAACAATGTTTGCAATAATGGAGGAACTCTTGGCCGCCAACATGGCCGCCAACAACAACAACGATGCGAATGCGCTAATGTTGGCAAAAAATAGTGCAGATATTGAAGCACTGAAAAGTCAGATCGGTGCTGTTAATACTCCAGCAGCAACCGGTGCTGCTGCTGCTGCTGTTGCTGCATCGAACTCAGGTAATATTGATGCTGATGATGCTGATGATGCTGCTACTGATGAAGCTGATGATGATGATTTCGATATCGATATCGATATTAATAATGTTGATAGTAATGAGAAAAAACGAAAAAGACCTGATGATGAAGATGATGATGATGATGATGATGATGAAGAAGACGATGATGAACAAGCAGATGCAGATGATACGAATGCTACCATCGCTGATTCTACCGTTGGTACTGCTGATTATGCTTCTGAAGAATCGAAAAAGGGAGGAAAAGAAGAAGAAGAAGGATTGTCGTCGAAGGGAAGAAGTCCTGTTGCTGCTGCTGTTGCTGTTGCTGCTGCGACGTTGACTAATAATGATGATCATAATAATAATGAAAACAATAACAACAGCAACAACAACAAAAACAAAAACGATGACAACAATAGTAATAATAACGATAATAATGGGATGGACAATGAACAGCAGCAACAACAGCAACAGCAATTTCAACAGCCTCAACCGGATGATGTTTTTAGCAACAGAGTTGAACAGGCAGGACAACAACAACAGGAACACTTTCATTATGGGTACGATATGTTGTTACGTTAGTGAATGGAATGTCTTGTATTGTTATTGCTGCTGATGTTTTTTGTTTTGTTTTTACAACTGTCTAGTCTAACTCAATCACTCATTCATTCCTTTCCTTCCTACCTCTCTCTTACACATCGCCCTATAACAAATAACTTTAATAGAGATCGAGTTATTGTATCAGGATTGATGCATGAATCAATGATACATTTGAATGGTAAACAAGGAATTGTTGAATCAGCAGTACTTCCTACCTCTCCTTCGATGAATCCATGTTTGTCGACTATGACGGATGATGACAAGAGGAATGCTATATGGTATAATGTCTTCCTAGAAACTGACAAGTGTATTGAATACGAGTATATAAAATTTCCATCAACATACCTGTGTCGTATGTTTTGTGATGTTCATGATCGTCAAGATAACAAAATCTTAGGGATGTTGAGAGCGAATCCTGTTGCTAATGATGGTGATAAATTTTACAGCAGATATCATGAAACCGATAACAATGTTGATATCGGTATCGGTATCGATATCGATATCGATATCGATATCGATATCGATATCGATATGAAGGAAAAGGTGGAAGAAGGTAGTAGTGAAAAAAATAATGTAAACGCCATCGTTGACAATAACGATAACATCAATACTGACGACAGTAGTATCAACAGCAATAATGACAACAATAGTGATGACGATCTTGTAGAACGAAATGACGACAAAACCAAAGACAATTCGTCGTCCAAAGTCTCCGTTAATGCCAAAACTACTAATACATGTTTATCTCCAACTTATTTGGAGGTCGATGGTATAGACAAAGACGAAGACGATACAATGTATGTTGATGAAGACGATACGCCGATGGGCATTGATGATGATGATGATGATGATGATGATGACAACGATGAACCAACAAAGAGAACACATGATGCGCAATGGATGGAGATGTATCAGAAACTTGTGGCGTACAACAAACAGTATAGGTCAATCAAAGTGCCACAGCAGTATACAGAAGATCGACAGCTTGGACAATGGGTAAATACTCAACGAGTGGTTTACAAGAAGAACAAATTATCTGATAAACGCACGGAACTTCTTGAATCCATCGGATTTGTTTGGGATCCATGGGATAAGCAATGGATGGAGATGTATAACCGACTTGTTGCGTACAAGAAACAGTACAAACATACGAATGTGCCTAGACGCTTTCCAGCAGATCCTCAGCTTGGAAGTTGGGTTTTCTATAATCAACAAAGGAGAAATAAATTAACAGAAAAGCGAATAGAACTTTTGAACTCTATCAAACTTTCTTGGTCAAGAAATGATAGTGATGATAATGATGATAATGATGATAATGATGATAATGATGATGATGATGATGATGATAATAATAATGATAATAGTAATAATAATGATAATAATAATAATGATGATGACGACGACATTACATCCTCATCCATCACGAGCTTTACACTAGCAACAGAAAGTACTGATGCTGGAAATATTGGGAGCACATAGAATTCCTCAAAGGCCTTCGCCGTGAAGGAATAGGAAAGTGGAAGGCAATCGGTAGGGCAATTCCCACTAGGTACGTTGACATACTGTATCATTTTTTACGTCATTCACAGTAGCGCGCTCTCTCCGAATCCTCCTTCTTCCTCTATACTCACACTTCCTGTATTCTTCTTCTTCATACTATCACAGAAGCACACTTCAAGTCAACAGCCATGCACAGGGAGAATTGAAGAAGATCGATAGTGGGATCGATATCTTCGCAGTATTAGATTGCGGCGAACCAGTAATTGACAACCGCTATCATCAGCAATGGATACTACCAAGATTATGTCCCGCTAATGCGAACCGCGTATTAAGTCCAAATATATAATATATGAAGTTAACTAACGTATGACATAGAGGTTGAGAGGGAAGGGACGATACAAGTCCGACATGAATGTATGGTATCATGCCATGCCTATACGTCGTCGCCATCCATCACCACCCATACGGTTTCCATTATTTTCTATAACTTTATCTATACAATGAGATAAAATAAATAAGAAAATCTTTGAGTTAAATCAACAAAGCAAAAAGTCTATATGGAGAGTAGTAGTTCATTCTTGGTAGTGTTATTCGTCCTGGGATTGTGATTGTGATTGTGATTGTGCAGCTGATGATGATTGTGCTGATTTCCACCTTGATGGTGTGTTTCTTATTCTTGTTTTGTAGTCACGAAGTTAACAAGGAAAACTGCAACTCGGGACTTTTTAAATGTTTCTACGTAAGACTCTACAGTATCCATATATATCTATAGAAAATTGCCTGCGGCACATTTGGTTCATCAAAAAATTATAGTCGATACGAGGTAGTTTTGATTCAAGGTAAAATTCGGATAAAACTATTATGTATGATGTCTTGATAGCAAGAACGAAGAACATGATTTGTATTTCTCGATTTTTTCTCTGTTTTTGTTCTAGTTCGATGATTGATTGATTCATTCATTCTCAGCGCTAGTACAAGATCTCGTATCTTTGAGTCTTGGAAAGAGGTGAGTCCTGTCCCAAAAACGTTCACAAGAACATACCATAAATCGAATAATTCAATTGTTCGATTTCACCAAAACGGATGGTAGAATCAGATAAAGCTTCGAATTATGATTTAAAATAAAGTTTTCAGTTTTAAAAAATATAGTATAGGTATTGAGTAACAGTATCAGCAAGTAGGGGGAAGTAGGTGTATAGTAATGATGATGATGTTAATAGGAATTTATGATAAGATTGAAAAAAAGAAAAATAATGCGCGAATTGCATGCATCGCATCCTCCTAATTTTTTGGTTGGCGAAAAAACTAGTCTTCACAGCAGTGCGCTTGCTTACCCATAATTTTGTCATCACCCATGCTGATCTTCCATCATTTTGTGTAAGTGTGCTTGTGTGTGTGTGTGTGTGTGTGTGTGTGTGTATTGAAAATGAAAGTGAAAGTGAAAGTGGGTTCAATCTTACTTTTCCCCTCTTAATGAATAAAATTATTAGATTTTTATCTCCCTCCTTTGTCTCCCCCGTCCCATCAATTCGGACGCAAAATAATAATATTCGCAAAATAATATTTTGAAGAAAAAAAAAATCATTCACATCAACTTGAAAATGGGAATGTATTGTATGAAATATCCATCAATATTGGACCAATTACTACAAACTAATCAGACGAAATATATGTATTCGTACTGTTACTAGATGCAAAAAGTTTCGGTGGAATTTGGTCATTTGGAAAAAAAGCTACGAGTATTTATTTGAGTGGCAATCAATTCCTAGCAATTCGAAATGTGTTAAATTAATAAGAATTTACGACAAAATACATTTGGACATCAAATCATCAATTTTCAGTCTGAGAAGACAGTAAACAGGTAAATCTGTATCTATCGTCACTGAAGATGACATAACATTCGAACTTAGAGTCAACGGAGCACGAGAAGGGGGTCATAGTTGCGTGACAACATAAAAACTCTGATGAATCATCACCAAATGGCATTGTACAGGCATGGGTGCTAGATGGTAAGTCGCTGCCTAGAACTGCTACTCTGATACACATGGTTGGCATAGTTCAATTCGTCTTTCAATTTCAGTCTATATAGACTATCTAACAGTTTGATTGGTGAATTTTGGACGATGAGTCAACTAGAAAAGTTGAATATTGTTTTCGTTAACACAAAATATTTGAAACCAAATCCTAAAAGTAGTTGAAAATTTGATTTTTACTTTTTGCTACAAATACTGCTCTTATAAAAATTCGGTTATTATAGAAAGATGCGTCTTTCAATTCTGCTATATATCGACTATTCAATAGTTAGATACGTGTACTGACGGAAAATTTGACAAACACGTGTGGTAATTCTTACACAATCGACAAGATAATGATTTATATGTGATGTACAATCATAATGCAAACAAGAAATATTTTCTTTTGATTTTTGAGGTCGTTTGAATTTTGACTTGCGCGCGCAAGCAAGAATGAAAATAAAAAAGCAAATCGATGTCGAGATAAAAAATAATTTCTAGTTTTCCACGTTTCAAAAGTTTTCGACGTGAAGAATCGAATCAGTTACAGTAATAAAATTATTGTTGTTAGGTTCAGCAAGAAGCAAGCGATATCGATAATCATGTACTGTAAGCAGAAGCGACCACAACGACAGCGATCTTCAGCTTAGCAGCATCATCCACATGCAGCAAGATCTAATGTTACATTATATACCACCTTCAGGCAATATACCAACAGCAAACTAACAGTGACAGCAATCAACAGTGGCAATCGATCAATATATATTCGCAAAAACAAACACTCAGCTAGGATAATACTACCAGCAGGCTAGTATTAACATCGCTACTGTACTTCTGTTCGGTAGACATCCATTCATATCTCTAATCATTTTCAGCTTTATGACTGTCTCTGCATACATATACCGGTATCGAGTGAGTGGTGCAGTCGAAAATATAATATCTCGAATCTACAGTATTAAGGTAAATAAAAGAAGACTATATAAGATAAGGAAAAATAGTATGTTTCATCTTCTAGAGGCGACACATTAACGATGATTGTGTACCGCGGTGGGAAATGCAGCAACAACAAGATAGTTGCCATAATTGCATGTTGTCAAATCGAATCGAATCGAATCAAAGCTTATCAAAGCTTATCAAAGAGAATCGAATCAAAGCAAATCGAATCAAAGCAAATTGAAGCTAAGTGAATTGATTCTCAAAGCGAAGCAAATGCAATCAAAAGCGCAAATAATGGAACAAACAAAACAATCATCGATACGGATCACAGCAATCAACAAAAGGGCGTTGACGCAAAAAGGGCATCGTCTCAAAATCGCATTGGCATTAATAAAAATGGTAATGCTGATACATGCTGGTATTGAAGCGAAAGTTGAACGATGCTGATGTTGATGTTGACATTGATGCAGATGTTGATGCTGATGCTGATGCTGACATTGATGCAGATGCAGATGATGTTGGAAACGAAAAAAAAGGAAGGTGATTGTACTGCTAGTTATGTTACAATACATATGGAGTCGAAAAATGTATATAATTCGATACAAAAGGCCACTGTGGCGGTGTTGATGCTGCCGCCGCCTTCCTTCTTGCTGAATACGATGTAACTTCTTTTTCTTCTGCTGGTCGACAGAATAGGAGAGATGACGCGAACACTTTGGTGTATATACCTTATTGTAACCATATTCTATAATCGACCATGCTTAAATCTATGTATTGCACGTAGACGGATCCACTACAACTTTCAGATCATCCAAAATTTCATCCCATACATACACCACCATCCTTCGGATTCCAATCGTCGCTGTACAATAGTGCAGGCATGCTGTTAAATTTTGCTGCAATGCACTTTTGATCATTGTTCTTAGTATTGATAGTACTGCAGCAAAGATTTCTCTTGTAGAAAAGATCTGTTTACATCGATCGACCACCACCAGCACCATAAAAATCTAGTAACATGATCGCCTGTAATCCGGTACGTATGGTGGTCGAACTGAATCAATCAATCCTTCCTGACTGCTCTCTCCCATCCACAGAAGAAGAGGTAGTAGTATTCACTAAAAATAGTGAAATAGGTCAAATTTGGAATGCACGCTTTTTCAATGGCATTACAAAACTGGACCAGGATGGTGGTTCTTTGTAAAGATAGCAGTGCACTTTGTAGAGCATTATCAATATTCATATTGAAATAACAAGCGGCGAACTTAAGAAGGGTCCATCCAGTGCATAATTCCTTCCGCTACTTATTAGTACCATCCGACGTCGATGATTGAATATAAAACTACTTGAACCTGCACATCAGTGAAAGTGGATGGATGGGATGAATGGCAAGATACTAGGAAGACGTAAGTAGGAAGAACAAGAAAAAGACAACGAACGAAGCGGGGAAAATGATTTCAGTACAAGCACACACGATTTGATTCGATTCGATCGTATCGTGTCCGTCGATCATACGAAGTAATAAAGCAGTAATAGTAGGTAGTAGTGTAAAGTTTAAAATTATTTTATTTATTGTAGAAAGGGAATGTTATTGTTATGAGTTGTGTATGGTGAAGTGCAGTGTGTACCGTGATACATATATAATATATAGAACAAACATATTCAAACGTCGACATTTCTTTCCTGAATGACTTGAATTGACTGACTTGATGGACTGGTTCATATTCGATTCAGTTCAGTTCAGTTCGATTGTATGTTTGGTGGGAGATAGATAGATTGATAGATAGGTGCATGTGTATTGAAAAGTAGATAGATAGACGGATGAATGAATGATGGATATAGAGTTACGAAGAGACGACGGACGCGATAATAAGCAAATAAGTTGAAGCTAAGCTAGAGTAAAGCTGTTGCTACATTTCGATTTCAATAGCATAATGACAATCCGTCCATCCGTCTAAAGCTACCAATAACATCCGTCTAACTAATGTAACATATAACATAAAACTAACTAACATCCACAAGCACCAGAATCGTCACCACCTTCATTACCACTAGCATTTAGATTTACTGTACCGTCATCATCACCACCACCACCAGTCGATGATTCTGATTTATTATTATTATTATTACCTCCTTTGTTCTGTCCACTTCCAGATGTTGATTTACTATTGTTTTTATTATTTGTCGTTGTATTATTATTATTACTGCTAGATGAATTATTATTATTTAAGGCACGATCATGAACAATACCAATTAATTTTTCAAAAGCTGTTAAGACATTATTCCCTGATTTGGCACTTGTTTCTAAAAATTCCATTCCATATTCTTGACAAAAACTCATCGCTTTTTCCGCTGTGACTTCACGACTACTACTTGAATTATCACCGGAACTTTCCGAAGTTAAATCACTTTTATTACCCACTAATAATTTAGCTAAATCATCCGAATTGGAATGATCATTTAATTGTGTCATCCATCGTTCGGATAATGATTCAAAACTTTTAATATTCGTAATATCATAGACTAAAATCACACCTTTCGCTTTTCGAAAATATGTGGGCAATAAGACACGTGCAAAACGTTCTTGTCCCGCCGTATCCCAAATCTGTGCTTTGACTTTATGTCCTTGTGGTGTATCCAACATTTGTGTATCAAATTCAATTCCCATCGTGGCGGAAATATCATGATTGAGTGGTCTGTCAGGATTCGTTAATCGTGCCACTAAGGATGTTTTACCGACACCGGAATCACCTAACATGACAATTTTATATAATGGTGGTTTTCCACCGGGTGTAGAGGTAGCACGTCCGGACATTATTCAATAGTATTCAATTAAATTATTAAATTGAATTGTTTGTTATTGTTTATTGTGTCGTTGTCGTTGTCGTTGTGGGGGTGAGGAGGGACTTTTAATTTGACTTTACAAGTAGAGTATTCGGTAGGATAGATGGATAAAGCAAATCGATGGTAAGTACTTTACTTTCTGTGGAGTTTGATTTATTTATTTTTTCTGCTTTTGCTGCTGACTGCTGCTCTGTTATCGCTTGTTTTTCGCATACCGGGATGTCATTCAACGACTGAATGGAATGAACAAGCAATGAATGAATTGGTCGTGTCGGTGCCAATGAACGAAATTGAAAAAATGAGGGTGAATGATTATACTATATACTTGTATATAAATTAATGTTCAGAATGATTTGGTTTTTCCAAACGGTCAAGTAACTTCACTGGACGGAATCAGAATCTTAATACTCTTTGCTTACATGCTCGCGCTATTCTCCTTTAAATATGATACTACTTTTCTAGCTTAATCGAACTAGTCAAGTCAATTCAAATCAAGTCAAGAAGTCAAGTCCATCATTGATTATTGTTCTCCCCCATTAAGTGAATTTTTAAAATCCCCCTAATTTTTAAATCACACTTTAGAATTCCATACTGTAACTTTACTGTACGTACCGTCGATTTGTACTGTAGGAAGGAAATTTTGTGGTACAAGTACCACTGATTGTTGTGTGGTGATGGGAGTGTGGTTACTATCTTCTTTTAACACTAGAAGTAACCTGGTCAATAACGTCTAAAGGAACACTGATTGTGTGGTATGGGAGTATGGTTACTATCTTCGTTTAAAACTAGAAGTCACCTAGTTAATAACGTCTAAAGATTGAATGAATCGAATTACACCTTCCTCTTTGGTGAATGCAATAATTTTGCACTGTATTTTGCACCGTACAGTATTAAGAATACAGTACACGTAAGTGTTGCTTGGTATTAACTTTCCCTGCTACAGTAGTAGATGAAATCGAAACTGGATGGACCGCCACCCACTACGGTAGGCGGAGCAAGGTGCAATGAAGATGATCATAATAATGTTGATTTAATGATGACGACGATGACGATGTATCTATCGTCTGCTAAATCAAAGGCAAGTAAGAAGCAGAACAAGATACACCAGACGACAGAATAAAAGATAGGATGCAATGTTCCAACAACTTGCTGCTTACAAAATACAGCACGGAATCCACTCTGGTTCCTATTAGAGTATGAAGCGGATCTACAATTGAAGAAGTTGCGTCAGAAACCAACGTGCGTGTTTCAAGGAAGGACGACTAGAAGTAACCTCGTTCAATAACGTCTAAAAAGTGAATGTCTCTCAACAAAGATACGCCTAACTTACAATAAAGGTAATATGTCGGAAAGGCGCTTGAAACTTCTGATAGCAATCCATTTTGTTTGGTTCAGCGAAGATGAAATGCTTCTTCCTAATAATAACGCGGTTCAGTCTATCTTGTGCGGTCTACTTCGGATTTTATACACGAAGGAAACGTGCTTGCACCGGTTACTACACAATGGACGACGAAAAATGATGTGATGATCGTAGGATAAGCACTATTTGTTGCTTGCTGATATCCTGGTGGAGATGTAGGTGCTCGTCATACATGGCGACGGTGGAAAATCTCAACAAGCTGGTGGAGATTGTCTTGTTACCTTAGCATTGATGACGATGATTACTTGTGTCCTATAGAAATAAAAAATAGGGTTAAGGGGTGGAGGAGGAGGTGAACGGTACCAGAAAAACTGAATAGTTCTATACTAGCAGGCATCATTTTAATGATTCGATTCGATTCGATTCAGTACCTAAACTATAAACTAGAAGGCCTAATCTATATTATTTACGTTACAATTTTTTTTTTTGCTGTATTCTCTTGTGCTTTTCTTTCCTTTTTCGTATGTACTTACTGCAACTCACAGTCGGCAAATTATTTACGGGATACTTCTTCTTCATCATCTTTCATTCACTTGTGTTGAGTACGTACAAAAAGCAACACACAAATATACTATGGTACCATCTAGATGCAATAATGATCCTAAACTTGGAATCTGGACCAGCACTCAACGCAAGCTTAATCCGAATCGTGTCGATCTTTTGGAATCGAAAGATACGATCTTAAATAATATTGTAATAGAACTATATGATAATATAAAAGATACTGGAATATAAATTATGATTCATCTATTCTTATGTGCTACTGTTTTTTGTTTGTTTGTTTAATCATTATGCATTATTTTATTCAGACACTCTTCTTTCGACGAGGACGGGAAGTAAACACGAAGTTTACATTGTATTGTATTGTATTTTATTGTATAGATTTTTGTTATCATCTGTCCACCGTTACCTACGTTCGTTTCTTACTCTTAAAGATTCAATTGCGCTTTCGCTTTTTTTGTGTGTTAGTTTTTGTTTGACCACCCAAATTGCCATTATTGTCATTGTTTTTATCGCCGAGGATGTTGTTGTTCTTATCCACCACCGTTGCCATCGCTGTGGATGATAGTAGTAGTTTCTGTAATATATCTGGTTTGCGACGTAACAGAAAGTATACACAATCCAAATGAATATTTTCATCAATAGCTGCCATTACCAAAGCCTCTGTTATATTAATTGGTGTATCACCTGCATAAAATCCCAGAGTACCATCTATGACCTTTATCACTCGTTTCTGTCCAATTTTTCTACATGCATGTTGGAATGGTGTATCACCCAATCTATTTCTACGGAAAAGTAGCTGTATTCCTTTCTTTTTCGGAAAGTATCTAATTCCAGCTTCAAATAGGAATTTGAATAACTGAATGGAAGGAGAATATTTATATACTGCGTTATGGAGTGGTAAATCACCATATTGATCGGGGTGTAATAATGCATAGAAATCCCATTCAATCAAGAACCGAAATCTCTTTTTTCCAAAAGGAGGACGACGACGTAGATTTTTTAATAGGCCATAATTTTGAATGTCTTCTTTTTTCAGAAGATCCATTCTTCTCAATTTTATCAAAACTTGTAGATATTGATTTTCGTGATTTTCGTGATATTCCTGATTGTAATTGTCATCGTTACTACTCATAAGGTTTTAACAAAGTATTAAATGGGTACCGGTTGCGTTCAGCGTCTATAATTAATAATCCTCCACGGTATTGTTCCTCAAACAAGCCGAGCTCTATTGATAGTCTTGCTACAAGAGGCACAAACGATACAGCCTTCAAATTTAGAGCAAGTAATTGAATTGGGACGTAGATGTAGTGCCCCAATTGTTTTCTTCTTGTCAAAACGTCAGGAAATAATAGTAGAATAGCTTCCACTTCAGCTTCTGTATCCCGTGTACTATCTAAACCACGATAAGTATCAACATCATTGTATTCTTTAGCACAAAGCATTTCATGAACATCATCCGTAAGGCTTAGAAGAAAAGTTTCAACTAATGTCCGAAATGGATCAACCAATTCTTCGATTTTAAATCTTTTACGAGAAGAATATTCTCTCTCTCGTTCAAGGGTAGTAATTAATTTTAGACGTCTTCTGTTATTTTGTTCAAGGGTACTGATCAATTCTAGACGTCTTCTCTTATTCCGTTGATCAATGACATCATCATCGTCGTCGGCTTGCATTAGTTCTAGTTCTCCGTGCTGCTGCTGATGGTGAGCATCTCCTGGAATTGCAAGGATATTGCCAAAAACATTTTCTACTAATGCGTTAGTTTTATTCTTTGTTCGAAAAGGAAATTCGTCAAATCCTGTAAGAACCTTGATAATCAATCGGAGACGTCTGCTGCCCAGTGCTTCAGCATCAATTCGTTCTTGTTTAGCTTGCTGCTCATCATCGTCGTGACTTATGTTCCGTGCAGCAGCAGCAGCAGCAGCAGCAGCAGCAGTAATTCTATTGGCGTCCATTACCCCGATCTTCGACGTCGCTTAGTTTGTGGCGGGTGTGTATGCTTATTGTTGTTGTTGTTATTGTGATTGTGATTGTGATTGTTTTTTTATTAGTGTCCAGTAATAATGACCCTTTTCGACATCGCTCGACTGACTGACTCGACTCAATCGACTCAAATGAAAATCGAATTTTTTTTCTTTTCGAAAATCGAAATGGGTATCTACAGTATCATTATGATGTGTCGTCACTCGTCAATCATGATTAGGACGAGCCAAACAATTTCATTCTTTGACAACACATTAATGGGACTATATCTCTTCTTGGCTGGGTCTACTGTACTGAACATGTCTGAGGTTATACCGATGCGATGCTAATGGGAAACGAACGAAAATGGCACTCAAACAAACCAATTGAAATGGAGAACAAATCAATCTGGTATGTTTGATTTTGCACCTCTCCTCTCCTCTCCTCTCCATTCATTCTGGAGTGGAGATTAGTTATGTGTCACAAGAAGTTCCATTCTTTTACAAATGGGGTTATATAACTCTTCCTGGGTCTACTGACTACTCAGCATATCTGAGATGGGAAGCGAAATGGTGAAAATTCCATTTTCGGAGCGAGGAGGGGTTGTATGATTTTAGATGCACCTCTCCACACTGTCCCTCCCTTCATCCTTGCCCATCTCATCCTATCCTATCCCATCATCTCTATCACTCACCGACGACGACGGTAATGATTGATTCATCATCATTGGCGGCGACGGCGAAAAGGAACAATAACAATAACAAATGATAATGCAACAATCGTCCCAGAAGGTCAGGTATCTGACAGCAACAACGATAGACGATACGAATCGAATTACTTCACACTACATCCAGTACCATCGAAAGCAGTAAGTACGATAACAACAACAACAACAACACCAGCAGATTCGAATCGAATCGAGCAATTACCATCCAGTCCCAGTTCCACAAGGAGGCATATCATTCATACTTAATCGAATTGCTGAATACTACTACATCAACAGGACGGCAATAGTAATAATTTTAATAACAAGAAGAGGCATATCATTCATACTGAATCGAATTGCTGAATACTACTAAATCAACAGGACGGCAATAGTAATAATGATAATAACAACAGTACGCACGGGGACGTTTGGCAAACGAGTTGAATCAATAACTAATGTACCACTTTTTGCGGCTGTCCGGTCATCTTGTTCTCTTTCTTCTCGTCACAAAAAATGAATTGATTACTCAAATACAAAATTGAATTCATTATTTTGATAACAACAGCTAGTAAAAATGAAAATAATGAAATCACAACAACATACGATACGATACAGGAATAACACCTCCTGCTACTACTACTACTTCTACTATGGTAAGTAATGTAACATGTAAATAAATTAATCAATGATTTATTTTTCTTCCGAGTCATCTTCGTCTCACTCTTCTTCCTCACTCTTTTTCCTCCTCCTCTATGCTGTCAAGAACTATGACCATGACACGGGCACTCCTACCATTGGGAATGATGACGATGCTGGTGATGATCTCTCCAGTCCTCTGTCGACAATGTCGTAACCCTTCTGATGCCGACAATGAGAAGGAAGTAGAGGGTACCAACTCTCCCAGAAGATGAACCTGATGCATCTCCGCCGTCGTTAGTTAATATTAAAAAGAAGCTCTGATACTTTAGCGTGCAATTCAAAGCACTCTTTGGAATTCCTACTACCTTTTGAAAGCTGATTTGCTGGTTGTACGCTGTTTTGTGTTCCATACTAGTAGGGGTTTAGAGACTGACACTGGGTGTCATGCCATCATTAGACTCACTCAATCGTAAAAAAAAGGCATACTAATTGAACACCAATTATATATGCTTGCATGATTGTGTTCGAACCATCACACTACATCGTCGTCGGGTAATAATGCTCATAATTTCCATTCTGCTATATCTTTGTAAACGCAACTGCTTCATAGGCAAGACGATCGATTTGATTTGACTTCTTCATATCATATAAGAATGGCAATTTTGATACAATGGATGTTGTATAGTATTGTACAATACGCAGGCCCTAACCACTTTGTTATCATCTTTCTCTCTCATAAACAAATGCAAGATGATATTTTACAGTAGTCGTAATTCTGAAGTATTCCAACGGTAACAAGAAACTAAAGTTGTACAGTCGTAATGTAGTACTTTGAAGTAGACAGAATGTATCAAGTCGACACAATACTATCAATACTAGTATCAGTAATACTACTACAATCAGGATTATGCTACAAACAAACAACGACGATTCTAAACTTGTAAAAACTAATCTAAAACCAAAACGAATCTATTATTAGACTATATATATCTACTATAATAGTAATAATAATAATAATAATAATAAAATAATAATACTGAAGGCGATACCAAACTCAACCCGAAATCAAAACCATTTGTGCTAATTCTTTCCATAGTAAAGAATTAATGCCTCCACTTTCCTTGGACAGCTTCGACTGCTTCACTATCGTCGTCATCTGTCTTTTTTTATATTCACCCATTAATTCCTCCCTGTAATATATTAGATTATCATATGTATTGTTGTGTTTGTATTGCTCCTCCTTAATATAGATCGATCGGAACACATTCATTGATTCACCCATACCATGTCCTCCTCCTCCTCATCATCATTATAATCATGAGGTGAATGAAATGAATAGGAACAGTCGACAGCCACAAGAGAGATGCATTACTTATTGCTTCAACTCGTTGTTGTCCTTCCCTCCGTTATATTAGTATTGCCTTCCTATTAGAGTAGTATTAAGCAATTCGATTCGTATGGATAATGATATGCCTCTTGTTGAACTGGGAATGGATTCGAATCGGTTGCTGTTGTTGTTGTTGTTGTAATCTTTACTTAATGCCTTCATCATTACTTAATTTAGTTGCCGTCGTCTCCGTCTATTGGAGTAGTATCAATAGACACGATTTGTATCAGTGACGATCTACCAGTAAGTACCGCACCTCCATGCCGCTGGGCGGCTGGGTGGAATTTGTGGAGTAGAACCGGTCCAATTGAAGCAATAAGTACCGCACCTACATGCCGCCGGGTGTACTGTATTCTGTTGTTGTTTCCTCTCACATTATTTTGATATCATTGATTCATTTTAATTCCATTATCAATCAATATATATATATATATATATATATATCAATCAAATGTTGTTGTACCGCTATAGTTGTTATCATAGCTACCAGCTAACGTTGTGGCTTCGAATGTATCGTTTGCAGTCTTATTCTTGGACGACTTTGTCTTTGCCTTTTTTCTTTTTGGTGATACTAGAAGAAGCAGAAGTAGATCTCGGGATGGTCCCCTTACCACGAGGTGTTATTCTTGCGGTATGATCGAGGTTGACATCAATGGGACTGCTTGGATTGTATGTTACACCACCCCGTTCCGAATTGACGTTCCTTAAACCCATTTCATAAGCACTATTGATCCAATGTGATTTATGACCACGTGTTAAATCGGTTTCCTTACAAACTTTGTATTTTTCTTTATGTCCCTCTGGCATATGCTCACACGAACCGAAATGGATACGTTGCCAGGTACTGGAAAAAGAAGGATGAAGAGAAAAAGTTTTAATTAGTTACACAAAAAATAAATTGTGAATAATGTGATGTGTACGTGGTAATATTCGTGCATTTATATCATACTATTCTTACCATACACCTCGATACAAATCTTGGACGCTTTTTGGAAAGAACACTGCCATCTTTTTTCCACCACGTTCTCTCTTAGAAAGTGTACCACATTGAGTACAACGGATTCCAACGATGTTGTGTTGGTCGTTGCTGTTGTTAACAGCACCAGGTTTCAAAGCAAAAACCTCTAGTAGTTCCGTCCGGACAAAACAATGTAGAGAGTTAAGATGTGCCGAATCATCGGGATGGCTTAAATCGGTTGTATCACCGAAGAATTTCTTTGGTGGTCGTTTGAGGTTTTTCTTTCCACTTCCACCTCCACTTGATGCTGAATTGTGATGAGAAAGAGAAGTACTTATTCTCTTCATTGGTGTTTGATGCTGAGCATAATTTGTCGTCCCTACAACGAGTGCATTATGATAACTAGTGTTGTAGTTATTATTGATAGATGCATTAGCATTACCATTAATATTACCATCCATGATTCCGGTCAAGGTATTAGCAGCAGCAGTAGTGGCAGCAGCAACAGCAGCATTACCGTCGCTCATTCCGACATGTGGTTTTGGTAATCTTGGTGGTCTTTTTAATGGACGATATAATTTCTTGTAATCACTATGTACAGGATCATGAATAGCTTGTTGACCTACTGTTTGTTGCTGTTGCTGTTGCTGTTGCTGTTGTTGTTGTTGTTGATGAGCGTGTCGAATTATTATTTGTTGGGCTTGTATTACGTTGTTGCTGTTGTTGTTGTTGTTGTTGGCCATTGTTCTTCCATCGTCATTATTGTCATCCTCATCGTCGTTGTCATCGAGTTTGCGTTTCTTGGTATGATCATCCTTCATTTTATTTTCATCTTCGGCTTTGTGCTGTTCACCCTCTTTTAGAAGCTTACCATGATAACGATCAACATACGAAGATACACCCACTGCTGTACGTGTTGGTATAAGAGCAGTAAGTTTTTTCCTATCCATACCGTACCGTGCTAATCCCATAGCAAGTTTTTTGCGTTCTTTTTCAGTCCATTTTGTACAATTGCCACACTTAATAACTTGTTCACCCTCGTCGTCATTGTTGTCATCGTCTTCTTGTTCTACCTCCTCTCCTAGTTTGCCACCATCAGAAGCAGCAGTAGAAGCAACATCGTCTTCGTGACTTTCGTTGTCGGAATCATCATCGCTATCATCGCTATCATCGCTATCATCGTCGACGTACTTCTCACCTTCTTCCTTTAGTTGTTCATAATGACGATTAAGGTATAAACCAATAGATCCTCGCGTGCGGGTTGGTACAAGAGGATACAGTTTTTGGTGATCTTTACCGTACGTTGCTAGACCTTTCGCTAATTTTTTGTATTCTTTTTTTGTCCACTTCCCAGTTTTTATGCGGATTACTTTTGCTTTCGCTTTCACTTTCACTTTCACTTTCTTTTCTTCTACATCAACGTCACTGCTCGCCTTCGCGTCTTCGTCCGCATCGTTGTCTTCTTTTTCCTCTTCTTTTTCGTCGTCGGCATCGCCATTGTCATCATCATCCTCCTCGTTATTTTCATCATCACTATCGTTTTTATTATTATTATCGTGGTGGTGGTGGTGGTGGTGGTCAGCGATAGCGTTACTATTATCATGGTATTGCCTATCGTCAATTGGTTCTTTTTTGATTACCTCTTCACCACTTTTACCATTACTACCATTGTCGTCATCATGAGAATTAGGAAACGAAACAACAGGATATTTGTTATAATCACGTTCCCAACACCAATTCCCTACCTTCCATTCGTCGAAGAAACCATCATTGTTGCTATTGTTGTTGCTGCTATTATTGGTGATACTATTATCATTACTTTCATCTTTGACATGCTCTTGTTTGATTTGCGATGATGATGATGTTGAAGACGTTACTCGGTCTGCTACAATCGTCGACATAATATTATCGTTCTGCTGCCTGTCCTCTCTATCTATTTCTTGTTGTCTCTCTCGATGAATAACAGTCCTGTCTTTATTTGTTGTTGTTGCTGCTGGCATTCCTATCACTGATGTTGTTGTTGTTGTTGTTGTTGTTGCGACACAACTAGAATCAAACGCAGAAGATTTAATAGCGGCTGGTTTCTTTTCATCGTCATCGTCATCGTCATCAATATCGATATCATTATTATCACCCAATTGTATATCATCATCGCCATATTGCTCATCGTCGCATGATTCATCTTTGATCGTCCTTTTGCTGCTGCTTCTACTATTACTAATACCATCATCGTCATTAGTATGACATTTATTATTTTTATTACTACGATTTTTCCCCCAATCACAGCAAATCGATGACGACGACGACGTCTCGTCAGGGACGACAACACCTCCGTGATGTAGTCCGTGTCCACTAACGCCAACGATAGCAGCTTTCTTGTCTTCTCTCTTGTCGTTCCGTAGTTTCTTTTCTTCTGGTGTCTTTCTTTTCTTCGTCGCTGTATTACGTTTTCGACATGTAGGACCATCACCTTTACTGTTCTCTTCAGCAACTACTTGTTTTACTAACTTTTTCATCTTCTTCGTGGGAGGAGGAGGAGGTTGGCTATCGCTATCGCTATCGTCGTCATCGTCGTCATCGTCGTCGTCCCTCCTAGACGATGATGGACCAGGTAAACCAAGATGATCTTCAAGTTCTCTCAATAGTCTTGATTTTCTTTTTTTGGTTGGCGGCATCTTGATTTTAGCACCATCACCTTTGCTGTTTTCTTTGTCCTTGTGATCATCGTCATCGTTATTGCTACTGCTATTGATGTTGTTGTTATTACCATTATATAACACCCAAACACTATCATCACGTGGTTCTGTCTTGATCTTTTGTACCCCTTCATTTATTCTATCATTATTATTATCATCATTATTGTCGTTGTTACTTTTGACAGTGACAGCGTTGTCGTCGCCATTGTTGGAATCATTGTAGCTTTTAGCCATGACGTCGGCGACAGTAGTAGTACTAGTAGTAGTAGTTGATAGTAAGATATCGTTATTATTGACGACAGGTAGGGCGACAGTAGTAGTAGGCGCTACAGCAGCAGCAGCAGCAGCAGCATCAACATCAACATACGTATTTGTATTTGTATTTGTATTCGGCAACAACACGCTGATAGTAGTAGAAGAAAAAGTATTCATAGTTGCCATCGCTTCTGCCTTAGTTAGGGCAATATAATCATCATCGTTAAAACTACTATTATTGATTGTGCCTTCATGGTTGTTAATAACGCACTCGTCTTCGTTAGCATTACTAATACTCTCGCTATAACTATTCGTCATCGCCTCCGCCATCACCTGTTGTGACGTTTGAAATGGATTACTGTAAAGCAAAGACGTGGGGATGGGGTTAGTTGAGTTGAGTTGAGTTGAGTTGAGTTGAGTTTGAGAATATTGACCGAGTAGTAGTCGGAGTCTGTCTCTAAAAGTTGTAGGAGGTATAGCTATAGCTAGACAAGGCGGATTGATCCATTTCTTACCAGTACGACGTGATCAAATGTAAATGTAGATGGAATGATGAGAGTATTATCGACTTACTTTTTTTGGAAGAATGTGCTGCCTGGGTTGTGCGTCGTGTGTTGTGCGTTGTGCGTCGTGTGTGTAAGTCGTTGTTGGGTGTTGTTGTTTGTTGTTGTTGGCCAATTGTTCTTCCTAAACGCGAATTCGTCATGATGTTGAATGTGGATAGGGATTGATTGAAATTCATTCACCCATAATAAGATGTTCAAAAAATGTGGTGAAAGTGCGTGTTTTTTTTAGACCTCTCAGTCGTCCTTCAGTTGAAGTTCGATTTTGATCGAGAGGAATCAACAGATTTTATACAAGGAATACGTACCGCCGAATACAATACTGTATCAAAATAAATCCATACAGAACGTTATGATACAGTAGTGCAAAGCGAGACCGAAAAAACAGACTGAGACACCAACAGAACAATAACACTTTCTGATTTCTGATAAAATAGTACAGCACACACACAACGCACGACGCACAACATCAAAACGCACAACGCACAACGCACGACGCATACATTTACGCAAGGACAACTGAATCGAATCCTACAATATATACTAATTATTTATCGTTGATTGTTGTTAAATCGTTTTCCTTCTTCTTCTTGATCATCAATACTATTACTATTTGATGCTTCTGCTACAAACAAAATCCCTCTCCTGTGACAGGCGGGATGTTCTAATGGCTTGTTTCAAAACTACCAGCCATTTATTCAGCAATTGGTAGCTGACCCTCAATAGGTTGTAAGCTTAGGGAGGCACAGGTCGAAGAGAAACAAGTTGTTGTACAGTAGCATTTTCGTTTTATGTGTTGGTGAGGAGGAGTATTTTTTTTCCCTTCTACTTTTTTCAACCACATAAAGATTTCGTACATTTCTGTAAAAAAATCAAAAGTAGGGCCTATAACACATCTTCATTTATTTTTATTTCGTATAACGGCATTGATACCTTATTGCGTGATCTCCACCATATTATAATATTGTCCATTATTAGCTAACATTCGTTATAGACAAAATCTAGTCTTACCTTCTTTCATTTTATTTCCCCTAATTGCCATCATCATCGTCGTCCTTCTTCTTATCGTTCCTTTTTCGTTTTTTCTGATTGATATGCGTCGCACTTGCAATTGATGACGACGATGACGACGACGACGAAGACGATGACGATGACGATAATAGTTTTTGTAAAATATCAGGTTCTCTCCGAATCAAAAAATAAACACTATCTAAATGAACATTTTCATCAATAGCTGCCATCATCAATGCCTCCACAATATTTAATGGTGATGCATGATTGTCTAAAGAAGAAGAATAACCAATAAGAGTGTCTTCTACGACTTCCATCACTTGTTCATGTCCATATCTAGCACAAGCAAGTCCGAAGGGTGTACCACCCCAATCGGTCTTGCGGAATAGGAGATTAATTCCTTTCTTCTTTGGAAAATAATGAATTCCATATTCGAAAATAGATTTGAATCCTCCAATTGAGGATCGATTGGTGGAGCAATGAATTGGTAGGTTTCCATGTTTATTAGTATGTGTTAATACGGAAGGATCCCATTTGACCAAAAACCTTAATCTCTTTTCTGCAAAAAATTCTTCGCCGCACAAGTCGTACAATAGGCCATACCTTTGAATGTCTTCTTTTTTCAGAAGACCCAATTTTCTCAATTGTATCAAAACTTGTAGATATTTGTCATCGATACGTTCCTGATATTCCTGGCTACGATGTTCGATTGGGTCACTATGCATGAGGAATTGCAGAACATTGTAACCTGCACTTTCAGATAACAATCCTCCTCTTGATAACAATCCTCCTCTCTGCTGCTCATGAAACAAGCCGAGCTCTATTGCTAGCCGAGCTACAAGAGGGATGAAAGAAACAGCTTTCGCGTTGCACCAATGGGTATATGACCAGCCGCTGTCGTTTCTATAGAACGTGACTGCGAGGAATTGAATTGGATAGAACACCAATCGTTCCTCCTCCTCAACCTCATCAAGCTCATCATCATCATCATCTTCATACATTACAATTTCTTTTCTTCTCGTCATAACGTCAGGAAATAATCGCAGTACAGTTTCAACTTCAGCTTCTGTATCGCGATCACTGTTTAAACCCTGATAATTATCACCATCATAACTACAAATCATATCATGAATATCATCTTTTAGAGTTTCAAGAAAAGTTTCAACTAATTCATCAGTTTTATTTTCTGATCGAAAAGGAAATTCTTCTGTTTGTTGAAGGACCGTAATCAATTCGAGGCGTCTTCTCCTACGGGCAAGCTTCCTACGGACATCAGCGGCTTGCTGATGATGATGATTCTCTTCGTTATTAATATTGGCGTCCATGACTTCCTAGATATCTTCGACGTCGTCGTCTGCTTTTTTATTCTTTTTTTTATTTAATTTAACTGTGAGAATGGATTTTGTGAAAGGAGTGGATGGATTGAGTAAGGAACTAACGTTTCCGGTAACGTTACAGTAACGCCGCTAGCGGTAGTTTTCAATTTGATCACGAAGAAAGCCTTTTATGTTCTTTTTATGATGTCGTTTATTATTGTAAGTTACCATTGAATTATGATGAAAAAAGGAATTCGCCATACAACAACACTTTGTGCGTTACACCACTCAAACAGTCATCATATTTTAGCGAAAAGCGTGAATAATTCTCCACGTGGAACTAGTCATTAATATAAAAACTAAATCATGCCCGAAATTTTACTAGTATTTTGTTAGTCTAGTATGTTATAACAACTTTAGCATCAAGTACATACACCTTAAAAGTCATTTTTTTGGAAAAAAAAATTTGAAGTTTACAATTGACCTATTGGTTGGAGAATTGTTATATTCCTTAGTCTTGTAAGCCTACTAGTATCTCATAACGTAGGCTCATACATAGCATACATTTTAGGGATTTAAAATGTATGTGTACACACAACAATATCTCTTATTTGAAAGTGTTGCAGAGGACAACACCTTCTGAGTCAGGTGCACAGACATCCACATAGTATACTAGAACATTGTAGTTGCCTCCTACCACTTTTTTGTTTGTGTGGTTGTGGAATAAAATTCATTTTGCTAATGTGGTAGGCACACAAATAACAACATTTTTGATCAAAATGAACACAAACTATCTCATTTGAAAGGGTTGCAGGGGACAAGACCAGACTGGTTGGATGCACTAGCATTCTTATGGTATACTAGAACATTGTAATTGCCTCCTACCACTTTTTTGTTCCTGTGGTTGTTGAATAAATTACAATCCGCTGTTGTGGAAGGTACACAAACAACAAGATTTTTGACCAAAATGAACAACAATATATCTTTTTTGAAAGTGTTGCAGAGGACAACACATTCTGGATTGGGTGCACTAGCATTTTTATGGTATACTAGAACATTGTAGTTGCCTCCTACCACTTTTCTGTTCCTGTGGTTGTTGAATAAATTACAATCCGCTGTTGTGGAAGGTACACAAACAACAAGATTTATGATCAAAATGAACAACAGTATATCTTATTTGAAAGAGTTGCAGAGGACATCATCAGATGGGTCAGGTGCACAGACATCCACATAGTATTGTGTTTGCCTCCTACCATCCCTGGTGGTTCATCACCACTTGACTAAAGTAATTCTGATTGGTAACATCTTTATCTCATAAATTCTCCAGTGGAGTTTGGTTATTGAAAAATTAAACAACTTTAACTTCTCCTTAGGTTCTAGAACCAGCATGGTGCACAAAAATACCACCCAGTCATCCATCTCATACCCACAGGGGATGAACCAAGGGTCGTGATCCCTCATACATACCTTATTCTTGCCTCCAGAACACAAACATTGCATTTTGGCCAACATATCATATTTCCATGCCCAAAAGTACCATTCAGAAATAGGCTGCAACAACATCAAAAAAAGCAATTGGACTGTGGTTTGAACACCCAGATACCTTCCATATATACATATGGTCTTTATAGACTAACAATACTTGGAACAGTTGCCATATTGGTGGTATGGTGGGGCGGGGAACAATAGAATAGACATAAAACGGCCCAAAATGCACACATTGCAAAAATATTTGAGATGCTACAGTGCCCATACCAGGTATGCTGAGTCCCAAATAAAACAGCTAGGTATCAACCTAATTCATAAAGATTTTGGATCATATCATTAATTTAGGTAACCATACATATATTTTGGGTGCCACGGGTCAAAGCCCACCGCTATTAAAACACACAATTGCTCTAAGTGCCAAGTGCGTGTGTAATCAAGGCCGCGATGCACCATCAATACAGACCTAATAACCTTGAAAGACTATATGGAGCTCAACATTATAGCTATAGGTACAAGGTCCAACTATTGCTTAGGGCTCTAGGTAGGTTAGGAAGGTGTCAGGGTGTGCTAAGCCCCAAAAAGGGTCATTTAGGCCCCAAAACAGGTTTTTCCCCTTTAGCGCCCACATCAGCATGGTCCTGCCCATAGCTAGCCAAGTTTATATTCCTTTTGGTATATATGGTCATCCCCATGTGCTTACTTTGGGAAAATTCATCTTTTTGAGTGTGTACTAGGTCACATACCCCCCCCCCCCCCCAAATGGGCCATTTTCCCATGTCCTAGGCTGCATCACACCCTTTACCACCTTCCAGTGGGGAAAACGCATACCCAGCGCCCCAAAGTCTGGTCCAGGTATCCACCCTATGCATATTAAGCTTAGATTATACCATCTGACTGGGACTTTATACATGCTAGGATGGGTTAGAATGCCAGAAAGTGGATCAAGTCTCAGCTATATATATATATTATATTCCACTTTACTTATGTATTATTATTATACTACTATTTATGGTATTTAATTTCTTAAAATTACGTTGTACTTTCGTTCAGGATGTTTTGTAGGTCGTCTTATCTTGTCATGTAGTATATGCATTCCATTCCATATCCATTTCTAATAATCTATAACAGAACCAGCATTATCTGTATATTACTGTTGGCGTCAGTCAGTCAATCAGTCAGTCAGTTAGTTAGTTAGGTGTGGATTGCTGTGCTGCAATAGGACGGACCAGTGCAGTGGGATTATTAGGTACGATATTGGCAATAACTGTTCTATCGTATCATCACTCCTCCTTGATTGATGCTCTGTTACTCTTGATTTTGCTGTCGGTCGTCGCGTTAGCACTCTTTCACGCCGCCATCTTCTCTTTTCTTCTGACCTAATGAATGGACGAATGGATGGATGGATGGACGAATGGATGGATATTGAACAGTACTTGTAATGCTTAAGTTATGGTTGGTATGTTGTTCATTTTTGCAGTAAAGTAATTGTAATACGTGACAATTCTTACCACGATGATGGTAACATTACTGTATCAATAGAATGTATAATACCATTGCATGCAACAATATCTTTCTGTAAGATTAATGGACTATCTTTTAATGATATTTCATTACTATCACCAGCACTCCTACCATCTTTATTACCACGACCAATTTGATACTTCTTCATCTCGTCGTCGTCGTTACTACTACTATTACCACTAATACAATGTGTAAATGTATAGTCACCATTCATCATATGTAACCATTCATTACATAATAATTCCTTATATCGTAGACCATTATTTGCATCAGTTAAATGGAATAGTAATAGATTGGACATTGTATTCGAATTTAAATTATCCCATTCTGATGGAAACGCTAAGGCTAATTCTTCAAATGCATCATCTGTTGGTGCAAATAATGTTAATTGATTTGGATTATTTGTAGATAAGAATTCAGTATATCCCACCATAGTTAATGCTTCACACAATAAATGAAATCCATTAGTATTACAAATAATATCGGCTGATTGATATTGATTTGGATTGTTTAAGGAGGACGAGAGGGAAGTAGACATATGAGAAACTGAATGAATCATAAAGATGGAAGGGAAAAATGAGACGAATCAAATTGAAGAACTTAACTTACCAATTGAAGAATCACATTTTTGAATAACGTTACTATTCTTATTTCCTTTGTTGGTGGTGGTGATGGTTGCATCATCGTAGTAGTTTTCATGTTCCGGATAATAATGATCAGTAGTAGGAGGAGGAGGAGGTTGATAATAATCCGTTGGTTTGTATGTTGGTGCGGACGATGTTGGTTCAATATAGTACGGTGCGGATGTTGTTGGTATATTTGTGGTTGGCTTTACTATTGGTTTGTATGTTGGTATCATCATCATTGACATACTTTGAATATAATAGTCATTTATAAAATATGTTTCACTTTTACTTTCATTTTCCTCTTCATGCTCCGAATGATGATGGGACGATGATTCTTCACTACTGCTTGTATGTTCATTTTCATCTACTGCTGGTGCTGGTGCTGGTGCTGAAAAATAAGATTTACTTTTGTCTGTATCAATAAAAATACCAAGTGTACGATCCACATTTTCAGTTTCAATTGCTTCAGTATTCTTTTCATCATCCTGAGATCTTAAACTACCACTACTATCATCCTCTCCATTTGCTTCTTCTTCTTCTTCTTTCCTCATCGACGTGATAATTCTTTCTCTATTACCTCCGGTTCTTAATAATTTCTTACCAGAGCATCCACTGATCAATACTGTTGATGCAATCATCATCATCATCATCATCATTAAGACAAGACGACCACGAGGACGAGATCGCATCGTTGTCAACATCATCATCATCATATTATTTTTCTTGTACCTGCTGCTTTTTGCTTTTGCTTCCCCTTTTCCGAATTGTAACTCTTGCTTGAAAGATTGATTGATTCATTCATTCATTCATTCGTGTTCTTTTTATTCTTGTTCTTAGTACTGTACGGTACGGTACTGTAGTAACCTTACTTCTTCGTTAGTATTACAAATTCTCAGCAGATAGGTAAGTAAATATCATCCTCATGAGATTAAATTTACTGCGATTTGATGATCTGATAGTATTGGCGTTTTGGTTTATCGGATGGAACAATTGAGCGATTTGTCATGCGTTAGAACGGTTCGTTAGTTTAAGTCGAAGATACACACCAATATATGTAAACAAGCGCGCGAGTTACAACTTTTACTGTATCCTTCGCTCATTATAATATGATGTCTTTGAAATAGAAAAAATAGTAGAACGTTTGAAAAAAGAGGTCCGGGAGATTTGTTTACAAAATACTGTAAGGGTCACTTCTCTTGATTTATTTTGTAAGAAATATGTTTTAGCTACAGTACTAGTAGCCATCCACTCACTACTGAAACGAGATATTTACATTCCTGTAAGATAAATAGTTAGCATATAATTTAAATTTATATTTTACTGTACTATGTGGAATGAATTATCCGACTTGCCTATCGTACTACGTAGTAAGTTGAAACAGATTCAGAGTAACAGAATAAGCAATGAATCCATCATGGAAGTTGAATGAATGAATCAATCAATCAATCACGTCGCGTTAAGCGTTTGTGTTGCCTCTCGATACAGCGCTTTGAAAATGGATCTTTTGATAACTTTACAATCTTCTAACGATCACATCACATATCACAACACAACACAACACAACACAACACAACACAACACATCACAACAACAACAACAACAACAACAGCAGCAGCAACAGCAACAGCAGCAACAGCAGCAACAGCAAATTGCGAACACCACCACCAACAACAACAACAACAAAAAACACATCATTGCGGACACCAACAAGACACCGATTAATGGTCGTTCTTGTTCCATTATAGACCAATCATCCTAATTAATTTTTGGTATGGGTGATGCCATCCCCCAAGCGAAATGAACCATTATCTAAGGCAATAATGATACTTTATTTGCTTCAGCATGATTTTCATCTACAAGCTACAAGCTCGTAGGTTAATTCACCATTCTAGCCTATCGTACAGGAATCCATCGATCGTCCGTCTGAAATAAAATGAATCAATGAAATCAATATAATGTGTGGGGAAACAAAACAGAAAACAGTACCGACGGCGGTCCGTCCAGGGGCATGGAGGTGTGGTACTTGTTGATGGCATCGAGAAACCGATGACAGGCATATGATTGATACAAATCGCGACCTGTTGAAACTACTCCACAATGGACGGAGAAGGATGAAGACGATCACAACTAAATTGAATAACATTGAATGTACCTCTCTTGCGGCTGTTGCCGCTTCATGTTTCTTCCATATCACCTTACAAAATTGTCGCTTCAAATACAAAATGAAGGAACAAGAACAGTCGATAGTTACAAGAGAGGTGCATTACTTATTGCTTCAACTCGTTCAACTCGTTGTTGTTCTTCCTTCCGTTATATTACTATTGCCTTCCTATTGGAGTAGTATTAAGCAATTCAATTCATATTGATAGTGATATGCCTCTTGTTGAACTGGGACCGGATGGTAGTTAATTGGTAGTACATGATGGAAAAAAGGATAATGATATTGATATTGATAATGATTATATATTTAAAGTATTATTTATTATTAGCACAAACTATAGTCAATAGTAATGACAAAGTTCTCTCCGTCGTATCTATGGGTCAGTTTGTAAATGACAAAGTTCTCTCCGTCGGTTCTAGTGGTCAGTTTATATAATCACTCATAAATTTGGGAAGGTGAATATTTTCGACCTCATACTCATGGGTATTTCCCATTGTGCCTTCACGTTGGCCATGAACCTCCAAAGTCAAAGAATCATCACTCGGTGTTATCGTGAAGTTTGCTGTTTTGTGTTCAATCTTATTTTCTAAGATGCACTCGTCACGATATGAATCAAAATCAAATACAGGGGTTGTTTTTTTCTTAAATGTGTGTGTAATTGCTTCATCAAATTTTACCTTTTTGCATCCGTGATATTCTCGTAATATTGCGTTAGGTTCTTGGAAGGTAAAGTATCGATTATCCGGATCTTCGTTGTACCATTTCGTCCAGTCATCTTGGAACTTATTCGTAACCTCCATGTAGTAAAAACCGTTACGATTCTCCGCTTCAGATTGATTAAGATTGAAGGGACAATTCATCATTTTAGGATTCTTCTTGTACAGATTCTTGTGTCGTAATAATTAGTTTTGGTTCCACAGTCCGCTTGAAAATATTTCATTAGATGTGATAGTGCTGTAATTCCGATGTATCCCAATCCACGCTGGTTAAATTCTGTTAAAATGCAGAGTTGCACCAAATTGCACACCTTGAAGATTTTAGGTCCATGCGTATGTGGTTTATGTGGTTCTTCACCACTTCCATTGTGCTTCATAAGAATAGTTAATGAGCTCAGTATCATAACTCCGGCAAGTGCCTCCATCATATTTCCCGTTGTAGACATAATCTTTACAACTAGTGTTTCTTGGTTATGTTCAGAATCACAAAGTAATTTGCGAGTTACTTCGGCATCAATATCAGAAAAACCCTCATCACCTACTACAGCAAAACACCGACCGACAACAGAAATGATTTCATCCTTGTCACTGTTGGTAAGCTCACGATCATTCTCCCGACCAGGAATGATTGTATTCTTGTCGTCGCTGTCTTCGTATTTTGTCGCGTGAAATGGTTTCGCATGCACCATTCCACCTTCAACTGAAGGAAGGGAAATATCGTAGTGTCTTGTAGGTTCGTGTTTTTCTAGTGATAAATAGGGCGGAGGGCAGAGAGAGAAAGAAAAGAATTGTGTCGTTAGTTAGAAATAGTATTTCTTTTTTTTTTCAATTTAAAAAAACTACATCTTGTTGGTCTGTATAGTCCATTTCATTTCCATTCCGACAATTAATTCGATGAACAACAAACAAACAACACGCACACGCACACACAATCATTCCTATATAAAGTGTAAATCAAAGATACAAGAGGAAGACCTTAACTTAACTTACCATTATCAGATGATGATGTTGTTGTTGATGTTGTTGGAACTACAATAGGAAGAGCGGATGGTCGTGGAGCCAAAGGAGGTGACGGCGGAGGATTGACAACACCATTGTTGTCATAGTCGTCGTTGGATCTCTTTCCAGAAGTGGCAACCAAAAAAGCAGCCACAATATCCGTACGTGGAAAGAACAACTTCGTTTTTGTGACGATACATGGATCTAAATCATCACAGAGGATAGTAGTAGTCTTCTTGTTGTGAATCTTGACTCGCTTCTTCCTAGGTTCGCCGCCAGTAGTTTCAACAACAACGTGGACTAGATCACGAGATCTCTTCTGGGTTGGAATCATCCTGAAAGGAAGGCGTGCAGCACGAGATATCTTTAGAGGTGACACGGTTGGTTTTTTTGTTTGGTCGTTGGGTGGTGTTGTTTGTTTGGTCGTTGTGTGGTATTTCAATCGAATGGAATGATACTGTGTAGTATGAAATGTAATTATTTTGTGTTTTGAGTGGTGACGATATGAAGACAGCGCTTCAGCACCCCAACACGATGAGATGCTTCATGTTTACACCGTATAACGAAGTACTGTACATAAAAGATCATGGGTTTTTTTAAATTCATTGTGTCGTCTGTTTCTATATTGATATTGCTCAGCAAATGATCGTATTTTTTAAATCATTTTTTGTGTGTCTATGATTGATTCATGATGCTGCCTATCTCTCTCTCTCTAATTTTATTGATGTTGCGCGTCGTTGATCAATCATAGTAGGCTCGCGTCGCAAGAAAGCGTTGAAAAATAAATTCTGATTATAAGAACTAAATCATGTCTAAACAAAGGACAGACTATTTGGTCCAGCCCAAAACTGGAACACACCAAATATATTGAATCCAATGAGTTGAGTGGGTGTACCGTATCGAGGTGATACTGTAAGTCGACAAGGAACAGAGATTCACAACTTCTGCATGTCTTAAAGGTACGAAATCGAGTTAAAGCGTTCTTATTGAGGAACATTTGACTTGAAACTGCATCGACAGTTTGACGTCTTCTACGTAGCGGATATGATTTAGTCCCAATCCACGCACTACAAAATTCTACGTCGACTTTTTGGCGGCATGATTTAGTCCCAATCTACAGACGAACAAATGATAATTTTTTGAATGACAACTCCTTCCCGTTAGATTCATTCAAAAACAATATTGCTTTACTTATTTCTTATTCTACGACCTTGCTTGATCTACTCACACTCCTTTCTTGGCTTTGATATATACCAACACCACCAAAGCAATTTTCGCCATCGTCATCATCATTACAAATCTCGTTATCATCATCGTCATCGTCATCGTCTCGTCATCGCCACCCATCGTCGTCGTCGATTATCACAGCCGAAACAGCCACAAAAAAACAAAACAAAAAATAGGAACATCATGTCCGAGGGGGGACACCATGAAATTGATGTGGCGAAGAAGCTGTGCCTCGCTACTGCCAAAGCAACGGTAACGATATCATCTGCGTCCACGATGATGGATGCTGCAACATCAATGATGCAGACTGCCTGTATTCTGGCCGCAAAGAAGAATGATAGTAAGAAGCATACGAAAGTTTCTGCGACTAATGCTGCTCAAGCAAGCAATAGTAACGAGAACGATAATAATAATGCACGAGCGGATAGCAATAAAAACAATACCATTCGTAACTGCGGTCCTCCTCCTCCTCCTAGTGATGATGATGCTATTGCGGGTAGAACCAGTCCACAAAAAAGGGCGACCATCATCGCATCGGAACACCAACGAAGTATACAGTTACATCTGACTCTTGTGCAGCACGTCGTGACCTGTCACTCAATACAGTGCCAATCCGCCCAGCGACAGGCAATGGCAATGGCAGCAGTATGGGATACTGTACCGATTTCTATTGAAATTATTAGTAATTTAGACCAAGAAAGTTTAATGAATTTGAGTTTCGTGTCAAAACAATTACATGATATTATTACTATTGAACCTGGTAATGAAAATAAAATAATTCCTGTTTTTGAAGTTAGTGGAAGTTCGGCACTAAAATTCTATCAAAACTTACAGCACCAATGTTTGAACAAAGAGACAAAGAACAAGTTACAACATTACCAGATTATGAGGTTCAAGGATATAAGCAAGTTTAAGGGTGACCAACAATCCGATTCCAAATTACGCAGGATGGTGAGAAATATCCAATGGGGGAAAAAACCAACATGTGTTTCGGGTCGATTACTAGAGATAGCGGCGGAAGATATTCAAATGAATGGAATTACATCGTTATATCTTTCTTCGTCTATATTCAAAAATAAGAATCAAAACTCCTTACTATATACCCTCCCGAATATTTTACCAAAATTGCTTAAAGTCGATTTTTCAAATGCTGCTTTTGGTCCATCAATCCTTGAGGAATTCTCATTTAAATGTCCTCTTTTGGAAAGAGTAACTTCAAATAATAAATGGAATGACTACAGCGGAAGTGGTTTTGATTTTCGAGCTTCCAAAAATCTAAAGGAAATCAATATAAATAATTCAAGGTTCTCTGTATATGGTCGTGAGATAACGGATTTAAACAACCACCACGAAATCTTTATGTTCCATCGTTGTTGCAAGGCTCTTGAACGTGTTTCGATTCGGAACATGCACTTCAACGACTACCGCTATAAGGATTTCAAACAAAATTTATTAATCAAATTTGTTCGAAATGCCCCTCCATCCTTACATTGGTTTCGAAGTGATTTAACTCCAGATAATATGACAATGCTACGAATGGAACGACCTGGAATTGAATTATTGAATTGAATTGAATTGAATTGAAGAAACAAGAAATAATAATGTTCGATTCGATTCCGTTTGAGTTCACTCCTCGCTACAATAGCGAAGTCCCTACAATAAAAAGTAAACACCCGTACTTATTATAATGATACATCATTATTAACGAGATGATATTTCGGAAGAAGTTACATCGAATAATATGAATAATGGTTTCCCAGCAATCATGTTGGATGGAAGTGATATGCGTCATTCCAATAGTCTGAAAGAAATTTACCTGGACAGTTCTAGATTCGAATGTGGGTTGTATTGGAATGCAATTGAAGTTTTGATCGATCAACCAGAGGTATATGTTCCATTATTGTTGCAAAGCTCTCGAACGTGTTTCGATTCGCAACCCCAAATTTTGTCACGAAGACAATAAGACTATTTCACTTTCTTCTTCTCTTTCTTCTTCTTGTTGTTCGTTTTCTTTGTTGTTGATCTCTTCCTCTGTACTATCGATTTTCAAATATATTATTTCTTATCACGAGCACTTCATCACTTGAGGAGGAGGATCGTCGTGAGGAAGTACTAGTAGCAGTGTTGTTTTGTTGCTGTTGCTGTACCATCTTCCATGCCGCCCTAATATTAGCTTCAATTCGTCGTCGATTTGGATCATTCCTATTTCTATTAGATCTAAAGTAGAAGTTGTACGCTGTCGCTGTCGCTGTCTCTGAAGATGTTCTCAAATGCATTATTTATTGTTGGAGGAACTATATCTTTAAGTACGACAGCATCATCTTGTGCATCTTCTTGTGCATGTCGTCTTCTAGCAGCTTCCTTTCCATTTTTATCTAGTCTCGCTTCCCATTCTGGGTTAGGAATAGCTCGATGGGGGAATCCTGGCATACACCCAGAATTGTTTTTACGCCATTCCTTCTGCTTTTTCAAAAGGACAATAGCTGCTGCTTTTTCATGAGCAGCAGCAGCAATACGCAGATAATGATTCGAGAACTCGTCGTCATCATCTGCTGTTGTTAAGCGAAGAGCTGCTGCTTTTTCACGAGCATCAGCAGCAATACGCAGATAATGATTCTTTTTGTTATTGCTTTCGTATTATATTATATTTTGTTATTTTATTTGTATTAGTAGTACTGGTACTGGTACTAGTAATAGGCGGATCTAGTCTTTCTAAGGCAGTGAGGAGCGACGCGGCAGCTTTTAAGTAACAAGTTATATATGGTATTAGTATAATTGTATTCGTTGCAGTCTTCTTCTTCTTTTATTTTTACTACTATTATTATAATGTTCCTTTTTAAATCGACTACGTAAAGTTCTACGATCAATAGCAGATCGGCAGTTTTGGGATTCATGGCAAGATTCATGTCCTTCACTATGGGACTTTTCAAAATTGGCAAACCGATGTTGTCACAATCAACCTAGGTACCAATGATTTTGCATTTGGGAATCCGACACAGAAGCGAATCCGAGAAGGGTACTTGTCTTTCATCAAAGATGCTCGTGCGAAATACCCTAACGCATTAGTTGCATAACAGCAACGAAACAAGAACACGAAAAGAGTCAGCAAACACTGACGAGAATGATGGTAAAAAGGATAATGATATTGCAAAAGTATTAGTTATAATCCTCCCGGTATCATGGACAGCTATGGCCACATGATTAAGTTAGTTTTATATAAAGTACTCCGCTAATGTTTCATAATATCCTTGTAATATCCTTCTAATACTGATTTTTCTTTAACTTGGATGGAAAAATATCGTTTATCCACAAGTTTTCTGAACTTATTCGTAGTGCCATTTTCAACCTCCCTGTAGTCAAACATGCTACGATTGAAACATTTGATATGATTGGAGGGTAAATTTATCATCTTAGAATTGACTCCAACCCACCAAATTAGGTCCGCTTTTAAAGATATCATTGTTTCTCCAAGTTCTGCCATCACGATTTTCCCCCTTCCACGCATTCTATATTTCGGTAAAATGCAGTATTGCACCAAATTGTACACACTGCAGACTCTAGATTGTTTCGTTATGGGTATTACACATCCGTTGTGAATCTTAAGACAAGTTGATGAGTTCAGTATCATTACTCCGACAAGTACCTCCATCTCATTCTTCGTTGAAGGATCCATGCACTTATATATAATCTTTGCAACTTTTGTTTCCTTTTTTTCTTTTTCTCCTTTTTTTTTCCCCTTGGGGTAAAGTAATTTGTAAGCTACTTTGGCATCCGTATCGGAAAAACTACCATCATCGCCATTTTTAGCAAACCCCTTACCGACAACAGAAATGATTTTATTCTTGTCGCTGTCTTTAAGTTCATACTCGTTATTGTGATATAGTTGGATCTCCAATTTACCATCTTTAACATCCTTCACGGGTTGTGGATAATGAGAAAATATCCGCTTATTCTGAACCGTAGGTTCGTGGTTCATCTCCATGTACAATTTTCTATTTTGTGTGAAGTGGTTGTCCGAGCCTGGGATAGTAGGTATTTTACCACTTTTAATTCGGTTGTCGTACGCCTCCCTATGATACAATGCGGATGGTTTTGGACCAGCTCTACCCTCTTCGCGAAATTTTTTTTGGTAGGTTGGGATGGGATGGAATGGCGGATGAAGAGGAGAGGAGTCGTTACGTTTTGTTCCATTTAACAATCGCACTTCCACCAGCAGTGCACGAGCGACATATATAATTGTATCAGTTACTGAAGCAACGAACTCACGAGTGCGATGTTTATCTGCCTCATTTATAATCAAATCGATAATACCATTTCGTTCATCTCCATAATAATCCATTTTCAACACTAACTCCAATTCGGTCTTTAGGTATTCATTGATCGTCGACGGGACAGTATATGCATTCATCTTTTGTGTTGATGCTCTACCCCTTGCTTCAAGCAGTGCTTCTTCCTGTGCTTTTCTTTCTGCTTTTGTTCGGCGACGTTTTACTTTTTGTCGTTGGAGAGAACTGATACTTGTAGGCATATCATGGAAAACATCATCCCTCAGTCGGAGTACCTTGGGGTTCTGAAAAAAATTAATAAGGTAACAATCTGATATACCATAATGTTGGCGATAAAAAATAACTTGTTCATAATCTTCCTTTAGAAATTTCCTTTTTGCCTTACATTCAATTAATGTTTGTCCTAATTTACCAGGTCGCGAAATAATCAAATCAGCTCTTCTAATAATATCCGGTTTTCCTTGTTGTTTATATCTTAGGCGAACCTCATATGCAACTTTAAAGCCCTTCGATAAAAGCAACCGTTCCAATTCCTTATGATATACTATTTCCTTTTCATAAGGTCCAATTTTCGTAAAGACATTTCTTGTCCATGTTATGAGGTTTTGATATTTGCGTAAGTGAATCTGTGCGTCGATCACCTGTTACAAGACAAAGAGGATTCCCTTTCAAATTATATACTATTAAAATATTAGTGAATTTGTTGACCCCCCCCCCCCCCCCCCCTACCACCACCACCACCACCACCACCATTCGTAATATCGTATTTTCACATACAGTAAGTTACTGGAGTACAATTGTACTGTACTAATCGAGCTAGTAGTCGAATGAGTGATCTAATCGAGCTAGTCGAATAAGCTGAAAGCATTGAGTTTCAATCTATTAGTAACCCGGAAATAGATCTTTTCAGGTGTACAGTACCTGCTGACTAATTACTGTACTAGAATATGAATTGCGAGCTGCAAGTAAGTACAGACTACCTGTAGATACAGTAGTTTATCCTTCCATTTTAAATTCTTCTTCGCGGAAGGCGATCTTTTTTGTTCGTGAATACCGCTACTGTACTAACGGAGTAACAATAAATAGGACCAAGCAAACACAAGAACTACTGTACAACTACTCCATAATTCTTTCGATCGTAAATACACTACAAGCAAAACAAAAACAAAAACAAAAGCAAATCATTAGTCGATCATTGTAGGATTGCATTAGTTACATCATCATCAGTCATTGCATCATTGATTGATTACATCATTACCGTACTACAGAAGTATGGCACCTTGTAATCATTATACATTCGAAGAATGTTTAAATCGACTGGGTATCACCGATCCCACTTCTTCGGATGCTGTTTTATTATGTACCGAAAAAGATTTCTTTGTAGAACATGTATCCGCAGCCACTATTGCTATTATCATTTATTTATTTAGTAAGTCTTTTTTGTATTTTTGTTGAATTGAAAGGTTATTTGTTTGTTTCCTTTCGTACAGTGATACCGGTAGCGCCATGCAGACGCAGTCGCAACCCATGCCGATCGATCGTCCTAATTGCTTGTTTGCTTGTTTGCTTCTTCTTATGTTTTGTTTCCTTTTCTTTCCTTTTTTATGTACAATGATGCGATGGACGGTAAATTTCATTAACGGTATACTCTTATAACGAACTAACGTTATTATCACTGTAGCCAATTTATATATTCAAATTGTCGAATGTTTATTAGTATTAAAAAATAGTCAAATTTGGGGTCGTCGTCGTCGTGGTAGTAACGTTAATGAAGAAGGTGACAGTAATAATCATTACGAAGAAGGGAAACAAGCTATATTTTATTCATCGGTTATTAATTGTCTGATTGGATTACTGTTATATGTTAGTACCACAATCGGAATCAATATCTTAAGTAATCCATTAGATGATCGTGCTAATAATATTGTGGTAGGATTGTCACAATTATTTAGTGGTGTGATATTTTGTATTACATCGATTTGTATCCCCCAATGGTTTGGTATCTATCATTCTTCTAAAATTACAAAAATCTCCTTTACATCCAGTAAAGAAATTGCATTTGATTTATCATGGAATCTCTGGAAACAATTACTATCAATGTTTTTTTTTAATTTATATTTTAGTTCTGCAAATGCCTCGACTGGACGAGACCTATCTGTGTTATATGGTGCAATCAGTAAGTATGGTACTGTTGTTTGCGTTTGTCGGTACATGTATGTACTCCTGTGTGTCGATAACTTATTTTTATCTTCTGGTCTTCTTACGATTATTGTTTTCCTTTTTTTTCCCCTTCTTTCCATATAATCATAACGTTACGTAACTGTTGTGTAAGTTGGTGTCCCATGTGCATTTTTATGTATCTATATCACAATTCTAGCCAGATCTAAAAAATATAAAATATATAAAAGAAAACTTGCATTGGTAATGGTACTTATTTTTGGTGTCGCAAGTTGGTATACAGTTTATAGTGGTATACACTTTATTAATGAGGTATGGTTACCAGACACAGATGACAACGTCATAAGAGCACTGATATCATTTGGTTATTCCATTATCTGGATCGTTGTGTTGATAGCTAGTCATTTAATACTATATTTTTGGACACAAGATAAACAATTGAAAGGCAATGGCAATGATGGACAAGGTGGTGATGGACGTGGAAGTGGAAGTGGAATTGGTGTTAGAAGAATCACGACAAGATTCACATCCCAATTATTTAATTCCAAACCACTGCAACATTTCAAAACTAAAAGTATTATTGAAACGAATGAGAAAGAAGAACCTGGAGAAGATAAGGGTAATGATAATGAGAATGACGAAGAGGAAGGTTGTAATAATTACGCTGGTACTAAAATTGATACTGTTACTGGCACGGGTACTGGTAATGGCACTGATGCGGATGCGGATGCGGATGTGAAAGATAAGCCAGAAACATTCAAGGAGGGTATTGATAACAATAATAATAAGAATACTACTACTGCCGATGATGGTGATGATGATGATGATGATGATGACATAGATTCACCTCCATCTCCATCTCCTCCAGATAAGGAAGGACAAGAAGATGACGAAAAGCCGCGTCGTACTAGTAGAACAACTGTTGTTGGATTCGACGTTCAAGATCAAGATCAAGACGTAGAATCCTCAATGTATGTGGAACCAAAATATGCACCATCCTATTTTAAATTAATCATGACAAAACTTGTGGATACATTTCCATTCATTTGTGGCAGTTGTTGTTTCTGTTGTGGTCGGAATGATAGATATCATATCAATAATATCTCACGTCGTCGACTGGATTATGTGATAGATGGACATGAAAGCAATACACTGGAAAAAGTAACACTGGGTATCAAACGTTTTACATGGTATTTTTTATCATTCGTTTTTTTCTTTCTAACAGTAATTAATATTAATGCTTCCTATGAACAATGTGCCGCAAAGAATGCATTACCGTCGACATTTGAATTATTATATCCTGCGGATTATAATACAGGAACGATGTGTGCCTGGGATAGTAGTAGTAAACCTGGTCCAAATTCTACAATTAAACAATTTGATACAGCTCAGGCTGTATATGATGCAAATTATGAGATTATTCAGTAAGTACTATACTATACTATACTATACTGTAGACAAGGAACGCATGCAATTGTTTTCTTTCAGTTTTTTCAATTAATTAATGACCCATATTTTTTGTTTCTTTCTCATTCATATCTACCTAATAAAAGCTGTGGAGCGTGTGGAGTATGTTCCAATTGGAATGATATCCAATTACAGTACACAACAAGAAAGGTTTTAGCCGGTATTTCAACAGTATGGTACGACTATTACGACGTAATTGATTCTATACTTTTTTGAGGTCTATTTTTTTCTTTTCTTTCTACACCTATCTCATTCTTATATGCCCGTGCATGCAATTATTCTACTACTATGTTGTTGCTGTTGCTGTGGCTTTTGTTTTTGTTTTCAGTACCAAACAGTCTATCGGTAAAAGATTTAATAGTAGCGACGACAATGATTCTGTAGTCCAATGCCTTCATT
Organism: Fragilariopsis cylindrus CCMP1102; assembly: GCA_900095095.1. NCBI lineage: Eukaryota > Bacillariophyta > Bacillariophyceae > Bacillariales > Bacillariaceae > Fragilariopsis > Fragilariopsis cylindrus. Next base: position 36,479 of record FMBT01000301.1, on the reverse strand, counting down.
TGAAGCTTGGATTTACGATGCCTTGTGCAAAAGCATGGGCATGGGACACACACCACACTAAAAACGCTGTGAGCACAGGGTAACATCTTTTGCAGTAACACTCTATTACAAACTCTGCTGTTTTAATTTGTTTCCCTCTTTCTTATCTCTGTGTTTCTCTCTTGTCCTTCGCCTCCTTCTTCTGTATATGCATGTATGCAGGCTATATTTACATTCCTGCAAGCGCGATTGTCAAATGCATTTACCGATATGAAGGTTTCAATTCAAGACATTACAATGGCAACTATCGACGAAGCTTTAACTGGACCTACATTTGTCCCTGAAGTCGGTGCAACTCGTCGTCGTATGAATATCATAAGTGATATCAAGCGTCCTGAAAACCAACGTAAGTACAGTACAGTAGTACACTTTTACACCCCCACACCTTCCATCATATATGAACCCATATATAAGATTTTGTATACATTAGCATTGAAAACACTCAAAACAAAAATCGCTGTTTACATTTGCTGTTTTCATATCTTAAAAAACAGAATGTAAAGTCGCTACACAGAACTGGACGGAAGTGTTCAACGATACCTTTTATCCTCCAGTTGGTGGAACGTATACAGTCCAACCTCCAGGGAAACCTTCGGAGAAGGTGGTTGTCATAGGTCAAGATTCTGCTTCTTCGTAGTTTACGAATAGTTTGAGTATCAGATAGGTTGAATGCCATATGAAAATTGGGACGAAGGCTAGTGTATGAGTGCCTGATTGTGTCTGAAGATGCATACTCACGACAATTTGCCTAGCTACACGTTAAGTGTACGAGTCAAAATCATCATTGAACAAGATATAAGAAAGATTGCCTAATAACATATTAAGTTTCAGTTATTGTAGATTTTGTCCTGTTCCTATAATTGTCGTTGTCGTTATTGTCGGATAATGATAATTAGGACGACTTCTTTACATCAAAACATTTATCTATGAATATGATATGCATTCGTAAGAATCTGCTGATCATCGTTTTTCGTGTGGTATTTCAGTGTCCATTGGAAATTCGGATGCTTCACGATGCGAGCACAATTACAATGTAACGTTGTTGTTTTTTTTATTTCAGCTCTTGTAAAATATATATTATGGTTTAGGAGCATCAACCCAACTGCCTTGAAAGCACCAACAGAATGAGGATCCAAAATAAGATCATCCGGTTACAAAAAGCTGGTTGATTTTCAACATCATTATTGCTGCGATCAATGCCGCCGTTGAGGCATACCAAATTCAAAGAATCTTTCTACACATGCATAAAATGGTCCACCATATCATTGGATCTGCTTTTTCGTTTAGCATCGCGAACAGGATTTGATTCTGTATTTGTCGAATCTTTAAGTGGAACGTTGATGGTAGGATTGTTTATGTCTTTCTTCTTCTTTGCATCTTGTTCCTTCCACAATAATGCAATGGAACCATTCTTCAAAAAAGCCAGAAAGCTTCAATCCCCTTCAGCTTCATCTACTACTTCAAACTTGAAACAAAATGGAGCCTTGTGCCGGTTGTTACCACGGATTGTTGTTTATAATGTTTCGAAATACACAAAATCATGTTCACGACAAATAGGGAGACCAGGAAGGAAGGATACGGCCATTCATTCCATCAAACCAACGATGTACATTAGGTCTCTCGTCTCTTCATTTGAGTGTGCTGATTAATAATAAAAGGAAGGAACAATTATGTGCTGTACTGTACTGATTATCTTCATTCGATGCTGGCTGATACTTGACTAACTGACTAATGACTTAAATACATGGGACTCAACCGAAGTCCTTTGATTTCGAATTAACGTCGAAAACATTAAAAATATTGTTGTTTCCCTCTTCTCCCTCGCACTCGTGACCCAAAAAGAATATCTTTCGCATTTCATTATATTTACATACCGGTATCATATTTGTTCTGTTGTGTTGATGTGTTGATAAATCAACCCAAACATCTCTACTGCCGACGATTACAGATACCAATATTATCTATCGTTTACATGCTATTATTAGGTTGCTGCTGCTGCTGCTGTTGAATACGATGAGGGGGGCGGATCATGATATATAGCAATATCAGAGGAGGAGAGAGGTGGATGGTAGTGCATTTTCGATTGTTTTTCATCGTGATGAGCCCTTCTCTATTCTTCCCTAGAAAGAACCCGTTCATTGAGATATCTTGTATTTTTTCTTTTCCATTATTTCTCTGTTCCTAAACTTTTAAGCTACACGCGGAAATGCTCACTTATAAATCAACAACAACTTTAGCATCAAAATGATTACGGTACAAACATAGTTCTGCTAATATAAATTTGACGTATTATGAATCCGTATTATGAATCCGTAGTCTGAATATAATAAGGACCTTACGTTCTAAAATGAATAATTATAACGAAATATACACTAATAATCTATCATAATCTTGCAAGAGCGACACGTGTAGCTCTAGAAACTAGAGACTTTTACACTTATTACGCCAGAGTTCTCCCAACGTATTACCATCTGCAAGTACAGTCGTTAGAAAGTTATTACTACTATCACCTCCAAAATCAGTTGCACCAAACCAATACACTCGTTGTACTACATAATCATCATCATTTGTACCTTCGTTAGCAGGAAAGAATTCCTCAATGGCATTTACCGCATCAACTTGATCTTGTGGATCATTAGTTTGTAGTCTTGACCAATTTGTAATATAAACAGGAATATTTTGAAATGATTTGGATGCACTAATTGCTTCATTATATATGAATGCAGCACCACCACGGCAACCAGCTGGACCATTAAAGTCGCCACAAAACGCATTAATAGCAATTATGTCAATATACGCTGGATCATTTTTATCATAACATGGTGATCCACATGCATTAAAGAAATCGTTTAAATTTCGGTACAACGTACCGGGACCACCTGCTTTTAACATTGGTGATGTAATTTTTGTTCCTGATGACCGTCGCATTTCATTGATTTCATTTGCAAATTGATGACTATATTCTAACCATGTCCGTCCAGCCCAGTCATAACTTTTACCTTGTGTATCTGGCTCGTCCCATAAATAGAAAGTATCACCTAGACAATTCGAAGGATCTTTGTTCCGTCCATCATTTATATCATTATTATTATTTAAATGACATGGATCACCAATTCCACCATATGCAAAACAGTGCATAGTGTTATCACCAGTCGGATCCCATAAATCATCCATACATTTTTGATTTGAATCAATCGATGAATTCACTGCTGCACCACACTTATTATTATTGTCATTAATTTGAGGTTGATTATTATTTGGCTGTGATATATCCTCATTATCTTCATCTTCGTTGTTGTCAATGCATCGAGAAGGATCACATTTACCACAAATATCATCACTTGGAAATTCAATACTACCAATTTCAGAACATGCAGCTTCTTCAGTAAATCCTAAATCGTAGCGTAGATAGTTAATTCTATTTCCACAGGTGTATTCTCCAGCAAATGTATTCAATATAGAATCGGCACACGTCGAGCAGCCACAGGGATATACCGGTGGTGGTGATGGTGCATCGATAGGTGAGTTTGTAGGTACATCGCTTGGTGCATTGCTAGGTCCATTACTTGGTGAATTACTTGGTGCATTCGTAGGAGCCTTGCTTGGAAGATTGGATGGTGATTTTGTAGGAGATAATGTTGTAGTTGAATCATTACCAGCAGGCGATGGATTGTTATCACAACGATCCGGATCACACCCACCACATTCAGCTATGTGTGAAGAAGGACAAAAATGAACAAAATCTCAAAGTTAGAGGCGTTGCTGAAGAATACTTTAATAGTAATTATTATCAAAATTGTTGTGTAATTGCATTTATTTTGTATTGTCTTACCTGCATATTCTAATCCAGCAACTTTTGAGCATGCATCTTGTTCAGTGTATCCAAGAGAATTCTGTAAATATTGAATACGATCACCGCATTTATATCTACCAGCAAAGGTATTCCAAACAGAATCAACACACGATGAGCATCCACACGGATTATTGTTATTGACAGCTATAGGGGCAGATGTAGGATTCTTGGTAGGCGATGCAGTACAAGTTTGAGGATTACATGTACCACATTCATTTGGATATTCGAGTTCAGCAACTTGAGCGCACGCGTCTTGTTCTGAGAATCCTTGTGTATTACGAAGCCAATCAATTCTTGCTCCACAAGAATAATCACCAGCCAGAGTATCATATGCTGTTGCGTCACATCCTGAACCTGATGAACATCCACAAAAGATAGGCATGAGTTCTCTATCTTCTTCTCGTTCAGGAACACGTTCTTGATCTTGCTTTTGTGAAGATTTAGTTGACGATGATGATAACGATGTGTGAGTTCCTGATACAGTTACCGTAAGTATTGACGACAACAGTCCGATGAGGAAACAAAACCTTGGCAAGATGATGACTTTCATAATTGTAATTCTTGTGTTGATGCTGCTGTAGTAGTAAGTATCGTACTGAAAGATTTATGAGGATAGGATTTTTGTTATTGGATTTCTTTTTCTGTGCTATAATTTTAAAAGAAAAGTCTCTATGATGATGACGGGCGGTGTTATTTTATTATTGATGTCAGATTTTTGGGAAGAAACGAAACCAACCACGATCGAAAATTTGGGCGTTAAATCGTTTTTATTAAGCCCAAACTTGAGGTGAACTTACTAGAGAATATTAGAAATATTGCATACCGGTATAATCAGCGACTAGATCAAAGGCCCATAGTATATATGTATTATTATGATGACAAGATCACGGAGTATCTCACTTCTTGTATCATTATTTCGTCAGAATAGAATTGTGTTAATCTTGGGTCGGTCATAATAGTCAGCAAACAATATATACGGTACTGTACTGTATATGAGATAAGGAAAGTGAACCCTCGTAGGTTATAAGTTATTATCTTTTATTTCGACGCATCAATGTAAGTGAAATTGTGGAGTCGACTGAGTGAGAAAAGACCATGGAGTATCTCATTTCTTGTATCATTATTTCGTCAGCATAGAATTGAGTTAATCTTGGGTCGGTCATAATAGTCAGCAAACAATATATACGGTACTGTACTGTACATGAGATAAGGAAAGTGAACCCTCGTAGGTTATAAGTTATTATCTTTTATTTCGACGCATCAATGTAAGTGAAATTGTGGAGTCGACTGAGTGAGAAAAGACCATGGAGTATCTCATTTCTTGTATCATTATTTCGTCAGCATAGAATTGAGTTAATCTTGGGTCGGTCATAATAGTCAGCAAACAATATATACGGTACTGTACTGTACATGAGATAAGGAAAGTGAACCCTCGTAGGTTATAAGTTATTATCTTTTATTTCGACGCATCAATGTAAGTGAAATTGTGGAGTCGACTGAGTGAGAAAAGACCATGGAGTATCTCATTTCTTGTATCATTATTTCGTCAGCATAGAATTGAGTTAATCTTGGGTTGGTCATAATAGTCGGCAAACAATATATACGGTACTGTACTGTACATGAGATAAGGAAAGTGAACCCTCGTAGGTTATAAATGATTATCTTTCATTTCGACTCATCAATCTGTAAGTAAAATTGTGGAGTCGACGGAGTGAGTGAGTCGAGTCGGTCGTGATTCATATCGTTTAATAATCCCTTCATTCATTTTCAACTCCGACGAATTGTTTCATTGTTAATAGTTTATAGCCACATCAGAATCCTTATCCTTGTTTTATACCGTCACCATCGTCCGTTCGGCCTTAGTGGCATCATCATCATCATCGTCGTCGTCATGTTTTTGCATGGTATTCCGGTGAAGTTTCTTTTATGCTGATTATTGAGCTATTATTTATTTGTTTCGTTCTATGATGGTGCTATATCAACACGGTGCCCGTACCCGGATTTTGATATGCGTTCGTATTCAATTTTTGCCTACTGTACGTTTTCAATTACAGTATGTCGTTCGTTCCATTTCATTCCATGTACACAAAATATCTCATTTGAAAGTGTTGCAAAGGACAACAACAGATGGGTCATGTGCACTCCTTTTGAATGCCGGGAAACCTTCCGATTATAGAATGATGTACTGTCTTTTGCTTTCTGTGTCTTTCGTTGGTTCTATTGAAACTACTCTTGACTCTGTCATTACCCATTCTCTAATGGTTGTGTAGTTTTGCTTCTTTGCATGGTCTGTATTTTTGATTCCTATACAAATCATGGACATATTGTCTGTGTATTTTGGTGAAACACGCCGTATTTTCATTCCGTATTTCCATTAATTATATGACTGCATTTGTCGCCATCCAGCTTACATACTACTGCATCCGATACTATACTGGTGCCATTGCCCAGATATGCATTGTCTAGTATTCCTACTAGTTCTCACCAGCTTGTATGCCATGACACACACTGCCTCCGTTTGGTGTGTCCCTGATAATATGTGTTACTGGTTTTGTATACATGTCGATGTCGTGCATTCTTTCTGGAAGTTTTGGGATGCTCTTGCTGCTGACCGTAGAGCCAATGGAGGAGGTGTCCCAGGGGGTTGTCCTCGTGTTTGATTCAATCGTTTTATCACAGACGCTGCTTTACTTTGAAATACCATACATGGTCGAGACTCAAAAAAGGGTAGGCAAAAAAAAGTCTAGCATTTTTTAAAAGCAAAGCTTGTTTCACATACTGTAATTTACAAGCGGAAATAGACTGATGACTGTCAGACGAAAACGACACTGAGGTCGCGATTTCAAATGAATTCATATTTTTAAAATTGTGTTATACAGTATTCAATTATTACATAATAGAGCTAGAAAGAGCTAGCTAGCTAGCTAGCTAGATGAAAACAAAAAGGTACATGTAAAAGTCGTCTAAGGTAGTTATGAAAGTAGTGTTTTTAGATACTGAAAGAAGCAATTTTAGAATATAATGTATGAATAAAAGATTATTAATGATTGTTTTAAGTAATTTTTATTTTGTTTTTATTTTGCGTCACAATGGACGGGCTGGGCAACACAGCCAATGTATCTTATTTGTCCCATATATATATATAGATAGATATGTTTTGTTTTGTTTTTGTTATGTATGTAATATGATTCTTTTTTTGCATGATTTTGCTTTTCTTCTTCTTCTTAAACTAATGATATGTAAAATGATGTAATGGTAATGAATGGTTGCGTACACGTATTAGGTAGACGACATGGTTGGAAGAAAAGTAGTAGGACCATCGGTAGGGAAACCAGTAGGGAAACTAGTAGGAGATTCAGATGGTGATGTCGTAGGAGAGTCAGAAGGTGATGTAGTAGGAGAGTCAGAAGGTGAGTCTGAAGGGGCCTCAATCGCAACTTTTTTACATTGAATTTTGGGCCGCATTTCCAATTTTTTAACGTTGATATCGAATTTTTGGGAATCTAGTTTTTGGACTTCACTTGCTACTTTCTCAACTCGGGTCTTGTAGGTTTTTTTCGTGACCTTCTTTCTAGTGTCAACACAAAATTCTTCGATGGTCTCGTATCGTTCGATAAGGTACGGGTAGTTATGAGACTGTTGATCGCCAAATGCATTAGTTTTAGTGTTACCCATAATAACAGCATTACGGTCACGAGTTAAATGAAGATCGAGGTTACCCGGTTCGAGTGCTCCATTATTGGTACCGAATTCAAAACCGAATACCTCAAATCGTTTAACCTTTCCATTTTTCTTGTTTACTTCAAGAAGGAACGCATCTTGAGTGCCTTTATCGTTTACTCCTAGATATTTTGTATTGGTTTCTCCTGCTACAAGAATTGTTTTCCGACTAGCTGATAGCACAATGGCTGTACCAAAATCACGCTACAGGTATAAATATTATACATTCAAAAATGGTAGAAAGTAATTCAACGGAATAGTTTTGTGAGACTCGACTCGTTCCTCTTATTACGAGAACATACAAAGATTACAACGCAGTCAAGATATTAAAAATCATATAGGATCATTAGTTTTGTTACTCACTTTCTTTTGGACATCGTAGTATCTCCACCACTTAACGTTTCCTTTGCTGGTTAATCCAAATACAAGAATGTCATCAAAAAGGAGCTTGCTATTGCATTTTTTCCATTTCTTGGCATTTCCGGTAATGGCAAGATCAACTTTACCTGTAAAAATTTCAGCGATAGACAATCCTCGTTCCTCCACTCTTCTGTTCTTATCACCATACATTCTTTCGTAGCCGACGGTACATTTGACATTGAGAGTAGCAACAAGAACGTTGTAATTCTTATCCTTCTCACAATCGGTGTTGTAATTGAGGATTGATTCACCTACCATCGCATAACCCTTCCCGCCGTCGATCTCTCTTGAATACTGAATGACCTTGTTCCATCCACTTTCTACCGGAAAGTTTTGGTTGTTGTTTTGGGTGAAGAGACCATTCGTTTCTCTGGTACATAATACATTCAGATCCTTGTCGACACTCACGTAAACAGCATCACGACCCGTGTCCTGGCTAGTGCCAGCTGATTGTCCGACAGCGATGTACCCTTTCCCTTCATGCGTTGGTACAACAGACTTGAAAGAATAGGTGTCCGGATAAAATCTTGGAGCAGCGATGATATCCCCATCGTTATCAGTACGCAATAAGAAGGCTTTCCATGGTTCACCGCCCATTTTAACTTTTCCGCAAAGAATATACCCAACTCCTCCTATCGTTTCGTGAACGACGTCTTCCACATCAAGTGAGATACCTTCCCTTCCATAAGTTTTAGCCCAATCAAACGCAAAAGGCGAAGTATCTGGTGTGTTATCTCTGAGTTTCACGAGCAACGTCCTGAGTTTACCATCATCATCTGCTCCATTCAAGACGCTCGAAGCGAACGCCCATTGCAGTTTTTTTGATTCTTTTTGTCTCACCGGTGTTAGAGCCTTGGTATCAAATTCTTTGACTTTGATATCATTATCGCTGATGATGGTATACGCCTGTTGATGATGGTTGATGTATTGGCTCGTAACGAAACTCACCAATTGCGCAATAATGAGAAAGTTGAAGGAGATCATCGTTGATAGAGTAGTATGTCAAATTCAAGTTGCGATCATAAGTAGTGTACTGTGTACGTTGTACAAAGTTATGTCTGTACTTTGGAATTATGAGAAGAAGAAGGTATCCAAAATCTGGGCGTTTCGAGGCTCTTGTCTCCGATATTTTCATTATTTTTCCATTTATTATCGAGAGAACACATGTCAGAAAATATATGTTGCTTCGAAAATATAGTTTGCTTCGACATTGTGTTCTTCACGAGTATAATTCATATGCTATTTTCTGAAAAATACTGTCATTACGACTAGGCTTAATTGCTATTCGTACTTTACTCGTCGAATTATCCTTCTTCACGTAGAGTAGCTACAAGAAACGATTCGAATCGACGACTACACTAAAAATAAGGTTGTTCAAATTGTGGTGATAAAACACTTAACTACTGCCTGGTGATTGACATATTAAAGATGTGGTAGTGTCAACATCTGGACACATTAAAGATATCAACGTATTTTGTGAGTCGTGGTATTGGTCGCAATGGAATGGAAAGCGGCAGAAAATATTTGCTTATGGTATTTACGACATGGTCATGATATGCTATATTACATTAAAGATGTGGTAGTGTCAACATCTTGACACGATGAAGATGTCGAAGTATTTCTTGAGCGCGGTATTGATCACAATGGAATAGGAAAGCTGCAGAAAATAATTGCTTATGGTATTTTCGACATGAAAATGATATGCTATATTCTATATTGTATTCTTCACGAATAGAGCGACATCATGCTTAGACGCAACCATATGCCTTCTTCATTGCGTACCGTACCACGATTCTAGAATGCATATATAAAACAGTACAGCATCATAGAACACAAGTCTTGATGTTAGTCGTAATGATTACATTTTTAGTTATTTCCTTTGTTCGTTTAATATTTGTGGCCATTCCCCTCTGATTAATCTATTTAACCTGAAAGTACGGTATTTATGCTATGGTAGTCGTAATTGTGCGCCAATATTAAAATTTTTGTTCTTTCCTTTGTTCGTTGAGTCCATTAATTAAGCTCTGTTTCTTAACCTGAAAGTAAGGTATAATATTATAAGAATTGACATTATCAAGATATTTTCAAGTATTGCTTCGAAGAACAGGGGAAATTCACATCCTAACCGCGCGCGCGATTCATTATTCAGCTCAAATATTTGAGTCCCTACGTAGAGCTAAATGGTTGAGCGTTGGTTCAGCTCATGGGACTCACCTCACTGGACTGGATTCCAACAAAAATAAAAATACTTGAGCAAAAACCATAATTAAGGTTTCTCACTACATAAGTCTCATAACAATCCTATCCAAAAAAGAGATCTTCTTTCACTACGCCGTACTATTGAGTAAAGATTTACTTAGCCGTACAGCGTGTAAATAAATGTCCAAGTTTTCATGCGCACGACAATCTTACCGTGCGGTATCTGTAAAAGCCCGGTTTCTATTTGTACTTCGCTCGTCGACTATTATATAATATTATGGTCATATATTCGAACTGCTGCCGCCTCACAGAAATATCGAAAAAATAGCAACAGTACTAATTCTAAAATTGCCGAAGCAAGGAATACACTGACGTGTTCGAAATATTATAATTCAGTCGGTCAGTCGTCATACACAAAAATCAAACAAACATACAAGTACTCAATCCTATGATGATGAAAGGAAATAATGAATCCCTACGTGCGACGCACAATACACGCTGATACAGTGTAAAAGAATTGTGTCCTGTCGTACTGTCGTACTGTCTGCGAAGCAATTCAATTTCGATTGATGTCCATAATGATATATATAAGTTATTTTATATATTTTAATATATATTACGTGACTATGAGAACTGCCGCTATAAAAAGTTGCAAAACAATTGTGTTTTTAATATGCCCTTCTTTTAAAAACTCAGAAGCAATGAAGGTGACGCGTGCATCTCTTTAAATATTTTCGATCGTTCAAAAAATGTATATACTCCTGTAAAAGGATATAATAATATTATTTAACATGAATTCGCGCTTGATGCAAGAACTCGCAGTTGAGCCGTGATGATGAAATAGTCGTTTTCTCAATTTGGATTATTTTTTTCCTTTCTTTTTCCTTTGGTACGATTACTAAAATGCCATGTCAACATTAGACATTAGACATTAATCATTAGACATTAGACATTGACATTGACATTCCCATTGACTCACAAAAACAATAAGCACAAACCAATCTATTGCGATATCGACGACTATGATGACGATGATAAAGACCTGTAACGTCAATAACAAGAACAATAACAATGATGCCGATGCCGATGCTGATAATCATGGAGTGATTGTCGTTCCATCCAACATCATCAATACCGAAAATAATATCAACGACGACGACGACGACGACGACGACGACGACCGTGAAGCTAGTAATAATAAAGCAATCGAAAGCGGCGGTCGTCTGGTTACTAGCAGTAAAAATAGTGACAACGGTGATACTAATAATGGTGATGCATCTTCCGGAACATCTGGTTGGGGTGATGGTGACCAATCAACCACAAATAGATCCACTGATACAGGGTATTCTCCATCAAATAATAGTAGTAGCAATAAAGGTGGTGCTGGTGGAAAGGGATTTTTATCAGAGGATGATCCAGCATTGAATATTGCAGAGAAAGAAAATCGTGCAGTATCATTATCGCGTATTGTGATGATATTTGTATTAGTATTGACAACTATATGTGTTTCATTGTTGGTCTATACATTTGTGGATAATGCTGAAAAGTATAGTTTCGAATTATCTTTTAATGATGATACCATAAAACTGCAGGAATCATTAGGTAGTTCAATGGATAAAAAACTGGCTGCTGTGGATTCATTGGCAATGCTGATGGTATCATCTGCAGATGAGAAGAATGAAACATTCCCATTTACGACACTCACTGATTTTGCAGTTAAGGCTGCTAAGGTACGTCACGTCATGTTTTCGTCATCAATTGCAATGAATGGAATGGCATGGTATGGCATGATTAGGATTAGGATTATGATTGACTCCTTCCTCTGTGCAACGCTTATTGTCACGCGCGCTATAGAGTGAAAATTTAGCGTGTGTAAAATGACGCTAAAACCTTAAAATATTAAGATCTACTCACAAAATAGAGGGTTAAAGTCACAAGTTTCCCTCATCCTCCTTGCAAATGTCGTGGTTGAACCTAGACGCAAAAGTTTCAAACGATAGACCACTGCGTGTTTACAGTTGCACGGAGGAAGTTTTATCTTCTTCACGTTGTTGTTGTTGTTGTTGTTCTTTTCCTAGCTCACCTGTCTATTGTTTCACTTCGTATCGCTTTCCTTCCTTCACTTCTCTTCCTTACAATAAATAATTAACTAACTCAGACAAGGATGTTATCCAATGCTATTGCATTACAACAATATCAATTCGTTACTGAAGAAGAACGTATTGAATGGGAACTTTATGCAAAAGAGAATGAGCAATGGGTTCAGGATGCTATTGAAGTAGAACGATTGGATACAACATTTACTGCAAAAACAATTATTCCTGATTATAATGGAACAAACAATTTCAGCACATCGATTCGATACAATGATAGTCCTGTTGAGTACAATTTTACCGGACCATATTATACACCGTCCTGGCAGACATATCCCATGTTACCATCTGATGGCGTTACTGCGTATAACTTTAATGCGATACAACATAAATTATTAGGACCAGGAATTAAACGTGTTAGGGAAACAAAGAAAGTCGTTGTTGGACCGGTTGTTAACTTTGAAGATTCGAATGAAGAAGGCGGTCGTAATACTCTTAGGTTATGGGCAGCAAGACATGTCCCCGAAGGTGTTGATGCAAGTGAACCAATTATCCAAGTGTTATATCCTATATTAAATACCGCACCGAATGGTGGTACAACACACATTGAACCAAATTCGACTGTTGTTGGGATTCTTTCCTCTACTATATATTGGCATTCCTATTTAAAAAATATTCTACCTCTCGGTGAACGTGGATTGGTGGTCGTGTTTGCAAATACATGCAATCAATCATTTACGTATGAAATCAATGGACACGAGGCGAAATGGCTTGGTCCGGATGATTTACATGATACACAATTTGATTATTTGAAACAGACACTCACATTCGAAGAAATTGGATTGCATTCATCATTAATAGGACAGTATGGTGGATTGCCAATTGATCATGAGCATTGTACGTATACAGTCTCAACATACCCATCACAAACAATGAAGGATATGCATCATACAAACAATCCAATAATACTTACAGTTATTGCCTGTGCTATATTCATATTCACGGCAGTTACATTTCTGGGGTATGATAAGATAGTTGCAATGAGGTACGTGCCTATTGCAATCTCTACATCTTTTTATGCGTTTCATTAGAATACTATGCTCATTTTTTATATTCTTACACTTTCATAATATTTGAAATTTACTCATTTATTCATTCATTATTATTAGACAGCAGAAGGTAATGAAAACAGCCATACAGAGTACTGCTATTGTTTCGTCGTTATTCCCAGCACAAATTCGGGATAGATTATTGGAAGGAAGTCCTGATAACAAGAAGGGTAGTAACAGTGGGAACTCGGCAATGGGTGGTTCGGTGTTCCAACCAACAAAAACTCGCCTACGAACCTTTTTGAATGATGGAGAACCATCCCAATCAAGTAAGCCTATTGCCGATTTGTTCCCACATACGACGGTCATATTTGCTGATATTGCTGGATTTACAGCTTGGAGTAGTGTCCGTGAACCAGCACAGGTATTTACTTTGTTGGAAAATGTTTATAGTGCATTTGATCAAATTGCTGCTCGTAGAGGAGTATTTAAGATCGAGGTAAGAACGAAGTTCATCGTTGTTATTTTGCCTTGCTTTATCTTGTATTGGATGAGTGAACCATTTTTATAATGTTTCAAATGTTTTACAGTCAACTTCTTATACGTCTTTTGGTGCTGCCTTCCCCACATCACTATCTATCAGACGATTGGTGACTCGTACGTAGCTGTGACAGGTTTACCTGATCCTCAAAAAGACCACGCAGTTGTCATGGTGAAATTTGCTCGTGACTGTCGACAGCAATTTAACGAGTTGTGTTCTACCTTAGAAAGCTCACTAGGCCCTGAAACAGGAGACTTACTATTAAGAATTGGTATCCATTCTGGTCCTGTAACAGCTGGAGTCCTTCGTGGACAAAAATCACGTTTTCAATTGTTCGGTGATACGTAAGTATATTAATATTTTCATGATTTTTCCCTTATATAATATGCTGCTCACATTATATTTTATTTCTTTCTTCTACTTCTTCTTCTTCTTTATGCCATCGATCAATCAGAGTAAATACCGCTGCTAGGATGGAGAGTACGGGAACAGCCAATAAAATTCAGGTGTCACAAGCTACAGCAGATCTACTGAAACAAGCCAAGAAACTTCACTGGCTGAAACCGCGTGAAGTAATGGTCGAGGCAAAGGGGAAAGGTTTCATGATAACATATTGGGTCGAACCGAAGAAAGTCGTTGCGAGTATTACAACAAGTACAACAACGTTAGCACGATCAAATTCTATGAACATGGGTAGTCCGATGGAATCATCTCAATCGTCTCTCTCTCTTGCTCCTCGTCGTATCAGTAATCAGACAGAACGTCTCGTTAACTGGAACATTGATGTATTAGAAAGACTCTTGAGGAAGATAGTTTCACGCCGTGTCGCTCTCGGACGAGAACTGACACGTAGCAGCGAAGCTAACTGGAATCGACCTCGTGAGGCGATGGTTCTTAAAGAAGTGAAGGAAGTTATTAAACTACCGGAATACAATTCAAGATATGCCGATAATAATGAAGATCCCAGTTGGATCATTCTCGAGCCATGTGTTCGATTCCAACTCCGTGGATTTGTCACAGCTATCGCCTCAACTTATCTAGACAAGAATCCCTTTCATAATTTCCCCCATGCGAGTCATGTTGGTATGTCAGTGGCCAAGTTGTTAAGCCGTATAGTAGCTCCTGATAAGGATTTTGAGAAACATGAACAACTTCACGACCATACATACGGTATCACAAGTGACCCACTGACACAATTTGCTTGTGTTTTCTCGGCATTAATCCATGATGTTGATCATAGTGGTGTACCAAACTCTCAACTAGTTAAGGAGGATACAGAAGTATCAAAAGTATACGATGGAAGAAGTGTTGCAGAGCAAAATTCGATTAATATCTCCTGGAATATTCTCATGGAGCCTAAGTATGCAGAACTTCGCAAAACAATCTGTGAAAGCTGCCAGGAGGAAACTCGTTTCCGTCAATTGGTAGTCAATGCTGTGTGTGCAACAGATATCATGGATAAGGATTTAAAACATGCACGGAATGAACGCTGGGCAAAAGCCTTTTCAACAACAATTGCATCTTCTTCCACTTCGTTGTCTTCGTCATCAGACCTTCAAGAGAAGATCAACCGGAAAGCAACCATTGTTATCGAGCATATCATCCAGGCATCAGATGTTTCTCATACGATGCAACATTGGCATATCTATATCAAGTGGAATGAACGGTTGTATGCTGAAATGTATAAGGCATATGTAGAAGGACGAGCAGAAAAGGATCCAACACAATCATGGTATAAAGGAGAAATTGGATTCTTTGATTTCTATATCATTCCATTAGCTCAAAAACTCAATGAATGTGGTGTCTTTGGTGTATCTTCTGATGAGTATTTGAACTATGCTACAATGAATCGTAATGAATGGGAAAAGAAAGGAAACGACATCGTTGCGGGTTATGTAGAAAAGTACCAAAAGAACGACGACGAGTTATTGGAATAAGGACAAGGAGTATGATTTCAAAGTCGAGTTGTTAAGAAAAAAATGAAAAAAAATAAGTAACTATGAAAAGAAAAAAGAAATTAGGTAAAATAAAAAATACATGATACAAAATTTGTTGCATTGCATTATATTCAGTAGTATAGTACAATTTATAAGGTAGTCCTAATTAAATGAGCACATTATTACGATAGATAGGAGACTTGGCGAGCTAACTCGAATTCCAACACGATTTCCGACTCCTCAGAATTCATCTCGCGTACCAACTTCAAATTATTATTTAAATTTTAACTTAAATTATTACCAGCGGATTTCTCATAATGCATCAACTTCGGAGCATGTGCCAATAATTAGCTTTGCTTCTACTGTTGCACCAAATTATATCGTACACATTTTAAGTTTGTGTTCGACTCCGTCCACTATTACGATTACACTTGTGCAAGCAATATCACTATTCATTGCCGTCACTGACGCGATTGCTATTGCGCACGATGTTATTGATCCATTTACAGTTGCTGCTACGGTTGCTGATGCTAATGCTAATGCTGATGCTGATGCTGTTACTGTTTCTACTGCATTTGTTGGTTACTGTTGCTGTTGCTGCTGAAGTTGATGATGCTGATTCATTTGCCAACAAAGTTGCAGTTGCTGTAGCAGGAACATTGGATGTGTATGACGATATAGTTGTAGTTGTTGTTGTTATAGTTGTTGAGGATCCTGACCCTAACGAGAACGAGAACGAGAACGACGAGCAATGGCAGCAGCAGCAGCAGTAGCAGCAGTAAACGACCTGTTATATATGATGGCTGTTAATATGAAGGAAGAATTAAGAAGAAGAAAATGAAATGGAACATTCTCGATTTATTTGAAATTTTCAATATAAAAACTAAATCATGCCCAAATTTTACTAGTATTTGTTAGTAGTATATAATAACAACTTTAGCATCAAGTATATATACCAAAAAAGTCTTTTTTTTGGAAAAATAAAGGATGAAGTTTTCAATTGTCCTATTGAATGGAGAATTGTTATATTCCTTGGTCTCCTTAGCCTACTGGTATCTCACAATGTAGGCTCACACACAGCACACATTTTAGGGATTTAAAATGTATGTGTACACACAACAATATAACTCATTTGAAAGTGTTGCAGAGGATAACACCTTCTGAGTCGGGTGCACTAGCATCCACATAGTATACTAGAACATTGGTGTTGCCTCCTAACACTTCTTTGTACCTGTGGTTGTTGAATAAATTACCATCCGCTGTTGTGGAAGGCACGCAAACAAAATCATTTTCAATCAAAATGAACAACAATATATCTCATTTGAAAGTGTTGCAGAGGACAACACCTTCTAGATTGGGTGCACTAGCATTCTTATAGTATACTAGAACATTGGTGTTGCCTCCTACCACTTCTTTGTATCTGTGGTTGTTGAATAAATTACCATCCCCTGTTGTTTTATGTGTCAGAGTGCACACAAATAACAAGATTTTTGATCAAAAAGAACCACAAAATATCTCATATAAAAGGGTTGCAGAGGACAACATCAGATGGGTCAGGTGCACAAACATTCTTATAATGTACTAGAACATTGTGTTTGCCTCCTACCATCCCTGGTGCTTGACTAAAGTAATTCTGATTGGTATCATTTTTATCTCACAAATTCTCCACTGGAGTTTGGTTATTGAAATATTAAATAACTTTAACTTCTCCTTAGGTTCTAGAACTAGCATGGTGCACCAAAATACCACCCAGTCATCCATATCATACCCATAGGGGATGAACCAAGGGTCGTGATCCCTCATACTTACCTTATTCTTGCCTCCAGAACACAAACATTGCATTTCGGCCAACATATCATATTTCATCAAAAAAAGTACTTGGACCATGGTTTCAACACCCAGATACCTTCCATATATGCATATGGTCAAAATACACCAACAATGCTTGAAATATTTGCCATATTGGTGGTGTGGTGGGGCGGGGAACAATAGAATAGACATAAAATGGCCCAAAATGCACACGTTGCAAAAATATCCGAGATGCTACTGCGCCCATACCAGGTATGCTAAGTCCCAAATAAAATAGCTTGGCACCAACCTAATTTATAAATGTTTTGGATTCTATCATTATTTTAAGTAACCATACGTATATTTGGGGTGTCACGGGTCAAAACCCACCGCTATTAAAACACACAATTTCTCTAAGTGCCAAGTGCGCATGTACATGTAATCAAGACCATGATGCACCATCAATACAGACCTAATAACCTTGAAAGATTACATAGAGCTCAACATTATACCTATGGGTATAAGGTCCAACTATTTCTTAGGGCTCTAGGGAGGTTAGTACCGTGTCAGGGTGTACCAAGCCCCCAAAAGGGTCATTTAGGCCCCAAAACAGGTTTTCCCCCTCTAGCGCCCACATCAGCATGGTCCTGCCCATAGCTTGCCAAGTTTATATTCCCTTTGGTGGATATGGTCAGTCCCATGTGCTTACTTTGGGACAATTCATCTTTTTAAGCATGTACTAGGTCACATACCCCCCCAAATGGGCCATTTTCCCATGTCCTAGGCTGTATCACACCCTTTACCACCTTCCAGTGTGAAGAACACATACCTAGTGCCCCAAAGTCTGGTCCAGGTATCCACCCTATACATATGGTATGGTAGAGGAACTCTCCCTGACCAAAAAGAAGCATTTTCCTGGAAGTTCTACCCTGGTTTGTGTCTTGAACAAGATATCTCATAAAAAGATGATGTGTGCTGTGTGTGAGCCTACATTGTGAGATACCAGTAGGCTTACAAGACTAAGGAATATAAAATTTCTCCATCCAATAGGTCAATTGTAAACTTCATAGCTTAATTTTCCTAACAAATGACTTTTTAGGTGTATATATTTGATGCTAAAGTTGTTATTATATACTACAATAACAAATACTAATAAAATTTGGGCATTATTTAGTTTTTATATTAATTACTAGTTCCACGCGGAGATTTCTTCAATGGATTCGATACAGTACTCAACACATGACTGAACTCAATTTTGTTTTTCTGCTTGGTCCAGTACAGATAGAAGTACTTCCTTAGGGTTCTTATTTTTCGAAAGCTAGCCATGAACGACAACACCATTGATAAAGAAGAGAATCATCCGGTCCAGGAAAGTGAACAAGAACGAATCGCTGCTTCAAATGATCGCGCTACCGCTACTTCTGCTGAGATCATTAAACAAGGACTTCAACGTGCACCAGATGATGATGTATTGAAGGGTAGAAAGATTGATAAGATTAATCGCACGGCGAAGACTCCAGCTGCTGCTTCAGTAACTGGAACTAGTGTAGCAGCAATAACGAACGGCACTACAACACCATCATCTACTACTGCTACTATTACTACTGATAATAAGAATGATGATACAACTATTAAAACTGACGATGACAATGATAAAAAATCAGCCACAACGGCGGGACCATCTACTACTACTACTTATAGTAATCCATTCGCAGCAGCAACGTGTACGCTTGTTGCGAAAGAACATGAACATAAACGGAAAAGACGCTTAAAAATTATTAAGTTTATTCAAAGATATGACGACCTCACTCAGCAGACACGCAAGGAAACTGATGAACTGGTTGAAGTACTTGACGTCGATTATCTACATTGGGACCATGAATCTGAACAAGAAGAGATTGCTGCTGCTGCTGCTGATAATGATACAGCACAGAGAAGACGTCAAGGATTGATCTCGTTCCTTCAAGGATATGACGAACTCACTGAGCAGAAACGAGATAGAACTGATGAACTGTTTAGAATTTTTCTTGAAAAAATAGAGGATGATATTATTGGTCAATTTTGTACTTTAGATAGTGACCGGGATACAGAAGCACAAGTTGAAGCTATTGTACAGTTTTTCCCTCAAGTTTTGACGAGAAGACATTATATGGGTCTATATCCAATTCAACTACTCGCATTTGCACGCAATGAAGAGCTTGACTGGGAATGCAACGTGAGTAGAGTATCATTCATCCCACTCGTAGCTAGACTAGCAGCAAAGGAGTTTGGCTTGTTTGAGGAAGAAGAGAGGGGAGGATTGTTATGTAAAGGTGAACATGATACAAATGTGTTACATCAGCTCATGCTTAATGACAAATTCGACCGTGCTAACGTTGACACTAAATATCTACAAGTTTTGATACGATTAAGAAGGATGGGTCTTCTAAAGAAAGAAGACATTCAAAATTATGGCCTATTGCACATCTTGTGCAGAGAAGATTACTTTATAGAAAAGAGATTTAGGTTCTTGGTCGAATGGGATCCTTCTGCATTAACACAAACTAATGAATATGGATGGCTACCGATTCATTGCACATCAGCAGAGTCTTCCATTAGAGGACTAGAACTCGCATTCGAGAATGGAATTCTCTACTTTCCCAAGAAGAAAGGAATTAATCTCCTATTCCGCGAAGACAAATATGGTGAAACACCCTTCCAATTGGCATGTGAAAAGTATAAACCTAAACAAGTGAACGAGATAGTAGAAGACACTCTTATTCGTTATATTACTTCTTTCGACAATCATGCATCACCATTAAATATTGCGGATGCATTAATGATGGCAGCTCTTGAAGAAAATGTTCATTTGGATTCTGTTTATACTTTGATCCGAAGACAACCTGATATTTTACAAAAAATACTTTCGGAATCTGATGCTGATGCTGATGCTGATGTTGATGCTACGTCCGAAGTGATCTAACTTTTGAAGATATGAATTTGGAACGACCAGAAATTGTATTTCTGAATTGAATTGACTTGAATTGATTAGAAATTTGAATTGATTTGATTTGAATTGATTTGAATTGATTTGATTAGATTAGATTTGAATTGAATTAATTATGGATATTTTACAGGTGGTATTGATGATGAATTTGATCAGATCTTGGGGGAAGATGAACAATTCCAGGCATGGTACTGGGAATTAGATGAATATAGATACAATATACAAACGCAA
Organism: Fragilariopsis cylindrus CCMP1102; assembly: GCA_900095095.1. Taxonomy (NCBI): domain Eukaryota; phylum Bacillariophyta; class Bacillariophyceae; order Bacillariales; family Bacillariaceae; genus Fragilariopsis; species Fragilariopsis cylindrus. The sequence continues at coordinate 15,623 of FMBT01000301.1, read as the reverse complement.
CAACAATTCACATGATAATCTTATATATTACACAACGGGGAGGAATGGGGGAAATCACGAACGAACGGATCGAAACGAAAGGATAACGAAAACACAACGTACATTCTGTATTTTCAATCACAACAAGCAACAAGTATAGTACGTACAGTATCGATTCATCATCTATAAACACACACATTAGTACTCATTAATATAAATATAGCATATATTATTCAATTATTTGGCACTCGATATAATTTATCTACTCCACATTTCGTCAAGAACGAATCGATATACGGTCCGGGCAATCTATCGAGTGCTTCAAATTCTAAACTTGTGTCATCGATAATAGTAGAGCACACATTTCTAGTCACAGAAGATTGGAATCATATGATGATGCAGCTTCAAGGAAAGAGTCTTGATGTAATCTTCACAGAAGGTGGCAACCAACTCGATCTAGGAACCGTAATGTCCATCGGTATGGAAATGATCGATAGTTTGGAACTGATTCATCAGTGTGGGGTTATCCATCGAGACATCAAGCCAAATAATTTCATGTACGGAAGAAAAGAAGATGGAGATGACACGCATCTCTACATTGTAGATTTTGGTCTCTCAAAGTTTTGGAAGGACCCTCGCACCAAAATGCATATCTCACAAAAACGAGGAAGATTGATGATCGGAACTGCAAGATACGCGAGTATTCACATTCACCTCGGCATCGAACCGTCGAGGGGCGATAATCTTGAGTCGATGGGCTATTTATTGGTATACTTGGCCGTAGGCAGACTCCCATGGCAGGGACTGCAGAAAAGACGAAAGGGTTCTTCGATCGACGAGATCAAAGGTAAGAAAATGTCTACTACTACTGAAGAACTGTGCACTGGACTTCCAGCATGCTTCAAGGAGATGATCGACTACGCGAAGTCTCTGAGTTCCCAACAAGAACCGAACTACGATGCGCTGCCTCAAATGCTTAAGTCAAATAAGTCAAATTAAAAAGGCGAATAATTTCTTTTAGTTTTATTTTCTATGAATCATTATCGAGCTAATTATGGAATCAGTTACTATTCTCTTTTGAATGGATTTCTCCCAGACATAAAGTCTTTATTAGTCTCAGCTTTCCTTCGATACATGCTTCTACCATATACGGATCTACCATTATCACCTTCAGCCTGTGCTCCGGCTAAATAAGTCATATAGGAAGGAAGAATTGCCTTTGTCATGAACGGGAAGTATCTAGCAAAAACCAATCTCCTGGTACCGCCGTCAAGTTCGGCGCCTCCGACAATGAATGCCATAATGTAATCTGAGAAGATCACTTTCCCCTGCCACCACTCTCCTCGCTACTCGCTCTTCTGCGATACTCGCTGCTTGATTGTTTCGTTTGTTATTACTAAATCGATTCCGGCGTTGATCCGATATGTACTGTTCCCTTTTTTGTAGCAACACGATAATTATAACGATTTGGATGATTGCTACCGTCATCGTCGTCGTCGTCGTCGTCAGTATTTAACAGTTCAACCAATTCTTTGTAGTCTTCTATCGGTCGATTCAAACCTAATTTGGTCCGCAGTGTTTGTAATTCAGGAATGTGTTTAGGATCATCGCCACTAATAATAGCTTTTCGGATTCTTTTTGCGTAAGGTTTGTGATATTCGTTGAAGATCTTAAGTTGTCTACATTCACCAAGGTGATTTAAATCATACCAATGCTTTAATTGACATTCTTTTCCACAATAGTAATAATATCCACATTTTCCACATGCTACTAAAGTCACATCGTCTTTAAGATCTTTCTTTGAGCAAATGACACAAAATGTTCCGATTTCTTTTTTTAAATTCTTTCTCCTTTCTATTGTAGTAAGAGGTATATCTGGATTCATGGATGTTATTATTCTCCCCCAGTAATTTTCTAAAGCAACAGCATCTATGTGTTTAGATTCTTCATTGTGACACGTATCATACCGATTAGGACTATAACACATATGTATTAGCATTGACATAAATGTGGTATGGCCCCGAATTGCACCCTCTAAAAGCCAAGGTAAGCGTAGGTGGATCATATTACCTTGCTTATGCATATGAACGTTGGCGTACTCCATCATACAAGGAACGCATCCGGTTTCAGCTGCTCCACGTTTGAATGCATTGAGAGCTAAATCAAAAAAATTATCTTTATGTAATCCAGTACCCACTTTATAAAAGTTAGACTTTGGAAATGCATTAAGATCGGTTTGTTCGTTTGTACTTGCTCTCGGAAACTGATGATCATCCGGAGGAACTATTATTGCTGCTGGAGCTGGTGCTACTGTTTTTGAAGCAGTTGCCGTAGCTGCAACCGACAGTGGTGGATTGTTTTTAATCTTACGTTTCTCTTCTCGTAATTTTTGCTTTCGTCCCATATTTAAAAAAAACCCGGTGTTATTATTGTTGCTCTTCGTTCTAGCTGTATTTCTTTTCGTTGTTGCTGTTGTTGTTGCTGTTGTTGTTGCTGTTGTTGCTGTTGCTGCTATTGTGCCTATAGCTGCTGATCCAACAGGAATATCTAATGGGCAAGTAATGATGATAACAATGATGAAAATGACGATAGTGTCGGATAGAGGATGACTAGTCATTTACAGCGTTCGTCTCGATGAAGTGCACATCAGAAATCATGCGTTCTTCTTTTTCCGGGCATGGTAAGCGCATTAAAGCTCCTCGCGATACAGCGCGTGGAAAATGGATCTTTTTTTTCAATCACAACATTTACTAGTGCCGATGAAATATATCTCTGATGAAATTGTGTTTTGATTGATTGCTTGTTTAATTGATGCACAATTTATTGATATAATGTTTCTGATCACTATTATCAATTTGTTAGTACGACTGGATGCGCGCCATTTATCGGTGATCCAATAATCTATTTCGTGGGGATCTTGTAATTTGACTTTTTTTAGACTTGTTGGATGCAATCTAGTAGTTCTATAAAAAAATTATGGACGATATGAGTGCAATAGAGAAAACAATCGTCAGTGCTGGTACAATTGTTAGATATAACTAAAGTCTTCGAGCCACTTGCATCCGATGATGATTTCTTCCTTTGGTACTTTCTTACTTATTGCACTCTTAATCTTGAACAGAACAAATAAAGAAGTATATCCTTCAATAATTGCCACACATACTAAACGAATTCAAAAGTAATCGATGAATGCCACATTCAAACGTATCTTTTACGTCGTCGCCGACAAAGTTTGCCAAAAAGCGTCCCATCTATAATAACAAAGAGAGAGAAGAATCGATAGTGCACCCTCAAATAATCTAGGTCTATTCCCACGGCAAGAATATTCTACGTGTTTTGCTGCGTCGTATCGTCATCACTACCACTATTCGTCGTTGAGTTGTATGATTGAATCATATTCAAGAATTCTTCTTGTTTCGTTTCAGACACACGCGAGTGCAAATCTTCTACCATCAAATGGATTTCAACTGGTTCTGTTGGCATAAGATTAAGAATTTGAATAGATTCTGCTTCGGTGACACAACATGATGCAGTAATTAAAATAATAGTTAGGAGATGATCGGATTCTCGGAAACGTACGATGAACGTTCCTATACCCCACGAGTGTTCCATTGCATCATTTTCGTTGCGCTATCAACGCCTACCGAAACGAATTTTTAATTAAATCATCCAAAGTTTTTGGCGGTTACTGGGATTAAAAAGAAACACGCGACAAAAAAAGAACGACATGGTAGTTTCTTTATTGCTCTTGAAATTTAATTCTATGAATCATAACGATATGCCAAAACCATAAATGCGACAAACACATTTCTTTGATGCCATTTATACGATAGACGATAGCAGTAAGGTCTGCGCTTGCAATAAGTAAGACAAACGGTATAAGTAGATGTTTTTGATATGTTAGAGAGAGAGAGAGAGAGCGGAAGAGCCATTCAAGAGAGAGATGTGGATCTGGAAGAGATAAGTCGAGTAGACAGTTCACACATCCCAGGCAAATATAGATATGCCGACATGGGACGTTTGGGTGCATCTGGATCTTTTTTCCTCTTGGTAGTAACAGACATGCCAGGTGGAGGTGTTTTCGTTTATTTTTCTCTTTAGCTGCCTTTTTTGCGTTTCGTTCTTCTTCGTCTATATCATGTTCTTCTTGTACCTGTTCTTTGATACTTTCCAATAGAGTTAGGTCAGGTGATATTCTTACTTTTCTTTGTATGTAACCATATTCTTCTTGTAATTCATCCATAGTCAGCTGCTTAAGAGCAGATTCACTAACAACGTTAGGACCATCAGATTTTGTAATAGAGACTAGTAGAATAGCTCTCTCTCTCTCTCTCTCTCTCACACACACACACACACACACAGGATGTACCACAAGTATGTGCCATGTACTGCAGGAAATAGGAAGCTTGTGTAATCACATGTGGCTTCCTTAAGTATGCCGAGATAAATTCAGTTGTAAATATTGCAAAAAGGTGTACAATTGTACTGCAACCAACACAAGAATCATTCTAACGAGTGCGAAGGGAGTTATAGAAATATCCTCGAAAATCCGCGAAAATCACATCCCCCAGCGCGCATTTGAGTCGACTCACTCGACTCACTGAGTGCGTCGAACGTTCGACTCGTACTGTACAAGTTCTTTTCAATTTGCGGCATTCCCTTTTGAAATTATTTTCTCTCTCCGAGTCCACCGCGTAACGTTAACGTTACTGTTAAAAGCAATTGTTAATTTGAAATAATGTAACCGGGTTCATAAAATAAATTTTTGAATTTTGCCATCGCCTTTTAAACACTTTCACACACAACAACACTGCGGTAAGTGATAATTACAATGAAATAATTACAATTAAATTAAATTAAGTAATAGATTAATTGTATTTGTTGTTCGAACCATGGTAATCGATGATGACGAATGCTCCTTACATATTAGCTGTTGTACTTGTAGTAGTGCGATGACGACGCCGAGTATTAGTATTAGGAATCTTTGATATTGATGTTGATGTTTCATCATTATTTCTACGATCAAACCACGATGATAGTAGCAATGATGAGAAGGATGGAGTCATCGTCGTCTTCGTCGTCTCTTCGTCGTCGTCGTCGATGAAGAAGACGATGACAACGAGGATGATGAGGATGATGAGGATGATGAGGATTCCGCTGATATACTGCTACTGCTAGTGTAGTCGTCGACGTAAATAATATCATTGTCGCCAGCACCATCATTATTATTGTTATTACTGCTGCTGACGCGAAGAGACTCATCTAACTACCAACTCTCGTCGCTGATGATGATGATGATGATGATGATGATGATGATGATGATGATGATAATGATCCTTCCGTTATTGTTGTTATTCTTCTAATCCTCATTCTTTTACGTCTTCTTCTTCTTCTTCTTCTTTTATTAATTCTCCTTTCCGGAAACATCATTCGGATGGATACATATTTATTTATTACAGCAACAACAACAACAACAACAAAAGAGAGGGAGAGACGACGAAGACAACGACAACGACAACGACGAAAATTCAAGTAGTATTAACAAACAATATAATAATGATGGACGAATCATCGTCATCATCTGCTCCGTCTCCTGTTCCACCAGAAATCATTATTCGTATATTGGAATTCATTCCTAATCGGACTGATTGGAATTCTATTGCTAGATGTAATCGAGATATATACGAAAAATCGAAAGCGTATCTACCACCATGGCCAACAAATTATAAACTAAGTGTTCCTGCTGATTATGGACCGGATCATTCAAATTATGGTATAAAGAGGCCTGCTTGGTCACCAGATGGTACCCAAATTGCATGTAGTTTTGCTTCCAAAATAATAATCTTTGATCAACGACATGGTCTTCTTCATTTTCGTCATAATGGCGACAATAACGGCAACAACAACAACAACAACAACAACAACAGCAATATCATGACCCCATTCTTAACCCTACAGATGTTCGCTCATGACCCCATTCATAATCCTACAGATATTCATTTAATATATTCACCGGATGGAAGTCTTTTAGTTGCACTTACTGCTGCTGGTCCAGATTCGAGGATGAAAATTTGTGTTTATACCACTGATGGGTATTATCGACAGTTACAAGAATGGAATTTACATGCATATTGGGAAGGGGGGTGGTATACTAATTTACATATTGACATATCTCCCTGCAGCAAATACGTTGTGGTTATAGTTGACAGTCAGATTCTCCTAAAAGATGTTAATAATATGGAAACAATTAAATCTATAGTGATTGCTGAACATCATATACATAAAGTTATGTTCAGTAGGAATGATGATCAGTGTTCCATTTTCATTCATTTAGAAGACAACGAAACTAAAGAAAAATCACTCAAGATCTGGTTTCCTTATGATAATATTGATGACGAAGACGAAGATGATCCTAATACTACTGCTTCTTTGATCATCGTCTTGGAACCACAACCTCCAGATGGAACTTTTGTACTATCTCATGATAATTCAATGATAGTGTACAGGGAGCAAAACAGTATAACTTCGTATGATGATGTGATGCTTTATTCTATTGACAACGACACCAAGTCTGCGACATTCAAAAAATCTTTTCGACTAGCTCATAGATCGCCTTCGATATATTTCACACCCGATGATAAATACATCCTATACACAAAAAATAAAAAATTAGCATTTGTGAATATAAAAACAGGAAGAGATACTACTGATCCAATACAAACGACCAACAATACAAAACAAAGAAATCGTATGTGGGACTACAACACCCAACCCCAACCCTTTGTTTATTTTTCTCCTGCTGGTGGTACGATTCGACGGTTTTTAGTTAGCGACAATACTGATAAATTTTTCTATATTGCCTCATATTGGGAAAAGTAAAACAAAAATTAAAACAGCAACAAACGACTCTCTCAAGATTAAAGATATGGATGATTAAGATGTTTAAGATTCTTAGAACTACGTCATGTGTAGAATTTAACCCGCAAATTCCTCGTACTAATTGTGCGTTGACTGGAGGAAGTACCACTATTATAATGATGGAAACGAAGATGTTTTTTCGCAACACTTCTTGACAGCGGACGACGTCATGATTAATTAAAGAATAAAGTAAAAATAATGCATAACTTAATTTCGCGAAATTTTAGTACGCGCGAAATACCCGTATTTTCGTTCGAAATTAGAGAGAATGATAATGAATATCCGTTTTTTCTAATAAACTATCTTAAAGTTCAAGGTGTTGTATTCTACGAGAATAAAAAAGAAGATAACCTACAAGATCCCCATCAAACGGAGGCAATATATTACCTGGTGGAATATCTTTTCCTCTGTTAGGTCAGAAATGACACTACATTCAGTAGTACTACCAGGAGGAGCTGTAGGTGTATATAATTTCATGTCTACATGGTATGCTGTATGGCAAACAACTACTGTCTTGATTCTGTCCACCACCTTGGTTGTATGGCAGAGCCGAAAATCGTATCCCTTCTCCATAGTACACTGCTCACATATGTACTTCTAACGGCGTACGAGATCTTCTTTTCCGTGCGATTGCGATTCCTATCCGTTTTCAGTTACACTTGCCTGGCATGAAATCACGTTCCTCTTGCAATACCGTATACCTCGCTTGCTATGATTTAGATTTACTATTGGCTAACTAAATGGTCACCACCATATTGTTGCTTCAATTCCATAAATCGATCGCTGAACTGGTGGGTTTAAAATTTGTTGGAGTTAACATTTCTGCACATGCAATTGATTGTTGTCGTCGTTGCGGTTTATTATTGTTACGTCATTCATCGGTTCTATTGCATTCAACCATGGGATTGCTTCATCTATGCTAGTTGAACCGCAGCCATGCTCTTACCGTTGCAAGCGTTCGTGACTACGCACGGCATCGACTGAAATGTCCCAGATATCGCAGCTATCGATGGATTCTTCGTTCGGGAACTCGCAGCTAGATATCAGTACAATGATGAATAAATGGTAAGCCGCCATCCATCAGTTTAGGGAACAAAGCACATTTTATCTTGCGGAAAAGAACTGTGTGGTTGATTCTTTTTTGCTTGCCAATCAGATAACAAAATTGTTGCAATTTTGCACAGAGATTCATTCCCACAATGAAAAATTCCTGTAGGAATTATTGATTACGATGATGACAAAAAAATCTTCTGCTAAAGAAGACTACCGGCACTATTACAGTCCTTCTCCTCCTCCTCCATATCAAAGCTTGATATGTTTCTACTGTTCTTTCCTCTCGATTACCTTGAGAATGTAATTGTGTTTGAAACAAGCAAGATGTTAGTAGGACAAGCACATCAACCATTGTCCTATGGTGAGTTTTTTTGCTTCCTTGGTTGTAGATTTTTGTATGTCATGCTTCAGTGGAGTGGATCGAAAAGACTTCTTCTTTTATGCGTCGTTTCAAACATTGTTCAACCAAAAGATGCGATTCGTTCATCCTTTCAGTTGTTCGAATAGACTAAACTCTCCTCCATGGAAATTGGACGCACTTTAACTTTTCAATTTCGTCAAAACTAGTGTTTTTAATTAACTGTTTTTTAAATCCAAAAAAGTGTAACTGGCTGGTTATAATTAAAATTAGCATAGAGGGGCCGCCCCCCGAATTAAAAAATACAATTTGGGGTAAAAAAATCGTAACCCCCCCCCAAACTTTACTAGTATTTGTTAGTGTAATATATAATAACAACTTTAGCATCAAGTATATACACCTAAATTTTTTTTTTTTTGAAAATCAAACTATGAAATTTACAATTGACCTATTGGATAGAATACTGTTATATTCCTTAGTCTTGTTAGCCTACTGGTATCTCACAATGTAGACTCACACACAGCACACATTTTAGGGATTTAAAATGTATGTGTACACACAACAAAATATCTCAATTGAAAGAGTTTCAGAGGACAACACCGGATGGGTCAGGTGCACTAACATCCACATGGTATACTAGAACATTGTGTTAACCTCCTACCACTTTTTCGTTCTTGCGGTTGAAGAGAAAACTTGATTTTGCTAATGCGGTATGCACAAAAATAACCATATTTTCCAGCAAAATGCACCAAGAAATCTCTTATTCAAAATGGTTCCAAAGGAGAACTCTCCTTTGGTTGGGTGCAGTAGCCTCTAAATACTGTATGAGAACCTTGTGTTACCCTCCTACCACTTTTTTGCTACTGTGGTTGAAGAGTAAACTTAATTTTGGTGTGGGAGGTATGCACGCAAATAGTCATATTTTTGAGCAAAATGCACCAAGAAATCTCTCATCCGAAATGGTTCCAAGGGAGAACTCTCTTTTGGTTGGGTGCAGTAGCTTCCAAATAGTGTATGAGAACCTTGTGTTAACCTTCTACCACTATTTTGTTACTGTGGTTGAAGAGTAAACTTAATTTTGGTGTGGGAGGTATGCACGCAAATAGTCATATTTTTGGGCAAAATGCACCAAGAAATCTCTCATCCGAAATGGTTCCAAAGGAGAACTCTCTTTTGATTGGGTGCAGTTGCGTCCACAAAGTGTATTAGAACCTTGTGTTACCCTCGTACCACTTTTTTGCTCCTGCAGTTGAAGAGAAAACTTAATTTTGTTGTTGTGGTAGGCACAAAAACAACTAGCTAGCTAGGTGAACAGGAGATCCAGGTGTAGGTTGGTATGAAACACTAGATAGATTGAATGTGTTTCCCTTTTACCATCCCTGGTGGTTCATCATCACTTGACTAAAGTAATTCTGATTGGTATCATTTTCATCTCACAAATTCTCCAGTGGAGTTTGGTTATTTAACTTAGAATAATGAGATGAATAACTACTACTTCTCCTTAGGTAAATAATAAGATGAATAACTTCTCCTTAGGTTCCTGAACCAGCAAGGTGCACCAAAATACCACCCAGTCCTCCATCTCATACCCATAGGGGATCAACCAAGGGTCATGATCCCTCATATATACCCTATTCTTGCCTCCAGAACACAAACATTGCATTTTGGCCAACATATCATATTTCCATGCCCAAAAGTACCATTCAGAAATAGGCTGCTACAACATCAAAAATATGAATTGGACCATGGTTTCAACACCCAGAGACCTTCCATATATGCATATGGTCAAAATACACCAACAATGCTTGGAACATTTGTCATATTGGTGGTGTAGTGGGACGGGAACAATAGAAAAGACATAAAATGGCCCAAAATGCACACGTTGCAATAATATTTGAGATGCTACCACGCCCATACCAGGTATGCTGAGTCCCAAGTAAAATAGCTAGACATCAACCTAATTCATAGAGATTTTGGATTATACCATTGCTTTAAGTTACAATGCATATATTTGGGGTCAAAATCCACCGCTATTAAAACACACAATTTCTCCAAGTGCCAAGTGCGCGTGTAATCAAGGCTGTGATGCACCATCAATACAGACCTAATAACCTTGAAAAATTATATGAAGCTCAACATTATACCTATGGATACAAGGTCCAACTATTGCTTAGGGCTCTAGGGAGGTTAGGAAGGTGTCAGGGTGTACTAAGCCACAAAAAGGGTCATTTAATCCCCAAAACAGGTTTTTCCCATTTTAGCACCCACATCAGCATGGTCCTGCCCACAGCTCGCCAAGTTTATATTCCCTTTGGTGTATATGGTCAACCCCATGTGTTTACTTTGGGACAATTCATCCTTTTGAGTGTGTGATAGGTCACATACCCCCCCCAAATGGGCCATTTTCCCATATCCTAGGCTGTATCACACCCTTTACAACCTTCCAGTGTGAAGAACACATACCTAGCGTCCCAAAGTCCAATCCAGGTATCCACCTTATGCATATTAAGCTCAGACTGTACCATCTGATTTGGACTTGCCAGAAAGTGGAGTGGTACAGGTAGCAAGTACCACAGGACATGACTTAGTTTTTCGAATAAAAACTAAATAAGTACAAGTCTGTCCTTTGAATAGAAATTAAAGTGTTACTAACTAAGTACTTTTTTTTTGCACAAAAGTCTAGTACTTTTTAATTAACTAAAAAGCCTGAAAAAGTTAAAGTGTGTTGAAAAACATGTAAAGTTAAATTGTGTTGCCTGTAATGCATGCTAATAATAACCAGGTTAAAAAATGTGATTTACTTTGAGTGTTTTTGTTGTGTGTTTTATCTGCAGAAGTTAACAAATTAACAAGAATTGAACAACAACTTATCCGAAATTTGCACATTTGCACATTTGCACATTTGCACATTTGCACATTTGCACATTTGCACATTTGACAGGGCAATCCTAGGTAGGAATATACAGCCATGATCAAATCACCCACACTAGTGTTGTTAAAGGAAATCATTACATGTGCATTAGTTCACATACATCAATCAACATGACGGTGGGAATTCACTTGGCCTTACCTTCATTAATATAGGTATGTTGTTTAAATATGGTAGCTTGTGTGTTGAGTCTTCAAAATACAACAAACCTGCAAGTCACTAGTTACTCAGGGCTGGATCATATCAGTTATTATTGTTGTAGATTCATAATTGTTTGGTTGGCGTAAGTAGAATCAGAATGTGTGTGCCAGAACATGATGCAGCAGGGATTTACCAAGCAGTTGCTGCACAACAAATTCCCACACAGCAGTGAAGTTAGTTCTTCTTGATGTTGTTGTTTCATATTGTTTGGTTGGTAGGGATAGCCATCACCATACATGCACCAGAATGGAATGCATCAGTGATTTACCAAGCAGAAGTACAAAAAAATTGTATAATCAATACAGCAGGCATGCAGCGCTGTTGCTGTTGTTGTTCCATAGTGGTTGCTTCATATTATGTATGTATTGTTTGGTTGGCAGGAATATTTAATCAGCATGCACCACAAGAGGGCTAGGGTGCACACTACCACAGTGATGATATACCAAGCAGCAGGCAGTATAAATTCTCATGCAGCAGCACATACACAGTAGTTCTTCTTGTTGTTTCAGTATTGCCGTTTGGCTTGTGGGAATATAATCAGCGTGTACCATAATTTGTTGCACACTAGTGATTTACAAGTCTGTATTGTTTTCTCTACCTCTCATATCAATATTCTAGTGTTCATCTAGATGCAGAAGTATATTGAGATGTCTACACTTGACTACAATGGAGAGAGAGACCTGAGTTCTCTTTGTATTACTAACTGTGATATTTATATTCAGATTATGAGGATATCTATTGCTATTGCTTGTTCTAACAATGATTAAAGATATATATTCTCATAACCTTAGAATGTGCATGGCTACCTGAGTTCACTAGACTGAAGGCTTCTGTGCTATATTGATGTATGTAAAAAATAGTGTTTATTAGAAGTGTGAGCTTAGTCGCTCTCTATATACAGACTATATCTCATATGGTGTATCCTTCATCTGTCATTCCACAGTTACACGTATCTCATGCCTACACCATTCTACACCACTCCATTGCTTTGGCAATCAAATGGTTGATTGTTGAGCACGCTGACTCTGTGTTGGACTGAGCTGACATGCATGTGGTTATATCTATACCTGCTCCTACTATCAGCTCACTTTGGCAGGGATTGAACCAGCATGCACCAGAATTTGATGCAGTTACCTACCTCTCAGTACAGTACTTTAAATGCAGAGGGTAACAACAATTCCACAGCATAGCCTCAAATGGTAGTTCTTGTTGTAATGTTATAGCAGTTTGGCCGGCATCAATGGATGGAATCAGCACGCAGAAACATCTTATTCACAAGTAATATGGCCTAGTGAGGTCAGTGAATCAATTCTGTGTTCTAATTTACCTGGTGGTATGTTTAAATAATGAAATGTATGTATTTTGGACCATACCATTTTTGATCAGAAATGAATACAAAATATCTCATATAAAAGGGTTTCAGAGGACAACACCAGATGGGTTGGGTGAAGTATCATCCACATAGAGTACTAGACCATTGTGTTTGCCTCACACAACTTTTCTATTCTTGTGGTTGCAGAATGATATTCATTTTGCTGGTGTGTGCGGAAGGCACAAAAACAACAACATGATTTTTGATCAGAAATGAATACAAAATATCTCATATAAAAGGGTTTCAGAGGACCACACCAGATGGGTTGGGTGCAATAGCATCCATTATACCCATACCTACAAGGGCCTCATAATGCTTAGGTTTCTATGTAGGTTATGAAGGTATAGAGTTGAATTAACCACAAAATGGGCCATTTAGGCCCCAAAACAGAGTTTTCCACTTTTGTGTGCACCTAAGCTGGATCATCAACACAAAGCACCAAGAGTAAGTTCCCTTTGGTATATATGGTGCACCCCATCCATATATTTTGGGATGATTCACCTTTTTGAGTGTACTGTATGTCCACAAAACACTGCAAATGGGCCATTTTTGGGGGTTATTTGATGTGTGCCCTGTGTGAGCCTACATTGTGAGATACCAGTAGGCTTACAAGACCAACGAATATAACACTTCTCCATCCAATATGTCAATTGTAAACCTAATATCTTAATTTTCCTAACAAATGACTTTTTAGGTGGATATATTTGATGCTAAAGTTATTATTATATACTAGACTAACAAATACTAGTAAAATTTGGGCATGATTTAGTCTTTAATATTCCCATATCAAATATATCGCGATAAGTAACTTACCGTATTTGTTAACGCGAGTAGACTATTATTTTTAAATAAAATCAATCACGTGCGTTCTTGATCGATACCGGGGTAACAATGCCAAAGAGCACATCATCATAAGATTTTGTGAAGAAAAAACACATGTCCCGCTCTACTCCCTAACTCGCCTTGCTACTGTATTACGGCCGATTATTTGAGAGACTAGAGATTAATGATTGATAATAATTGATGATGATTAATGGTTGATTGCAATCGCATTCGATATGTTTCGTCGGAGTAACGAAGTAATGAAGTAGTGAAGTAATGAATGAATGAATCAAAACAACGCTACACAACTCTAAACTCTACTGTCGTATCTTACTTGACCCCCCCCCCCCCCCCCCCTGTTGAACGAGCAACAGTGACAAGCAACGTCGACTACTGTACTATACTGTACAACATCATTCATTATTGCACTAGTACAAAGAAGTAAGAAAGCTGTTAACGTTAGTAAGTAAATGTTATAATTACACGTACTATATTCTAGTTTCCCGGAACATCGAGCAGTGTGATTACTGTACTGCTGTACGAACGCGTAACTAATGAATCGAACGCATTAATTAACTTTACTCTGCATTTGACCCATTTATTATTTCTCCTATTTACTGTATTTATTTATTTACTAGCCATATGCCACCGTCCCATTAGCAGAACGACTAAGACAAAGTAAACGAAAACCACAATGAGAGAGATGTCATTGCATTTGGTTTATCTAAAACATGTTAAAAACATGTTTTGTACGATAAAATATCTGATCGGAAGAGGATGATGATGATGAGGATAATGACTATTCGACTAAATAAAAAAAGTAAAAACTTTTGGCAACATCTACTACAAGAAATAAAAGCCTGTTCTGGAGCAACTACTGTACTACCAGCTCTGGAGCAACTACTGTACTACCAGCTCTGGAGCAACTACTGTACTACCAGCAGCTTAAGCGTAAGCTAGTGGAAGCATCTCTATTCTAAAATAAAAAAGTACACACACACACACACATACACCCAGTAATAAGAATCGAACTCACATTGGGTCGCGTCCCTTCACCTTATTTGAGATATATGAGATTTTCACTACCATTTACTATACCATATTATGTTATCATACAAAATTATCCCATCATCAAGAAAATGGGAATGTAACGAATCGAAGCTCCATCAATATAGCTCTATTTAATACAAAATTAATAGACGAAATATAGATATCTATACTCTTAAGAAAAGACAAAAAGTTTCGGTTGAATTTGGTTATCTGGGGAAAATTCTATGAGGAAGTATATAGATGGCAGGCAGATTTCGAATCGCCAGGAAAAGGTACAGAAGAGAGGAGGATTAAAAATCAAATACTAGAGTAGTAGATAAACTACTAGTACAGATGTTTCTATTATCATCAGCAACCAATTAATAACCTAACTTTGACGACGACGACGACGACGACGACGACGACGACGACGACGACGGGAACAGCATTATCGCTATAACATAGGCCTACTAATAATGTTTTTACCATTATTATCAGCTCGGCGATTATTGTTAGCGACAGGGAATAATGAGCGCTCCACTACCCGTAGTCTGAGTAGTGCTATCTTGGCTTCTACTACGCCATTGTTCTACTCTCCTCAAAAACAGTGTAATCAAAATCAACAATATAATCATCAACATCAACATCAATATCAATATAATTATCAAAATCAACAATATAAACGATGCGCTATACCATATAATAATTATTTATTTGACTTTACGCGACTTCCACCATTATACGCCGACTAAAAGTTTTCTCTCTCCACCTCTCACGGAAATTTACTTATCTCCCCGATATTGCAAATATACAGTACTGTTCAGGCAGGAAGTACAAAAAAAGAGTTCGTAGAGAAAACAATATTCATACTTAATCTTTGGAATAATGTAGTGATAGTGACGAAGGTGGTAACAGAAAAATAGAACTTGGGTACTACTAGTAGAGTAGAATCTATAAAGAAA